>JAJQQW010000007.1:5589015-6189015 GCA_025583905.1 Ia io
GGCAGCAAGAACTGTGCAAGCCTTTGGGCTGTGGAGGGCCTGTGGGCTTAGAACTGAAACATAGGGGACATGAGATGAGACTCAACAGCACGGCCTGCACCTGGCCGTACCAGCTTCACCTGGGCTCTGCTCTAAGTTTAATGGAAAGAAAGCCTCTAAAGAATTTTAACAGGGGACAACACAATCAGATCTGAAAAATCAGAGTTTCTAGAACCTTCCTTTTAGAGTAGCAGACAACAGTTTTCCTCAAAGAAGACCTCAATATATTTTTTCCTACCTAGCTCATTGCATAGTAGATACTCTATAAATCTGAAATAAACAACAGGAATTGTTACCCATGTTTTGGCATAAGCTGAATTCTAGGACCCAAAACATATAAACAGGCAGTGTTTTTTAATCCTTCATTTCCTTGTTAAGTAAAACACTGCCCAGGAAGTTCCACTTCTCACCCATTCCTATCAGGAAAAGGCTACTTGGTTATTCCTATTGGGGAAAAATGGACTCCTTTTTTAGCCTCAGTTTACCATCTTGAAATGGAAACCAAAGTGTCCCAGTATTCAAAACGCCCATCATCTCACTTAAGTATTGGATATCAAGGACATTGGATTCCCAAGTGAAATCAAAGAGGCTTCAGTCCACATCCTGCCCAGAAGGGTGTTTCAGCCAAAGATCTGACCTTTGGCCTCACCCAGTTCCTTCTGACCTTTCTAGGGATGCTAAAGCTGTGGTGGTGACTGGCATGGAGCTGATGGACATGAGCAAGGACCAGCTGGATGAGGTCTTAACCAGCTACCCAGAGATTGTTTTTGCCCGAACATCCCCCCAGCAGAAGCTGATTATTGTGGAGGGCTGCCAGAGGCAGGTGGGTGGGCAGCAGTGCTCAGAGGACCTCCCAGTCCCTCACCGTCTGCAGGGAACTGCATGGCTAAGATTCAGATCCCAGGTCAAGGCTTGGTGCCTTTTCAACCTCTAGAGATAGTTCCTTGCCTGTCCTCATTATCTCACATTGCCACATTTCAGGCTGACCCTCTGCCCTCCTTAGATTCCCTCGCACACGCAGCTGCACACTCTCCAAAAGGCTTTCTGACAGTGAAACATCTGGTACTATGGTCAGTGTGGTTACAGAAAGATTTAAAATTTAAGACAGAGAACAAAAATGTAAAGACATAAAATGTAAAATATCCCTCAGTATCCTCAGAGGATTAGTTCCAGGACATCCCCCTCATCCCACCTCCCCGCCCCCCACACAAAACCAAAATCCATGAATGTTCAAGTTCCTTATATAAAATGGAGTGTTATTTGCATGTAACCTATATTTACCTATAACTGACATTTTCACATTACCTACATTTGAACAGAAGCTATAGCAGGGTGTGCCCCACATCACTTCATTTTTGTGGCATCAGCATAGTGTTCAGCATGTGGCAAAGTCAAGTTTCACTTTTTGGAACTTTCTGGGGTTTATTTTTTCTGAATATTTTTGATCCTCAGTTGAATCTTCAGATGGGAAACCTGTGGATATGGAGCACCAATTGTATTCCTCTTGCCTGCCACACACATTGATTTTAATTATTTAAATACATCTTGTTTGGAGCTCATTATCTGTCATCTGGGATTTCCCATCTTTATCTCTCCCCCAAATCCCAAACCAGGCCCTTTGTCTCCATTCCAGTTGTCCTCCATCCTCAAGACAAAAGGGAAACAGTATTCTTGCCAGACCTGGGACCCCATAGTGCTGTTCATTCCCATTTTCTCATTGTGTCCCTGTGCATAGGATGCAGTTGTTGCTGTGACCGGTGATGGAGTGAATGACTCTCCAGCTCTAAAGAAGGCAGATATTGGGATTGCCATGGGGATAGCAGGTTCAGATGCTGCCAAAAACGCAGCCGACATGGTCTTGCTGGATGACAACTTCGCATCCATAGTCACCGGGGTGGAGGAAGGTGCGTAGTCTTCCTCCAAGTGGTCTTCCTGAAAACTGGGGTCACTGGGAGAAGAGCCAGTCCTATAAGGAGAAACATCTTTGCCTAGGTCGCCTGATCTTTGACAACCTCAAGAAGACTATCGCATACACCCTGACCAAGAACATCGCTGAACTGTGCCCCTTTCTGATCTATATCATTGTTGGGGTGCCCCTGCCCTTAGGCACCATCACCATCTTGTTCATCGACTTGGGCACAGACATTGTAAGTAGCACTACAGGGAATAGGGTCTGATAACTAACCCAGGTCATGTAAACTTCAGAGTCATTGCCTCAAGGGCAAGGAGGTAAACTAAACTTTGCCATGAAGGAGCCTGAAGTTCTGCATTTCTTTTTTTTTTTTAATATATTTTATTGATTTTTTTTATAGAGAGGAAGGGAGAGGGATAGAGAGTTAGAAACATCGATGAGAGAGAAACATCGATCAGCTGCCTCCTGCACACCCCCCACTGGGGATGTGCCCGCAACCAAGGTACGTGCCCTTGACCAGAATCGAACCTGGGACCCTTCAGTCCGCAGGCCGATCTCTATCCACTGAGCCAAACCGGTTTCGGCAGTTCTGCATTTCTAATGAGCTCTTCCGTGATGCCAATCTGTCAAATGTTTGGAAATGAACAACACTTCACTTCATATAACAGCTTTTCGAACATGAGTTCTTCACCCTCCAAAACATATGCTATTGGTCAGGGTCAGAGAAGATGCAGCTGTCACCAAGATAGTTCCTGTGTTGCTGGGGACCCAATGGCTAAAGTGATAATCCAGAGCAGCCCCTTGTTAAATAAAGGGATCTGTGATCTGGAGGCTCCTCACCTCAACACAATAAGAAGCCACAGTTATAAAGCTTCACATTGACCTACAATGCTGTCACCTAAACCCTCCCCTCTACAAGCTTGCATCTGTGTAAGGAATCTTGGTGACATTATGCATGTGTCTCTGGCTTACAGAGGCAAAGGAGGAAAGGCAACAGGGAGCAGTCTGAATTCCAAGTGAGGACAGCAGTCCTGCAAATTGCCTCCTTGCCCTCTCTTGCTTTACACAACCTCCACATTGCAGGGGGACAAGATAGCTCTACCTCAGAGGGGAAATGGGACAGCCAAGGTTACAGTCAGATCATTTCCAGGTCCTTTAGATTTGCTCATTTTTCTCCACTGCAGTGGTTCTTCCAGCGTGGCCCAGGGAACTTATTAGAAATGCAGTCTCTGGCCCTAGCCAGGACCTTGTGGATCAGAAAGTGTGTGGGAAGTGGGGAGGGGCAGTGGAGCCATGATCTGCCTTTTAATAGGCCCTCTAGGATGGAAGACCTGGGAGAGAATCCAGGGGAGGGGACAGTAGGAGAAACCTGCCCCAGGTTTAAGTTAAAATACTTATAACTCACATTGTATAGAACTGCCAGCACATGGTGATGATGGAAAGCAGATTGATTTTTAAAGCCGACTGCAGACAATGCACTCACCCCACCCCTTGCCTTCACCCTGAATAGACCAGTTCCATAGCCCATTGTCACCTTCCACCATCCTCCCTGCCACCCTCCCCAGCCCCCTACTGAAATCCTGTGGGTAGAGCATAGTGTTCAAGGGGTGGGCCTCAAGACTCTCCCCTCCAGGTTCCGTCCATCGCCTTAGCTTATGAGAAAGCTGAAAGTGACATTATGAATAGGAAGCCTCGCCACAAGAAGAAGGATCGACTGGTGAACAAGCCGCTTGCCTTATACTCTTATCTGCACATAGGTATGATGAGGGCATGTCCTGTCACCCAGGGGACTACCCAGTCACAGTCAGAAGCTGTGCTTTTCCTTGTGGGGTGTGGTTGGGGTGGGAGGAGGAACCACGAGGAGAATAAGGACAGGGCAGTTCTGAAGTCATCGTGGAATCTACGCCTTACTCTCATTCCCTCAGGTCTCATGCAGTCCCTGGGAGCTTTTCTTGTGTATTTCACCGTGTATGCACAGGAGGGCTTTAGACCCAGCACCCTCATTAACCTACGGGTGGAATGGGAGAAGGACTCTGTGAACAACTTGGAAGATAGCTATGGACAAGAATGGGTAAGGAGGGGCTCTGCTTTCTCGGTCCTCCTGCTCCTCCCCTCCTATCACTGTCCTGCTCAGGCCGACACCGAACTTAGGTTTCCCTGGATGGCTGTAGTGACACAAAGAAGGTGAACGTTTTCTAAGTTAACAGGGCTTCTGGGCTCCTGGGTGACAATACTGTGGCCTTTGCTGGGACTCACCTCTTCTCCTGAATTTGATGCCTAGAGGTCACTTTTTAGGGAAGAGTAGCCAGTCCCAACAATGTCCACAGTTGGGCCAAATCAATTGAGTGAACATCTTTTCCTGCTTGCCTGGTTGGAAATAAACAAAAAACAACTATGCTTCTTTCCAAACACAAGGAGGTGATCCGCTCTCAATCCCAGGGAAGTCGGAGAGTAGAGCTTCTTAGAACATGGAAATCGCTCTGAAGCTTTCCCTGTGAGGTGTCATGGTCTCCTCTCTCTCTGTCCACTGACAGACGCGTTACCAGAGGAAATACCTAGAATGGACAGGCTACACGGCTTTCTTTATTGGCATCATGGTCCAGCAAATAGCAGATCTGATCATCAGGAAAACCCGGAGGAATTCCATCTTCCAGCAGGGTCTCTTCAGGTACGACCTATATCCCACCTCAACTCCTGGATGATGAGGCAGCATACCATGAGGGGCATTGACTCTGCTGGGGCTGGGTATGTGATCCTGGGCCAAAAGCATTCAGAATCTTCACGCTTTAATGTTTCTTGTAGAAATAAAGTCATCTGGGTGGGGATTGCCTCCCAGATTATCATCGCTCTAATCCTCTCCTATGGCCTGGGAAGCATCACAGCCCTGAATTTCACCATGCTCCGGTGAGTTCCTTCAACAGTGGGGAGGAAAAGGCCAGTCCTGCTCTGAGCTGTCACAGCCTAAATAAACATTAGAACTTGGGGGGAGGGGGGAGGTTCCCCTCAGTCTCTCAATAGAGACAAAACGGAGCAGTTCCATATTAGTCAGAGGCTTTGACCTGCTAGTTTTCCCGAAGAGGAAATGGGTTTCCCACACCTCACCATCCCATCTCTACCCTCATCCAGCAGGTCACCTCAAAGGCAGATGCTACTTCTAGTGGTCACAATCCAGGTTAAATAAGAAACTTTCCAGTTTCATGTTGTGTGACCCCGTGGATCTCTTCTTTCCAAGGGGGCAGGGGCTGGGTCCTCCCTTCAGTGCATTCAGGTTCACCTCCCCCTTCTGCTTCCAGGCCTCAGTACTGGTTTGTGGCTGTGCCCCACGCCATTCTCATCTGGGTGTACGATGAGGTGCGGAAACTTTTTATCAGACTCTACCCTGGAAGTAAGTTGTAGGATGATCTTTGAGACTCTGCCTATCCACTTCCACAGATTATCCATTTCTAACTCACTTTCTACCTCTGCAGGCTGGTGGGATAAGAACATGTATTATTAAGACCACCTACTTCCCAAGCCTCCCACCAGAACACCAGGACATTCCTCTCCATCTCCTGGCCACATCTGGGACATCATCAGAATACATTCAGGAGAAGACAGAAAACTGTAGGAAAGATACTACCAGATGTTTATACTGTAAAGCAGAGATTTGACTACTTATATATGATTTTCATTAGATATACACCTCCTTATATAAAAGGATGTGAATTTCAAGGTAATGTATATGGAAAACTGACGTATTTATATGTATACAGAGGCCCTGTGCATGAATTCGTGTACATTGAAAGGAAATTAATTAGAAGAAATATTTTAGAGGCTGGGGAGGGACCTCAGGAAGTTGGCTCCAGGGCATGTCCAGCCCATCTCGCCTAGTCCCATTTGGCCAGACCCCAGCAGCAAGCTAACCTACCGGTTGGAGCATCTGCCCCCTGGTGGTCAGTGCTCATCATTGCAACTGGTCAAATGGTCGAACAGTCAGACACTTAGCATATTAGGCTTTTATTATATAGGATAAAGCTCACTCCCATGAAATAGTCTTAGGTAATCCAGAAATCTGCTGGGGTCTCTGCTCCCTAAGCTCTCATAGGATTGCTTGGACCTCCATTCCATAACATGTTAAAACTTCAATGACCTCCCAAAGATTTCTGTGAATTCCCAGAGAACTTATATTTTCATACCTACCTTGCTCAAAAGGGGCCAGTGCAGCTGAAGGTTTGCAAGATATGGAAATGATGGTAGGTTTACATCACAAAAACATGGACAACCTTAGTTGTGACTCTGAGATGTCCTTCTTAAAGATACTCAGCCACCTAGCTGCATCACCTCAACCATCCTTGGTGTTCTCCCTCCTACCAGTGTGACCCCTCCTTCCATCCCATGCTGCCCTCCACACCTACCACCAACTACTCCAAAACGGAACTTCAAGTTCGTTTTGCATATCCTGTTCCAAATGCTCTCCTGACTCAAAGGTATTTTCATTTCCCAGGATTCAGTCTCAGTAGAGAACTATTGTTGTTTAAAACAGTAATATTTATTTCTTGTAAAACAGTTGCAAAGCACCCTCCAGCACTCATTTTATATCTCTCATGTTTCATGCCTTAACTTAGATTTATTTACATCCATGTTGACAGCCCCAGAAAGAGCTCATTTTTAAGTAAAAGGTATTTTATAAAACCAGTTCTCATTGTGGTGTTCCAATTAATTCAAGCTTTTTTGGAATGCAGAGTATAGGTCAAACCCAAAAATGAGATGATATTTCAATTTTTTTTTGTTTGTTTCTTTCATTCATTTTACTTTTCTATGGAAGGTCTGAAAATACAGGAATTTTTCAACTCTCCCCTCACCAGCATCTCCACCCTGTATGCTGGGTCTCTGATGGGCCCACATTTTAAAGTCAGGATTTCTATAGAGAATACAGCTTTTCCATAGAGAGGGCAGGGAGAGTAGTGTTCACAGCCTTTCCATGAATGGCACTCCCAGCACAAATTGGACAGAGCTCCTTTTTCATTCATTGGCCTGTACCATGTCACCCCTCCTCCATTACTTATTTAGACAAAGACATTTTGCTGCTGGTGGGTCTAGGTCAGATCTCTGGACAGGGAAAAAGCAACTTAGAGCCACAGTTCTGTACCATATTCTCAGGGTCACATTTAGAAGCATGAAAGAGGTCAGGGGTGAGCATGGTAACTTTATGTAAATAGATTATAATGTGTATCTTTAAGTTAAAATAATATTGCCATCCTCGAGGTTTTTAATCTCTATTTTCAGCCATAGTTATCATGCAGTTAACCTGGAACTAATCTTTTATCAGTAGTTCCAGTGAACTGGAAACCCTTCCAGGTGGCATTAGGATGACCTTTCATTCCAGTCTTGGCAAAGCAGCTAATGCCAGCATGTGAAGCGCTTGACGTGTGTGTGTGTGTGTGTGTGTGTGTGTGTGTGTGTGTGTGCATGCACGTGCACCTTTACCTGGATAAACAGACTCCCCTGGAGGTGTTTGTAAGGGAGGTTACCTTCTGAGATCCAAACTGGGATGTGTTCAGATCAGGCCCTTGGAAAGGCCACCCCTTCCCTGACAAACTATGTTATTATCAAGAAAGGGGAAGAGAAGGTACTAAGGCAAAGACTTTTAAAATATAACATGATACCTGAATGCACTCATGCACTTCCTTCTGACTCCACACTTACAAAGATTGTCAATTCTCCACATTCATTCACTCTGCCATCAGTTCACTAGCACAATTTAATTCTCTTAACAGAACAATAACAATAACTGATGTTTAATGCCTATTGTGTCCTTGGCACTGTGATAGCCTCCTAAAAGCATCTTGTTAATGCTTGTGTGAAAAATAACACAAATGGATCCATTTCAAAATGGAGTCAGAGCTGCCATTCCAGAAGAACTGTCTCGCATGTCTTACTCCCCAAACTTTTTAATGTTTAAACTGAACAAAATAACCTTTTCACTGGGCCTAAAGCATCATTGTCTTCCAAACAAGTGTTTGCAAAGCTGACAGGAAAGTAGACATTCTGAGTACAGGACTGAAAGTTAAAGACATTATTTATAACTAGAGACCCAGTGCATGAAATTCATGCACTGGTAGGGTCCCTAGCGGCTGCCTGGCTGCCGGCCAGGGCCTCCTTCCCTTCCCCCCACCAGCCCCGCCATGGTTGAACTCCTGGACAAACTCGCAGTCGAGGGGACAATTTGCATACTACACTTTTATTATATAGGACTAGAGGCCCGGTGCATGAAATTCGTGCACGAGGGGGTGGGGATCCCTCAGCCCAGCCTGCAACCTCTCCAATCTGGGGCCCCTCAAGGAATGTCCGACTGCCTGTAGGATCGGGCCTAAATGGGCAGTCGGACATCCCTCTCACAATCCAGGACTGCTGGCTCCCAACAGCTCGCCTGCCTGCCTTCATGATTGCCCCTAACTGCTTCTGCCTGCCAGCCTGATCACCCCCTAACCCAGTGATGGGCAACCTTTTGAGCTTGGTGTGTCAAACTTCGCCAAAAAACTGAGCATAACTCGGGTAGTGTGTCACTTTGAGGAAAAAACTAACTCCAAGACTCTAGTCGCAAATGTTTCATCCTCAGGAGCAGCAAATGTTTCATCCTCGGCATGCGGCCGCATGTCATCAGAAATGGCTATGCGTGTCAGCACTGTCATAGGTTCGCCATCACTGCCCTAACCACTCACCTGCCAGCCTGATTGATGCCTAATTGCTCCCCTGCCAGCCTGATTGTGCCTAACTGCCCTCCCTTGCAGGCCTGGTCACCCCTAACTGCCCTCCCCTGCAGGCTTGATTGCCCCCAGCTGCCCTCCCTTGCAGGCCTGGTCCCTCCAACTGCCCTCCCTTGCTGGCCATCTTGTGGTGGCCATCTTGTGTTCACATGGGGGCAGCCACCTTGTGTGTTGGAGTGATGGTTAATTTGCATATTACTCTTTTATTAGATAGGATTAGCACCATCATGTATAGCTAAAGAATAATTTAGCTTATGTCCACCTGTAGAAATCCTATCTTAACATATTAACACCAATAGAAGTTCCTTCCTCCTATTCATGTAATTATTCTCCTTCCCTTTCTCATAAAAACCCTTGCCTTCACCCCTAATCAGAACACCATTTGGGTTTCTGCCTGAATCAGCATGTCCCAAATAGCTATTCTTTTGGATCTCAAATAAACACTTGTTGCCTCTCCCTTTGGCCTTTCATTTTCAGGTTAACACTCACAACCCCATCAGTTAGTAGCCTCAGCCTTGCATTACAAATAGGGAAACAGATGTAGAGGTTAGGTGACTTGCCCAGCACTGTGGATTTCTTCTCCTCTGCTAAGTGGCTCAACTGTAGAATCTATAGGGTGGTGTGGGGAGGATTTTTACTCCCATGGAAAACTATACACTATCCAGAGCTTATCCTTCAGGGATGCTTTTAACTCTAAGGTTAAAATAGTCCTATCTACAGATAAGCAAATGATCTCGCCTGGTAAGAGCGGCTCCTCCTTCCTCTGAAAAAAACAGTCCTGTTCCCTTTACACAATAACATTTCTGGAATCCAGATAAATGCCTTGTGTTTTGCTCCTTTGAACTGCATCTAACACCTGCCTAGTTCCATCACCTAAAGGGTGAGCTAATTACATTCTTTAACATTTGACCATTTTACATACATAGGAGAGTCATGAGTTTACTTTTTCTTTGAAAATTGAACTTCCACAATGAAAAGAGAAGAAATCCACCTTTCAATCCTTTCAGGAGCACTCTTAGTCTTGGTGTTGTGGCAGAATGCTTGGGAGAAGGATCAGCCAGCACTCTGAGGGAGGAAAGTTTAACCTTTATTTCGTAGATCTGCTAGTCCAGGGAATTCCAGATCCAAAGCCTGAACTGAACTCGTGGGGAGGCTCTGACCTATAAACCCCTGTGGTGGGCCCCTGAGAGTCCCCGCAGCTCCGCCCAAGTCAGTCAGCGTGGGGAAGTAAGACTACAGTTTTGACCAGACACTGAGCTAGGTTGCAAGCCCCCCCTTTCCTTTCATTGGCACAGTGAAACGTTGGCCAGCTCCAGCTGCCTGCACGTGAACCTGTGCTGCCGACTCCCACTCGGCTGATCCAGCCATCCGCAGACCTGTCTCCTGGCTCTCCCTTTTGCTTGACTGATGCTGCAGCGGATACAGACTATGAGGCTTATATACACAATGTGCATTACCCAGGCACACAGAATTAGCTTTAAGTCACAGAGCCCAGATTCGGACCCAATCAGTCTGACTCCAAAGTCTGTGCTCTTAACTACTATGTGATACTGTCTCTCACAAATGCCCATGAAATGCAAAACTATTTATTTTAGTCTCTTCTACTTGAAGAGAACACACTGTCCAAGAAGACTTTTCATCATGATTCTTACATATTAACATAAAAAAGAAAACCTCAAAAGTACTTTAATGGTCTTACACAATTTTTAAAATTCCATTTAGTTTTATGGCATCTGTGGGAATGAAATGGGGACATAGGTTCATTGCTATACTTCCATTCTGTAGGAGGGTCACTGAGGCTCTGAGAAGTGAGTCCTGGATAATAAAGCACTGTGACTCTTCATACTTCACCTGGGCCAACCTCTGAAAGGTGATTTTGAGTTCAACCAAAGAGCAGAGTTGGTGAAGTTATGACTAATGGAGCGCTCACTTTCCATGTCTCACTCCTGCAATAACATGCTGATGCAGTCTGGCCATGGGATTTCAGAAAACATTGTCATGGGAAGGCTGCCTCAATTACTTTACACTACCCATCTTTATAAATATAGGCTGCCCCCACTACAGCCCAAATTCCACTCATTAACCTCACCAGGAACCTGGAAGTTCATAGGTTAATTAAGAATAGGGTTAGCCCAGCCTGTGTGACTCAGTGGTTGAGCATTGACCTACGAACCAGGAGATCACGGTTCAATTCCCTGTCAGGGCTCAATCCCCAGTGGGGGGAATGCAGGAGGTAGCCAATCAATGATTCTCTCTCATCATTGATGTTTCTATCTCTCTCTCTCTCTCTCTTCCCTCTGAAATCAATAGAAATATATATAAAGATTGAGAGAGTAAAACAGAAAGTCTGAGAAAGTAGGGAGTCAGTGAGCTTCCATCTTTGTTCATGGCTCTCACTGTATGTTGGGCACTGTGGGAATCCTCTGCATGTGTTATCTCAGTGAACTCCAAGAGAAGCTCTATGAGGCAGGGACTATTATGACCATTTTGCAGAAAAGGAAAAAGAGAGTCAGAAAGGGGACCTTATTTACCAAGGTCACATAGGTAAGAAGTGTCTATAGAGCAGTGATGGGCAACCTTTTGAGCTTGGTGTGTCAAACTTCGCCAAAAAACTGAGCATAACTCGGGTAGTGTGTCACTTTGAGGAAAAAACTAACTCCAAGACTCTAGTCGCAAATGTTTCATCCTCAGGAGCAGCAAATGTTTCATCCTCGGCATGCGGCCGCATGTCATCAGAAATGGCTACGCGTGTCAGTGCTGACACGTGTGTCATAGGTTCACCATCACTGCTGTAGAGCCATGTTTGTCCAACCTAAGCCTTTCCACTATACTTCCCTGCCCTTTTGGTATGCAGGCACACATCCTTTTTCATATCCTTGGTAAACAGTATCCTGGATAGGAGAGTCCCAGGCCATGTGCATAGTATTTCCTTAATCTGGCACTAACATCAACAATAAATGAAGCTCTTTGGCCCACTGCTACCAAAGCACTTGGATCATGTCATTTCCCCGCTTCATAAAATCCAAAGCTTTAGCAAAGACCACAGTGCTGTACATGATATGCCTTTGCCCACCACTCCAGCTTCATTTTGACCCACTGTCAGAAACACCCATCACCACTGCCAGAAAGAGTGCCAGTAACACATTGCAGGGGCCAACTTTTTAAAAATATATATTTTTATTGATTTCAGAAAGGGAAAGAGAGATAGAAACATCAATGATAAGAGAGAATCACTGATTGACTCGCTCCTGCATGCTCCCCACTGGGGATTGAGCCTGCAACCCAGGCATGTGCCCTTAATCAGAATTGAACCTAGGACCCTTTAGTCTGCAGGCTGACGCTCTATCCATTAAGCCAAACCAGGCAGGAGACAGGGGCTATCTTTAAGAAGATTCAAGAGATCAAAGATGGCAGCCAGCAGGACAGCAGTGAGGGAGTGTGAGTGACTGAGGGAGTGAAAGGGGAGTATGTGTATGTGTGTGGATGTGTGTGGAGTGTGTGTATGTGAGTGAGTGAGGGACAGTTAGACCTACAGGATGTTCGGGAGCTGGTGGACCAGGCTCTCCTAGACAGAGAGCTCCTGCTACTGCTGAAATCACTCCCAGGGTGGCTGGCTCAACAGAAACCATGCCATCTTGAAGGGGAGAGCTGCTGTGACCAGGAGCCCAGCCTCACCACCACCAAGACTAGATTCAGACGCCATCCCAGATTTTATAGGCACTCTGGCCAATGACCTGCTACCTCAGCTGCAGAGTCACAGATACCAGGACTCCAGCCTCACTGGACACCGACTCCTGTGGGTCCTGGAGTGTGCTTCCCTCCCACCAGCCCACCATGTAGTTCCCAAGCATCCTGTTGGTGAGTCTCAAACTGTGCACCCCAACCCACCAAGCTGGTGGCATCACTCTGGCCCTGTGGTCCTGCAGGCAAGCTTCTGACCAAGTACACTGCCTGCCAAACCTGTGGCATTGCCTCAGCCCCATGGTCCTGCAGGCAAGTTTCTGGCTGAGCTCCCTGCCTCCAAGACCGCAGACGCATTTCCTGCCCCACACATCCCACAGGCAAGCCTCTGTCTGCATCCCCTTCCTGCCAAGCCCACAGTGTGGGCCCCGGACCCAGCACGTCCCACCAGCAAGCTTGGGACTGCACTTCCTAGCAGCCAAGACAACAGCATCAGCCCAGCCCTGCAGTCCTGCAGGCGAGCTTTTGACTGAGTTCCCTGCCTGCCAAGCCCCAGTATCACCCCAGCCCCCTGCATCCCAGTGGCGAGTTTCTGGTTGAGTTCCCTGCCTCCAAGACTGCAGTGTGGGCCTCAGATCCAGCACATCCAGCCGGCAAGCCTGGGACTGTGTTCCCTGTAAGCCAAGACAGCAGCATTGGCCCGGCCCTGCACTTCCCACAGGCAAGCCTCTGACCGCATTCCCTGCCCACCAAGACCAAGGTGTCAGCCCAGGCTCTGCACATGCAGCCAGCGAGCCTCGGACTGGTGTTAGCAAGAATGGCGAGACAAAGAAACAACCCTCAAAAGGAAAGAAAAGGAGGAATGGCCAGAAAAGAAACTAAATGAAGTGGAGGCATGCAATATGTCAGAAAAAGAATTCAGTTCATAAACTGGATAGATGAGAAAATCAACAACCTATGTAAGAATCAGGAGGAAATAAAAAATTATATAGCTACAATAAATAACATGATGGAATGTTTCAACAGTAGACTAGAAGAAGTGGAGGGCCAAATTAGTGAATTAGAAGATAGGATAGCAAAACACCCAATCTGAACAACTATTGGAGAAAGAAATTAGAAAGTAGGAGAGCCTCAGGAGTTTTTGGACAACATGAAATGAAGTAACATATGTATAATAGGGGTGCCAGAATGACAAGAAGAGGAGCAAGGATTAGAAAACCTATTTGAAGAAATAATGACAGAAAACTTCCCTGATTTGGGGAAGAAAAGTCACATAAGCACGCAGAGTCCCAAACAAGATGAATCCAAAAAGACCCACACCAAGACACATTGTAATTTCAATGGCAAATGTTAATGACAAATAAAGAATCTTAAGGGCTGTAAGAAAGAGAGAGAAAGTGACCTACAAAGGAGCTCCCATTAGACCATTAAATGATTTTTCAACAGAAACACATCAGGCCAGAAAGGAATGGAATGAAGTATACAGCGCATTGCAAAGCAAGGTACTGAATCCCAGAATACTCTATCCAGCAAGTTTGTCATTCAAAATTGAAGGGGAAATCAGGAGCTTCACAGACAAAAAAGGGCCAAGGGAATTTATCACTACCAAGCCAGTAATACAAGAAATGCTAAAGGGACAGTTATAAAAAGAAGAAATAGAAAGGCAAGAAGGAACACAGGTATAAAGAATAAAAATGGCTACAAACAAGTACCTATCAATAATAACTTTAAACATAAACAGATTAAATGCTCCAATCAAACGACATCGAGTGGTTGAATGGATAAGAAAACATAACCCAGAGGAGGACCAAGATGGTGGCATAGGGCGGACGCCTGATTGTTGCCTACCACAACAATTTTGAAACTACAACTAGAAAACAGAATGGACACCATCCAGAACTACCGGAGGGCTGGCTGAGCAGATGCTCTACAACTAGAGTAAAAGAGAGGGGAACGCGGGATGATGCTGATGCCGGTGAGCCAAAGATCTCACTTTAAAATCTACGGCTCTGGAAGATGGCGGCGGAATTGAACAGCTGATCTGTTGCCTCGCATGGCAGTTTCGGAAATACAACTAAAAGATGAACTGGTGAGCGCGGCGACTCCTGCTCGCGTCTCCCCAGGCCGGGGCAGCTGCTCCTCTATGTCAGCACCTCAGCCAGGGCCATGAGCTTGTGGGCGGCCGCGGCAGCTGCTATGGCGGCGGCCACGGACTCGGCGCAGTGGCTCTCGGTGAAGGAAGAGACCATCTTTCTGCAGCACGGGCCCATCCGCGTCACCGACCTGGCCGAGCTGCCCAGTGAGATCCTTGGGGCCCCGGAGGCCGCTGACACCGACTTGGAGGATTTTTAGGATTTCAAGTCCTTTAGCCATTTTGAGAGAGGAGAACCAGGAAGGCGGCAAAGTTAAACAAATGAACTGTGCCGCGCACAGCAATTTCAAAAATACAACTGGAGGACAGAGCGTCTGCCACCCAGAACCACAGGAGAGCTGACTGAAGGGTGGATTTACAGCTAAGAGGGAAGAGGACAGAGCGAACTCGGAAGGGATAAGGTGCGGAGGCGCGTGGGTCGGACTGGTGGCGGGGGAAGGGTCGTGTGGCTTTTTTTCCAACCCTAGGGGAGATTAGCTCCCCATCACCCTGAAAGCCAGCTTCTGGGGACTCGCGGGAGACCCAGACGCCTGCGGGGAGAGGCTGGACTCTCGGCCTTCATGTCAGAGAGTGGGAGTAACTTCCTTGCGGAGGTGCGCCCAGCAATCAGTGTTTGCTGCGCTGGAGTGCGGAACGAGGGGGCTTAGAAACGTGGAAAGCAGAAAAAGCAGACTTGCAGCCATTGCGGTTCGCCACGCCATGGCCTGGTGGTGCCCTGAGACCCCGCCCCGCCCTGAGACCCGCCCCGCCCTGGGACCCGCCCCGCACGTTTTGCAGACCCACCCCGCACGTTTTGCAGGCCCACCTGGGCTCCAAGCAGCGGCTTTTGCATGTGGGTGGCCTGCCCTATGGCTGCTTGACCAGATGAACTGCGGTTCTAGTCGGACTGCTCCAGGGCCGCTTAGACAGGAGGAGGAAACTGCAGTTTTTGCTGTAATTCCTGCTGAGTGGCCTCAGACAGTAGCTGACCTGCACCCCACTGGAGACCCAGAAACAAGGGCATCTAGTGGTCGGTGTGAGATGACACCAGATTTCAACCACTCGCATAAGGGACACATTCAAGAGGCAGACTCAGTGAGCGCCAAAGCCTTGCTGCAACAAGATCCGGCCCATAAACGTGTCTCCTGCACAGCAACTCTTCCTTATAGACACAGAGGGTCCTCACGGACAATTGGCCAGGAGGACAATTCCTCCCAGTGACACCAACAACAATCAAGACTTAACTATACAAAGGAGGACCAAGATGGAGGCATAGGGCGGAAGCCTGATTGTTGCCTACCACAACAATTTTGAGACTATGAGAGGAGAGCAGAGCAGACACCATCCAGAACCACCGGAGGGCTGGCTGAGCAGATGCTCTACAACTAGAATAAAAGAGAGGGGTATGCGGGATGATGCTGATGCCAGTGACCCAAAGATCACACTTTAAGAACTACGGCTCAGGCGACACAATGGCAGCCTGGAACGTGCTCGGCGCAGTTCCCCCGGCGGTCTCCGGCTGAGAGGATGGCTCCACTAGCTGCCAAGCACGGACAGACGAGCCCCTGAGAGACATGGGGTGGGAGACTCCGCGCTTGCTGACCTCCGAGTCCTTCAAGAATCTCAACGCCCCGGAAGCGGCCAGGTGCGCACGCTTGGCGACTGGCCACTGCTGCATACCCAAGGGCCGACGCAGCAATCGCGGACCAGCCCGCCACCGCGCACCGGGCACACCGGAGCTTCGCCAAGCGCGCAGCCCAACGAGTTCTGCGGCAGCCGCCCTGGAGCTCTGAGAAAATGGCCAAAGGAAATGCTGAGAGGGAATTGACCAACAGGAATTGGGATCAAGAAGACGAAACCCCGCTGGGTCCCGGGTCCGGGTGAGGCCGCGCGCCCCTGGGTCTGGGTGAGGCCACGCGCCCCTGGGTCTGGGTGAAGCTGTATCCCGGGCCCGGGTGAGGCCGTGTGCCCCCGGATCCGGGAGAGGCTGGGTCCCTGGTCTGGGTGAGGCCTCGCGCACCTGGGTCCGTGTGAGGCCACGCGCCCCTGGATCCGGGTGAAGCTGGATCCCAGGTCCGGGTGAGGCCATACGCCCCTGGGTCCGGGAGAGGCTGGGTCCCAGGTCTGGGTGAGGCTGTGTGCCCCTGGGCTCGGGTGTGGTCACACACTCCTGGGTCTAGGTGAGGCCTCACACCCCTGGGTCTGGGTGAGGCCGTGCGCCCCTGGATCCTGGTGAGGCCACGCGACCATGGGTCTGGGAGAGGCCACGCACCGCTGGGTCCGGGTGAGGCCACGCGCCCCTCGGTCTGGGAGAGGCCACACACCCCTGGGTCCGGGTGAGGCCATGCGCCCCTGGGTCCGGGTGAAGCTGGATCCCGGGTCCAGGTGAGGCCGTGTGCCCCTGGATCCGGGTGAGGCTGGGTCCCGGGCCCGGGTGAGGCCCGCGCCCCTGGGTCTGGGAGAGGCCACGCGCCCCTGGATCCGGGTGAAGCTGGATCCCGTGTCCAGGTGAGGCCGTGTGCCCCTGGATCTGGGTGAGGCTGGGTCCTGGGTCCGGGTAAGGCTGCGCACATCTGGGTCCGGGTGAGGCCACGTGCCCCTGGGTCCGGGAGAGGACACACGCCCCTGGGTCCAGGTGAGGCCACGCGCCCCTGGGTCCGGGTGAAGCTGGATCCCGGGTCCGGGTGAGGCCGTGCGCCCCTAGGTCCGGGTGAAGATGGATCCCGGGTCTGGGTGAGGCCGTGCACCCCTGGGTCCGGGTGAGGCCATGCGCCCCTGGGTCCGGGTGAAGCTGGATCCCAGGTCCGGGTGAGGCCGTGCACCCATGGGTCCGGGTGAGGCCGCGCGCCCCTGGGTCCGGGTGAAGCTGGATCCCGGGTCTGGGTGAGGCCGTGCGCCCCTGGGTCCGGGTGAGGCCACGCGCCCCTGGGTCCGGGTGAAGCTGGATCCCGGGTCTGGGTGAGGCCATGCGCCCCTGGGTCTGGGTGAGGCCATGCGCCCCTGGGTCTGGGTGAAGCTGGATCCCGGGTCCGGGTGAGGCCGCGCGCCCCTGGGTCTGGGAGAGGCCACGCGCCCCTGGGTCCGGGTGGGGCCACGCGCCCCTGGGTCCGGGTGAGGCCACGCACTCCTGGGTCCGGGTGAAGCTGGAGCATCCCGGGTCCAGGTGAGGCCGTGTGCCCCTGGATCCAGGTGAGGCTGGGTCCCGGATCTGGGTGAGGCCATGTGCACCTGGGTCCAGGTGAGGCCACGCGCCCCCTGGGTCTGGGTGAGGCCACATGCCCCTGGGTCCGGGTGAGGCCACGCGCCCCTGGGTCCAGGTGAAGCTGGATCATCCCGGGTCCGGGTGAGGCCATGTGCCCCTGGATCCGGGTGAGGCTGGGTCCTGGGTCTGGGTGAGGCCACACGCACCTGGGCCCAGGTGAGGCCACGTGTCCCTGAGTCCGGGTGAAGCCATGCTCCTTGGTCTGGCCAAGACCAAAACAGAGGGTGTTGGACCTGCATTACCACCATTTGTCCACCATCCAGAGCTGAGGGGTCAGTACTGACATGTACACATAAGAAACTGGTGGAAATTGATATTGGGTCTCAAAAGAACTGTTGGTCCAGAAAGAAACTCACTACAGACTGATTCATTTGCCTGTCAGCATAACTATTATTGCTCGTCTCACATTCAGTTCTTATAAGTATATCTCTAGTGACACATGATCTTGCTCATCTAGGGGAAATGATGAACAACATAGACTGATGAACAAGAACAGAACCAGAAACAAGGAGGCATCGATCGGACTATCAGGCCTCAGAGGGAAGGTAGGGGAGGGTGGGGGGAGGGGGGAGAGATCAACCAAAGGACTTGTGTGCATGCATATGAGCCTAACCAATGGTTAAGTTCAACAGGGGGTTGGGGCATCCGTGGGGAGGGGTGTGGGATGGGAATGGGGGGATGAGGACAAATATGTGACACCTTAATCAATAAAGAAATTTAAAAAAAAAAACATAACCCATACATATGCTGTCTACAAGAGACCTCCCTGAGAACAACGGACTCACACAGACTGAAAGTGAATGGATGGAAAAATATCTTTCAGGTAAATGGAAATGGAAAATAAAGCTGGGGTAACAATACTTATATCTGACAAAATAGATCTCAAAGTCAAGGCAATACAAGAGATAAGGAGAGCCACTTCATAGTACTAAAGGGATCAATACAACAAGAGGATATAACTCTGGTAAACATATATGCTCCCAAAGGCAGGAGCACCCAAATACATAAAAACACTTCTGGAAGATATCAAAGGAGAGATTGACAGCAACACAATCATAGTAGGGGACTTTAATACCCCATTGACATCATTGGATAATTCCTCTAGACAAAAAATCAGCAAAGAAACAGCAATCCTAAATGACTCACTAGATCAGATGGACTTAATTGACACCTTCAGAACATTTCACCCCCAACCTACAGAATATACATTCTTCTCAAGTACACATGGGACATTCTCAACGATAGACCACATATTGGGACACAGGCAAAGTCTCTCCAAATTCAAGAAGATTGAAATCATATCAAGCATCTTCTCAGATCACAAAGGTATAATATTAGAAATCAACTACAATAAAAACAACCAAAAAATTCAAACACTTGGAGGCTAAATACCATGTTATTAAACAATGATTGGGTTGAGAGAAACCAAGATGGTAGCATAGGTAAACACCTGAACTTGATGCCTCGCACAACCACTTCAAAACTACAGCTAAAAGACAAAACGAACATCATCCAGAACCATAGGAAGGCTGGCTAAGTGAAAATTCTACAACTAGAAGGAAAGAGAAAAGCACACTGAGACTCAGAGGAGCTATGGAAGTAAAGCACAGAGGTAAGGAGGCGCGCGCGCGGAAAGGGCTGGCAACTGTGGACACGGTTTTTCAATCGATAGGGAGACACTAGCTCCCGACTGCTCTGAACTCCAGTTCCAGGCAAGACTCTGGGGACCCAGACTCATACAGAGAGAAACTGGACTGTCTGGCAGCAGGCGGAACTCGAGGGCAGCTTTCTCTCAGAGGTGCTTGCAGCAATTACCAAGGGACACTGAAACCCGGGGGCCTTTTAGGGCAGGGCTGACAGGAAGCCATTGCTTTTTGCTCCACCCTGAGCCCCCACCCCACCCAAGCTGGGCGCAGAGGCTTTTGCATATGAATGGCCTGGTCCTTTGAAATCTAAAATTACCTAAAAAACTGCAGCTGAGTCAGAGAGACCCAGAACATCCAAAATAAGGCCCAAGGCCCCACAGCAGCTTGCATTGCTTCACAGGTGGGCCTCATCTGGGCACTTTCAAAACCCAAACAAAGAAGAGGAATCTACAGATCTCTCCATAGCTCCTGCTGGGTGGTCTCAGGCAGAGGCTAAATTAGCACCTCCTTGGAGATCCAAGAGCCAGTGTACCCAGTGGTCAGAGTAGGACCATCCAGATTACATCTCCTCAGATCCATAAGGGACACACTCAGGGGGCAGACTCAGTGAGTGCCAAAGCCCCATTGAAGCAAGTCTTGCCTCAAAAGGGTGTCTCCAGCACAGAAGTTCTCCCATCGTAGACACAACTGATCCTCACAGCCAATTGGCCTGGAGGTCAATTCCTCCCAGTGATACCAAAAACAATCAAGGCTTAACTACAACAAGACTGTGCACACAGCCCACAAGAGTGTCCACCTCAGGTAACTGGGGAGGCTGAGCCACTGGGCCCTATAGGACACCTAGCACACAAAGCCACTCAGGGAAGCAGCCAAAATGCGGAGACAAAGAAACAGGTCACAAATGAAAGAAATGGAGGATATAGAGTTCAAAACCATGGTTATAAGGTTTTTCAAGAATTTTTTGGAAACCACTGATAAATTTAGTGAGACCCTCGAGGATATTCATATAGGACCAACTATAAATTAAGCATACACTGACTGAAATAAAAAATAATATACAGAGATCCAAAAGCAGACTAGAGGATCACAAGAATCAAGTCAAAGATTTGAAATACAAAGAAGCAAAAAACACCCAACTGAAAAAGAAAAAAAATCAAAAAATATGAAGATAGTGTAAGGAGCCTCTGGGACAACTTCAAGCATACCAACATCTGAATTATGGGGGTGCCAGAAGAAGAGAGAGCAAGATACTGAAAACCTATTTGAAGAAATAATGACCGAAAACTTCCCCCACCTGGTGAAGGAAATAGACTTACAAGTCCAAAGGAGGCACAGAGAACCCCAAACAAAAGGAATCCAAAGAGGACCACACCACGACACATCATAATTAAAATGCCAAGAGCAAAAGACAAAGAGAGAATATTAAAAGCAGCAAGAGGAAAACAGTTAGTTACCTACAAGGGAGTACCCATACGATTTTTAGCTGATTTCTCAAAAGAAACTATGCAGGCCAGATGGGAGTGGCAAGAAATATTCAAAGTGATGAATAGCAAGAACCTACAACCAAGATTACTCTACCCAGCAAAGCTATCATTCAAAATTGAAGGTCAGATAAATTGCTTCACAGATAAAAAAAAAAGCTAAAGGAGTTCATCACTGCCAAACCAGTATTATATGAAATGCTGAAAGGTATTCTTTAAGAAGAGAATGAGGAAGAAAAAGGTAAAGATAAAAATTATGAACAACAAATACATATCTATCAACAAGTGAATCTAAAAATCTAGTGAATAAAAAATCTGATGAACAGAATAAACTGGTGAATATAATAGAATCAGGGGCATAGAAAGGGAGTGGACTGACAATCCTTGGGGGGAAAGGGGTGTGGGGGGTATGGGAAGAGACTGGACAAAAATCATACACCTATGGATGAGGACAGTGGGGGTGGGTAAGTCATGGGGTGGGGTGGGAACCAGGTGGAGGGGAGCTATGGGGGGTAAAAAGAGGAACAACTGTAATAATCTGAGCAATAAATATTTATTTAAAAAACAAAAAACAATGATTGGGTTACCAAAGAATCAAAGAAGAAATTAAAAATACCCTGGAAACACAACTATCCAAAATCTATGGGACACAGTGAAAGCAGCCCTGAGAGGAAAGTTCATAGCACTACAGGCCTACCTCAAAAAAACAAGAAAAACTTGTAATAAATTATCTAACTCTACAACTTAAAGAATTAGAAAGAGAGCAGTAAGAAAAGCCCAGAGTGAGAAAAAGGAAGGAAATAATAAAGATCAGAGTAGAAATAAATGACATAGAGACAAAAAAAAAAAAAAAATACAAAAGATCAATAAAACAAAGAGCTGGTTCTTTGAAAAGATAAACAAGATTGATGAACCTCTAGCCAGGCTCACCAAGAAGCAAAGAGAGAGAATCCAAATAAATAAAGTCAGAAATGAAACAGGCGAAATAACAACAGACCCCACTGAAATACAAAAGGTTGTAAAAAAATACTATGTACAATTCTATTTCAACAAACTGGACAACCTAGAATAAATGGACATATTCCTAGAAAAATATGACCTTACAAAACTCAATCAGGAAGAATAAAAAATCTGAATAGGCCAATAACTATGGAGGAAATTGAAGCAGTCATCAAAAAACGTCCAGCAAACAAAAGCCCTGGGCCAGATGGCTTCACAGGGGAGTTTTACCAAACATTCAAAGAAGAACTATCCTCCTCAAACTATTCCAAAAAATTAGAGGAAGGAACACTTCCAAGCTCATTCTATGAAGCCAGTATTACCCTAATCCCAAAACCAGATAAAGACACTACAAAGAAAGAGAATTACAGGCCACTATCTCTGATGAACATGGATGCTAAAATCCTCAACAAAGTCCTAGCAAACCAGATCCAGAAATACATTAGAAAGATCATACATCATGACCAGGTGGGATTTATTCTGGGGATGCAAGGATGCTACAATATCCACAAATCAATAAATGTGATACATCACATAAACAAACTGAAAAATAAAAATCACATAATCATATCAATCGATGCAGAAAAAACATTTGACAAAATCCAACATCCTTTCTTGATAAAAACCCTCAGCAAAGTGGGAATAGAGTGATCGTACCTCAACATAATAAAAGCCCATATGACAAACCTACAGCCAACATCATACTCAATGGGTAAAAACTAAAACCATTTCCCCTAAGAACAGGAACAAGACAAGTTGCCCACTCTCACTACTCCTGTTTAAGAAAGTACTGGAAGTGCTAGCCATAGCAATTAGATAAGAAGAAGAAATAATGGGCATCCAAATTGGGAAAGAAGAAGTAAAATTGTCATTCGCAGATGACATGATATTGTCCATAGAAAACCCTAAAGACTCCATCAAAAAAACTATTAGACCTAAAAAATGAATTTGGCAATGTAGCAGGATACAAAATTAACACCCAGAAATCTATGGCTTTTTTATACACCAATAATGAACTTACAGAAAGAGAAATTCAAAAAAAATCCCATTTACCATTGCAACAAAAAAAAAAAATTAGGATACCTAGGAATAAACTTAACTGAGGAGGTAGAAGACCTATACTTGGAAAACTACAGGATGTTGAAAAAGATATAGAGGAGGACATAAACAAATGGAAGAATATACCATGTTCATGGATTGGAAGAATCAACATCATTAAAATGTGCATACTACCCAAAGCAATCTATGGATTCAATGCAATCCCCATTAAAATGCCAAAGGCGTATTTCACAGACCTAGAACAAACTCCCCCAAAATTCATCTGGAATAAAAAAAGACCCCGAATAGCCGCAGCAATTCTGAGAAAGAAAAACAAAGTAGGAGGGATCTCAATACTAAATATCAAGCTATACTACAAAGCCACTGTTCTCAAAACTGCCTGTTCTACTGGCACAAGAACAGACATATAAACCAATGGAACAGAACAGAGAACCCAGGAATTGACCCAAGCTATTATACTCAATTAATATTTGACAAAAGAGGCAATAGTGTACAATGGAGTCTAGACAGTCTCTTTAATAAATGGTGTTGGGAAAATTGGACAGATACATGTAAAAAAAATGAAACTTGACCACCATCTTACGCCATACACAAAAATAAACTCAAAATGGATAAAAGACTTAAACGTAAGATGGGAAACCATAAAAACTTTAGAGTAAACCACAGGAAGCAAAATATCAGACATTTGTCGTAACCATATCTTTACCGATACAGCTCTTAGGGCAATGGAAATTAAGGAGAAAATAAACAAATGGGACTCCTCCGATAAGGGTTTAATCTCCAAAATATACAGGGAATTCATACAACTTAACAAAAGGAAGATAAACAACCCAATCAAAAAATGGGTAAAGGATGTAAATAGACACTTTTTGAAAGAGGACATACAGAAGGCCAAGAGACATATGAAAGATTGCTCAAAGTCATTAATCATCCGAGAGATGCAAATCAAAATGACAATGAAGTACCATCTCACACCTGTCAGAATGGCTATCATCTACAAATCAACAAATGACAAGTGCTGGAGAGGATGTGGAGAAAAGGAACCCTAGTGCATTGCAGGTGGGAATGCAGACTGGTACAGCCACTGTGGAAAAAAGTATGGAGTTTCCTCAAAAAATTAAAAATGGGAACTCCCATTTGACTCAGTAATCCCACTTCTAGGAATATATCCCAAGAAATCAGAAACATCTATCAGAAAGGACATATGCACCCCTATGTTCATAGCAGCACAATTTACAATAGTTAAGATTTAGAAACAGCCTTAGTGCCCATCAGTAGACGAATGGAATAAAAAATGGTGGTACATCTACACAATGGAATACTACACTGCTGTAAAAAAAAAAGAAGGAACTCTTACCATTTGCAACAGCAGGGATGGATCTGGAGAGCATTATGCTAAGCAAAATAAGCCAAACGGAGAAACATAAATACCACATGATCTCACCCATTTGTGGAATATACTGAACAACATAAACTGATGAACAAAAATAGAACAAGAGACAGAGAAGCATGTAACTGACTGTCAAACTTTAGAGGGAAGGTAAGGGGGGTGGGGTGGGATAAGAGATCAACCAAAGGACTTGTATGCATGCATATAAGCATTACCAAGGGACACAGTCACTAGGGGGTGAGGGCATGTGCTGGGGAGTGGGGGTGGCGTGGGAGTGGCTGGAGAGAGGTCAATGGAGGGGAAAAATAATATTGTAATAGCTATGTACAGGCCAGAGGGGATACTTGAAATATTAGGGGGACCTCTCTGTAAAGTATATGATTGTCGAATCACTATGTTGTGCACCTGAAACTGATACAGAATAATACTGAATGTGAACTATAATGGAAAAAAAAAAAAATTCAATCTGGACTTATTTACAATAGCCAATATTTGGAAGCAGCTCAAGTGCCCATCAGTAGATGAGTGGGGAAAAAACTGTGGTACATTTACACAATAGAATACTACTCATCTGTACAAAATAAGAAAATCTTATCTTGGCAACAGCATGGATGGATCTGGGGCATATTATGCTAAGTGAAATAAGCCTGTGAGAGAAAGACAAGTACCATATAATTTCACTTATATGTGGAATCTAATGAACAAAATAAACAAACAAAATAGAAAAAAAAGACTCATAGACACAAAGAACAGACTGACAGCTGTCAGAGGGGAAAGGGGATGGGGGACTGGGTGAAAAGGGTGAAGGGATTAAGCAAAGGAATCAGAGAGTCATAGACACAGACAACAACAGTATGGGTGATTACCAGAGGGAAAGGGGGTGGGAGGAGGTAGAAAAGAGTAAAGGGGAAATAAATGGTGATGGAAGGAGATGTGACTTGGGGTGGTGAACACATAATACGATATACAGATGATGTGTTATAGAATTACCTAACTGAAACCTATATATTTTTATTAACCAATGTCACCCTAATAAATTCAATAAAAAAATAATGCATATGTCTCAAAAAGCAATTAAAGACTAATAGGAAAGAGCATAAGTGGGTGTTAATATGGATGGTATAGACAACTACAGAGATGTGAAGAGTGTTTAGTGCTGGTGAGAATCCATTCCTGGATTGAGCCAGAGTGGGGTGGGGAGAAGATTTGAAGGTGGCACTAGGGATTTGAGAGCAGGTTTATGTGTGAACACAAAGGTGAAATATGACATTGAATATGTTGTTTTCACTAAAATGAGGTAGGGCAGTGAATATAGGAAGGCCAACAAATATTGTTTTCCAGAAAAGTCCTATCAATTCAGATGTGAATTTATTTGCCTTTACGATGCAAGGTGAGGGGGTGGGAGGAGATAATAGGAGAACCTTCAGAAGGGAGAAGAAGGCTGAGCTTTGAATTTCCCCCATCACTAAAGGGTGGTAACCGTGATTGTGTGATCCAAGTGATCATGTGACCCTTGCCATCACCTCACCTCCATTCTTCTGTAATTCTCAAATCCTCCTTTGCCTTTAATTCCCAAATCTTCTTTAATTTACTTCATCTTCTCCCTGAAGCCATCATCAAAATTGATGCCATCTCTGTTAGAATCATAACCAGGGTTTGTGAACCTCATTTAATTGCATATCTGACTAGAATGGGGAAGTAAAAATGCCATTTAGAACACAAAACAATGGCAGCCAGAGAACAGCACAAGACGCTCTCTAAGACCCAAGAAGTGGCTCTGCCACTCAAAAGTTGCAGGAAATATTTTTATTCTTTTACAGCATCTGCGAGGAGACATGGAGAGCTTTCTCTCCATAAGAAAAGGCAGGTCAGAGTTTGGAAAGATAAAAAACACAGGGCTGAAAGTATGTACCTACCCATGCCTCTGGCCAGGTGCCTTGTGAAAAGCTCCTGAGGAAAGGCCCATTGGGCAGGAATGCCTTACAGTCCACATCATAAATGTATAACCAGTGACTATGAGAGTCTGAACCAACAAGCTGTATTTTTCTATTCAAAGTTAACCCCAAATGCACTTCCCTTTGTCTGCCTCACCACAGAATGGATGCAGAGTGCAGGCTTGAATGGACTCTTCAACACCCCCCCCCACCCCCATCCCTCATAGATTTCCTAATCCTAATAACTTGCCTCAATGCAAACAAATAAAATCACTGAAAACATGGGTGCTCTTTCTGCCTCGGTGTCTTCAGCTTTGTGTTCCCCAAAGAAGAAAACCTGATGTAGACAACAGTGCATATATGTCTTGGAATGGCAGGAACGAGAGAAATGTACAGGACTCACTGAAGAGTCAGAAGTCCTAACCTCAACATTAGGACTCAGTTCCCTTCAGGTCACTACTCCAACTTTTAGGACCCCAGAGCTCTTCTTGGGATTCTTTCTCAAGAAGGGACACTGCAGCCTAGCTAGTGTGGCTCAGTGGTTGAGCCTCAACCTATGAACCAGAAAGTTAAGGTTTGATTCCCGGTCAGGGCACATGCCCTGGTTTGGGGCTCTGTCCCCAGTAGAGGGCATGAAGGAGGCAGCCAATCAATGATTCTCTTTCATCATTGATGTTTCTATCTCTTTCTCCCTCTCCTCTTCTCTCTGATATATCCTATCTAATAAAAGAGTAATATGCAAATTGACCATACCTCTGCTACACCCACAAGCCACGCCCACCAGCCACTCAGGAGCAAGTATGCAAATTAACCCAACCAAGATGGGTGCAGCCACAGAGAGAGCAGGAGGCTTGGGTTTCCCCCGCAATGGAGGAAGCCAAGCTTTCCGCCTGCCCTGTCCTGCCTTGGCCTCTGCTTAAGGCTACAAAGTTTCAATTATAGAAGATAAATAAATCCCAACAAAAGTGGCGGCAGTCATGGAGCTGGAGAGAGCAGGAGGCTTGAGTTGCCCCCAGCGATGGAGGAAGCCACGTTTCTGCAGCCCTGGCCTGCCTTGGCCTCCACTCAAGGCTACAAAGTTTCAATTATAGAAGATAAATAAACCCCAAATACCAGGGACTCAGCTTGGGTCACCAGGGGGCGTGGCCAGCCTGCAAACCACCACAGGCCTTTCCCACCCTATGCCCCAAGGGAACCCCTACCCTGATCTGGGACACCCTTCAGGGCAAACCAGCTAGCCCCCACCGGTGCACCAGGCCTCTATCCTATCTAATCAAAGAATAATATACAAATTGACCGTCACTCCAACACACAAGATGGCTGCCCCCATGTGGTCAAAGATGACTGCCCCCATGTGGACACAAGATGGTCACCACAAGATGGCCAGCAGGGGAGGGCAGTTGGGAGGGATCAAGCCTGCAGGGGAGGGCAGTTGTGGGCAATCAGGCCAGCAGGGGAGGGCAGTTGGGAGGGACCAGGCCTGCAAGGGAGGGCAGTTGGGGGCAATCAAGCCTGCAGGGGAGGGCAGTTGTGGGCAATCAGGCCAGCAGGGGAGGGCAGTTGGGAGGGACCAGGCCTGTAAGGGAGGGCAGTTCGGGGCAATCAAGCCTGCAGGGGAGGGCAGTTAGGGGTGACCAGGCTGGCAGAGGAGGGAAGTTGGGGGCGACTGGGCCTGCAGGGAAGGACAGTTGAGGGGGACCCAGGCCTGCAGGGAAGAGCAGTTGTGGGGGACCAGGCCTGCAAGAGAGGGCAATTAGGAGTGACCAGGCCTGCAGGGGAGGGCAGTTAGGGGCAATCAGGCTGGCAGGGGCGTGGTTAGGGGATGATCAGGCTGGCAGGCAGAAGCGGTTAGGGGCAATAAGGAAGGCAGGCAGGCGAGCTGTTGGGAGCCAGCAGTCTTGGATTGAGAGAGGGATGTCCGACTGCCCGTTTAGGCCCGATCCAGGTAGGATCGGGCCTAAACAGGCAGTCAGACATCCCTCGAGGGGTCCCAGATTGGAGAGGGTGCAGACTGGGCTGAGGGACACACACCCCCGTGCACGAATTTTGTGCACCGTGCCTCTAGTCTTAATAATAAAAGCCCAGGATTGTAACCACTGCTCACAACCAAACACTGACCATCCAGAAGTCAGCACTGACTGCCCAGCTGCAGCCTGGCCACCCAGCACTGACTGCCTAGGTGGCTGAGACCCAGAAAGTGAGTCAGGGTCTGATCTGCAGCCTCAGTGGAAGCTGTTGATCAGTGTACTTACCTCTCTCTTTCTCTCCCTCTTTCTTTCTGATCTTCTCCAGCAGCCAGGCTTTTCTTTTGCTCCTGGCCTCTGTGGGAGGCTGCTGTTAAGCCCCCACCTCTTTTATCAGGCCCAGAGATAGGGCTGGAGATGCTGACTGGCATAGGAACCGACCAATCAGAACCATAGTTGGGTGTTGTGGGGAACCAATGGCTGTCTAGGAGGCAGAGCTTTTGATGCTGACTGGCATAGGAACTGACCAATGAGAACCAAATCTGGGTGTTGTGGGGTACCAATGGCTGTCTAGGAGGCGGAGCTTTTGACACTGACTGGCATTGAAACCGACCAATCAGAACAAAATCTGGGTGCTGTTGGGAGCCAATGGCTGCCTAGGAGGCAGAGCTTTTGATGCTGGCATAGGAACCAACCAATCAGAACCAAATTGGCCAGCAGAGGAGGGCAGTTGGGGGTGATATCAGGCCTGCAGGGGAGGGCCATTGGGGGTGAGATCATGCCGGCAGGGGAGGGCAGTTGGGGCCAACCAGGCTAGCAGGGGAGGGCAGTTAGGGGTGATCAGGCTGGCAGGCAGAGGCAGTTAGGGGCAATCAGGCAGGCAGGCAGGTGAGTAGTTAGGAGCCAGTGGTCCCAGATTGTGAGAAGGATGTCTGACTGTCGGTTTAGGTCCAATCCCTGGGATCAGGCCTAAACTGGCAGTCAGACATCCCTCAAAGGGTCCCCAATTGGAGAGGGTGCAGGCTGAGTTGAGGGAATCCCCCTTCCGTGCATGGATTTTGTGCACCGGGCCTCTAGTATATATATATATATATATATATTAAAGAAGGGACACTGCAATCTCCATTCTGCCCCCTAACTCTTCATAACATCAAGGTTAAGTTTGCTGATCCCCACAAAAGACCCCCAAACCTGTCTTGGAATGGCACTTGTCATGTCTAAAAGATCTAAAATTTTATATCCCTATAGTCCATCTTTGCTATAATTCCCCAAAGTAGAGAATTCTGGAAGTGGATGTGGGAACTGGCATAGTAAATTGTGGAAGCATGGTCCAGAAATCAGAATACTACATCTCTAGCTCTTCCTAAGAAATTCAGAGTGGTTCTGGGCCCTGGTTTCCCATCCTAAATGAGGAGGAGGGAGTCAGTGATTTCCAAAGGTCCTTCCTGCTTCACTGCCCTGCAATTTTTTCAGAAAAAAAGCTGGAGTCACTTCTTGAAAAAGTTGGTTATTTTGTCTCCTCATACTTTTTCACGACACAACTCTGATAGCCAGTGACAGGACAGAAAGGTCAGAGGCAAGGTAGCAGAGTATCTTAAAACTACCTTCACAAAAGAAGGAACAAACCAAATTGCAAATGTCATTTGTTATGGGTCTGGCGCCACCTGGTGCATTTTGAGCGATGTCAAGCTGGTTGGAGCAATGTTAGTGTGTTCTCCCTTCTGCCATTTTTTGTTCCGACTTAACAGGAGTACATGCCACTACATTTATGCAGAAACATACAGTGTATGAGACTTTGCAAATGCTGTATAAAAAATTATTTTGTTGCCAGAGAAAGTGGGTCCTTGCAGTATCACAAGAAAAGAATTTCAAAGGGCATACATGTGGGAGTTTAAGCATATTGGCAAGATTTATTGGGGTGAAAAGAAATAATATGCCCTTGGAGATGTACAGAGGGCAGGCTTTAGCAGCAACTGCCCCCAAATTCTTGCTAATCCTCCATACATTGTCTTGATTCCGAGAACAAGCAGGCTTTCTTTCAAACTGTCCAACATTCTTCCTAATTCTTCAGGCTTGTGCTGGGCCTCCCCACTCCACCCCCCACCTTACCCCCATCCAATCCCTTTCCTGTGTCATCCTGAGGTTTTGTGCCCTTATCCTATCTATCCATTTTCCAGATTTTACACTTTATGTCTCCATTTTGGCTCCTATTGTGCATTCCTCAAAGCTTTGCTTCATCATCTGGCTTCTCCTGCACATGTGCTGAGGAAAGGTATTTTCCCTACTGTTTTACTCCTCCCCTTGGTAATCCCGGCTATCAGGGGGGATGTCTCCCAGAGAGACTGGAAAACCAGTTCTTCCTGCCTGCTCCAGAACTAAGTCCCTTCAGGAGAGGATGTGGCTGTCCCTGGGGGGGCTTGAAGCTTCCCTGTCTGAGTTAACCAGGCTTACTGTCTGATTCCATTTGCTCCCATCCTTTGATAATAACTATCTACTTACTGTAATAATTTTAATGATAACCTGACACTTTTAATGAGTCTAGAAGAAAAATGGTAAGTTAAAGGTTTTATTGAAACAAAAGCAGAATCAACGTTAAAATATATTTAATCCTTTTTTAGACAGACTTTTTTCAGGTTTATTGGAGTATAATTGACAAAATTGTAAGATATTTAAAGGACACAGAGAGAAATGGAAAAAATGGAGGCTGAATAGAGTCGTGTTTGGAGTCTGGTCCTGGGACAGAGAGTAGGAGCGGCTGAGGTTCGCAGAGGGAGTGTATGTTGGCAAGCTAAGGGACAGCTAAACTCCAGGAGAAGGCGGGGGAGTGCTGGGCAGGGTTCCCCTGACCGTGCAGCACCCACAGGGGCTGGGTCCCCTCCCAGAGCTGCGGCCTCACCGGGGGAGGCCTCGCCATCTTGCAAGGGAAGGAGGATTTTATTGGAAACCTGACTTTCCGTGACAACTGCAAACACTGAACAGCTATGAGCACCAGAACACCGGTCCCCTATCAGCACAAACACGCAGATTCAAAGGAACTCTTCACTGCACCACGGAAAGGTCAGATTTCGCCTGGGATAAGGTGTGGTTTCTCATCCCCGCGGTGGGAGAGGGAAGCGCGCGAGCCGCAGGACCGACAGGACCTGGGAGGTCTGTGCCTAGAAAAATCCGCGGCAGTTGGAGCTGCCGTGACCCGTGAATGTGGAAGGGGATCCTCTGAGCTGCTAACAGAAGTGATCTCCTAAAAGCAACTCATTTTAATCTGACAAGGAGGGTCAGACTAAGAATTTTCAAAGGAGTGCAGGCTCCTTAGTCTTGTGCGCAAACCCACTGTCAGCACACTTGGGCTCTTTCCGACTCTGATTACTAAGCCCAATACATAGGAAAACCCAGTTGGGGAATACCCTGAAAGACTGCAGGGGGAAGTTGTTTTTCCGGAACCTGGGGAGCAGAGCTGGGTGTGACCATCGGAGAGGCAGCTCTGAGGCGCACACCTCCACAAACCAGTAGTGAGTGCCATAGAGGGGAAAAAAAAAAAAAAAAAAAGCTAGAGAGGCCCGGAAGTCAATTCAGAAACACTGCCACCCAGGGGCCAAAACGCTAATTGTCTCTGGTGTAATCAAAAATAAATTAAGAGAAATTAAGACACGGCCCGGCTTAAAAATCAGGACTGGCTTACAACACTGAGAAGCAGTGGAACGAAGGGAACTGAAATACAGCCCAGACTGGGAAACAGGCATACCAAAAAGAATAATAGAGGAAGTGAATGACAGCCACTACTGCACATTTTATTCTTCCTATTTTTTATTTTAAATTCTTTTAAATTTTTTTATTCTAATTTTTTATTTTCATTTTTTGCATCTTTTACTTAAGAAACTAATTTTTTTTCTTTTTCCTCACTCGATTTTCACCTTTTTAATTATTACATTTTTATTTTCAATCAGCATTATTATTACTATTATTTTACTTTTTTTTTTAAATGTCATTTGATTTTCTCTTTCTTTTATTTTGGGATTAGTGTTCTACATTCTATTTGCATCTTTCCCTTACAATCGTTTTACCCTATCTCAACGCTAACTTTATGCCATCACTCTCCTCCTAACCTTTTCCCTTTTGGTCTCCTGTTTATCTTAACCCTTTTTGGCTTTAGATTTTCCCTACTCTTTCAGTTTACCCTCTGCTAAAATTTCACCCTACTTATATATCTAATTCCCAACCCCCTGCTCCAAGTCCAAAAACACCTCTCTCTACGCTACCTTAACTAAAAAAATAAATAAATAAATAAATAAATAAATAAATAAATTATTTTTCTCTCTGGCCTTTTGTTGTTGTTTGCTTGAATGTTAATTAGATTGAATTTTTATGCTTTTTTATGAGATTGTTTCGATTATTCTTTTTGTTTGGTTGGTTGGTTCTTTTGTTTGCTTTGTTTTTGTTTGTTTTTTACTTTTGTTTTCCCTTGCCTCACTTGATATTAGTTGGTGTTGCAGTTTGTATTAATCTCCAGGCTCGTGTTGCTGGAATTTGCTGGGATTAGTGGTTGTTCTTTTGGAGTTTACTCCCCATATATATAGTTTGTTCTCCTTTTCTCTCTTAGTATCGTTCTTGTCTCTCTTACTTTTTTTTCTTTTCTTTTTTTTCTTCTCTTTTCCCAAGTTCAGATTCACACTCTTTTTGTTGTTGTTGTTCTTTCTTTTTACTCTTCCTCTTCCTCTCCTATTCCCTAATTTATCTTTCTCTGGTGGTCACCTTTATGGAGGTTATTAATATCGTGAATACAATTCTGTTCAGTGCCTTGTGTGTTGTGCCTGGTTGTGTTGTATTTTGTACCTTTAAATCAATGCCGGAGAGAGAGAACTGCATAACCAGACATCCGGAGAAGAGAGACCATGGGGAAACAAAGAAATAGCCCCCATAGGAAAGAAAAGCAGGCATCACCAGAAAAGGAAGTAAACGAATTGGAGGCAAACAACCTATCAGAGAAAGAATTCAGAGAAATGGTCATAAGGTGGCTGAAAAGGATGGAAGACAAATTCAACAATATGAGTAATAACCAAGAGGAAATGAAGAAGAACCAAGAAGAAATGAAAAAATGACATCGCTGCTGTAAAGAACTCAATAGAAAGCATCAAGAGTAGACTAGAAGAAGCAGAGGACCGCATAAGTGAGCTAGAAGACAAGATGGAAAAAAAAATACCCAAGTACAACAGCTTCTAGGAAAAAAATTAGAAAGCATGAGGAGAGCCTAAGGGAACTTTGGGACAACACAAAACAAAACAACATCCACATAATAAGGGTTCCAGAAGGAAAGGAAACTGAGCAAGGAATAGAAAACCTGTTTGAAGAAATAATAACAGAAAACTTCCCTGATATAGGGAAGAAAAAACCCACACAAATCCAAGAAGCTCACAGAGTTCCAAGCAAAATGAACCCCAAAAGACCGACGCCAAGGCACATTATAATTAAGTTGGCAAACACCAATGACAAAGTAAGAATCTTAAAAGCGGCCTGAGAGAGACAGACAGTTACATACAAAGGAACCCCCATCAGACTAGCAACTGATTTCTCAACAGAAACTCATCAGGCCAGAAGGGAATGGAATGAAATATACAAAGTCATGCAAAGGAAGGGTCTTAATCCAAGAATACTGTACCCAGCAAGGCTATCAATCAAAATTGAAGGTGAAATCAGGAGCTTCACAGACAAAAAAGGACTAAGGGAGTTTATCACCACCAAACCAGCAATGCAAGAAATGGTAAAGGATCTGCTGTAAAAAAAGAAAAAAAGAAATAGGAAGCAAAGAAGGAACACAGGGGTATAGAATAAAAATGGCAACAAATAAATACCTATCAATAATAACCTTAAATGTAAATGGATTGAATGCCCCAATCAAAAGCACAGGGTAACAGATTGGATAAGAAAACAAACCCCATATATCTGCTGTATACAGGAAACTCACCTCAGAAAAAAGGATGCATACAGACTGAGAGTAAAGGGATGGAAAAAGGTTTTCCAGGTGAATGGAAATGAAAAAAAAGCTGGGGTAGCAATACTTATATCAGACAAATTAGATCTCAAAGTGAAGGACATAACAAGAGATAATGAAGGCCACTTCATAATACTAAAGGGAGCAATCCAACAAGAAGAAATAACTCTGGTAAACATATATGCACCCAATACAGGAGCACCAAAATACATAAAAAAACTCCTGGAGGATATCAAAGGAGAGATTGACAGCAATACAATCATAGTAGGAGACTTCAATACCCCACTATCACCATTGGATAAATCCTCTAAACAAAAAATCAGCAAAGAAACATCAATCCTAAATGACTCACTAGACCAGATGGAATTAATCGAAATCTTCAGAACATTTCACCCCAAAGCCACAGAATATACATTCTTCTCAAGTGCACATGGGTCATTTTCAAAGATAGACCATATGCTAGGTCATAGGCAAAGTCTCTCCAAATTCAAGAAGATAGAAATCATATCAAGTATCTTCTTAGATCACAATGGCATAAAACTGGAATTCAACTACAATAAAAACAACCCAAAGAAATCAAACACATGGATACTAAACAGCATGCTATTAAACAATGACTGGGTTACCAAAGACATCAAGGAAGAAATAAAAAACATAATGGCAACAAATGACAATGAAAACACAACAATCCAAAATCTATGGGACACAGCGAAAGCAGTCCTGAGAGGGAAGTTCATAGCTCTACAAGCCTACTGCAAAAAAAACAAGAAACAATGGTAATAAATTACCTAACCCAACAACTCAAAGAGTTAGAGAGAGAGCAACAAGAAAAGCCCAGTGTAAGCAGAAGGAAAGAAATAATAAAGATCAGAGCGGAGATAAACGACATAGAGACCAAAGAAACAATACAAAAGATCAACAAAACCAAGAGCTGGTTCTTTGAAAGGATAAACAAGATTGTTGAACCTCTAGCCAGGCTCACCAAGAAGCAAAGAGAGAGGACCCAAATAAACAAAATCAGAAATGAAAGAGATGAAATAACAACAGACCCCGCTGAAATACAAAGGATTGTTACAAAATACTACGAGCAACTCTATTCCAACAAACTGGACAACCTGGAGGAAATGGAGATATTCCTAGAAAAATACCACCCTCCAAAACTCAATCAGGAAGTATCTAAACAGCTCAACAGGCCAGTAACTATGGAAGAAATTGAAGCAGTCATCAAAAAGCTTCCGGCAAACAAAAGCCCGGGGCCAGACGGCTTCACAGGAGAGTTTTACCAAACATTCAAGGAAGAACTAAAACCTATCCTCCTCAGACTATTCCAAAAAATTCAAGAGGAAGGTACACTTCCAGGCTCCTTCTATGAAGCTAGCATCACCCTAATACCAAAACCAGATAAAGACAACACAATGAAAGAGAATGACAGACCAATATCCCTCATGAACATAGATGCCAAAATCCTCAACAAAATTATAGCAAATCAGCTCCAGCAGTACATCAGAAAGATCATACACCATGACCAAGTAGGATTTATCCCAGGAATTCAAGGATGGTACAATATCCCCAAATCAATAAACGTGATACATCACATAAACAAATTGAGAGATAAAAATCACATAGTCATATCAATAGATGCAGAAAAAGCATTTGACAAAATCCAACACCCTTTCTTGATAAAAACTCTCAGTAAGGTGGGAATAGAAGGATCATACCTCAACATAATAAAAGCCATATATGACAAACCCACAGCCAACATCATACTCAATGGGCAAAAACTAAAACCATTTCCCCTAAGAACAGGAACAAGACAGGGATGCCCACTCTCACCACTCCTGTTTGACATAGTACTGGAAGTATTAGCTATTGCAATTATACAAGAAGAAGAAATAAGAGGCATCCAAATTGGAAAAGAAGTGAAGCTGTCCTTATTTGCAGATGACATGATATTGTACATAAAAAACCCAAAAGATTCCATCAAAAAACTAATAGACTTAATAAATGAATTCGGCAATGTAGCAGGATACAAAATTAACGCCAAGATATCTATGGCATTTCTATACACCAATAATGAACTTACAGAAAGAGAGACTAAAAAAGCAATCCCATTTACAATCACACCAAAAAAATTAAGATACCTAGGAATAAACTTAACTAAGGAGGTAAAAGACCTATACGCGGAAAACTACAGGACACTGAAAAAAGAGATAGAGGAAGACGTAAACAGATGGAAGAACATACCATGTTCATGGATTGGTAGAATCAACATCATTAAAATGTCCATACTACCCAAAGCAACCTACAGATTCAATGCACTCCCCATCAAAATACCAACAGCATATTTCACAGACCTAGAAAGAATTCTCCAAAAATTCATCTGGAATAAAGAAAGACCCCGAATAGCCACAGCAATCCTGAGAAAGAAGAATAAAGTAGGAGGGATCTCAATACCAGACCTCAAGCTGTATTATAAAGCCACTGTTCTCAAAACAGCCTGGTACTGGCACAAGAACAGACATATAGATCAATGGAACAGAATACAGAATCCAGATATCGACCCAAACCACTATGCTCAATTAATATTTGACAAAGGAGGCATGAACATACAATGGAGTCAAGACAATCTCTTCAACAAATGGTGTTGGGAAAATTGGACAGATACATGCAAAAAAATGAAACTAGATCACCAACTTACACCATACACAAAAATAAACTCAAAATGGATACAGGACTTAAACATAAGTGGGGAAACCATAAAAATACTAGAGGAATCCACAGGCAACAAAATCTCAGACATATGCCAAAAGAACTTCTTCACTGACACTGCCCCTAGGGCAATGGAAGCTAAAAAGAAAATTAACAAATGGGACTACATCAAAATAAAAAGCTTTTGCACAGCAAAAGAAACCATCAACAAAACAACAAGAAAGCCCACTCTATGGGAGAACATATTTGCAAATGCTATCACTGATAAAGGTTTAATCTCCAACATCTACAGGCAGCTTATGCAACTTAATCAAAGGAAGATAAATGATCCAATAAAAAAATGGGCAACGGACCTAAACAGAATATTTTCGAAAGAAGACAGAAGGAAGGCCAAGAGACAGATGAAAACATGCTCAAAGTCACTTATTATCCGAGAGATGCAAATCAAAACAACAATGCGGTACCATCTCACACCTGTCAGAATGGCTATCATCAACAAATCAACAAACGACAAGTGTTGGCGAGGATGTGGAGAAAAAGGAACCCTCGTGCACTGCTGGTGGGAATGCAGACTGGTGCAGCCACTGTGGAGAACAGTATGGAGTTTCCTCAAAAAACTGAAAATGGAACTCCCATTTGACCCAGTAATCCCACTCCTAGGAATATATCCTAAGAAACTGGAAACACCAATCAGAAAGGATATATGCACCCCCTATGTTCATAGCAGCACAATTTACAATAGCTAAGATTTGGAAACAGCCTAGGTGCCCGTCAGCAGATGACTGGATCAGAAAACTGTGGTACATCTACACAATGGAATACTATGCTGCCATAAAAAAGAAGGAATTCTCATCATTTGCAGCAACCTGGATGGAATTGGAGAACATTATGCTAAGTGAAATAAGCCAGTCAATGAAAGAAAAATACCACATGATCTCACTCATATATGGATAATAAAGAACATTATAAACTGAAAAACAAAAAGACAGATACAGAGACAGTAAAGCATCAAACAGACTGTCAAATTACAGGGGGAAGGTTAGGGAGAGGTGGGGGAGATAAGAAATCAAACGAAGGACTTGTATGCATGCACATAAGCATAACCAATGGATGCAAAACTCTAGGGGGTGAGGGCATGTATGGGTGTGGGGTGGGGGGGGCAATGGTAAGATATGTACACATATAATACCTCAATTAAAAAAAAAATAAAAAAACAGAAAAAAAATAAATAAAAAAATAAAGTACACAATGTGATAATAAATAATATTATATTCCTAAGAAAAATCCCATAATAAACAGACCCTTACATTCTTTTTCTCATACCTCAAGGGGAGAAAATAAACATTTAAAATAAATTTCCTCTATAAAGAAAATTAAGAATTTTAATGCCTATAGTGCAGTGAATATAGTCTTTATTGTTTGGCTCTTTGGAATTCATTTAAGTTTTCTTTATATCAACACACTAATATATCAACACTATTTTGCAAATGTTTCATGACCCTTTAAAAGGGTACATTCTCTTGCCCTGGCTGGTTTGGCTCAGTGATTAGAGCATTAGCCCACATACTGAAGAGTTGCAGGTTCCATCCTCTACCCCACAGGGGCTCCTGTGGGAGTCAACCAATTGATATATCTCTCACATTAATATTTCTCTCTCTCTCTCTCTCTCTCTCTCTCTCTCTCTCTCTCTCTCTCTCTCTCTCTCTCTCTCTCTCTCTCTGCGCCTCCCTTCCTCTCTCCCTCCTCTCCTCCCTTCTACTTTGTATAAAAATAAAAGCAATGGAAAAAAATATACTCAGGTGAGGATTAACAACACACACAAAAAGTAGAAGGGCACATTCCCTCTACGGAGGTGGTAGAGTTTGAAATATATCTGCTTATAAATGTGTACTTTCTTGTTAATATAATCCATATCTCATATGGATTCTCTATATTGCTACTTATCCCCATGATCAAATGACTTGGTATATAGTATATCCCCATGAGGTCATGGAAGAAGTTCTTATGCATGACTTTATATCCCTGGCCAGTATCACAATACATTGAACATAATAGGCACTTATTTATTAAATGAATAAACTATTTGGGGCTGTAAAGTGGGGCAGAGTGCAATTGTTCCCAGTTCTCCATTCAGATAAGAAATTAAATTTTACTCTTTTTACTTTCTCACTATTGGACTTGTAGCTGTAATTGCTGCACTTCTTCCTGAAGATACACTTCTCCCTGACACTTAAGTTCCTGTGGCAGGTTCCACTCAGGCCTTCTGTTGGTAGAAATGAAAACACAATACACTGAATGGGAGAACTGAATCCACTGAATATTTCCTGATACATCCTATAAGGAATTAATATCCCAAATTTATAAATAACATAAAATTCAACATTAAAAAAAAGCCTAATCCTATTAAAAAATGGGCAAAGGACCTAAAAAGACACTTCTCCAAAGAGGACATACAGATGGTTTACTGCACATATAAAAAGATGCTCACAGAGAAATGCAAATTAAAAACACAATGAGATATCACCTCACATCTGCCAGAATGGCTATCATCACTAAATCAACACACAAGTGTAGGTGAGGATGTGGAGAAAAGGGAACCCTTGTTCACTGTTGGTGGGAATGCAGATTGGTGCAGCCACTGTGGAAAGCAGTTTGGAGTTACCTCAAAAAATTAAAAATGAAACTGCCTTATGACCCAATGATTCTACTTCTGGGAATTTGTCCAAAGAAACCCAAAATACTAATTCAAAAGAATATATGAATTCCTATGTTCATTGCAGCATTATTTACAATGGCCAGGATATGGAAGCAGCCCAAGTGTCCATCAGTAAATGAGTGACTAAAACAGCTATGGTACATTTACACAATGGAATACTACTGGGCCATAAAAAGGAAGTAAATTTTACCGTTTACAACAGCATGGATGGACCTGGAGAACATTATGCTAAGTGAAATAAGCCAGTCAGAGAAAGACAAGTACCATATGATTTCACTCATATGTGGAATTTAACGCACAAACTGGACTAACAAGCAAAATAGAAATAGACTTATGGATAGAGTACCACACACAGTTATTAAAAATATTATTGACTATATTTCCTATGCTGCATTTACATCCCAGTGACTATTTTGTAACAACCAATTTGTTCTACATCCTTCATCGTTTTGACCAGGACCCACTTCCCCCTCCCATCTGCAACCATCTGTTTGTTCTCTTATGTATGAGTCAGTTTCTATTTGTTTGTTCATTTATTTTGTTTTTTAGATTCCACATATAAGTGAAATTATATAGTATGTGTCTTTCTCAGTGTGGCTTATTTCACTTAGCATAATACCCTCTAGATCCATCCACAAATTGAAAATCTTTTTTGGTTTATTAATTGAATTTATTGGGATGACATCAGTTCGCCAAACCATAGATTTCAAGTGTACAACTCAATAAAATGTCATCTGCCTACTGCATCATGTGCCTATTGCCCCAAGCAAAGTTTCTTTCCATCCCCTTTTCCCCGCCTTTGCCCACCTCCACCCAGCCCACACCCCCTCTCCCTCTGGTTATCACCACACTATTGTCTATACCTATGTGTTATGTATATGTTTTTTGGCTAATACCATCACCTTCTTTCATCCAGTGCCCTCACCCTCCTCCCCTCTGACAGCCATCAGTCTGTACCATGTATTCATGCCTCTGTTTCTATTTTGTTCATCAGTTTATTTTCTTATTAGATTCCACATATAAGTGAGATCATATGGTATTTGTCTTCTCTGACTGGCTTATTTCACATAATATAATAGTCCACCCAAGCTGTCACAAAAGTTAAGTTTTTGGTCATTATTTTTTTCAAATAGGTTTTCAATCCCTTGCTCTCTCTCTTCTCTTTCTGGTATTCCTATGATGAGGATGTTCTTACACTTCATGCTGTCCCAATGGTCCCTAAACTATCCTCATTTTTTAAAGATGTTTTTAAAATAAGTTTTTATTGATTTCAGAGAAACGAAGGGAGAGAGATAAGGATAGAAACATCAATGATGACAGAGACTCTTCGATCTGCTACTTCCTGCATGCCATCTAATGGGGATTGAGTCATTATGTGCACTGACTGGGAATCAAACTGTGACCTCCTGGTTCATGGGTCAACACTCAACCACTGAGCCATGCCAGTCAGGCTATCCTCATTCTTTTACATTCTTTTTTCTTTTTGTTGCTCTGATTGGGTGTATTTTTCTATCGTGTTTTCTAAATTACTGATTTATAATTGATCCTTTGCTTCATCCAACCTACTGTTTATTCCTCCCATTGTATTCTTGAAGTCAGATAATTGTATTCTTTATTTCTGACTGACCCTTGTTTATGGTTTCTATGTCTTTTTTTTTTAATCTTTATTGTTGAAAGTATTACATAGGTCCCCATTCTTCAACATTAACCTCTTCCAGCTCACTCCCATCACCCCCAGGCCCTCACCACCCCATTGTCTGTGTCCATGGGTTATATGCATACAGTTCGTTGGGTGATCTCTTTCCACCCATCCTCCTCTGCCTTTACTCTGAGGTTCAACAGACTGTTCAGGCTTCTATGCTTCTGGGTCTATTTTTGTTCATTAGTTTATTTGGTTCATTAGATTCCACATATGAGTAAGATAATCAGATACTTATCTTTCTCTGACTGGCTTATTTTGCTTAGCATAATACTCTCCAGATCCACCTATGTTGCTCAAAGGGTAAGAGCTCTTTCTTTTTTACTGCCGTGTCGTATTACATTGTGTAAATAAATGTGCCACAGTTTTGTTTTGTTTTATCCACTCATCTTCTGATGGGCACTTATGCTGCCTCCAAATCTTAGCTATTGTAAATTACGCTGCTATGAACATAGGGATGCATATATTCTTTCTAAGGACTGTTTCAGGTTTCTTAGGCTATATTCCTAAAAGTGGGACCACTGGGTCAAATGGGAGTTCCATTTTTAATTTTTTGAGGGAAGACCATACTCTATTCCATAATGGCTTCACTAATCTGCATTCCCACCAGCAGTGTACTAAGGTCCACGTTTCTCCACAACCTCACCAACATTTGTCGTTTGTTGATTTATTGATGATAGCCATTCTGACAGGTGTGAGGTGATATCTCATTGTCATTCTGATTTGCATCTCTCAGATGATTAGTGACTTTGAGCATTTTTTTCATGTCTCTTGGTCATCTGTATGTCCCCTTTGGAGAAGTGTCTATTTAGGTCCTTGCACATTTTTTAATTGGATTATTTGTCTTCATTTTATTAAGTTATTAAGTGTTCTTTCCTCTTGATTTTTTTGGATACTTTAAGGAAGATACATGTTAGTTCTTCTTTGAATATTTGGTAAAACTCCTCTGTGAAGGCATCAGGACCAGGGCTTTTGTTTGCTGGTTTTGTGGTGTGTGTTTTTGTTGTTGTTTTTTAAATTACTGCTTCAATTTCATCACTAGTTATTGCCCTATTCAGGTTTTCTGATTCTTCATGATTGAGTTTTGGAAGGTTGTATTTTTCTAGGAATATGTCCATTTCATCCAGGTTGTCCAGTTTGTTGGAATATAGTTGTTCATAGTATTTTTTTATGATCCTTTGTATTTCTGTGGAGTTAAGTTCTTACTTCACCTCTTCCGTTTTGGATTTTGTTTATTTAGGTCCTCTTTCTTTGTTTCTTGGTGAGTCTGGTTAGAGATTCATCAATCTTTTTTATCCTTTTGCAGTACCAGCTTTTGGTTTTATTGACCTTTCTTTTTTCTTCCTTTCTTTCTGCCTCTCTTTCTTTCTTTCTTTCTTTCTTTCTTTCTTTCTTTCTTTCTTTCTTTCTTTCTTTCTTTCTTTCTTTTTTCTTTCTTTCTTTCTTTTTTTTGTCTGTCACTTATTGTCACTCTGATATTAATTATTTCCTTCCTTCTATTTTCTTCTGGCTTTTCTTGTTGCTCTTTTTCTAATTCCTTAAGTTGTAGTGTTAGATAACTAATTACCAGTTTTTCTTTTTCTTTTTTTGAGGTAGGCCTGTAGTGCTATGAACTTACTTCTCAGGACTGTTTTCACTGTGTTACATAGATTTTGGATTGTTGTGTGTTCATCTTTGTTTCTAAGATGTTTTTTATTTCTTCTTTTATCTCTTTGGCAATCTATTTATTTTTTAATAGCATATTATCTGGCCTCCATGTGTTTGATAGTTTTTTAGAGTTTTTATTGTAGCTGATTACTAATTTCATGCCATTGTGGTCTGAGAAGATGCTTTCTATGATTTCAACCTTCTTGAATTTGTAGAGATTTAGCCTGTGTCCTAACATGTGGTCTATCTTTGAAAATGTCCCAAGTGCACTTGAGAAGAATGTATATTCCATTTTCTGAATATGTCAATTGGTTCCATCTGATCTAGAGTGTCATTTAGGATTGCTGTTTCCTTGTTTAGTTTTTGTCTAGAAGATTTATCCAGTGATGTCAATAGGCTATTAAAGTCTCCTACTATGATTGTATTTCTGTCAATCTTTCCCTGGACATCCCCCAAAAGATTTTTTTAGATATTTAGATGCTTCTGTATTGGGTGTATATATGTGTTTTTTTAAATCTTTATTGTTCAGATTATTACAATTGTTTCTTCTTTTTTACCCCCATATCTCCCCTCCACCCGGTTCCCACCCACACTCTGCCCTTAACGCCCCCCCCCCACTGTCCTCATCCATAGGTGTATGATTTTTGTCCAGTCTCTTCCCATACCCCCCACACAGACACCCCTTTCCCCCTGAGAATTACCGTATTTTACGGCATATAAGACGGCTTTTTAACCCAGAAAAATCTTCTATATGCCCAGTCATCTTATATCAATCCACTCCCATTCTATGCCCCTGATTCTATTATGTTCATCAGTTTATTCTGTTCCTCAGATTTTTAATTCACTTGACTTTTAGATTCACTTGTTGAAAGATATGTATTTGCTGTTCATAATTTTTATCTTTACTTTTTTCTTCTTTTCCCTCTTTTTAAAGAATACCTTTCAACATTTCATATAATACTGGTTTGGTGTTAATGAACTCATTTAGCTTTTTCTTATCTGTGAAGCTCTTTATCTGACCTTCAATTCTGAATGATAACTTTGCTGGTTAGAGTAATCTTGGTTGTAGGTTCTTGCTATTCATCACTTTGAATATTTCTTGCCACTCCCATCTGGCCTGCATAGTTTCTGTTGAGAAATCAGCTGACAGTCATATGGGTGCTCCCTTGTAGGTAACTAACTGTTTTTCTCTTGCTGCTTGTAAGATTCTCTCTTTGTCTTTTGCCCTTGTCATTTTAATTATGATGTGTCTTGGTGTGGTCCTCTTTGGATTCCTTTTGTTTGGGGTTCTGTGCGCTTCCTGGACTTGTAAGTCTATTTCTTTCACTAGGTGGGGGAAGTTTTCGGTCATTATTTCTTCAAATAGGTTTTCAGTATCTTGCTCTCTCTCTTCTTCTGGCACCCCCATAATTCTGATGTTGGTACGCTTGAAGTTGTCCCAGAGGCTTCTTACACTATCTTCAACTTTCTGAATTCTTTTCTCTTCTTGCTTCTCTGGAGGAGTGTCCTTTGCCTCCTTGTATTCCAAATCTTTAACTTGATTCTTGCGTTCTTCTAGTCTGCTGTTGGGTCTCTGTATTTTTTATTTCAGTCAGTGTATGTTTAATTTCTAGTTGGTCCTTTTTCATATCCTCGAGGGTCTCATTAAATTTATCGGCCTTTTCCATGAAATTCTTGAAAAACCTTATAACCGTGAATTTGAACTCTATGTCCATTCGTTTGTTCTCCTCCATTTCTTTCGTTTGTGATGTTTCCTTGCCTCCTCATTTTCGCTGCTTCCCTGAGTTGGTAGGGTAGCTTTGTGTACTATGTGTCCTATTGGTTCAATGGGTCAGCCTCCCAGTTACCTGAGGTGGACACTCTTGGTGAACCCCTTTGTGGACTGTGTGTACAGCCTTGTTGTCGTTAAGTCTTGATTGTTGTTGGTGTCATTGGGAGGAATTGACCTCCAGGCCAATTAGCTGTGAGGACCCGCTGTGTCTATAACAGAAGAATTGCTGTGCTGGAGACACGTTTATGGGGCAGGACTTGTTCCAGTAGGGCTTTGGTGCTCACTGAGTCTGCCTCTTGAATGTGTCCCTTATGAGAGTGGTTGAAATCTGGTGTCGTCTCACACTGACCACTAGATACACTAGTTCTGGATCTCCAATGGGGTGCAGGTCAGCTACTGTCTGAGGCCACCCAGCAGCAGCTACAGCAAGAACTACAGTTTTCTCCTCTTTGCTTGGGCTTTGGCAGTTTTGGAGGAGTCTGACTGGAGCTGCAGTTTATTTGGTTAAGCTTCCACAGGGCAGGCCATTTATATGCAAAAGCTGCTGTGTGGAGCCTGGGCGGGTTTGTAGAATGTGTGGGGCGGGGTCTCAGGGCAGGGCGGGGTCTCAGGGCATCACTATGCTAGGGCGTGGCAAACAGCGATGGCTGCCATCAGCCTTCTCTGCCTTTCCGCGTTTCTAATTCCCTGTGTCCCACGCTCCAGTGCAGTAAACAATGATTGCTGGGCGCACCTCTGCAAAAAAGTCACTCACTTTCCGACCCTATGGCCAAGAGTCCAGCTTCTCCCCGTAGGCATCTGGGTCCCCGCGTGTCCCCAGAAACTGGAGTTCAGAGTGATCAGGAGCTTGTCTCCTTTCAGGTTGAAAAAAAGCCGTGCACCCAGTCGCCCTCCACCAGCCCGATTCGCACACCTCCGTACCTCAGCTTTTCAGCGTTTGTGCTCCCTTCTCTTTCCTTCTTAGTTGTAAAACTTCTATTCAGCCAGCTTTCCCATGGTTCTGGGTGGTAGACGTTTTGCCTTTTAGTTGTAGTTTTGAAATTGTTGTGCGAGGTGGCAGTTTAGTTGTTTACCTTTGCCGCCATCTTGGTTCCTCCGGATGTATATATGTTTACCAGATAGTTATAGCCTCTTGTTGTATCAATCCTTTTACTAGTAGTATTATGTAGTGGCCTTCCTTATCTCTTGTTATGGCCTTTGAGATCTATTTTGTCAGATATAAGTATTGCTAACCCAGCTATTTTTTACTTTCCTTTGCCTGAAGAATTTTTTCCATCCCTTCACTTCCAGTCTGAGTGAGTCCTTTGTTCTGAGGTGGATCTCTTGTAGACAGCATATATATGGATAATGTTTTCTTAACCATTCAGCCACCCTATGTCTTTTGATTGGAACATTTAATCCATTTGCATTTAAGGTTATTATTGATAGGTACTTGTTTGTAGCCATTATTATTCTTTATGCCTTCTCTTTTTTTTTAATGTTTCTTTTTTTATTGTTTAAAGTATTACATATAGTAGTACATATATCTCCTTTTTTTTCCCCATTGACCTTCCCCCAGCCTTCCCTACCCCCTGTCGCATGCCCTCATCCTACGCCCCAACCCCAGTCTCTTGTGTCCATTGATTGTGCTTATATGCATGCATACAAGTCCTTTGGTTGATCTATTTCCCCCACTCCCAAACACTCCCCACCCTTCCCACTGTAATTTGACAGTCTGTTCGGTGCTTTACTGCCTCTGTATCTATCTTTTTGTTCATCAAGTTATAATGTTCTTCATTTTCCATAAATGAGTGAGATCATGTATATTTTTCTTTCACTGTCTGGCTTATTTCTCTTAACATAATGCTCTCCAGGTCCATCCATGCTGCTGCAAATGGTAAGAATTCCTTCTTTTTTATAGCAGCGTAGTATTCCATTGTATAGATGTACCACAGTTTTCTAATCCACTCATCTGCTGATGGGCATTTAGGCTGTTTCCAAATCTTAGCTATGGTGAATTGTGCTGCTATGAACATAGGGGTGCATATATCCTTTCTTATTGGTGTTTCTAGTTTCTTGGGATATATTCCTAGAAGTGGGATCACTGGGTCAAATGGGAGTTCCATTTTTAGTTTTTTGAGGAAACTCCATACTGTTCTCCACAGTGGCTGCACCAGTCTGCATTCCCACCAGCAGTGCACGAGGGTTCCTTTTTCTCCACATCCTCGCCAGCACTTGTCGTTTGATGATTTGTTGATGATTGCCATTCTGACAGGTGTAAGATGGTTCACATTGTCATTATGATTTGCATCTCTCAGATAATTAGTGACTTTGAGCCTGTTTTCATATGTCTCTTGGCCTTCCTTCTGTCTTCTTTCGAAAAGATTCTATTTAGTTCCATTGCCATTTTTTTATTGGATCATTTATCTTCCTTTTATTAAGTTGTATAAGTTGCCTGTAGATGTTGGAGATTAAACCTTCATCAGTGATAACATTTGCAAATATGTTCTCTCATACAGTGGGCTTTCTTGTTGTTTTGTTGATGGTTTCTTTTGTTGTGCAAAAGCTTTTTATTTTGATGTAGTCCAATTTGTTTATTTTCTCTTTAGTTTCCATTGCCCTAGGAGCAGTGTCGGTGAAGAAATTGCTTTGGCATATGTCTGAGATTTCTCTGCCTGTGGATTCCTCTAGTGTTTTTATGGTTTCCCATCTTATGTTTAAGTCCTGTATCCATTTTGAGTTTATTTTTGTGTATGGTGTAAGTTGGTGATCTAGTTTCATTTTTTTTGCATGTATCTGTCCAATTTTCCCAACACCATTTGTTGAAGAGACTGTCTTGACTCCATTGTATGTTCATGCCTCCTTTGTCAAATATTAATTGAGCATAGTGGTTTGGGTCGATATCTGGGTTCTCTATTCTATTCCATTGGTCTATATGTCTGTTCTTGTGCCAGTACCAGGCTGTTTTGAGAACAGTGGCTTTGTAATACAGCTTGAAATCTGGTATTGAGATCCCACCTACTTTGTTCTTCTTTCTCAGGATTGCTGTGTCTATTTGGGGTCTTTTTTTAATTCCAGATGAATTTTTGGAGAGTTCTTTCTAAGTCTGTGAAATATGCCGTTGATATTTTAATGGGGAGTGCATTGAATCTGTAGGTTGCTTTGGGTAGTATGGACATTTTAATGATGTTGATTCTAAAAATCCATGAACATGGTATGTTCTTCCATCTGTTTATGTCTTCCTCTATCCCTTTTTCCAGTGTTCTGTAGTTTTCCATGTATAGGTCTTTTAACTCCTTAGTTAAGTTTATTCCTAGGTATATTAATTTTTTTTTTTTGTGCGATGGTAAATGGAATTGCTTTTTTAGTCTCTCTTTCTGTAAGTCCACTATTGGTGTATAGAAATGCCATAGATTTATTGGCATTAATTTTGTATCCTGCTACATTGCCGAATTCATTTATTAAGTCTAATAGTTTTTTGATGGAGTCTTTTGGGTTTTTTATGTACAATATCATGTCATCTGCAAATAAGGACAGTTTTACTTCTTCATTCCCAATTTGGATGCCTTTTATTTCTTGTCTAATTGCAATGGTAATACTTCCAGTACTATGTCGAACAGTAGTGGTGAGAGTGGGCATCCCTGTCTTGTTCCTGTTCTTAGGGGAAATGGTTTTAGTTTTTGCCCATTGAGTATGATGTTGGCTGTGGGTTTATCATATAAGGCTTTTATTATGTTGAAGTATGATCCTTCTATTCCCACCTTACTGAGAGTTTTTATCAAGAAAGGGTATTGGATTTTGTCAAATGCTTTTTCTGCATCAATTGATATTACTATGTGATTTTTATCTCTCAGTTTGTTTATGTGATGTATCACGTTTATTGATTTGGGGATATTATACCATGCTTGCATCCCTGGGATAAATCCTACTTGGTCATGGTGTATGATCTTTCTGATGTACTGCTGGATCCGATTTGCTAGAATTTTGTTGAGGATTTTGGCATCTATGTTCATGAGGGATATTGGCCTTTAATTCTCTTTCATTGTGTTGTCTTTATGTGGTTTTGGTATTAGGGTGATGCTGGCTTCATAGAAGGAGCTTGGAAGTGTTTCTTCCTCTTGAATTTTTCTTGGAATAGTCTGAGGAGGATAGGTTTTAGTTCTTCCTTGAATGTTTGATAAAACTCCTCTGTGAAGCTGTCTCGCCCCGGGCTTTTGTTTGCTGGAAGTTCTTTGATGACTGCTTCCATTTCTTCCATTGTTATTGGCCTATTGAGATGTTTAGATTCTTCCTGATTGAGTTTTGAAAGGTTGTATTTTTCTAGGAATATGTCCATTTCCTCCAGGTTGTCCAGTTTGTTGGAATAGAGTTGTTCATAGTATTTTTAAACAATCCTTTGTATTTCTGTGGGGTCTGTTGTTATTTCTCCTCTTTCATTTCTGATTTTGTTTATTTGGGTCCTCTCTCTTTGCTTCTTGGTGAGCCTGGCTAGAGGTTCATCAATCTTGTTTATCCTTTTACAGAACCAGCTCTTGGTTTTATTGATCTTTTGTATTGTTTCTTTGGTCTCTATGTCGTTTATCTCTGCTCTGATCTTTATTCTTTCCTTCCTTCTGCTTACACTGGGCTTTTCTTGTTGCTGTCATTCTAACTCTTTGAGTTGTAGGGTTAGGTAATTTATTACCATTTTTTCTTGTTTTTTGCAGTAGGCTTGTAGAGCTATGAACTTCCCTCTCAAGACTGCTTTTGCTGTGTCCCATAGATTTTGGATTGTTGTGTTTTCATTGTCATTTGTTGCCATGATGTTTTTTATTTCTTCTTTGATCTCTCTGGTAACCCAGTCATTGTTTAATAGCATGCTATTTTGTCTCAATGTGTTTGATATTTTTTATTGTAGTTGATTTCCAGTTTTATGCCATTGTGATCTGAGAAGATGCTTGATATGATTTCTGTCTTCTTGAATTTGAAGAGACTTTGCCTGTGACCCAATATATGGTCTATCTTTGAAAATGACCCATGTGCACTTGAGAAGAATGTATATTCTGTGGCTCTGGGGTGAAATGTTCTGAAGATGTCAATTAATTCCATCTGGTCTAATGAGTCATTTAGGATTGATGTTTCTTTGCTGATTTTTTGTTTAGAGGATTTGTCCAATGGTGATAGTAGGGTATTAAATTCTCCTACTATGATTGTATTGCTGTCAATCTCTCCTTTGATATCCTCCAGGAGTTTTTTTGATGTATTTTGGTGCTCCTGTATTGGGTGCGTATATGTTTACCAGAGTTATTTCTTCTTGTTGGATTGCTGCCTTTAGTATTATGAAGTGGCCTTCCTTATCTCTTTTTATGTCCTTCACTTTGATATCTAATTTGTCAGATATAAGTATTGCTACCCCAGCTGTTTTTTCATTTTTTTTCTGAGGTGGGTTTCCTGTAGACAGCAGATATATGGGTCATGTTTTCTTATCCAATCCGTTACCCTATGTCTTTCGATTGAGGCATTTAATCCATTTACATTTAAAGTTATTATTGATAGGTACTTGTTTGTCGCCATTTTTATTCTTTACCCCTGAGTTCCTTCTTCGCTTCCTATTTCTTCTTTTTACAGCAGACCCTTTAGCATTTCTTGCATTGCTGGTTTGGTGATAATAAATACCCATAGTCCTTTTTTGTCTGTGAAGCTCCTGATTTCACCCTCAGTTTTGATTGATAGCCTTGCTGGGTACAGTATTCTTGGATTCAGACCCTTCTTTTGCATGACTTTGTATATTTCATTCCATTCCCTTCCGGCCTGATGTGTTTCTGTTGAGAAATTAGTCGCTAGTCTGATGAGGGATCCTTTGTAGGTAACTTTCTTTCTCTCTCTGGCTGCTTTTAAGAGTCTTACTTTCTTGTTGGTGTTTGCCAATTTAATTATAATGTACCTTGGCATCAGTCTTTTGGGGTTCATTTTGTTTGGGACTCTGTGAGCTTCTTGGATTTGTGTGAGTGTTTTCTTCCCTATATCAGAGAAGGTTTCTGTCATTATTTCTTCAAACAGGTTTTCTATTCCTTATTCAGTTTCCTCCCCTTCTGGAACCCCTATTATGCAGATGTTGTTTCATTTCGTGTTGTCCCAAAGTTCTCTTAGGCTCTTCTCCTACTTTTTAATTTTTTTTTTCTAGAAGCTGCTCTACTTGGGTATTTTTTCCTACCTGTCTTCTAGCTCCCTGATGCAGTCCTCCCCTTCTTCTAGTCTACTGTTGATGCTTTCTATTGAGTTCTTTATAGCAGCGATATCATTTTTCATTTCTTCTTGGTTCTTCTTCATTTCTTCTTTGTTCTTACACATATTGTTGAATTTGTCTTCCATTCTTTTCAGCAACCTATGACCATTACTCTGAATTCTTTCTCTGACAGGTTGCTTGCCTCCATTTCATTTACTTCCTTTTCTGGTGATGCCTGCTTTTCTTTCATATGCGGGCTGTTTATTTGTCTCCCCATGATCTCTCTTCTCCAGATGTCTGTTTATGTAGTTCTCTCTCTCCTTTGTTAATTTAAAGGCACAAAATACAACACAACAAGGTACAACGCACAAGGCACTGAACACAAATGTATTCATGATATTAATAACCCCAAATAAAGGTGAGCACCAGAGAAAGGCGAATTAGAGGATAAGAGAGAAAGAAGAAAAGAAAAAATAGGAGTGCAAAAATGAAATTGGGAAAAGGAAAAAAAGTTAGGGAGAAAAGAAAGAGAATAAGAAAGAAGAGGGGAAAAAACTATTTATATGGGTATAAAACTCCAATAGAACAGCCACTAATCCCAATGAATGCCAGCAACAAATACCTGGAGATGAATGCATACTACAAACAACAACTAATATCAAGTGAGGTGAGGGAAAACAGAAGCAAAAAACAAAACAAAACAAAAAGAAAATGTGAAACAATCTCACAAACAAGCATAAAAAACCCCGATATAATCAACAATCAAGCAAACAACAACAAAAGGAGAGAGGAAAAAAATTTTTTTTGGATAGTGAAGAAAGAGAAGAGAGAGGTGTGTATGGACTTGGAGCAGGGGATTCGAAATTAGATATATAAGTAGGGTGAAATTTTAACGGGGTAAAAAGAAGGAATAGGGAAAATCTAAAGCAGAAATAGGGTAAGAGAAACAGGACAACAAAAGGGGAAAAGTGAGGAAGAGAGTGTTGGCATAAAGGTAAAGTTGAGATAGGTGCTAAAATGATGCTAAAGGGAAGATGAAAATAGAATGTAGAACACTAATCCCGAAGTAAAATAAAGAGAAAATAAAATGACACTTTTTTAAAAAAAGTAAAATAGTAGTAGTAATAATACTGATTGAAAATAAAAACATAATAGTTAAAAAGGTAAAATCAAGTGAGGAAAAAAGAAAAAAAAATTTAGTTTCTTAAGTAAAAGATGAAAATAAAAATAAAAATGTGCAGTAGTGAAGGTCATTCACTTCCTCTACTGTTCTGTTTGGCATGCCTGTTTCCTAGTCAGAACAGTATTGAAGTTCCCTGCGTTCCACTGCTCCTCAGTGTTATAGGCCACAGTCCCGATTTTCAAGTAGGCAGTACATCTTTACTTCTTATATGCCTTTATTTGTGTTTACACAGGAGTCAATTTGTGATTCAACCCCTGGGTGGCAGTGTTTCTGGATTGATCTCCGGGTCTATAGGTCCTCTCTAGCTAGTGTTTAGATTTTGTTTTCCCTGTGGCACTTAATACCGGTTTGGGGGAATGGATTGCCCCAGCTCTGATCATTATTCCCTGCTCTGATCCCCAGGTTCCAGAAAAACAACTTTCCCCTGCAGTGTCTTAGAGTGTCCCCAATTGGGTGATCTTATGTATTGGGCTTAGTAATCAAAAGCAAGGATTTAGCCAAAACCAGTTTGGCTCAGTGGATAGAGCGTCGGTCTGCAGACTGAAAGGTCCCAGGTTCGATTCCGGTCAAGGGCATGTACATTGGTTGTGGGCACATCCCCGGTAGGGGGTGTGCAGGAGGCAGCTGGTCGATGTTTCTCTCTCATCAGTGTTTCTAGCTCTCTATCCCTCTTCCTTTCTCTCTGTAAAAAATCAATAAAATATATATATATTTTTTTAAAAAGCAAGGATTTAAAGAGAAAAAAAGAGAGAGAGAGAGAGAGAGAGAAAAAGCCAGAGTAAGTGCGCAAACTCCAGCACTGCGCACAAGTCTGTGCAGTCTTTTTTTCCCTTAGGTCTAAGCAGCCGGCACACTTTTAAAATTTTTAGGCTGTCCTTTTGCGTGCAGTTCAGCTATGGGTTGCGTTTTAGAGTTCCCTTCTGTTAGCAGCCCTGTGGACCCCCTTCCACATTCGCGGATCACACCAGCCCAAAGGGCCGTGGATTTTTCTGGTCGCAGACTTTCCAAGTTCCTCCAGCTCATGCCATGCGTGTTTCTCTCTCCTGCCCGGGCCACAGGCCTCACCTTATCCCAGGCAAAATCTGACCTTTCCATGAGGGGTTGCAGAGCTCCTCTGAATCCGCATGCTTGCAACACTTGCAGACCGGTGTTCTCGGGTTCGCAGCTGTTCGGTGGGTGACGTAGTTGTAGATTCCCAGGATTTTCAGCCTTCCGATAACATCCACTTTCCCCTTCAAGATGGCGTGGTCTCGTGTCTGAGCCCGTCACTCTGGGAGGGAACCCAGCAGCCATGGGGGCTTCCCAGTCAGTCCCCCACAGTCTCCTGGAGTATAGCTGTCCCTCAACTCACCAACAAACACTCCGTGCAACCACACACACTCCCTTTGTTCTGTCATTCACACACTATCTTGCAGTCTGCCTTCCCATCAGCAGCCATCTTCACACTCCTATGCCCTCCCTTTCTATTTCTTCTTCTTACAACAGTCCCTTTGGCACTTGTTGCATTGCTGGTTTGGTGGTAATAAACTCCATTAGCCCTTTTTGTGTCTGCAAAGTTTCTGATTTTACCTTCAATTTTCAATGATAGCCTTTCTGGATAGAATATTTTTGAATTCAGACCCTTGATTTTCATCACTTTGTATACTTCATGCCATTCCCTTCTGGCCTGAAGTGTTTCTATTGAGAAATCAGTTGACAGTCTAATGGGAGATCCCTTGTATTAACTTTAGTCTCTCTCTTGGACATTTTTTCTTTGTCTTTTACATTGGTCAATTTAATTATGATGTGTCTTGGTTTGTTTTTTTGGGGGGAGGTTCATTTTGATTGGGACTCTCTGTGTTCCCTAGACTTGTGTGACTTTTTTCTTCCCCAAGCCAGGGAAGTTTTCTGTCATTATTTCTCCAAACCGCTTTTCTATTCCTTGCTCAGCTTCTACTCCTTCTGGCACCCCTATTATGTGGATGTTGTTTTGTTTTATGTTGTCCCAAAGTCCACTTAAACTCTCCTGCTTTAAAATTTTTTTTCCAATTGCTGCTCTGCTTGGGTGTTTTTTTGTACCTTGTGTTCTAACTCGCTTATTCCATCCTCAGCTTCTTCTAATCTACTATTGAAACCTTCCCTGGTGTTCTTTATTGCAGATATGTCATTCTTCATTTCCTCTTGAGTCTTACTCATGTTGGTGTATTTCTCATTCAATTCCTTATAATTCTCATTGAGTTTCTTGTAATTCTCATTCAGATGTTTGAGCACCTTTATAACCATTACTCCAAATTCTTTCTCTGACAAATTACTTGTCTCTATTTCGTTTAGTTTCTTTTCTGGTGATTCCTCCTTTTCTTTCATTTGAGGGTTGTTTTTTTCCTCCCCATTTTTGCCATTCCTTTGGATTTGTTTCTATGTATTAGATAAAACTGCTATTCCACCCAGATTTTTTGGGTTGGTCTTATATAGTAGTTGGTTTGTGGGATCCAGTGGTGCAGTTTCTCAGGTCTCCTGGCTGGTGTTCTAGGAAAGCCTCTTACTTGAGATATTTGGGTTCTCCTGTTGTAGTTGGGTCTTGAATGTATTGTCCCTTTCATGGAGCCTCCTCTTGGGATGTCTGATTATGTGGCTCGCTCCCTACCACATTATGACAGCCATTGTGGAGGTGCTGACAGAACAGCACAAAATACAACAAGACAAAACATGACACAGAAGGAACACAACAAGAATGTATACAAGACTCCTGTAGCCCCAACAAAAGTGAACAGTAGAGAAAAGTGAATTAGGAAAAAGAGAGCAAGAATGATAGAAAAAAAAAAAGGAAAGAAAAAATATGGCAAGAAAACACAACAAAACCAACAAACAAATAAACCAAAAAAACAGAAACAAAAGAAAATCCAGAAAAGGGGGGCAGAATCTATAGGTGCAGAGCTTAAATAAAGAAAATAAGGTTAAAGAATTAGAGGAATAGGGGAATGACCATGATTTAGAATAAAGGGGGGAGAAAAGAAATAAGAAGACAAGGGAACAAATAAAATTTGAAAAGAAGAGTAGAGGAGAGAGCAGATAGATCTAAATTTAGGAAATGAATCAAGTTAAGAAATTAAGAGAAGAAGAAAAGAGAAAGATAAGAGAGAAAAAATAAAAATGTGAGCAATGAAAAGAAAAGAGAAAGGGAAATTGAGTAGGAGCAGGGAAAAGGAAATTAGATATATGAACAAAACAACAGGCTAGAATAATAACAAATCAGTAAAGCAGATAGATAATGAAGATTAATTTTAAAAAAGGGGAGAAAGAAAGAAAGAAAGAAACAAGAAAAACTAAAAAGGAGAAAGGAGAAGAAAAATGGGAGGAAAACAAAAGAAGAGGGGAAGAAAAAGGGTCAATCCAGTTACTGAGGTTCTCCTTGAGACTGTTCAGACCTGTAAGCTTGGCCTCTGCCTTTGTTTCCTCTGAAAAGCTCAAAGTGAAGGGTGTGGCAGGCTGTATCATCTAGGGTGTTTTGTTTGTGTTTTTTTCCTTTATCTGCCCTCTGGGTAGCTCCTCCCAAGGAAAATGGCCATTTGGGAAGTGTATGAATGACACAATGAAGAATTCCTGGCTACTGCTTTTCCAAGTCTCCCTGCCCTGCTTCCCACCCCTTCCTGTTCTCAGGCACCTCCCTCCCTGTGCCAGTGCCTCAGGTGTGTAGTTGCAAATGAAAACTCCTGTGCTCTGGGTTTAGAGATAATAAAATAAAATAAAATAAAATAAAATAAAATAAAATAAAATAAAATAAAATAAAATAAAGGCAATCGAAACTGCAGCTCTCTCTCCCAATGGCTCTGGTGTGTTGGGTCTACACTCCGATGCTGCCAGCAGTCCTGCTACCTTTTGCAACTGCTTGGATAATATGGGTGCTGCAGGTCATGTTGTCATGGGTTGTGCTGCAGTGGCTTGGGAAGCGCTGCTGGTCGTGTCTCCCCAGTTATGGGCGGGTGTGCGCAGCCCTGCCCGTGCTTCCGGAACAGTTGTCCCTGTAGTTCAGTTCCCTCCTCTCCGGGCTCCCCACCTCTCATGATTTCGCCCTTCTTATTGGTGTCCAGGTGCCTTCAGTTCTTCTTTGTTATAAGTCACCTCCTCAGCCTGACCATAGTTGGAAATTCCAGGTGAATGTTCTTCAATTTAGTTGTATTTCCAGCCTGGTCCTGTGTCAAGGTGAATGACAGGTCTGCCTATTTGGCCGCCGTTTTATCCTCTCCTCTATGTCATTTTTCATGCTGTTGTAGTTCTCAGAAAGTTCCTTGAGCATCCTTAGAACCATTACTTTGAACTCTATATAAGATATATTACTTGCCTCCATTTCATTTAGCTCTTTTTCTGATAATTCTCTTATTCTTTCATTTGGAGCCTGTTTCTTTGCCTCCCCATTTTGGCTGCCTCTTAGTATTTGTTTCTATGTATTAGCGAGATCTGCTATGACTCCCCATCTTCGTGGAGTGGCCTTGTGTAATAGGTACCTTATGGGATCCAGTCATGCAGTCTCCTTGATTGCCTGAGCTGGGTGTTCTAGGAATGTCCCTAGCGTGGTGGGTTATGTAGGCCCTGATGTTATAATTGGATCTTGTTTGCTATTGGCCCATTCATGCAAGGGATCAGCCCTCAGACTAGCTGATTGTGAGGCTCCACCTCACCATGGAGTGTAAGCTGCTCGGCAGGTGCTGACCACACAAAGCAGAATTCACCTCAGCAGGATTTGGTGGCTGCCATGATCTCCCTCTGGATATGCTGTTTGTTAAGCTTATTGGATCCTGTTCTGGTGTTGTCTGTAGCTGGCCACTTGGTGTGTTGGTTCTGGGCCTCATTGGTGCAGGCCAATGTCAGACACTGTCTGTGCCAGGCCCTCAGCAACCTGTTTGGAGCTACAAGCCATCCATAATTTGTGGCTTCCTCTGCTGGACTTGGGTGTGCATAGGAAGTTCTAAGCTGTTCACCAAGGCCAGCTTTTCCCAGCACCAGGCCCGGGGAAGGTCAGGAAATGTCCCAAGGCACCCCAAAATCTGCCTCTGTCTGCCCTCACCTGCTGGCTACCTGTTAGGCTCAATCACTGAAAAAGCCTATAGCTCCTGCTGGTGTGGCTCAGTTGGTAGGAGTGTCATCCCATACACCAAAAGGTTTGCTTCCTGGTCAGGACGCATACTCAGGTTTCAGGTTCACTCCCTGGTCAGGGCATGTGCAGGAGGCAACTGGTCGATATTTCATTGTCAAATCAATGTTTCTCTCTCTTTCACTCGCTCCCTCTCCCTTCCTCTCTCTCTAAAATAAATAAAAGCATGTCCTCGGGTGAGGCTTAAAAATAAATAAATAAATAAATAAATAAATAAATAAATAAATAAATAAATAAATAAAATGGAAGAGCCATTGGTGGAATCAGGGGGGGGGGGGGGGCTAATGGATTTCCCACGAAGAGGAGGTGCCAGTCGGGCTTCAAGGAAGGTGGTGGGTATGGTCCCCTCCCCAGAGCCACACAACAGTCTATTCTGTATTTTTTCCCAAACGTGGTAAAGTGGGGTCACTAGGAGTGAGACCAGTGGGGCCTCTGGATCCCAGAGGTTGGGTCTGCTGGAAGTCGGGAAGATGGTTCTATTCGACCTCCCATGAGGGCAAAGTGCCAGTCAGGTTCACAGAAAGTGGACAGAGCAGCTCCCACCCCAAAGCCAGACAACTCAGTCATTGACACTCCCTGAGTCTGCCCTGACCTCTGGCCAAGGCAACTGATTCCTCAGCAAGACCTAAGCTCTGCATGGTGAAGCAAGAGGGAATCTAGAGGGTGGAACAATTGTTTCCCCCAGGCTGAGGCCACATAGAGTGGGTTGTTCCATCCAAGAAAAATGGTACCTGTGGTATGGAAGAATGACTAGAACAGGAATCCTGGTGGCTGTCCTCCCAGTTCCCTCCCCAGAGCCACAAACCTCAGATTCTCCTCTGGTGACTCTAGTCCACTTTGGCCTTCTTCCTACCCTAGAGCCCAGGGTGAGTGGCTGCAAACAAAATTTTATTCATTGGCCCTTTAAGAGGTGCCTGTGTCTTTAGTAGACTCTGTCTCTCCCTGGCAGACAGAAACCCTGCTGCTTTTACAGCCAGATGTTATATGGGCACCTCTTCCCAGCTCTGGTACTCTAGGCTAGGGGTTCCAGAGAGAGAGATAAAGAAATAGAAACTATGAAAGAGAGGTTAGGAGAAACAAAGGATAGAGTGAGAGGTCCTATTTACTGTCTAATAGGAGTTCCAGAAGAAATAAAAAGGAAATGGTAATATTCAAAGATAAATGGCTGGTCCTAGCCAGTTTGGCTTGGTGGATAAAGTGTCAGCCTATGGAATGAAGGGTCCCAGGTGCTATTCCATTCAAGGGCACATGCCTGGGTTGCAGGCTCAATCCCCAGTGGGGGTGTGCAGGAGGCAGCCAATCAATGCTTCTCTCTCATCATTAATATTTCTATCTCGCTCTCCCTCTTCCTTCTCTGAAATCAATAAAAATAAATTTTTTTTAAAAAAATGGCTGAAAAATTTCCAGACCAGTAAAACAAGAATGTTCAGACTGAGGAACTGTAGTCAATTCCAAGCAGTGTAAGTAAATATCTACACCTTAAGATTATAATAAATATATAGAATGTCAAAGAAAAACAACTTACCTATATAGAATGACAATTAGATTTACCACAAACTTTTCAATAGCAACAATAGAAGTCAGAAATTTGTATTATATCTCTAAAATCTGAGAAAAAATACCAGTTAACCTAGAATTGTATGTTACTAATTAATCATTCTAGATGAAGATGAGATAAAAATATATTATCTATCTATCTATATAAAAGCCTAAGCGACCAAACAACCAGTTGACTGGTCGCTATGATGCACACTGACCACCAGGGGGAAGACACTCAATGCAGGAGCTTCCTCCTGGTGGTCCGTGCACTGCCACAGGGGGGAGCACCACTCAGCCAGAAGCTGGGCTAAGCTGTCAGTCAGACATCCCCAAAGGGTTCCAAGACTGCGAGAGGGCGCAGGCCGGGCTGAGGGACAACCCCCCCCCCCCCGCGAGTGCACGAATTTCGTGCACCAGGCCTCTAGTATATATATACATATATATGGCTAATACGCAAAGTGTCCCCTCGGGAGTTCAACCAGCAGACCGGGAGTTTGATCGCTCACTATGACATGTGCTGACCACCAGGGAGTGGCGCAGAATGAAGGAAGGCCCCAACCAGCAGCCAGCAGCTGGGGAAGGAAGGCCCCGGCCAGCAGCTGGAAGGCCCCGATCAACCCTGATTGCCAGCCAGGCCTAGGGACCCTACCCGTGCTCGAATTTTGTGCACTGGGCCTCTAGTTATCTAAATACTAGATGTACTGGTTAATAATTTGTATTTTTTTAACAGATGGAGTTACACATATGTTGATATATATGTGATTTGATATGTATGTTATTTTTTTGTATTGACAACAAGCTTCAAAACTTCATATGTCAAATTTGCTGAAGGTGTTAACAAGGGTCGTGGGTCTCGTAGACGCCCGAGATTGGTTGAGGGGGTGTAGCGCCTGCCCCTCCAAGGCCTCCGAGGCCTCCCCTGCTTCTCCTGGACTCTTGGAAAAGGACCGCGTGAGTTTTCTCCCCAGTACCCATTCAAAAACGTCCCCAGGTTCACGAGAGAGTCGATGTAAGAATTTAACCTGCTGCCTTGTGGTCAGGAAGTAATGAAACTTGAATTTCTTGAGTAGTTTTAGTTGTGGAAGTGACAAGTAGACCTTTATGAAATGTTCCTGAATTAAACATTAGAGCACAAAACAAACAGATATTTTTACACTTAAAAATGTCGAATTTTGTGCCAAAAAAAAAAAAGAGCATTTGCGGAAAGTTTTAATTCATTACTTTATTTTGAAGAAAAGTGCTGCTAAATACTTTGGGAAGCTTATGGTGAACCTGCTCCATCTCAAGATACTTGTGAACGCTGGTTTAAATGCTTTAAGAGTGATGATTTCAATGTGAAAGACAAAGACGTCCAGGTCAACCGAAAAAGTTTGAAGACCAACAATTACAAGCATTATTGGATGAAGATGCATGCCAAACTCAAAAACAACTTGCAGAAAGATTCAGTGTTGCTCAGCAAACAATTTCTGGTCATTTACAAGCAATGGGAAAGATTTTATTTTATTTTTTTCATTTTAATTTCTTTATTGATTGAGGTATTACATATTTGTCCTCATCCCCCCATTACCTTCCCAAACTGCCCCCCCCACTCATGCCCTCACCCCCCCCCTGTTGTCTTTGTCCACTGGTAGGCTAATGGGAAAGATTTTAAAGGAAGGACAATGGGTGCCACATCAACTGAACAAAAGACAAATGGAAAACCGAAAAGTCATCAGTAAAATGTTGCTTCAACAGCATGAAAGAAAGTCTTTTTTGCATCGAATTGTGACTGGTGATGAAAAGTGGATTTATTCTGAGAATCCCAAATGCACAGAATCATGGGTTGATCCAGGTCAACCATCAACATCGACTGCAAGGCCAAATCGCTTTGGAAAGAAGACGATGCTCTGCGTTTGGTGGGATCAGGAAGGTGTGGTGTATTGTGAGCTTCTAAAACCAGGTGAAACCATTAATACTGATCGCTACCGACAACAAATAATTAATTTGAACCATGCTTTGATCGTGAAATGACCAGAATGTTCCAGAAGACATGGCAAAGTAATTTTGCTTCATGATGACTCACGATCACACACTTCAAAAACAGTTAAAGGCACATTAAAAGATCTTGCCTGGGAAGTCTTAACCCACCAGCTATTTCACCAGACCTTGCTCCTTCAGATTACTACTTGTTCCGATCGATGGCACACACACTTTCTGAGCAGCACTTCAAAACATACGAAGAAGTGAAAAACTGGGTCTCTGAATGGTTTGCCTCAAAACAAGAAAAGTTCTTTTGGGACGGTATCCACAAATTACCTGAAAGATGTGGAAATGTGTAGCTAGCGATGGACATTACTTTGAATAAAGCACTTTTGATGTTTCTCTTGAAATTATCGTGTTTTCTTTGATTACAGAATCCGCATTATTAACTGGTACACCTAGTAAAAACCAAGAGCATTAGTCACTAACATACCTTCACTAAAGATAATTCTTCAGGATGTCCTTAAAGAAAAAAAAAATTATTCTAGAAGGACATATGAGACACAAGGAGGAATAGTTAAAGGATTGGCCAACATGTTTGAGTAAATGGCCAAACAGACCTAATAAAACCAGATTATCTGGATAAAATTAAATCATTTCTTAAACTTGTTGGAAGGTACATGAATATTCAGAATGTTATTCTTTATTCCTTTTTGTGCAGCTAACACATTTTATGCTAACTTTTATCCTCACCAAGAATATGTTTATTGATTTGAGAGACAGAGAGAGAGGAAGGGGAAGAGAGAGAGAGAGAGAGAGAGAGAGAGAGAGAGAGAGAGAGAGAGAGAGAGATGGTTGTGGTTGTTTCCCATATGCCTCCGACTGGGGATTGAACCTGCAACCTAGGTATGTGCCCTGACTGGGAATTAAATCTGAAATTTTTTGGTGTAAAGGATGTCACTCCAAGCAACTGAGCCACTCAGCTAGGGCATGATAATTTTTTAATAGTGCAGGGAAGAGTGTTCCAGGCAAAGATCTTGAGGTTGACCTACTTACAGAACTGAAAAATGCCAGTGAGAAGCGGTGCAAAATGAAGCTTGAGAGGCCCTGAATGCCATTTTAAGGATCTGTCACAGTCAATGGGAAACCACTAAAGGTCTCCAGACAAAAGATTTAAACAACCTAAATTACATGTTAAAGATCCTAAATTACATGTAAAGATGATAATGGTGGCTTCTCTTTTTTGAGAGGACCCAGTAAGTATTAATGGGAAGGCTAACCCCTATTTTGTAAAACTACTGTTTGGAATTCTCTGCTATTTTTCAGACGGCCTCTTATTCTAAAAAAATAACTTTGCTTTCCAGCCTGCTTTAGCCTGCTTGAATAATAAGGAAAATAAACTTAGCTAGCTTACCTTGTAGGCCAGAGACTAGATATGCCCATACTCTCAATGCCGTGCCAGGTGCATTTTTTAATTGGATAGAACTGTGTTGTTTTCAAGGCCAGCAGCGAGATAACCACTAAGCACACATAGGGCTGGCTCTTTAATAAAAAGGGAAGTTCTGCTTGTAGCTTTGCTTAGAATTTGAATTAATTTTCTCTGAGCCCACCGCGGTGAATAAAGTGTGACTCCAAACTCTCCAAGCATTGCTTGATTTATTCCGGTTCTCTGTAACATTATGACCTGACATATGGAGTCTAAACATTTACCATTGTATTTCTTACTGGCCCTGATTTATCCAAGATTTATTTAATTACTGGAATTACCAAGGGCATAATTCTCTCCAGCACAATTGATGATATTCAGAAATGACTCCTCTGTACTATACCACATTAGATGCATATCATGACCCAAGAAGAACCCCTATGCAATTAGATTGTCATTATTCCAATTGCAGTACAGATATCCTAGTGGAAAAGGGGATTATGGCTACTTGCTAGAACAGTAGTGACTGCAGGGAGAAACGTGACGGTTTCAAGGAGTTGATGATTCAAAGGCTGAGCCATGAAGGTTGAGGAGAATACAAGTCAATAAAAAGGAAGGAGTGGGCATTCCAGATAGGAGAACAGGGAAAACCACTCACAAAACTGTAGAAGATTTCAGCATGTTGCAGGGGAACATTGGCTCAGTTAGTACTATGCGTTTCATTATGGATTAGTAGCAGAAACTATTGGGTAGGTGGCATGAGGATGGGCTAAGGAAGCGATACTTTTTCCTGAGGGCAACAAAAGTATAAACATGTTTTTAATCAAAGGTGAGCTTTTGAACTTCTGTTTATGTTTCCAAAAAATGTTGAAGGGAAAATAAGGAATATCTGCAGGCTTTTATTAATCACTGAAAGTACTCTGCCATCATCTCCAGGTGCTTCCTCCACAATCCACCTGCCACATTGCCACCAGATGACTCCATCCTTTGGTCACACACTTAGCCAGCACTCTGCAGCTTGAAGGGTAAAGTCCAAATTCTTTAGCCCAATATTCAAGACTGTCCAAAATTCCATCCTAACATACCTCTCAAAAAATCTCACTTTAAGGAAATTAATACTCTGGCCAAATGATCTCTAAATTGTAAGAGGCCACTGCATCTCCTTTCTACTTTCTCTTGCTTATGCTGTTCCTTTTCACTGGAATGCTTCCTTCCCTCTGTTTACTCCTGTTAAGTCCCACCTAAGTTTTAAGGTCGAATGCAAACCCTGTGTCCTCTAGGAAGGCTTTTTATACCATATTGACATCATCTTTCCAGAGTGCAGTGATTTTTATTGTCTCCACCCTCTGGCACTTAACCACAAGCTACCTTAGCAGAAGTTACTGTTTTAGGTAGAGGTTATAAACCTGTTCTTTACAAGTTCTTTGCTTCCCCAGCCACTCTCAGCTCAACAACTGTTAGTAATGATGACCACCCCTTAGTTTGAAATGGTTAATGAATTTCCCCCACCAGTAGCCACTGATGGTTCTCCATTGAGGCTACTAGTAGTCAAGCCCTCAAATGCTTAGCAGATGATTTAAATCTGGAATTGAAATACTTTTTTTCCCCCCAGGTTTCGACTTTCTGGCCTTGACAACTAGTGAATTGGGAATCCCTTCAACATAAGGATTGATTACTGCCCTTGAGGTTCACACGGTGTAAGTAATAACACGTGAAATCTGGACTTGAACGCACTGAGTGCTCAGGGGTGACGCTTTTGGTAGAGGTTTGAAAGTAAATGGTGTTTGCAAGTGTGGCGTTCTTCCTTGACATGAAGCCGCTGGGGTAAAACTAAAACAGCCAACTCCTCCCCACCTCCCGCCGCCTCCCGCCGCCTCCCTGCACGTGCTTGGCCGCAGGCGAGGGCCAAGCGGAGGGGCGGGGTCAACGGGAGGGGGCGGGCTTTAATGTCTTAGCCTGCTGATTGGCTACCCGCAGCGATTGCCTTCGATGATTGATCGCTGGCGCGAGGGACGCTGGGACTGGCATGCGGTACTTTCCTCGGATCTAGAAGGCAGCAATGGCGGCAGAATCTTCGACAGCTCGGCTCACCCTGTCTTCCTGTCAGCAGATGGGAAGGAAGGGTCGGCCCTGGGTAGCTGCTGAGATTCAGTGCGCTGGGTGCGGAAGAATGGTGACCAAAACTTCTGGTAAGGGCCCCGAGGATGAGCTCCGAGGGCTGCTTGGACCCGGGCTGCAGGCATGGAGACGGCGAGGCCAGCGTGGGTGGGAGCCGCTGGGCTGGCGGGGCCGGGGCTGACGTGGAAACGGTCGCACGGCGTCCCCCTCCCGTCGCCCACCCGAGGGTCGCGGGTCTCGGAGACGCCCGTCGGTTGGGGGGCGTGGCGCCTGCCCCTCCGAGGCCTCCCTGCTCCTCCCGGACTCTTGGAAGAGGACCGCGTGCGTTCCCTCCCCAGTACCCGTTCCAAACGTCCCCAGGTTCGCGAGAGCGTCGGTGTACGAACTTAACCTGCTGCCTCGGGGTCAGGAAGTAATGCAACTCGAATTTCTTGTGTAGTTTTAGTTGTGGAAGTGATAAGCAGACCTCTGTGAAATGTTCCTGATTTTATTTTTGGGTGGGCTGGAGGGGGGTGGAATTATTGCTCAGCTAGCCATGAAAAATTCCTTTGTTCATCTTGTGTTTTTCTGTACGACAAGGGAAGAAATGCACCGCCCCTCCTGTTGATCTGCAATTTTTTTTTCTCTATACAAGATCTTTATTTTACATATATTAGACTTCGTTTTAGAGCACTTTTAAGTTCACATTGATCCGCTAATTTAGAGTGTACTCAAGTGAAAACAGGTTCAAGTTATTTTAATATAATTTAAAATGCTAGAGTTCTCTGTCTCTGACAGGGATGAGTTGTTGAATTTCAACTCCTGGAGCTACTGAAAATTCTTGTCGTTTCCCTGTGTAACTGTTTGATGTTTGATCATGACTGTCTTGTGGAAACTATCCATTGTTTGAAGGAAATAACTATTAAAAAATAAAGTTTTAAAACATGACCTTATAAAATCACTGGTTCTTCCATGCATTTGTGTTACCAATGCTTAGAAATACTCAGTTGGAAAGGTGGTGGTTATGCATCTAGAATTGTGAAAGTGCTTCCCCTTTGTAGGCAGTAATACACCACAAGTTATTTTGACTTGTACAGTAAACTGAATTTTATAAAGACAAAACAGTTAAATAGTTTTTATTTCTTTGGCAATATTTCTGGAATTTAAATAGAGCTTTAAAAATTAGCTTGGTTGTAAGCAAGTTTCGGATATTTCTGTTGGCTTAAAAACTAAAGCTTTTTAAAATCAAAAGCATGCAGTTACTAATCAGCAAGAACACTAATTTTTTGCTGGTAAAAGATGACTGATTTTACCTAGTTTCTTTTTCCTTTTTGTCTTGCAAAGTCTCTTAAAATGACATGCTTTTGAAGTTACATAGCTAAAAATATGCCTATTGTGATAAACTTCAAATTCTACTTAGCGATAAAATCATGGTAATAGGTTTTCCGTTAAGATTATGGTATTTCCCTTATAAAAGCTAGTTTTGTGAAAATGATCTTTATGTGGTTGTGTGTGTGATAGTAGTAGCATCTGGCTTCTGTCCTTGCCGGTGCCAGTGTCTTGGATCATTGTAAGAGTGGGGTCTTGCCAGTGTTTCATATCTGCCCTCCCTGTCCACTTAACAGGATGGGAAATGTAAATTAGTAGAGGGCAGTATGATCAAAGAGAAAGAACATTGTATCGGAAACATAAATAGGCTGGAGTCTGGATTATACCATTTAATTAGCCACACCACCAAAATGTTTCTCCATCTCCAGGTTGCATATAACATTCCCAGCCTACTTAGCCATGATGTTTACACAGAGGCAATGAAGTATGTCAGAGCACTTTGTATGATTATAAAATATGACAAATTGAAAGTATCATAGGTACCAAACATTACCTTAAATTAATGCAAACAATATTATATAACTCTACCTGGCTTTTCTTCTGTTTCTCCCTCCTTCTGACTTGTATATGTCCTTCTGAATTTTGTTTAATAAGTCATCCATTTCTAGCTAACTTTGTTATCTTCCTATGCGAGAGAATTCCTTTAACTTTCCACTCTGTCTAATGCTGCACAATGTTAACAAACTGTGGAAAGATTAATGCATAATTTCATCAATAGGTCACCACCATGAATTTCAGTGTGGACATGCTTTATGTGAACTGTGTTTATTAACTGAAGAATATAGCACAATTATATGCCCTGCTTGTGAGGTAAGTTTTACCATCTTTCATATTGAATACATTACAACTTAATGTTAAAGGTAAAAATGTTAGCAAAATAAAACATATTTCTGATTAGAAACTTTTTAGTTGCATTTTTACTGCTGAATCGTTAAGCCAAGAATCCTAACAAAATACAAAGCTTTTCCCATCCATTTTATAATTGTTCAGAGTGATCAAGAAGAATACCCAGTTAAGGTCGTACATAAATCAGCATACATATTTTGACTCTGAGGAGAATTCTGTGGAAAATTGGTTCTCACCCAAGCCGGTTTAGGTCAGTGGATAGAACATCAGCCCATGAAATGAAGGGTCCCAGGTTCGATTCCAGTCAAGGGTGCATACCTTGGTTGCAGGTTCCCTGGCCCTGGTTGGGGTGCATGCAGGAGGCAACCAATCGATGTGTCTTTCACATCGATGTTTCTCTCAGTCTCACCCTTTCCCCTTCCAATCTCTCTAAAAATCAGTGGAAAAATATCCACGGGTGAGGATTTAAAAAAAAAAAATTTGTTCTATTTTTATTTTAGTGAAGTATACAAATCTGTACACTTCTTTCCCACATCAAAACTATTCAAATTTTGAACACCACCTGCCCCTCAATCTTTGTGTGTCATCAAATTTATATTTGTAGAGATGCCATAGTATAAAAAGAAAAAACAGTGGCCTAAAGTTAATGTTAACTTCAGAAGCATTAAAAATAGTACAGTTGCACTAGAGCTAAAACTATGGACCCATAATAATGAGAACAGGTCAAGGATTTAAAATAAAATTTAATGAACGTTGTTTCCATTTGCTACAAATACTAATGGAACTTGTTTTATATAGTTTAGTATGTTTCAGGAAAGTTGTCTTAATCTCTAAATTCTTAATGTTCCACTTGAGAGATCAGATGATGAGGGTTTGTATTTATTGTTTTCTGTGGCAGTGTGGCAAACAATTACTCTGGAGGCAGAAGAGGTGGAATACAATCCTAGTTTTGTCACACTAACCCCAAAGTTTCTTATTTGTCTGGTGGAAATAATACCTGCTTTATCTCAGGATTGTAAGAGTCAAATTTGAAGTATGTAAAAGTTCTCTACAAGCTTCAAGACCATTAAAATAAGTGTTCTAGTCAACCCTTGGTTATTTAGGTGTGGATCAACTGGTTTGCAGGTTAAACATGGTAAAAATACATAAATACATATGTATATAAATTTGTGAAATTTTTAATTGTAGCAGAAACATGTACATATTAGAAGATGTCTGTTTTAGAATTACATACTTTTACAAATTAAGGCCTTCATTGTGGGAAATTATTTTTTTTAATTTTTTTTTTTTGTTTTTCCTCAGTGGAGGATATTTTTTCCATTGATCTTTAGAAAAAGTGGAAGGAGGAAGAGAAAGAGAGAGAGAAACATTGATGTGAGAGAGACAAATCGATTGGTTGACTCCCAAGGGCACCCCACCTGGGGCTATTGCACCTGCAATCCTTCGGTGCTTGGGCCAACACTCTAACCACTGAGCAACAACAGCCAGAGCAATTGTGGGAAATTCTTATTCCCTTTCCTTTCTTAACAGTAAGTTCCTATGTGGTTGGCTACATAGCTAAGACAAGGGGTGAGGGGATCTAGCTCTTGTAGTTGTAAAGGAAGATCCCTGACCCATTCCTTCTTGTGATGGGAAAAGAGTAAGGGAAAGGGAAGAAGCAGGTAGCCAGAACTGTTTCTGCCCATATCCATTCTGTTCTAATATTTAAACGCAGACAAATTTATTATAGTAGTAACTTTTGCCCTTTTTTGGCAAATGATTTCATGTTTAATGGTTTTAATTCATTATACTGTATTATTTTGGTTAACATCTATACAGATGTTTATAGTGTATTTACAAATATTGGTTTTGATTTAAGGTCATGATAAATCTATTTTGTATCATTCTGACTAGTTCTGACTCTGTCTTTGGGAGACAGGTGATTTGTCCCATCCTTCCATTCTTTCTCCCCCTTCATGGTGCTGTTAGCAAGGGGCTATATTCAGATTCTTCAGATGCACTAAAGCCGATTGCTATTTAAAGGAGTCCTTCAAGAAACCTTCCTGAAATTGATACCACTCAGTTTTTAAAGTTTACATTTTTGCTGATGTCTAGCATTTATATGGAATAAGAAAGAATGGGAGAATCTAGTCTTAATTAGTGAGAGTTGAATACTTAAGGAATGTAGTTTATTGCTTTTAACTTATGTATGTACCCTAAAAAGTATGTGCCCTATAAAGATTTAAGTAGCTATATTTACATTAGACTTACAATTTATCTGTAATATTTAAGGTAATGTTATTTATTTCAAACTTAAGCCTAAAATGATTTCATTCAGGATTAAGGGTATACATTTGTTTTTATTTCTGAGTTTGGTTGAATACTATTTATCTACCAATCTTTATCTTTCATAGTTGTATAGGGTTTTTTACTATCCCTTCTGTGCTTTTGATTGATATTAATGGTTATTTAATAAAATCCATCCTGTAATTTTGCACAGCAAGGTGGCAGATTTTGTTTCAAATAGGATCATACTTAGGCATCATTCCAGAAATACCGACATTTTATTTATCTTTCAGACCTGAGTCCAAAAATATATTGTACACAAAGAAAGGATAGTTTATTCAATCAACAGATAATTAATATATATTAAAATTCCATGTGGATTGGAAATGTTAATAATATACAATTGAAAATGTAAACTGGAAGAAAATATAGGTACTAGTAATTTATTCTTAAAAGGGGAAGCCTTGTTAAACTTATCACTGAAATCAGAATCCAAAGAAGAAATGCTGGTTAAATTTGACCAAAATTTTTTATATAAAAGTAACAAAACAAACAAAAACACCACCATAAAAAAAAAAAAAGTAAATGACAAGCTGGGGTGGGGAGAGGAAGAATGCTTTTATTATATATATTACAAGTTAAGAATCTTTGTACAGTTTTAACTGAAATCTTTTAAATAAGTTGTATTTAATATATATATTTTTTTAATTTTGGAAGAAATGTCCTGCATCAAATCTGTTGATGGTCTTCTTTCTGTGCCAATAATGCTCTCAAAAACATAGTAAATGTTCCTAAAATCCACCGGACTTCCTGTAAGAAGTGTGTCAAGCATCAACCTCTAAGGCAGTAATGGGCAACCTTTTGAGCTTGGTGTGTCAAACTTCGCCAAAAAACTGAGCATAACTCGGGTAGTGTGTCACTTTGAGGAAAAAACATTATTTCGCGATATTTATAGTTTAAATAACATAAATGTATAATTGTTATATATAATTGTATTGAATAAACCAAAAACTAAATATTTAACTTACCTGCTTAGTGACTTCTTTGTTCATCCGTCAGTCGGTTTCTTTTGTTGGTCTTGATATTATTTAGCTTGTGTGGGGTGCCGTGAACTAAGATAAGTGAGGGGGAGGGGGAATTCTTTAACCAACCTGCCTATTAGTGACTTTTTTTGTTGCTGAATTTCATTGGCTAAATCTTCAATTGAAGGTTGGTATTTTGTACACTTCAGGCCCAAGCAAGCGCTGCTAACTTCATCTGTCAATCTGTTTCTTTTGTTGGTTTTGATATTATTTAATGCTGAGAATAAGGCCTCACAAAAGTATGTAGAGGGAAAAATTGTCAGTAAAGCCATTGCTATATTTTTCAGGGTGCTAAAAGTGTCTGGTAGTCGGTTCCAGGCACTCCAAATTTCCTGTTCGTAGTGGCACTCCTCTTGATTCTCCAAGCGGCACCTTTCCAGATTCTCAAGCTTTGACCTCAAGTCGACAAACACCTGAGCCCAGATACTGTCTTGAAATTCTGCAAGTTGCATCTCCAAATCATCAATTTGCATCCATTGGAAACCATTTAATTCCAAACTACTGTAGACTACTACATCAGGATACTTAATTATTTTCATGGTCTGTTCTAGACTTCTAAATTGACTAAATCTATCACTAAACTGGTCAAGTAACGAGTCTAAAACATGCTGGTACTTCATATGCAAGAATTCCATTTCATTTTGTACAGCTGCACTGGCCTTCTCAAAATATTTGTTACTTGAGGAAAATACTTATAAGTTTTAGTTTCTACATCTCGCTTGAAAATTTTAACTTTACTTTCAAAAGCTTTTATGTATCCAAACATAACGTCAATACTTTTGCCAAAACCTTGTAACTTTAAGTTCAGTTCATTAATATGAACAGAGAGATCTGTAAAAAACATCAGGGTGTTGACCCACTTATCATCATTAAGCTGAGGAAAGTTTCCCAGATCCTTATCGTCAAGAAATACCTTAATTTCTTCAAAGCACTCCACAAAGCGCTCAAGAACTTTGCCTCGGCTCAGCCATCTTACATTATTGTACATCAGCAGTCCACTGTAGGTGGAATCAACCTCCAGTAAAAATGCCGAAAATTCTCGCTTGTGAAGGGGGCGAGCAGCTATTAAATTAACTATTTTTGTAACAACTGACATTAAGTCATTTAAGGCGGTGAATCCTGCCTTGGCACATAAAGCCTCCTGATGGATAATACAATGAAAAGGCACAATCGGATGTCCAATAGCTTCTGTAAACAATTTGACAAATCCGACTTTTTCCCCCACCATATTTGGTGCCCCATCTGTCGTCACTGACACAACTTTAGAGATATCAATGCTTAGGTCACGAATGTTTGTATAACAACCTTACGTATTTCGCTTCCTGATTTACTTGTTGACACTGATACTAACTTTATCAACTCTTCTCTCATTGTGAGACCATCAGAATATCGACCAATAATGGCCAACTGAGCATGTGATGTGACATCAGTAGTTTCATCAAGAGAGATCGAAAAATATTTACACTTTCTTATGTCTCTCTTTAATGTTGTACGTTTGTGTTCAGTCTCATTATTCGGTCTTTTATGATATTTCTACTGAGTGGTAACTCAGATATCCTCTTAATAATTGCATCTTTATTCTGCATATTGTGAAATAGAACTGGTGCACGTCTTAGGAGAGTTTCTTTAATAATTTCTCCCTCACTGAGCGCTTTTCCATGCTGAGCTATAGAGTGAGCAATGCTCAAACTTGCAGATGTTAAATTTGTAGAGCCTTTCATAAATTTAAGGATGGAATTAGATTGGCTCTTATAAAGGTGTAGCTGCCTGGAAATGTATTCCTTCCTTTCATCCTCACTTTTTTCCAAGAGCTGGGAATGATTAGTTTCAAAATGTCTATTTATATTCCACGTTCTGCTTACTACCGTTTCAGTACATAGAACACAAAATGATCTGCCATTTTTTTCTATAAAGCCATACATCTCGGTCCATGTCTCTTGAAAGGGTCGGCCACTGCTACTACCACTTCCTTTACTTAACCTTAGTTTTTTATTTTTTGGGTTCTCCATCAGGGGGGCAGTGACAGAAGATAGAATTATAGATAGCTTGTTAGGCCTGCAGGCAATTAGGGGTTAACTAGCCTAACTAACCACAAAATGGTGCATATAACTGTCTTTTAGGAAAGGGCAGGGTTAATAAGCAGAAATAGGGGTTAATAAAGATGCACAACAGTAAAAGTGGTGAAATGCAGCCTGCACTATGGAGCAAGATGGTGTTCCTTATGTGAATTAAAATGGCTGTCGCTATTTCTAATGGCGGGAAACAGCACCCATAGCACGCCACAAACCCTCGCCTCTCCCAGCCTCCCCCTCACTTATCTCAGTAATGATGGATTAGAAATCCATGACACCCCAGAACAGTAGATAATGGTTGCTGTGGTTAACTGTTATTTGGTTACCGGTAATGGCAGGGCCCCCAGAGATGCGTCCCCCACTGCGTTCCGCTGCTCCCTGCTCTGCCGGGTGGAAGTGAGGGCAAAGATCCCGGCTTAACCGGAAGTCCCAGAACTAGACGCTCTGTGCCGGACTTCTGTTGTTTTGGCCTGCAGACCTCCGGCACAGAGTGTCTAATAGGAGAGGATGAAACATTTGCGACTAGAGTCTTGGAGTTAGACTCTAACTCAGGAGCAGCAAATGTTTCATCCTCGGCATGCGGCCGCCTCAGCGGCCGTGTGTCATCACAAATGGCTATGCGTGTCAGTGCTGACACACGTGTCATTGGTTCGCCATCACTGCCCTAGACCAACCTCCTCTCATGAGACCTGATGACTGCTCCCCCACAATGCCCACTGTCAGCATGAAATAGCCAGAGTGGTCGTCGGCCCTGCTCCCAACAGCAGTTGGGGTCTCCTAATTGGAGGGGGACTGAGAGGAGTTAGCTTGAAATGAAGGCAGATAGGGCAAGGGTCAGTGGAAAACAAAGGCAGGTGAAACATAGGCAGGGGCAGACATGACAGTTTGAGCAAGCCTGACCACAGGAACCAACCAAGCAAAAATAATAAAATGTTCCTGGACTCAAAGCAGGAGGCATGGGAACCCAAGGAAGGGCCTGCAGTAAACAAAATGTACAAACACATAGAAGCAGAAAAAGTTTAGCATAGGAACAGAGAAAGAACACATAGAAACAGGGAAAGTTTAGGTCTGTTGCTGGGCAAAAACAATTGAGGGAATCAATCAGGTGATGACACAGGTAGACATACAGCAGGCTTGTAGCATATATATACCCTTGGACTACAAGACTTTATTGGGCCCCCCTCCCCTTGTGGGGAGTCTGAATCTGCTTGTAATAAATTTTCCACACTTTGCTTAAATCTTCTGGTCCACATAGCTCACTCTTCAGCATCGTGGGACATGACCCTGGGAAAAAAACCTCAGCTCACCATTCCAGTTATCACTGGCTGCTATTTTACCAAGTCTCCCCACAAAGCTTCCCACCTCAGCCTCTTCTTAGGCACCTCGAGTCCACATCTCCCTCCCTGAACCAAAGCCTCCGTTGAAGAGTTGAAAATGAAAATTCCTAGGCTCTGGGTTTACAGAAAAGAAAAAAGTCAAAACTTCGGCTTTCTTTCCAGCCAGCTCTGGTCTACAGGCTCCAGGCTCTAACTCCAAGACTCTAGTCGCAAATGTTTCATCCTCTCCTATTAGACACTCTGTGCCGGAGGTCTGCAGGCCAAAACAACAGAAGTCCGGCACAGAGCGTCTAGTTCTGGGACTTCCGGTTAAGCCGGGATCTTTGCCCTCACTTCCACCCGGCAGAGCAGGGAGCAGCGGAACGCAGTGGGGGACGCATCTCTGGGGGCCCTGCCATTACCGGTAACCAAATAACAGTTAACCACAGCAACCATTATCTACTGTTCTGGGGTGTCATGGATTTCTAATCCATCATTACTGAGATAAGTGAGGGGGAGGCTGGGAGAGGCGAGGGTTTGTGGCGTGCTATGGGTGCCGTTTCCCGCCATTAGAAATAGCGGCAGCCATTTTAATTCACATAAGGAACACCATCTTGCTCCATAGTGCAGGCTGCATTTCACCACTTTTACTGTTGTGCATCTTTATTAACCCCTATTTCTGCTTATTAACCCTGCCCTTTCCTAAAAGACAGTTATATGCACCATTTTGTGGTTAGTTAGGCTAGTTAACCCCTAATTGCCTGCAGGCCTAACAAGCTATCTATAATTCTATCTTCTGTCACTGCCCCCCTGATGGAGAACCCAAAAAATAAAAAACTAAGGTTAAGTAAAGGAAGTGGTAGTAGCAGTGGCCGACCCTTTCAAGAGACATGGACCGAGATGTATGGCTTTATAGAAAAAAATGGCAGATCATTTTGTGTTCTATGTACTGAAACGGTAGTAAGCAGAACGTGGAATATAAATAGACATTTTGAAACTAATCATTCCCAGCTCTTGGAAAAAAGTGAGGATGAAAGGAAGGAATACATTTCCAGGCAGCTACACCTTTATAAGAGCCAATCTAATTCCATCCTTAAATTTATGAAAGGCTCTACAAATTTAACATCTGCAAGTTTGAGCATTGCTCACTCTATAGCTCAGCATGGAAAAGCGCTCAGTGAGGGAGAAATTATTAAAGAAACTCTCCTAAGACGTGCACCAGTTCTATTTCACAATATGCAGAATAAAGATGCAATTATTAAGAGGATATCTGAGTTACCACTCAGTAGAAATATCATAAAAGACCGAATAATGAGACTGAACACAAACGTACAACATTAAAGAGAGACATAAGAAAGTGTAAATATTTTTCGATCTCTCTTGATGAAACTACTGATGTCACATCACATGCTCAGTTGGCCATTATTGGTCGATATTCTGATGGTCTCACAATGAGAGAAGAGTTGATAAAGTTAGTATCAGTGTCAACAAGTAAATCAGGAAGCGAAATACGTAAGGTTGTTATACAAACATTCGTGACCTAAGCATTGATATCTCTAAAGTTGTGTCAGTGACGACAGATGGGGCACCAAATATGGTGGGGGAAAAAGTCGGATTTGTCAAATTGTTTACAGAAGCTATTGGACATCCGATTGTGCCTTTTCATTGTATTATCCATCAGGAGGCTTTATGTGCCAAGGCAGGATTCACCGCCTTAAATGACTTAATGTCAGTTGTTACAAAAATAGTTAATTTAATAGCTGCTCGCCCCCTTCACAAGCGAGAATTTTCGGCATTTTTACTGGAGGTTGATTCCACCTACAGTGGACTGCTGATGTACAATAATGTAAGATGGCTGAGCCGAGGCAAAGTTCTTGAGCGCTTTGTGGAGTGCTTTGAAGAAATTAAGGTATTTCTTGACGATAAGGATCTGGGAAACTTTCCTCAGCTTAATGATGATAAGTGGGTCAACACCCTGATGTTTTTTACAGATCTCTCTGTTCATATTAATGAACTGAACTTAAAGTTACAAGGTTTTGGCAAAAGTATTGACGTTATGTTTGGATACATAAAAGCTTTTGAAAGTAAAGTTAAAATTTTCAAGCGAGATGTAGAAACTAAAACTTATAAGTATTTTCCTCGAGTAACAAATATTTTGAGAAGGCCAGTGCAGCTGTACAAAATGAAATGGAATTCTTGCATATGAAGTACCAGCATGTTTTAGACTCGTTACTTGACCAGTTTAGTGATAGATTTAGTCAATTTAGAAGTCTAGAACAGACCATGAAAATAATTAAGTATCCTGATGTAGTAGTCTACAGTAGTTTGGAATTAAATGGTTTCCAATGGATGCAAATTGATGATTTGGAGATGCAACTTGCAGAATTTCAAGACAGTATCTGGGCTCAGGTGTTTGTCGACTTGAGGTCAAAGCTTGAGAATCTGGAAAGGTGCCGCTTGGAGAATCAAGAGGAGTGCCACTACGAACAGGAAATTTGGAGTGCCTGGAACCGACTACCAGACACTTTTAGCACCCTGAAAAATATAGCAATGGCTTTACTGACAATTTTTCCCTCTACATACTTTTGTGAGGCCTTATTCTCAGCATTAAATAATATCAAAACCAACAAAAGAAACAGATTGACAGATGAAGTTAGCAGCGCTTGCTTGGGCCTGAAGTGTACAAAATACCAACCTTCAATTGAAGATTTAGCCAATGAAATTCAGCAACAAAAAAGTCACTAATAGGCAGGTTGGTTAAAGAATTCCCCCTCCCCCTCACTTATCTTAGTTCACGGCACCCCACACAAGCTAAATAATATCAAGACCAACAAAAGAAACCGACTGACGGATGAACAAAGAAGTCACTAAGCAGGTAAGTTAAATATTTAGTTTTTGGTTTATTCAATACAATTATATATAACAATCATACATTTATGTTATTTAAACTATAAATATCGCGAAATAATGTTTTTTCCTCAAAGTGACACACTACCCGAGTTATGCTCAGTTTTTTGGCGAAGTTTGACACACCAAGCTCAAAAGGTTGCCCATCACTGGTCTAGGGGATCCATGGTAAAAGGCATTCGTCTTCATCTGGGGCTGCATTTGGGTTTTTATAGCCTCTATGTGAGAAGAAACAAGACGTATTAGGAGGTTTAACAAGCAAGGACCAAAGATAATCAATAGACATTGCTAAACAAAGGACTATCTAACTTCTTAGAGATGGCATTATTTCTTTAATTTGTTTTTAGTCCTGTATGGAAAACTATACCTGGACCTGGGTGGGTCAAAACTATCCCCCTGCCATTCCTAGTGAGGGCAGATGGTACTCAGGGATCTGGGTGGCTGAGTTCTCTTGGGTTTTGTCCATCCAGGCGGTTTGTATTATAAGGACAAGATGGCTTAGGTATATTCTGTGGGCCACTAGGCCCAGTCACCTTCTTAGGTGTTGTTGACTCTCTGGTATTATTTTGACTGTCGAGAGCTAGGGTTTAATTTTGCATTGCTGACATAATTTTTTATTGTTTCTTAAAGAAAGACTGGATATATGAAAGCTTAAACTACTTCACTTCCCCTTATATAGAAAAGATTTAATTGCAAGATGGTATTGTAGTTAATACTTCCCTCTGAGGGCCGTGTCTCTCTATCTGTCAGTTGATATATCAGGCCATGTCTGGGTACAAAAGAAAATCAGGTGTTTCTTAAGGGTCTGAGGGTCTAATGTATCCCAGTGTTTAAGAATACAGCCCAAAGGACTATCTGCATGGGGTGTGAACAAAGCACTTCCCATCTGTAAGAAAACACATGAAAGGATGTCCAGCATCCTCTGTGATCTTCCCTTTTCTGTTTGGGGTATCCCCCTCCTAGATATGGGACTTGAGATAAATGCCCCCCTGTGTGCGACCACAGAAGAGGATCTGCCAGACTTAGTGGCAATTAACTGGTGAGATCTAGTGGTGTCCCCTACCACAAATGGACCCAGTGTGCTCCCACTAACAGATCTGACCTACTGTAAGTGTGCGACCACTAACAGATCTGACCTACTGGACTGTGCGCATTTACCAGCGAGGTCCTACTATACACCCTTCCTGCTCCAGATGTGGGGAAGCCTGTAGTAACTTGTGTCTGATTGAAAGTGTCTGAGATGGTTCCAATGTTTCTGAAGTACCCATTGAATTTCTTAAAGGAGTTTAAAAAGAAGGGTCTGTAGGCCGAGGGCTCGGAGAGTTCTCTAGAATCCAGATCTCTGGACTGGCCAGTACCCAGAGCCCAGGGAGAGTACAAACAGCTCCAGCCTTATTCCTATGTGTGCCCTCACTACTAAAAGATCTGTCTTCTTCATTCTGGTCTCCCCTGTCTGTTAGTAATGAGGGACTTATGTGGAAAGCAAGAACTAGGGCTTTATAACTACTGGTGAGGTAATCTCCTTGATAGCAGACTGGAAAAAGGACTAAACAAATTCTACATTAAAAGAGATGATATTTTTCTTCAGATCCAGGAAATTTTGTTCTTTGTCAGAGGGACAATGAGGCCTGGTCACGGAAGGAGATGGCAATAGTATTTAGAGGTGGTATTCCCTGTGTGCAAGTAGAACTTGTAACCTGGTGGAGACAAACTGAACAACAAGAATTATGACAAGTGATTCAATGACAGGAAAGGTGTTTTAGTGTTCAATGATTCCAAGGCCAAGGAGGGGAGAAAAGAAAGTATCAGTCTGAGAGTTATGGTTCATGAAGCATAGACTGGCCCCCAGCCAATTCGAAAAGCAGGCCAGGTGGGGGCCCAAGGCATCACATACCCTCCTGTCTGTAGCTCTTAAAATTGCTCCACTGAATATTCTGGTACAGATTTTCTTAAGATTCCCTATTATTTTGTTGTAGTCTTTTCAGAAATCATGAGAAGCACCTGGCAAGTTTATCTTGCCAAGCCTTGAGACTGCCGGCCTCTCTGCCTAGGGAGTAAAATGGCCTTTTCTTATCCTTCCCCCTTCACCCCTCCCTTTCTGTAGGGAGGTTTTTATTTTTTATCATTTGCTTTGTGTCCTTGGCTGGAGAAGGTAATGAATGGTTGGTTAGTTACAAGCTGGCTATAAGTTGCCCACATTGTTTGGCTTTGTTTTTAACTTCCTTTTAACATTTTTCTCATAAACCTTTTATAATTTTCAATTAATAATTCTTAGAAGCCTTAATTTCCAATAACCAAGAAAAGCAAACAACCAGCATTCCTTAGAATGACCCTTATGAACATATTTTAAACATACTTAGTTTCAAAGCACATTCACAACAAAGCAAAAGATATAACAGCTCCAAGTCCACCTTACAGACCTTTGGCAATATAGATAAAAGTAGGCAATCTAGCAATCAAAGCCGCAATGGGTTAACTTGTTCTGCACACATGGCTAAGTTTTTCCCAGAAACTTGTACTTTTAAAATGGCCAGACTAGAGTTTTTGACCAGGTACCCACATGGCAAAGGTCCTAGGAACTGCAGGAGACCACTTCAGAAAGTGCTGATGGGCCTTGAGCACTGTTGTAAACCCAAATCCTGCAGTCCTCCTCCATCCTGTCTGGTGACCTAATGCCCTAATGTATGGAAAATGCCTTGATCTACCTCCCCATCCTACTTTTAAGTGCTCGCTAGCACATGGTGTGATGTGAACACTGAAAGATCAGTCGGAGGCTGAAAACCAGGTGACACCGGCTTTATTAGAGGAAAGACCTGCCGGGCTGTCTCGCAGAGGGAGAGCAGCAGCCCGTGCAGGGTTAGAACTCTCTTTAAGGAGAGTGAGGAAGGCACGAGGGCGTGGGGTACTTGGCGAGAGCTGGTTGGTTAGTCAATGTATGTGTCCATACAAGGTGTTCCTTCTGTGTGGGGGCCATATCACATTTACAGTAAGTCATTGCCATTCCAGGGACGAGTGGGTTTAGTAATCACATTCCAGGGAAAGGTGAGTCTATCAAACACCCGGGGCAAGCTGTGCTCTTCAGGCAAGGGCATTCCCTTTGTGGCTCCCCCAACATTCTATTGAAGACCCGAATCCCCTCTGGTCCCTACAAGGCCACTGCAAGGAGACGGAAGAAATCAGATCTATGGGGGTCAGGTCCAAGGAGGCATTGAGGGGATGAAGGAATCCTCCGCTCATGCATGGCTGGGTCCATTTGTGGTAGGGGACACCAAGAATGGTAGATCAACTAGCCTACGCCGGGATCGGAAGAACTTAGTGTCCCTCTACCCCCAACCTCAGGCAGGAGGAGGAAAAAGGCAGGAAAGTTTGAGCAGATCTCTGGCAAAAATCCTAACAAGGGAACAGCCAGGGTTGGGCTGTATGTAGTGGGTCAAAGTATGCTGCTTGTGGAGGGAACTCCCAGAGGCAGTGAAACCATTGGTCATTTCTCTCCTCTTATGTGTCTCAGTTTCTCTCCCCGGCTGTCTAAAACAGCAGTGAGGACCTGGAGCACTGAGTGACCAGCTCTTATTTGCACTCCCTGGATGGGTCAGAGTTTAATTATAATTGTATTCTGGAGTCCCTATGAGGCCCCCCTGCACATCTTAGGGTTCAACCCCAGACACCTCTGCGAGGTCCTCACTCATGTAAGGACATTCGAGATTCTCGAACCAGAGGGATGAATTTACCTCTTTGATCTTTGGAGCCTGGGTAGGTAGGTACCCAGGCACTCATTTAGTCATTGGTCGGACTTTGTTTTGCAACTGGCAGGAAGCCTACTGCTTTCTAGCCCGGTCCAACAGCCAGTTCATTCTTCCATGGGAACTTTTTTATGCGGCAGCCACCCTAATGATTTTTATCTGGCTGTCCCACACTCACTTTCAAATGGCCCAAAGGCCGGAAACTGCATTTGGAAAGTGAAAGAGAAAAATGCCTGCTGGAGATGGCGGCCTGATCATGTGGCTGACAGGCACCCAGCAATGCCTCCAAAATTACAAAGGAAACATCAAAAGAAGGAATGGAGCCTGTAGGCTCACTGTCTGATGTACAGAGCTTGGATCCTGGATGAGGCCCCCAAAACTGATAACTGGAATGGTGAGCCGAGGTGTTTTTCCCAGGGTCGTGTCTTGAGATGCGGAAGAATGAGCTATGTGGACCAGAAGATTTAAGCAAAGTGTGGAAAATTGATTACAAGCAGATTCAGACTCCCCACAAGGGGAGGAGGACCCAAGAATAGGCTGCCCGTTAAAGCCTTGTAGTCCAGGGGTATATATTTGCTACAAGCCTGCTCTATGTCTACCTGTGTCATCCCCTGATTGATTCCCTCAATTGTTTTTGCCCAGCAACAGACCTAAACTTTCCCTGTTTCTATGTGTTCTTTCTCTGTTCCTATGCTAAACTTTTTCTGCTTCTATGTGTTTGTACATTTTGTTTACTGCAGGCCCTTCCTTAGGTTCCCATGCCTCCTGCTTTGAGTCCAGAAACATTTTATTATTTCTGCTTGGTTGGTTCCTGTGGTCAGGCTTGCTCAAACTGCCATGTCTGCCCCTGCCTATGTTTCACCTGCCTTTGTTTTCCTCTGGACCCCTGCCCTATCTGCCTGCATTTCAAGCTAACTCCTCTTACCAGGAGCATTTTGTTGTAGGCCCCCAAACGAACAGCCATTTTTCCTGAGAGGAGCTAGCCACTCCCAGAAGCCACAGAGCAAGTAAAGAAACAAAACAGCCTGCCCCACCCTCAGGAGCTTTGCATGCCACACCCTGCGTTTTGATCTTGTCAGAGGAAACAAAAGCAGAGGCCAAGCTTAAGGGTTTGAACCAGGGGTCCTCAAACTACGGCCCGCGGGCCACATGCGGCCCGCCGAGGACATTTATCCGGCCCGCTGGGTGTTTTTGCCGCCGCTGCCTGTCCTGCTTAGCAGCCGACTTAGCAGTGTGCATAGGAATTTATTCATAGTTTTTTTTTTTAAACTATAGACCGGCCCTCCAACGGTCTGAGAGACAGTGAACTGGCCCCCTGTTTAAAAGTTTGAGGACCCCTGGTTTGAACAGTCTCAAGGAGCCCTCAGTGACTGAATTGAGGGAGGGGCCGTCCTCCCCACTATGCTGGGAACCAGACTGATATGTTCCCCTCACGGGAGAACTGATAAAAACTCAAGGTTTCCAGCCGACCCCATGTTCTCCATACAGGATCTCTGACCAGCCAAGGGCAGAGTAATACTTTGGGCCATTCATAGAGGAGTAGCTCTGGGACAGGAAAACATACCCATCATATTCCCAGAAAACTAAACAGCACCTCCCCTGCCTAAAGTTCTTTCAAAATCAGACTTTTGAGTGATTAAGATTGACTGCTGGCTAGCAGGCAAAGGTGTGCAGAGGTGGAGTCTGGGGAATCAGGGGAAGTTTGCTGACCCAGCCCTGGGCCCCTTGCTGCTAACAAACCAACTTTAGAGGGCAGTTGATCCTTCCTGTTTGCAGCCAAGGCCTGTGGAGACAGACACAAGCGGTGGATTGGTGGATCACTTGGAGTTTTAAACAGATTGCTGAAAGTCAAAAGACAGTGCCTGATAGTGATTAGCACCTAAGTACCTAATAGGAAGCCCAGAATTGGCAGACAAAACAGAAGAGTGGTATCCAAAGCAAGCTCCCAGGGGGCATTAACCTCGGCTGAAGCTAACACCTCTTCAATTCTTTCTCCCTTTTTTCCTTTTCTCTTTTCTTTTTTTAGTTTTTCTCTTTCCTTCCTTCTTTTCTCTTTTTAAATTTATGTTCTTTATCTGCTTTATTGGTTTGTTATTATTCTTATCTCTGTTGTTTCATTCATATATCTAATTTTCCTCTTCCTGTTTTCTACTCAATTTTTTTCACCAAATATTTTTTTCTCTTCTTTTTCTCTACTGCTTCCTCACCCTTTTTCTTATTTTAGGCCTATCTGCTTTCTCCTGTATTTTCATTTTCGAATTTTTTTCCTATCTTTTCTCCATCCTTTATTTTAAACCATTGTCCTTTCCCTAGTCCTTTGATTTTTTATTATTTTCTTAATTTCATCTATGCATCTACATATTCTGCCCCACCCCCCCTTTCTTACTATTTCTGGTTTGTGCTTTTTTTGTCTGTTTGTTTTGTTTTGTTTTCTCACCGTATCTTCCTTTATTTTTTTCAATCATTCTTGCTCTCTTTTCTCTTTCCTAATTCTCTCTTAGGAAAGAAAGGTGGTTGCTTTTGTTAGTGCTATAGGGGTCTTGTGTATGTTCTTGTTTTGTTTCTTCTGTTTCATGTTTTGTAGTGTTGTATTTTGTTCTGTGCGGTCAGCACCTCTACAGCACTTCCCATGATATGGTTGGGTGAGCCACATGGTCACCCAGTCTGAGAGAAGACTCCATCCACAAATGGGACAATAACATTCAAGACCCAACTATAACAGGAGAACCCAAATAACTCAAGTAAGGGTCTTTCCTAGAGCACCCAGCTCAGGCGATATAAGGGACTGCACCAGTGGGTCCCACAAAACACCTACTATATAAGACTACCCCCAAAAATCTGGGAGGCATGACAGTTTGATCTAATATATAGAAACAAATACAAAGGGACAGCAAAAATGGGGAGACAACCCCTGAATGAAAGAAAAGGAGGAATCGCCATAAAAGGAATTAAATGAAATGGAGGCAAGCAATTTGTCAGATAAAGAATACAGAATAATCCTAATAAGGGTGCTCGAACAATTCAGTGAGAACTACAAGCAACTTAATGAGAATTAGAAGGAAATTAATGAGAATATTAAGCGACTTAATGAGAGTACACCAACTTGAAAAGAGAGGTTGAAAGAATAAATAAGAATCAATTGGGAATGAGGAATAACATAGCTGAAATAAAGAACACCCTGGACGAATACAACAGTAGACTAGAAGAAGCTGAGGACCAAATAAGTGAATTAGAAGACAAGGGATAAAAACATTCATTCAGATCAGCAAATGGAAAAAAAAAAAACAGGAGGAGAATTTAATGGAGCTTTGGAACAAAATGAAACAAAACAACATTCACATCATATGGATGCCAGAAGGAGAAGAATCCAAGAAATGAATGGAGAACCTGTTTGGAGAAATAATGGCAGAAAATTCCCCTAACAGGTTGAAGGAAAAAGTCACTCAAGTTCAGGAAACAGAGAGATTCCCAGCCAAGATGAACCCTGAAAGACGCTAGACACATATGCATTAAAATAGCAAATATTAAAGAAAGAAAGAATCTTAAAGGCTGCAAGAGAGAAACATAAATTACCTACAAGGGAGCTCCTATTAGACTGTCAGATAACTTCTCAATAGAAACACTTCAGGCTAGAAGAAAATGGCATGAAGTATACAAGGTAATGAAAAACAAAAGACTGAACCCAGGACTACTTTATCCAGCAAGGTATAATTCAAAATTGAAGGTGAAATAAAGAGATTTGCAGACAAAAAGGCTAAAAGAATATATTACCACCAAGCCAGCACAGCAAGAAATGTTAAAGGGACAATTGTAAGAAGAAATAGAGAGAAAGAGAAGAAGACAGGCGTAAAGAGTAAGAATGGAAATAAGTACCTATCCTATCTAATAAAGACGGAATATGCAAAATGACCATAACTCCGTGACAAAGAAGGCGCCCACAGCTAATGAGGAGGGAATATGCAAATTGATGTGACAAGGGGAGAGGCAGAAAGGTGGCTCCAGCTGGAGTGAAGGCGGTGCCGGCAGCCAGGGGAAGGAGGCCTATTTTTGCACGAACCTTCGTGCATCGGGCCTCTAGTCAATAATAATCTCTATAATAAAGAGCCAGGGTGTAACACCATTACAACTGAAGCTTGACCAGACCGGAAGTCAGTGCTGGGTTGCTGTGGCAACCCAGTGCTGACTGCTTCTGCTGCAGGCATGGTGCCCCAGCACTGACTGCTGAGGGGGCTGCGAATCAGGGCCAGAGAGAGGCCTGAAGAGAGAAGCAGGGACTGATCCGTTGCCTCTGTGGCAGCTTTTGACCAGCACTTGCCTCTCTTTCTCTCCCATTCTGGCCAGCAGCCACGCCTCCATTTCTCTCCAGGCCTCCAAAGGGGCTGCTGATCAGTCCCGCCTTTCTGATCAGGCCCCGTTGATAGGCCCAGAGATGCTGACTGGCATAGAAACTGACCAATCAGAACCAAATCTGGGGGCTTAGAGGTGTTTCTTTCCAGGGAGAGCAGTCGATCCTGAGGCTGGCTCCAGCAATGGCCTTCGCAAATTTACAGAAAGTGTTCATCAGTGACAGCTTGGACCCTTGCTGCCGGAAGATCCTGCAAGATTGAGGGCTGCAGGTGGTGGAGAAGCAGAACCTGAGCAAAGAGGAGCTGATAGCCGAGCTGCAGGACTGCGAAGGCCTTCTCCTCTGCTCGGCCACCAAGGTGACCGCGATGTCATCAACTCAGCAGAGAAGCTCCAGGTGGTGGGCAGGGCCGACACTGGCGTGGACAATATGGTTCTGGAGGCCGCCACAAGGAAGGGCATCCTGGTCATGAACATTCCCAATGGGAATAGTTTTAGTGCTGCGGAGCTCACCTGTGGGATGATCATGTGTCTGGCCAGGCAGATTCCCCAGGCGATGGCTTCGATGAAGAATGGCAAATGGGACCGAAAGAAGTTCATGGGAACCGAGTTGAATGGAAAGACCCTGGGAATTCTTGGCCTGGGGAGCATCGGGAGAGAGGTGGCCGTCCGGATGCAGTCCTTCGGGATGAAGACTGTAGGGTACGACCCCATCATCTCACCAGAGGTCTCGACCTCCTTCAGCATTCAGCAGCTGCCCCTGGAGGATATCTGGCCCTCTGTGACTTCATCACTGTGCATACCCCTCTCCTGCCCTCCACGACAGGCCTGCTGAACAACAGCACCTTCGCCCTGTGCAAGAAGGGCATGTGCGTGATGAACTGCACCCGCGGAGAGATAGTGGACGAGGGCGCCCTGCTCCAGGCCCTGCAGTCGGGGCAGTGCATGGGCGCAGCGCTGGACGTGTTCACGGAGGAGCCGCCTTGGGACAGCGCCTTGATGGACCACAAGAACGTCATCAGCTGCCCCCACCAAGGAGGCCCAGAGCCACTGTGGGGAGGAGATCACTGTCCAGTTCGTGGACAGGTGAAGGGGAGAGCCTTTGTGGGGGTCATGAATGCCCAGGCCCTTACCAGCACCTTCTCTCCACACCAAACCTTCGATCGTTCTGGCAGATGCTCTGGGGACTCTGATGCGAGCCTGGGCAGGGTCCCCCAAAGGGACCATCCATGTGGTAATTCAGGGCTTATCTGTGAAGAATGCCAGGAACTGCCTGAGCCCCGCAGTCATTGTCGGCCTCCTCAAAGACGCTTCTAATCATGTGGATGTGAACTTGGTGAACGCCAAGCTGCTGGTGAAGGAGGCCGGCCTCAATGTAACCACCTCCCATAACCCCACTGTGCCAGGAGAGCAAGGATGCGGGGAAGGCCTCCTGAGTGTGGCCCTGGCAGGTGCCCCCTACCATGCTGTGGGCTTTGTCCAGGGCACCTCACCTGTGCTGCAGGCACTCAATGGAGCTGCCTTCAGACCAGAAGTGCCTCTCCGCAGGGGTCTGCCCCTGCTCCTGTTCTGGGCTCAGCCCTCCAATGCTGCCATGCTGCCTACCATGATTGGGCTCCTGGCAGAGGCAGGCATGCAGCTGCTGTCCTACCAAACCTCGGTGGTGTCCAATGGGGAGACCTGGCATGTTATGGGCATCTCCTCCCTGCTGCCCAGCCTGGACACCTGGAAGCAGCATGTGACCAAGGCCTTTCAGTTTAATTTCTGACCTTGGGGATCGCCAGGACCAGCCTTGGGGGCTTTGTGATCAACATTGACAGGTCACATTCCCAGGCTGACACCACTTATGTGGTCTGACCCTTGTAATAACCACTTAATAAACAGTCACCCCTCCCCCTACACCAAAAAAAAGAACCAAATCTCGGTCAACTGTGTGGAGCCAATGGCTGCCTAGGAGGAGGAGCTTTTGACGCTACTGGCATAGAAACCGACCAATCAGAACCAAGTTGGCTGGCAGAGGAGGGCCACTGGGGGCAAGATCAGGCCGGCAGGGGAGGGCCGTTTGGGGAAAGATCAGGCAGGCAGGGAAGGGCAGTTGGGGGCGAGATCAGACCGACAGGGGAGGGCAGTTGGGGGCAACCAGGCTGGCAGGGGAGGGCAGTTGGGGGCAACCAGGCTGATGGGGGAGGGCATTTAGGGGCGAGATCAGGCCAGCAGGGGAGGGCAGTTGAGGGCAACCAGGCCTGCAAGGGAGGGCAGTTGGGGGGTGAGATAAGGCTGGCAGGGGAGAGCAGTTGGGGGGCGAGATCAGGCCGGCTGGGGAGGGCAGTTGGGAGCGAGATCAGGCCGGCAGGGGAGGGCAGTTAGGGGTGATCAGGCAGGCAGGCAGAGGCAGTTAGGGGTGATCAGGCAGGCAGGCAGGCAGAGGCAGTTAGGGGTGATCAGGTAGGCAGGCAGGTAAGCGGTTAGAAGCCAGCGGTCCCAGATTGTGGGATCGGGCCTAAACTGGCAGTCGGACATCCCCCCAGGGGTCCCTGATTGGAGAAGGTGCAGGTTGGGTTGAGGAAAACCTTCCTCCTGTCAGGGACGAGATCAGGCCGCAGGGGAGGGCCATTGGGGGTGAGATCAGACCGACAGGGGAGGGCAGTTGCGGGAAACCAGGCTGGCAGGGGAGGGCTTGACGGGGGACCTCAGAGGTTTTTCCCCCCCTCTGTACATGAATTTCGTGCACCAGGCCACTAGTCTTAAATATAAATGGCTTAAATACTCCAATCAAAGGTTATAGGGTACCTGAGTGGATAAAAAAATGACCCATATATATACTGTTTACAGAGACCAACCTCAGAATAAAGGACTCACACAAACTGAAATTGAAAGGGTGGAAAAAACTATTCCAGGCAAATGGAAATGGAAAAGAAAGCTGGGGTAGCAATAATCATCTAACGAAATAGACTTCAACGTAAAGGCCATAACAAGAGATAATGAAGGCTACTTCATAATACTAAAGGAATCAATACAACAAGAGGATATAACTCTGGTAAACATATGTACCCAATACAGGAGCATGCAAATACATAAAAAAAACTTCTGGAGGATATCAAGGGAGAGATCGACAGCAATCCTATCTAATAAAGAGGGAATATGCTAATTGACATCACTCCGTTGCAAAGATGGCTGCACCCACAGCTGAGGCCAAATTTCCATAAGGAGCCTTAACAAGCAATCAGCAGGGACCTGAGGCTACACCCTCCCCCGCCCCCGTGGGGCTTGACAGGGGACCTCAGGCCATGTCCCCCACCCGGCAGGGCTTGACAGGGGATCTCAGGCTGCGCCCCCACCCGGCAGGGCTTGACACGGGACCTCAAGGTGCACTTCCCATCCTGGTGCTGGGCTAGGGGACCTCAGGATGCTCCCCCCACCCCGGCACCAGACCGGGGGACCTCAGACTGCACCCCCTGCCCGGCGGGGCTTGTCAGGGGACCTGAGGCTGCGCCCCGCTGCCTGGCTGGGCTTGTCAGGGGTCCTCACCCAGTGGGGCTTGATGGGGGACCTCAAGGTGCACCCCCAGTGCTGGGTCGGGGGAACTCAGGCCGCGCCCCTGCCCAGCGGGGCTTGACGGGAGACCTGAGGCTACACCCCCTTGCCAGTGGGGCTTGACGGGGGACCTCAGGCTGTGGCCCCATTCTGGTGCTGGGCCGGGGGACCTGAGGCTGTGCCTCACCTCCCTGCCTGACGGGGCTTGACAGGGGACCTCAGGCCATGCCCCCCACCCAGCGGGGCTTGACAGGCTATCTCAGGCTGTGTCCCCCACCTGGCGGGGCTTGACGGAGGACCTCAAGGCACGCCCCCTGCCCTGGTCTGGGTGACCTCTGGCCACACCCCCTGTCCTGGCGCTGGGCCAGGGGACCTGAGGCTATGCCCCCTGCCCAGCAGGGCTTGACAAGGGTGGGACTGGTTGGGTCTGGATCTAGCCCAATGGGGGTGGGGGGGCGCGGCCGGGTCTGGGTCTCACGTGATTTTGAGGTGCATGTGGGTGGGTGGGGACTTGACTCTGGGTCCCGTGGTGTGCCCCAGACTCTGACAGGAGGAAGGTTTTCATATACATTTTACTAATTTTCTTTCATTTCTGACACTTCTATTATAGAGAAAGGGCAAATAGCAATATTAAATTTTTTCCTCTAATTAATTCTCTTTTAATGTGCACGAATTTCGTGCACCGGGTCACTAGTACTGTCATAGTAGGGGACTTTAATACCCTATGGACATTACTGGATTGATCTTCTAGACAAAAAATTAACAAGGAAACAGCAATCCTAAACAATACACTAGATCAAATGGAATTGACATTTTCAGAGCTTTTCACCCCAAAGCTACAGAATATATGTTCTCCTCAAGTGCACATGGGACATTTTCAAAGATAGACCACATGGTAGGACACAGGCCAAATCTCTATAAGTTCAAAAAGATTGAAATCATATCAAGCATCGTCTCAGATCACAATGGCATGAAATGAGAAATTAATTGTAATAAAAACATTAAAAAACTCTCAAACACATGGAGGCTAAATAGCATGGCATTAAACAATAAATGGGTTACCAAAGAGATCAAAGAGGAAATAAAAAACATCCTGGAAACAAATGAAAATGAACATACTACAACCCAAACTCTGTGGGACAAGTGAAAGCCATCCTGAGAGGGAAGGCCAGATATGACAAATCTGTAGCAAACATCATAATCAATGGGCAAAAACTAAAACCATTTCCACTAAGAACAGGAACAAGACAGGGATGCCCGCTTTCACCACTCTTACTCAACATTAGAGGCCCAGTGCATGAATTTGTGCACCAGGGGTCCTTTGGCCTGGCCTGTGGGATTGGGCCGAAACCGGCTTTCCAACATCCCCTGAGGGGTCCTGGATTGCAAGAGGTCCCAGGCTGGGCTGAGGGACCCCATCAGTGCACAATTAGGGCTGGGGAGGGATGTGGGAGGTTGGCCAGCTGGGGAGGGACCACGGGAGAGCTTCAGGGCATGTTTGGCCTGTCTTGCTCAGTCCCGATCGGCCAGACCCCAAAAGCAAGCTAACGTACCAGTCGTAGTATCTGCCCCCTGGTGGTCAGTGCATGTCATAGCGACTGGTTGACCAGTCTACTGTCTGCCCCCTGGTGGTCAGTGCACATCATAGTAAGTGGTTGAGCGGCCTTAGCATATCATTAGCATATTATGCTTTGATTGGTTGAACAGCCAACCAGACAACTGGACACTTAGCATATTAGGCTTTTATTATATAGGATAGTACTGGAAGTTTTAGGCATAGCAATCAGACAAGAAGAAATAAAAGGCATCCACATGGGAAAGGAGGAAGTAAAACTATCATTATTCACAAGTTACATGATATGGTACCTAAAAAATACTAAAGACTCCATCAAAAAACTATTAGATTTAATAGATGAATTTGGCAAGGTAGTAGGATACAAAATTAACACCTAGAAATCATTGACATTTTTACATACCAATAATGAACTCCCAGAAAGAGAAACTAAAAATCCCATTTACCATTGCAACAAAAAAATTAACATACTTAGGAATAAACTTAACCAAGAAGGTAATAAGCCTGTGCTTGGAAAACTACAGGACGTTGAAAAAAGATATAGAGGAAGATATAATCAAGTGGAAGAATATATCATATTCATGGATTGGTAGAATCAACATCATTAAAATGTCAATACTGCCCTAACTGGTTTGGCTCAGTGGATAGAGCATCGGCCTGCGGACTGTAGGGTCCCAGGTTCAATTCTGGTCAAGGGCATGTACCTTGGTTGCAGGCACATCCCTATTGGGGGGTGTGCAGGAGGCAGCTGATTGATGTTTCTCTCTCATCGATGTGTCTAACTCTCTATCCCTCTCCCTTCCTCTCTGTGAAAAATCAATAAAATACGTTTAAAAAATAAATAAATAAAATGTTGATTCTACCCAAAGCAATCTATAGATTCAGTGCAATCCTATATAATAAAAGCCTAATATGCTGAGTGTCCAGTCATCCAATCATCCATTCAACCAATCAAAGCATAATATGCTAATGAGATGCTAAGGCCACTCAACTGCTTGCTATGATGTGCACTGACCGCCGGGGGCAGATAATCGTCCACTCAACCACTCGCTATGACATGCACTGACCAGCAGGCAGACGGTTGTCCAGTTGTCCAGTTGCTATGATGTGTGCTGACCACCAGGGGGAAGACACTCTGACCAGTAGGTTAGCTTACTGCTGGGGTCCAGCCGATCAGGACTGAGCGAGATGGGCCAGACACGCTCTGGAGCGCTCCCATAGTCCCTCCCCGGCTGGCCAATCTCCCGCTTCCTTCCCTGGCCATGATCATGCACCGGTGGGGTCCCTTGGCCTGGCCTGCACCCTCTCGCAATCCAGGACCCCTCGGGATGTCGGAGAGCCACTTTCGGCCTGATCCCGCAGCCAGTCTGAGGGACCCACTAGTGCACCAGGCCTCTAGTCCCTAATAAAAGAACAACAGCATATTTTACAGTTCTAGAACAAATGCTCCAAAAATGTATATGGAACCAAATATGACCCCAAATAGGTGCAACAGTCTTGAGAAAGAACAGAGTTGGAGGAATCACATTACCAGATATCAAGTTATACTACAGTACTCAGAACAACCTGTGACTGGCATAAGAATAGGCATATAGATCAATGGAACACAACAGAGAACCCCAAAATCAACCCAAGCCATTATGTTTAACACGTTAAGCCCCATGTCAGTCAGCGGTAACTGGCACTATATTTTCTGTCCAGAAGACAAAACAGGCTGGGCGCTTAACGTGTTAATATTTGACAAAGGAGGCAAGAGAATACAATGGAGTCAAGATAGTCTCTTCAATAAATGGTGTTTGGAAAATTGGACAGGTATATGCAAGAAAATGAAACTAGACAACCAACTTACACCATACACAAGAATAAACTCAAAATGTACAAAAGACTTAAATGTAAGTTGTGAAACCGTAAAAATCCTAGAAGAAACCATAGGTATAAATATCTTAGACATCTCTCTTAGCAATATGTTTACAGATACATATCTCAGAGCAAAGGAAACTAAGGAGGAAAACAAATGGGAGTACATAAGTTTCTGCACAGCATAAGAAACCAACAAAATGAAAAGGGAGCACACTGTATGGGAGAACATATTTGGAAATGATACAATGATAAGGGGTTAACTTCCAATAATATATAGGAACTCCTACAACTTAATAAAAGGAATACAAACAATCCAATTTAAAAAACAGGCCATGGACCTAAATAGACACTTCTCCAAAGTGGACATACAGATGGCCAAGAGACATATGAAAAAATGCTCAAAGTCACTAATCATCAGAGAGATGCAAATTAAACAACAGTGAGGTATCACCTCACACCTGTCAGAATGGCTACCATCAACAAATCATCAAATGACAATTGTTGGTGACGATGTGGAGAAAAGGGAACCCTAGTACACTGCTGGTGGGAATGCAGACTGGTTCAACCACTGTGTAAAACAGTATGGAGTTCCTCAAAAAATTGAAAATGCAATTCTCATTTGACACAGTGATCCCAAGAAATATATCCTAAGAAACTGAAACATCAGAAAAAATATATGCATCCCTATGTTCATAGCAGCACAATTTACGATAGCCAGAATTTGGAAACATCCCAAGTGCCCATCAGCAGATGAGAAGATAAGAATACTATGCAGCTGTAAAAAAAGACCTCTTACCATTTGCAACGGCATGGATGGACCTGGAAAGTATTATGCTGAGCAAAATAAGCCAGTCAGAGAAAGCTAAGTATCGCATGATCTCACTCATATGTGGAATATCATGAACAAAATAAACTGATGAACAAAATAGATCCAGAGACATAGAAGAAGCATAGAACAGACTATGGAACCTCAGAGGGAAGGCGGGGGAGGGTGGGTGGGTGGGAAGAGATCAACCAAAGAACTTGTATGCATACGTATATGCATAACCCCTGGACACAGGCAATAGGGTGGTGAATGCCTGGGGTGGATGGCAGGGGCAGGTAGAATAGGTCAATGGGGGGAAAATGGGGACATATGTAATACTTTCAACAATAAAGATTTTTTTTAAAAAAACTAAAGAGATGCAAGCATTTTGAACTGGGAGATTAGTGATTCCGTTCTAAGCTTCATATTTTGTTTTATTATGTGACAAAATCTTGAGGGTATGTTTGCTTAAAAAATAAATCTGTTGATAATAGCATTAACCTCTTACTATGAAATGTCAAGTCAAAGGGGAATGAATGAGGAGGCAGATAGAAATTAAGGTTTTAGCCCTCAATTTTGGGATGAGATTTTCTTAAAAATAACATTTGGTTCAATGTGATTTGTTAAAGGTAACACTTCCCCCTAATTATCTAATAATGTATCTTACTTAAAACCTTGACAGAACATCATCTTTCCCACCAAAGATGTGTATTTAAATTTGAGACCACATGACATTTAGTCATCTGCTTTATTTCTCTTAGCAACATTAACTTATTCTTATGAGAGACTCCTGTGTTACTTTTAATGCCTACATAATAAACAATTGTACATAATTGGTGTGATTCTTATCCAGTCTATTCATTATAAACATTTAGGTGGTTTTCACAATTTTTCTCTATATCTTTAAATAGTTCTTCAAACCTACCCCTACCAAAAATATTCCATTAACAAGTTCTGTTAATTTCTAGCTCCAAGATAAATCCATGTTTCAATTTGTGATATTTGTTCTCATGTTTGGCAATATGATGGGCAAAAATGGATATCTCCTTGTTTTAAATTGCAATTCCCTGACTACTAGTGAAACTGAGCAACTTTCAGAGGTCTTCAGTAGACCCTTTGAGAGACTTTGCATATTTCCCTTTTGTTTTGTATTTTCATAACTTGTAGAAACACTTCATGTAATAGGGATATAAACACTTTGTCCTTTGTTTTTAACTGTTTTCTCCCAATCTTTCACTTAAATTTTTTATTACATTTAACCTTTCAGAAATGTTTCCCTCTTTGTTCCCCCCTCCATGGCTTCTGGGTTTTTTTGTGTTTTTTTTTAAATTACTTTATTGATTAAGGTATCACATATTTGTCATCAACCCCCCCCCCCGTTTCCTTCCCAAACCCCCCCACATGTATGCCCCCCTCCCCCTGTTGTCCGTGATCACTGGTTAGGCTCATATGCAAGCACACAAGTCCTTTGGTTGATCTATCCCCCTTGTCCCCACCCTCCCCTACCTTCCCTCTGAGGTCTGACAGTCTGATCAATACTGTTCTTGTTCTTCAGTCTATGATGTTCATCTTTTCCCCTAGATGAGTGAGCTCATGTGATACTAGGAATACACTTATAGGAACCGAAAATGAGACAAGCAATAATAGTTATGCTGAGAGGCAAATGAATCAGTCTATAGTGAGTTTCTTTCTGGGCCAACAGTTCTTTTGACTCCCGGTTTCTATGTCCAACAGTTGTTTATGTGTTCATAACAGCAATGATATTTCAGTTCTGGATGGTGGACAAATGGTGGTAATGCAGGTCCGACCCTCTCTGGTTTGGTCCTGGGCAATCTGCAGTGATGCATATCTGCTGACTGCTAGTATGGCAAGGCATGGTCAGCGTCTTCCATCTCTGGACTATTTCTCTTCTGACTTCATGGCTGGAGCACTCCTATCAATTCCTCTCTGTTGCAGGAATCCACATGTCTCGGAGTTGTTTTCTGAAAATATACAAACATATTCTCGACCAAAAGTTAATAAAGGAATATTTTCTATAAATTTGACTTGCGATCTTTTTTCATTTTTTCGCCCAAACGATTTTCCTTTGGCTTGTTTTGACACCATGTATGTTTTACCTGGGTGACTTGCTGTTAGCATTACAAATGAAAGTTAATTTTCTAAAGTAAAAATTTTCTAGATGTAATTTATTTGCAGGATATTTTTCCTTACATGATATTCTTCTACTATCCCCCCTTTTTTGGTTTAAATATTGGGAGGCTTTTGGAAATTTTATGCTGTAATCTTGATAGCTTTTAAATTTTACTTTTTTGCACTAAAATGTGACTGCTTTAGATTCATTATATGTTACGCACTTTTACCATGAGATGAACTACCAATAAAAATTATAGTTAACACTTAGTAACAGCTTTTTTGTCCAGTACAATTGATTTTTCTAGAGTATTTGCTTATTTTGATTGGCCAATTTAAATTAGTCTGAAAACTTACTACTATTTTACTGTCAAATTTAATACTTTAACAACCATCTTGTTTTACCCTGTAATTATTAGTGGAGAGGATTATTTGCCTTCTTGAGTAGGCCCTGAGCATTCTTGGTGCTAGGTTGGATTTAGATATCATAGACCCCAGTTCCCCAGATCATGGGTGCAAGACATCTCCATCAAGTCTTGTTGCAGTGAGAGGGCATCTGCTGTCGGCCAAGTCTCTGTTACCTGGGTCCCGATGTGAGCTGGGCATGTGAAGCTGAGCAGCCATGGGGGCAGGAGATCTCCTTCAGCAGGGGTGAGGGTTCAGGCCCCTGCAAACTTGGGGGGGTGAAGGTCTGTGCCCCACCTCTGTTGACCCCCAAGTTCTCTCCTGATGGCCCCTATGCGACTGTGCCTGTCTTAGGTTGTTCCTTCCCTGAGGAATCTTACCCGTCTCTGGCTAACCAGCCATCCTCCGGGGCCAAGCAGGGTGATGTGAGGTTTAGTTCTGTCTCCTTGGTCGCCTATGCCCCCATGGCCTCCACGCCCAGCACCTGCCTTGGGATCCCCTCGCCTGCTGGCAGGGTCCCAGCACTGATCACATATCTTGTGGAACCCAGGTTTCTTCTCCAAGGAGGCCCAGCTCACCCCACTGGGCGAGAGACAGATCCATGGTACCAGCCATCACGAGGTTTCAACCTTGGTATGAACAGAAGCCCAGGCAACAGCTGTGGACAATTGGATTGTGAGAAGCGGGTCCCTCTTGGCCAAAAGGGGAAGAGGGGCCAATTTAGAATGCTCAGGTGCCTTCCCAGGGGGCCCTCTACACAGTGGAAGGGATTAAACCCTTTCATGTCCTTTTAAATTGCTGCCAGACATTCAAAGAATTAGTTTGTAAGTTTGTTTGGGGTAATTGTATAATATGCTGTTGTAATTCTAAAATATCTAGAGATGTGTTATGTTTGTCTCCAAGCACCAAACAGATGATATCCCCCCTTACCCCCACGCGCGTGAGGAACTATTATAAGTAATGGGGGTGATCCAAATCTGGGAAAAATTTTAATGACAGTGTAGAATAATATCATGTAAGGCTATTCTTTGTTCTAGTCCATGGCAATACCCTTTCAAACTGGCTGTCTATTTCTTTTTGTATAGACAAGGTCTTAGTTACATTTTCTGCACTTCTACCGCGGGCAAGTAGTGATAGTAGTGACACCCTTTCTTTGGTGTCCACACAAGCCAGAAACCTCTCTTTAATTTTACACACAAAGTGGCATTGTTTTGATTTTGTGTCATACAAAAGGGAAGCTGGGTGGAGACCCCTGTGTATTTATACTTACTTGCCCCACCCATGGACCTCTTGGATGACCAAGGTGTTTGGTATTATTGGTAACTACATTAGTCAGGGGATCAGCCCACATGAGTGGTCTTACCCATGAAGGGTCAGGAGCATGAGTCCAAAATACTTACCCTCTTGTCCCAGGTAAAATTACCGTACATCTGATGATTGCTAGCATGGCTAGAAAGGCGTTCTCGTGCATTCTTGGGTTTCTGGTTACCTCACAATTTCTTCCCTGAGGTTTGACGTTCTGATTGATGTTTCTCTGTTTCTGGATCTATTTTTCCCCCCATCAGTTTAAGTTGTTCATTATATTCCACAAATGAGTGAGGTCATGTGATATTTATCTTTCTCTGACTGGCTTATTTCACTAAGTATAATGTTCTCCATCTCCATCCATATTGTTGCAAATGGTAAGAGCTCCTTCTTTTTTACTGCAGCGTAGTATTCCATTGTGTAGATGTACCACAGTTTTTTAATCCACTCATCTGCTGATGGGCACTTAGGCTGTTTCCAAATCTTAGCTATGGTGAATTGTGCTGCTATGAACATAGGGGTGCATATATCCTTTCTGATTGATGTTTCCAGTTTCTTGGGATATATTCCTAGAAGTGGGATCACTGGATCAAATGGGAGTTCTTTTAGTTTTTTAAGGAAACTCCATACTGTTCTCCACAGTGGCTGCACCAGTCTGCATTCCCACCAGCAGTGCACGAGGTTTCCTTTTTCTCCACATCCTCGCCAGCACTTGTCATTTGTTGACTTGTTGATAATGGCCATTCTGACAGGTGTGAGATGGTACCGCATTGTTGTTTTGATTTGCATCTCTCTGATGATTAGTGATTTAGAGCAGGTTTTCATATGTCTCTTGGCCTTCCTTCTGTCTTCTTTTGAAAAGTGTCTATTTAGATCAGTTGGCCATTTTTTGATTGGGTTGTTTATCTTCTTTTTGTTAAGCTGCATGAGTTCCCTGTAAATGTTGGAGATTAAACCCTTATCGTTGACATCATTAGCAAATATGTTCTCCCATGCAGTGGGCTTTCTTGTTGTTTTATTGATGGTTTCCGTTGCTGTGCAAAAGCTTTTTATTTTGATGTAATCCCATTTGTTTATTTTCTCTTTAGCTTCCATTGCCCTAGGAGCAGTATCAGTGAAGAAGTTCTTTTGGCATATGTCAGAGATTTTTCTGCCTGTAGATTCCTCTAGTATTTTTATGGTGTCCCGTCTTATGTTTGAGTCCTTTATCCATTTTGAGTTTATTTTTGTGTATGGTGTAAGTTGGTGGTCTAGTTTCATTGTTTTGCATGTATCTGTCCAATTTTCCCAACACCATTAGTTGAAGAGACTGTCTTGATTCCATTGTATGTTCATGCCTCCTTTGTCAAATATTGAGCATAGTGATTTGGATCGATTTCTGGGTCCTCTATTCTATTCCATTGATCTATATGTCTGTTCTTGTGCCAATACCAGGCAGTTTTGAGAACAGTGGCTTTGTAATATAGCTTGAAATCTGGTATTGAGATCCCTCCTACTTTATTCTTCTTTCTCAGGATTGCTGTAGCTATTCGGGGTCTTTTTTTATTCCAGATGAATTTTTGGAAAGTTCGTTCTAGGTCTGTGAAGTATGCCGTTGGTATTTTAATGGGAAGTGCATTGAAATTATAGATTGCTTTGGGTAGTATGGACATTTTGATGATGTTGATTCTACCAATCCATGAACATGGTATGTTCTTCCATCTGTTTATGTCTTCCTCTATCTCTTTTTTCAGTGTTGTATAGTTTTCCGCATATAGGTCTTTTACCTCCTTAGTTAAGTTTATTCCTAGGTATCTTAATTTTTTTGGTGTGATGGTAAATGGGATTGCTTTTTTAGTCTCTCTTTCTGTAAGATCATTATTGGTGTATATAAATGCCATAGATTTCTTAGCATTTATTTTGTATCCTGCTACTCTGCCAAATTCATTTATTAAGTCTAATAATTTTTTGATGGAGTCTTTAGGGTTTTCAATGTACAGTATCATGTCATCTGCAAATAAGGACAGTTTTACTTCTTCTTTTCCAATTTGGATGCCTTTTATTTCTTCTTCTTGTCTGATCGCAATGGCTAGTATTTCCAACACTATGTTGAACAGGAGTGGTGAGAGTGGGCATCCCTGTCTTGTTCCTGTTCTTAGGGGAAATGGTTTTAGTTTTTGCCCATTGAGTATGATGTTGGCTGTGGGTTTGTCATATATGGCTTTTATTATGTTGAGGTATGATCCTTCTATTCCCACCTTGTTGAGAGTTTTTATCAAGAAAGGGTGTTGGATTTTGTCAAATGCTTTTTCTGCATCAATTGATATGACTATATGGTTTTTATCTCTCAATTTGTTTATGTGATGTATGTTGTTTATTGATTTGCGAATATTGTACCATCCTTGCATCCCAGGGATAAATCCTACTTGGTCATGGTGTATGAGCTTTCTGATGTACTGCTGGATTCGATTTGCTAGAATTTTGTTGAGGATTTTGGCATCTATGTTCATGAGGGATATTGGCCTGTAATTCTCTTTTATTGTGTTATCTTTATCTGGTTTTGGTATTAGGGTGATGCTGGCTTCATAGAAGGAGCTTGGGAGTGTTCCTTCTTCTTGAATTTTCTGGAATAGTCTGAGGAGGATAGGTTTTACCTCTTCCTTGAATGTTTTGTAAAACTCCCCTGTGAACCCGTCTGGCCCTGGACTTTTGTTTGCTGGAAGTTTTTTGATGACTGCTTCAATTTCTTCCATAGTTATCAACCTGTTGAGATTTTTAGTCTCTTCCTGAGTAAGTTTTGGAAGGTTGTGTTTTTCTAGGAATGTGTCCATTTCCTCCAGGTTGTCTAGTTTGTTGGGATAGAGTTGTTCATAGTATTTTTTGACAATCCTTTGTATTTCTGTGGGGTCTGTTGTTATTTCACCTCTTTCATTTCTGATTTTGTTTATTTGGGTCCTCTCTCTTTGCTTCTTGGTGAGCCTGGCTAGAGGTTCATCAATCTTGTTTATCCTTTCAAAGAACCAGCTCTTGGTTTTGTTGATCTTGTGTATTGTTTTTTTTGGTCTCTATGTCATTCATTTCTGCTCTGATCTTTATTATTTCCTTTCTTCTGTTGACTGTGGGCTTTTCTTGTTGCTTCCTTTCTAATTCTTTGAGTTGTTGGGTTAGATGATCTATTACCATTTTTTCTTGTTTTTTGAGATAGGCCTGTAGAGCTATACACTTCCCTCTCAGGACTGCTTTCATTGTGTCCCATAGGATTTGCAATGTTGTGTTTTCATTGTCATTCATTTCCAGGATGTTTTTAATTTCTTCTTTGATCTCATTGATAACCCAATCATTGTTTAGTAGCATGCTATTCAGTTTCCAAGTGTTTGAATTTTTTGGAATGTTTTTATTGTAGTTTATTTCTAATATTATGCCATTGTGGTCTGAGAAAATGCTTGATATAATTTCAATCTTTTTGAATTTGGGGAGACTTTGCTTGTTACCCAAAATGTGGTCTATTTTTGAGAATGTCCCATGTGCACTTGAGAAGAACGTATATGCCATGGCTTTGGGGTGAAATACTCTGAAGATGTCAATTAGGTCCATCTGATCTAGTGTGTCATTTAGAATTGCTGTTTCTTTGCTGATTTTTTGTCCAGAGGACTTATCCATTGATGTCAGTGGTGTAATAAAGTCCCCTACTATGATTGTATTTATGTCGATCTCTCCCTTGATATCTTCCAGCAGATTTTTTATGTATTTGGGCGCTCCTGCGTTGGGTGCATATACGTTTACCAGAGTTATATCTTCTTGCTGGATTGCTCCCTTTAGTATTATGTAGTGGCCTTCCTTATCTCTTATTATGGCCTTTACTTTGAGGTCTATTTTATCTGATATAAGTATCGCAACCCCAGCTTTTTTCTCATTTCCATTTGCCTGAAAAATGTTTTTCCATCCCTTCACTCTCGGTCTGTGTGAATCTTTTGCTCTAAGGTGGGTCTCTTGTAGACAGCAAATATATGGGTCATGTTTTCTTATCCATTCAGCTACCCTATGTCTTTTGATTGGTGCATTTAATCCATTTACGTTTGATGTAATTATTGATAAGTACCTGTTTGTTGACATATTTTTCCTTAGTGTTTATGTTTCTTCTTGCCTTTCTCTATCTTCTTTTTACAACAGCCCCATTAGCATTTCTTTCATTGCTCTCTTAGCCCTTTTTTGTCTGTGAAGCTTCTGATTCCACCTTCAATTTTGAACGATAGCCTTGCTGGGTATAGTATTCTTGGATTCAGTCCCTTGTTTTGCATCACTTTGAATATTTCATTCCATTCCTTTCTGGCCTGGTGTGTTTCTGTTGAGAAATCAGTTGATATTCTGATAGGAGATCCCTCGTAGTTAACTTTCTGTCTCTCTCTTGCAGCTTTTAAGATTCTTGCTTTGAAAAAAAAAAGATTCTTGCTTTGTCGTTGGTGTTCGTCAATTTAATTATGATGTGTCTTGATGTCGGTCCTTTGGGGTTCAACTTGTTTGGGACTCTGTATGTTTCTTGGACTTGGATAGTTTTTTTCTTGCCAATATCAGGAAAATTTTCTGTCATTATTTCTTCCAACAGGTTTTCTAGTCCTTGCTTCTCTTCCTCTCCTTCTTTTATCCCTATTATTCGAATATTATTTCGTTTTTTGTCGTCCCAAAGCTCCCTTAGGCTCTCCTCTTGCTTTTTAAGTCTTCTTTCCAGTTGCTGCTGTGTTTGTGTGTTTTTTCCTACCTTGTCTTCTAATCCGCTGATGCAGTCCTCAGCCTCTTCTACTCTACTCTTTAAGCCTTCCATTGTGTTCTTTATTGCAGCTTTGTCGTTCTTCATCTCCTCTTGGTTTCTTTTCATGTTGGTGACCTTTTCATTCAGCTCCTTATAGTTCTCATTGAGTTGTGTGTATTTGTCATCCATCCGTTTAAACATCCTTATAACGAATACTCTGAATTCTTTCTCTGTTAAGCTGCTAGCCTCAAGTTCATTTAACTCCCTTTCTGGTGATTCTTCTTGTTCCTTCCTTGGAGAATTTCCTTTCTGTCTCCCCATGTTTTCCTGTAATGTTTTAATTGTAGTTCCAATTGCTTTGCTACCCAGGATCTTTTGGTGATGGTGCTACTGGTATAATTTCTCAGTTTTCCTGGGCTTGGTAATCTACTGTAGTTCCCTACTTGAACTATTTGGGTTCTCTTGATGTAGGCCTGCGAGTTTGAGAGGCACAACTGCAGTGGCTAGAGGTCAGCAGTCGTGGAGGGTAGTATCCCAATTTTTCTGTCTTGCACCCTAAATTGAAATTACGCTTGCCCAGTGGGGACTCACAGTGGCTCCAAGGTACCGTCTGTCAGGGTGATGTGGCTCGGGGGGCCTGCATTCTGGAAAGGTGTGACTGTGTTGCCCAGAGTTCGGTAGTTGTGGGGTGGGCAGACTCAGCTTTTAATGCTGTACCTGTGGTGGATAGGCGCTTACTCCCAGTGGCGGCTCACAGGAGCACCCGCGGTAAGTTTGCCAGTGAGGCACACTGAAGCACTCTGAAGAACTCTGGTAGTGTAACTGCATAATAGATGCTAAAGGTTTTTCTTTTGGGCGGTACCTATGGCCTCAGGGAGTATTCAAATCCTATAGTGTTAATCAGAGTGGTATCCGGGTGTGGCTATATTGGTTGCCTGGAGACTGGAGGGAGGGGTTATCTCTCAGGAGAAAATGGCGACCGGGGATCCGATGTGACTCTGCCACAGACACGCTTCCACCTCTGCCCACTCTCCCCAGGTTCCACCACTCCTCCCCTTCTCCTGCACCTCAGCCACGGGTAAGTGTCTGTATCCGAAAGGTCCTACGAACTAGGTTCAGTGGAGAAAGACGCAGGCCCCGGCGCAAAGAGGGACCGCGTCTTTGCAATCTCCTCTCTTGCTGGCACTGCGCAGTCAGGCAGTTAGCTCTTCAGGGCTGCCTTTGAGCTCAGATCCCAAATCAGACTCCAAGGTCTAAAATCTACTACCTCCCACAGTTCCGTGGACCCTTTTTCTCACAGTCAGACACTTTGCCTGTCCTCGGGGACGCGGCTTGGAGCTGTGTAGTTTTCCCCTGACCTTCTGGGTTTAGAGATCCAGCAGAGTCTATTGCCCAGATCCTTGTTTTACCTTTTTCCAGGAGATCTCTGCCCTTCCCAGCTGCAAACTGTCTCACCAGCCGCTTCTCCTTCGCCAATTCGGGCTGGATTCCTCTATTTTCAGCTGCTTCCTCTATTTCCTCCTGCGGGTGCGGGGCCGCGCGGTCCGCTCACTCTGGGTTTGTTTTTTTTTTATTAGACCTTCCCACTCAGAGTTATATATATTTTTAAATACTTATATCATGCTTTTTTAAAGGTTTGTACTTGATCTTTTTAAGTGTTCATATATGCTGTAAAGTAGGTATAAATTTTATTCTTCAGAATGATGAGCGGACTTTCCCAGAATAATTATTGAATACTCCTTCCTCTGTTTAATTGGTCATTTGTATTCTGTATTAAGTTCCCATGTATACATGGATCTGTTTTAGGACTCTTGTTCTCTATTGTGCCAGTACCCTATTTATTTTAGTTACAGTAGCTTTATTCTCTGGTGGGATAAATCTCTCCCAAATGGTATGTTAAAATTGTTGTAATTCTTACATAATATATTTTCCATATGAACTTGAGAATTCTATTAATTTATATTAGATATAGTTTAGGATATTAAATCTTTGTCTCCAGGAACCTGATATAATTCTCCATTTATTCAGTTCTTGTTTTATAATCCCCAATAAGTTACTTGGTTTTCTTTTCTTAGAGCTTATATTTTTCTTATTAAACTAAGGCCTGATGGATGAAATGTGTGCAAGAGTAGGCCTTCCTTTCCCTGGCTGCGGCACTGGCTTCCCTCTGGCACCGGGACCCGGGCTTCCCTCCAGCCACCTGCAGGCACCTGGGACCTGGGCTTCCCTCGCAGCCCCAGTCTAATTAGCATATTATGCTTTTATTAGTATAGGTTTATTCTTAAGTATTTTAAAGTTTTGAACATACCTTAACATATTGTAAAATTTTTACAGTAATTTTTTTTAATCCTCACTTATTTTTTCCATTGATTTTTAGAGATAGTGGAATGGAGGGAGGCAGGGGAGGGGGGGGAAGAGAGGGAGAGAGAGAGAGAGAGAGAGAGAGAGAGAAAACATCGATGTGAGAGAGACACACATCAATTGGTTGCCTCCTGCAGGTGCCCCCAACCAGGGCCAGAGACGAAACTGCAACCCAGGTACATGTCCTTCACTGGGAATCAAACCCACAGCCTTTTGGTGCACAGGCCAACACTCTAACCACTAAACAACACCAGCCAGGGCTACAGTAAAATTATAAAGTACTGTTGCAAGCATTTCTTTAGAATTGTGGTAGAATGAAGTGTTTTAGTTAATTTAATGTTCTGTTTAACTCATAATTGCCAGATTACTGATTTGTTTACTGATTAAAATAGGATAAAAACATCATATATATATATACAATTTTTTTCTTAGATTTAATGAAGTTTCAAGGATCTTTAAGGCTATTATCAAATTTATCTGTGAATGGCACAGTGGTTGGTTGAATTCTGCATAAACAGAATTTATTGACTGATTTTCTGTTTTTGTTTTTCTTATTTTGTCCTAAGGTTGCTACATCTATAAATACTAGACAAGGATATTATCCAATAGATGGATATGTTAAAGAAGGTTCTTTTATGGACAAACTGCAGCCTAAAAAGTATGTTCTATATGCACTTATTTTAATATTTAAAGTTCAGTATATTTCTGAAAGAGTAATTTTAGCATTACTAAAATATCATTTTTAGATCATTGTTTCTAACCCATTGTTTATAAACTGCTCTTTAAGTTTATAATTTGTCTTAGCTGTTAATTAAATGGAGAATCCAGCTCCTAAGGAAGCAGTATTAGTTTGTCCTTATTTAAAGTGGAAAAAAAAGGAAAGCAAGATTACCATGTCAGATCAAGGATAGCTGAGAGTATGATTCTAGCAGAAGCTGTTGGTGCTGGGTGAGAATAAGACATGGAGAAAGAATAAGAATTTCTCTGTTGACTGTTGAGAGGAGCAAGAGTACAATACAGTGGAGGATTTGGGGAAGAGATAGATTGAGAGGTGATTTATAAAAGGACTAGAGGCTTGGTGCACAAATTTGTGCACCAGTGGGGTCCTTCGGCCTGGCCTGCGGGATCGCGCTCTCCGACATCTCCTGAGGGGTACTGGATTGCAAGAGGATGCAGGCCAGGCCAAGGGACCCCACTGGTGTATGATCAGGGCTAGGGAGGCAGGCAACCAGTGGTGGTGGGGCAATCAGGGGGCTGGGCCAGCTGGTGAGTGGGTTAGCACTGGCGGTGGGGGCGGGCCAGCAAACTGGTGGCGCCAGGCTGTCTAAGGTGGGTACCAGCGGGGGGGCCCCCCCAATAACCTGCTGGCTATCCCACATATCGGCCCTGATCACCAGCCAGGCCTAGGGACCCTACCCATGCATGAATTTCGTGCACTGGGCCTCTAGTAGTTGTATATTTTAAATAGAAGCATCTCTTGATATCTGATATATTTTCTTTACGATTTATCTTTACTATTTTGTAACAGGAATTGAATATGGATTCCTCAGGGCTAATCTACTCATATTTTTAAGAACATGGGTGTTCACTTTTCAAAGTAATTGAATGTTTAAAAAATATTTAGTCTATTTCTCTTTATAAGAGTAACATTAAACATCATAGTTTCTTCTATAAATTGTTACAGGTTTTGAGTAACTTATTCAGCATAGTGCTTACTGTGTGCTAGCCAATATGAGGATATAAAGGTAAAAATAGATTTGAAATGGAACCTTTTCCTTGAAAATTAACTTATGTCGTAAATTCATTACCTTTTTGTAAATTATCCAGGGCTATGTAAGTACATTTTTAATAGCTGGCATTTATGTGTATAAGTACTGACTTTAATTGAGTTTAAGACAGTTCAATGATTATTAACATCTCTACTAAAAAATATCAAGTAAGGAGAGGTGGTTAGGAAATTAAAGCACAATTTGTACTGTAAGTTATTATTTTTAGAAATTTGTTAAGAAATTGAATTCTCTATTAAAATTAAGTTTTATATGAAAGTATATTTAATCATGGTTTCCTCTCTTTGCTTAACATAGATGATTGAGAACCCAGTGTGTGTGTTCTTACAAGTCATCACATGAATTATTTTTTATAGAGAGTAAACATCAGAATAGAAGGTTAAACCTGTTTTATTAATGTTGGTATTTAAAATAATATACTTGACATTTTTCAGGATAAAGAATTGTTCTCAGGACTTCAAAAAGACTGCTGATCAGCAAACTATTGGTTTAGAACACATTGGTTCACCATCCACACACAGGACTGTTTTGAATTCATCAGCTGTAATGGTGGTATGAAAAATGTTATTTTGTGAAGTAAGATGAAGCCAGACATTTTTACTTTGTCTCTGGTAGCTTAAATTTCCTCTCCTCTCAAGGCTCCTATAATTACAGATTCTTTTAGAAAGCTTAAAGGTAAGAGGTAAACACACTCCTTACTTGAGCCTCTTGTTTTATTCCAAACTATGCTTGAACAAATTCTCTTTTATTCCCAAGGCAGCTCATGCTACCTTTGACAACTCTGTTAGTGTTCTTGATATTTACCTATATTATCTTCTTCCCTTTAAACCTAGTTATTGAATTCAGATTCTGTGAAACGTATATAAAGTACACGTGTATAAATTCTAAGTGTGATTTTTTTCCAATTATTTTAATGGCATCCAAAAGGCCTGATGGCATTTGTTATTGATGATGATGATGATGATGATGATGATGATGATGATGATGATGATGATGTTGTTGTTGTTGTTGTTGTTGTTGTTGTTGTTGGAAGATTCAATTTTACCCGTTACTACACCTGATAACTTTAGTGTATTTTTTAAATTTAAGACTAGAAAAAAGAACAAACTCCAAAACATGTTGAATGAAGTATTGTCCTTTTGTTACAGAGATCTTTTTTTCTAATCCTCACCAGAGGATACATTTTTATTGATTTGAGAGAGGGGGGAAGGAGAAGGGAGAGAGAAAGAAACATCGAGATCAGTTGCCTCCCATACGCACCCTGACTGGGGATCAAACCCACAACCTTTGGTGTATGGGACAATGCTCCAACCAACTGAGCCACCTAGACAAGGCTGTTAAGGAGATCTTTAGTGGGCTGGTGGATGAGAGAGAACACTTAATCTTGCTATCTTTTACTTCAAGTTTAAATGTTAACATAGCCAAATTATAATATTTTCCTTAAACTGTTCATTTTTACATGTGTACATTTATTGCCATGATAAATTTTTCAAGATAGTTTTAAGCTTCAAATTGTTACAGGACATAATCTTATTTTTTCAAAAAGTTATCTTTAAAAAATCTGGGATGCTATAACTGAAACTCTAAAATGCTTACTTACTGGGTAAGTAAGATGAACAGTGTTATTTTTCTTGATTGCAGATTTCTTTGGTAGGTCTATGTTGCTGTTGTAACCAAAATGATAGCCTGATGTTTTTGTGACTAATATATCTAAGTATCTATTTTTATATTTGTATATGGTCCCCTTTTCCCTTTTTAGGAGACTAAAACTACAGAAGAAATTGATGAAGCACTAAAGATAGCAGGCAATAATTTTGAACAATTAAGTATTGCTGTAAAAGTAAGCATTTTGAATGATTAAATTCTATCATGAATTAGGGCATAGTCTCTTTAAATATGTATACTTGAATATTCTAAGACTGAAGTTAGAGATTATTAAGCATGATATTCTAGTGACAGAGAAATACACAGAAGACTGGGAAACTCCCATGGCCTGCTGGGATTGGTCTCGCAGCATTGTGTTAGCAGCCCACTAATGAAGAAGCTCTATCAAGGAACCATGATTTCTTATCTCTGAGCATTGCAGATCATCTTTCTAACATGCTCATTACTTGGCTGTATACCCTCACATAAAGAGTCTTACTTTCTTTTCTCCCTTACCCCATTCCCCAAAAGAGAGGCTCACTCATTTGGTGACAAAGAACAAGCAACAAATTTACAACTAAAGCACTCAAAGATTATACCTGATATGGGAGTTAAGACTTCAACATATGAACTTGGGAGTGGGGTGTTCATAACAGTCTGCCCTCTGCTCCACTCCCCCAGTCTCATGTCCTTCTCACATGCAAAATACATTCATTCACCCACCCAACTTAGTCTTAACCTATTCCACTGTCAGCTCTAAGTCCAAAATCTCATCTAAATATCTCCTAAATGAAGTATGGGTTGAGCTCAAGGGCCAAATTCCTCTTTAACAGTGAATCTGTGAAACTAGGTAGTAAATTATTTGCTTCTAAAATAATTGGTTGGACAAGGATAGGATAGACATTCCCATTCCAAAAGGGAGAAATTTGAAGGAATTTCAAATGGGTCACCGATCTCAAGGAACACTTCTTTGTTTAAAAATGCAATTTGTAGAATAGTCAATATTTTTAAAATATTTGGATTAAAATGTCACTTTTTTAATTTAAGGAAAGGTGCCAGAGAGAAATTCAGCTATTTAAAATTACTTATTTCCTGTAATGACAAAACAGGATAAGAAACAAGTTTAGAAAACTTAGTGGATTTTCTAGGCCATTTTGCCAGTTTGTCAGTATACAGTGCCAACAAAGATGTGACAGGTACCAGTATTTGAAGTTTATCACCTGATCTTCTCTTGTGTTGTTATTTTGAAAAGTCCATGCCTTTTATTTTCAGAATTATTTGGAACAGTACAATTTCTACAAAATAAAAATACCAAATTAGGTCTTTGTATTATGTTCTTCCTAGATGCTCGAACACATACACAATCAAACACAAGAGGAGACAGTCAGTCTTTTAAAGGATCTGGAGAAACAGTTTGATCAACTTTTTACTTCTCTTGATTCCAGGTAATAACTTAAAAATATAGATTTAATGAAACTAAAGTTTTAACATTAACTTGTCATTTTATTTCTTACATAGATTCAAGTAATGAGTAACTTTTAAATAAGTTTGGAAGGTAGTAGTTGGTCTCTACAGGCTGATGATTACAACTTCAAAATGAAGAACAATTTGTACATTTTTTTATTATTTGGGCAATTTGTCTTCTGGTTCCAAAGCTAACTGTTAAAATAAACAAACTTCTTTCATAAAGCATCACAGAAAACTATTTGCAAAATCTGTTGCAGAATTCAGCTTACATGGGAAAATGCAAACATTTTCTTATACATAGTTCCATAATTTTTTTCATGTGTTTATTTGCAACAGAACAAATAATGTTCTAATACTTTCTAATATTTGTTTCTAAACAAATATATAGTTATATATCCATCACTTTTTTAAAAACTCTGATTTATGTGATCTTCAGTAATCTAATTCATATTTTACATTTGAAGAAAGTTGTGACATGTGCAAAGAAATATATTAGTAATGATGTCCTTTTGACTTAGTTCCTTTTTTAAAAATCTCATTAGGATGCCTAAAACACTATCAATGAATCAGTTGATATTCTTTGGTGATATTTGGTGATGTTCTTCCATGTTGATGTTATCTCACATCTGGTCTTTAATTATAACATTTAAGTGATAGGTCCTATGCATGCATTTATTTTACAGATTTTATAGTGGTAAAATATACATAACAAAGTTTACCATTTGAACCATTTTAAGTGTACAGTTTAGTGGCATATGGTAATTTCAAGTTTAAATTTCTGAGGAAACAACAAATTCTTTTCTGCTTTGGCTACACATTTTACATTTCCACCAGCAGTGCACATGGTTCCAGTTTCTCTATATCCTCATCAACAGTTATTTCCTATGGTGTTTTGTTTGTTTTTTTATAATCATGTTCTGATGGATATAAAGTTGTGTCTCATTGTGATTTTATTTGCATTTTCCTAATGACTGGTGTTGCTGAGTATCTTTTCATGTGCTTATTTCTACAAAATGCAAATTTCTACAAATTGGCCATTTGTGTACTTTTTTGGGGAGAATGTCTATTCAAGTCCTTTGCCCATTTTTAAATTTTTTTATTATTTTTATTCACATCCCCTACCTCCTCCACTTTGGCAGCCATCAGCTTATTCTCTATATCTACGAGTCTGTTTTGTTTTGTGTATTCATTTGGGGATTTTTTAGATTCTGCATATAAGTGATATCATATGATATTTGTCACCCTCTGACTTACTTCACTTAGCATAATACCTTTAGTTCTATCCATGTTGTCACAAATGCCAAGATTTCATTCTTTTTCTGACTGAATAATATTCAATTTATACACAAATCTTTATTCATCTATCAATCGATGCCTAGGTTGTTTTCATATCTTGGCTATTACTAGTAATGCTGCAGTAAGCATGGTGCATATATCTTTTCAAATTAAGTGTTTTTGTTTCCTTTGGGTAAATACTCAAAAGTGGAATTGTTGGATCATATGACAGTTCTATATATTTTTAAATTTATCTTTATTGTTGAAAGTATTACAGATCCCCCTTTATTCCCATTGTCTCCCTTCCCCCTTCTTACCCCTCCCCCAGGCCTTTGCCACACTATTGTCTGTGTTCATGGGCTATGCATATCCTATCTAATAAAAGGGTAATATGCAAATTAACCATCACTCCGTGACAAAGATGGCCACGCCCATAGCCACAAATATGGCGGCACCCATAGCCACAAAGATGGCAGCATAGGCTGGAGCCATGGAGCCCAGCAGAGCGGGCAGGAGGCTTGGCTTCCTTTGTCGCTGGGCGACGAAGGAAGCCAAGCCTCCTGCACGCCCAGGCCGGCCGGTGAGGGAGACATGCAGGGAGTGCAGTGGGGAGACATGCGGGGAGTGAGCGAGGTTCCCTGTCTGGGGGTTCCAAATCCGCCATTGGTTCCTTTCACCGCTGATTCCCCTCCTCACAGGTATCCTCCACACAAAAGCCTTCCATGCAAATATGTCATGTCCTAATGGGTGAATCCTAAACCAAATGAGTGTCACATCTGGGCAACCTAACTCCCATCAGAAAAAGGACCTGAGAGGAGGGATTTAGGAATCATGAAGCCATTGTGACCTGCTCGGTCTCCGGAACTGCTGTCAAACACAGGCAGCCTGAGACCCTCCCAAACACCAACTGAGCTAAACCTGAGAACCAAGATATTTTCAAGGCCCAAAGTTAACAGGGGTAAGGAGGCAGGGGAGCAAAGCAAGCAGAACAGCCAACTCAACCAAAGACGCAGAAGCCTAAGATAACACAGAGAAATGTCCTGGCCACCGATGCTCTCCCGTAGACATGGTGCCCACACCCCGCTGGGAGGAGGGGGTGTGTACATGCAGAATTTAAGGCCACTGGCAGGAGGGAAAGTCGAAGCATGCCTAAGGATTTTTTGTACATGTCCCACAGTTGAGAAGCAGAGTCAGAATCAAGAAGCAAAGTCTTACCTCAGCGCTGGGGTGTTTAAAAGTATATAAAAATAGCAGTTCCATCACGGAATCCACTGCCATGTTTGCCATGGACGGGAGGCGCGCAGAGGACTTTAAGGGCAGCCCTGTAACCTCGGGGGTGACAGCAGCTCTTGAGAGGGAGAGACTGAAGCACTTAACGGTGTTCAAAGACTTAGCCCTGCAAACCTTGGCCTATCGGGAAGCTCGGTGCTGTTGGAAGTTGTTGACCCCGCCTTCTCCAGCATGGAGAGGAAAGGTGGATACGGTGGCTCCAGTGGTCCAAATCCTGTTGTTGTCTCCATTACCTAGCCTCTGTGCCCTCTAGGACAGCTGGCAGGAAAATGCAGCAATGAAGGAAGAAGAATGTCTCAAAACAAAGAGGTTGGGTGTTTTTTTTTTTTTTCTCATCAGCAAAATGTGAATATTACCTAAACCACAGACTTTGCGAGAATTAATTGAAATAAAATTCCAGAAATTGTATAACAGCTAGGCTGAAGTGGATAGGTTGGTTGAGCGTGAATGTGGTCCTGTGCACAGAAAGGTTGCAGGTTCACTTCCAGGTCAGGGAACATACCTGGCACATACCTGGGTTTCAAGTTGGATCCCTGGTCAGGGCTCCTAAGGAAGGCAATTGAAGGGATGTTTCTTACATTGATGTTTCTCTCTATCCCTCTCCCACTCTCTCTAAAAATCAATGGAAAAGGAATTAATGCCATATCTACAAATGTGGATAATCTAAAAAGAAAAAAAAGAAGTGGGGGGCCCTAACCAGTTTGGCTCAGTGGATAGAGCATCGGCTTGTGGACTGAAGGGTCCCAGGTTCGATTCTGGTCAAGGGCATGTACCTTGGTTGCGGACACATCCCTAGTTGGGGGTGTGCAGGAGGCAGCTGATTGATGTTTCTCTCTCATCAATGTTTCTAACTCTCTATTCCTCTCCCTCTCCGTGAAAAAAATCAATAAGATATATTTAGAAAAAAAAAAAAAAAGGGTAAAAGAGGTTGAATGTACTGTATAATTTAAAGCATGTAAAATAATATAACTTTTTAGGGGCATATATCTTATCTATACTAATAAAAGGGTAATATGCTAATTAGACCAGACATCTTTCGGATATCCATCCAGACATCCTTCCGGACAAAGCCACGGTGGTGGGGGCCGAGGCAGAGGCCATTAGGGGCAATCAGGCTGGCAGGGGAGGGCACTTAGGGGCCACCAGGTCGACAGGGGCCACCAGGTCGATCAGGCTGGCAGGGGAGTGGTTAGGGGGTGATCAGGCTGGCAGGCAGGCAAACGGTTGGGAGCCAACAGTCCCGGATTGTGAGAGGGATGTCGGTTTAGGCAGTCGGACATCCCCTGAGGGGTCCCAGATTGGAGAGAGTTCAGGTTGGGCTGAGGGATAACCCCCCCTCGTGCACAAATTTTGTGCACTGGTCCTCTAGTATGCATATAAGTTCTTTAGTTAATTTCTCCCCACCCACCCCCCACCCCCACTTTCCCTCAGATTCGTCAGTCTATTCTATGTTTCTATATCTCTGGATCTATTTTGTTAATCACTTTATTTTGTTCACTGGATTCCACGTATGAGTGAGATCGAGTGATATTTAACAGCTCTATTTTTAATTTTTGAGGAATCTCCATACTGTTTTCCACAGTGAGTGGGTTCACTAATTTACAAGCCCACTAACAGTGAGCAAGAGCTCCCTTTTCTCCACATCCTTACCAACACTTGTTGTTTGTTGATTTTTTTTTTAATGGTAGCCATTCTGATAGGCATGAGGTGATAATCTCATTGTGGTTTTAATTTGCATTTCACTGATTATTAGTGATGTTGAGCATTTTTTCATATGTCTGTTGGCCATCTGTATGTCTTCGTGGGAGAAATATCTATTCCGATCCTCTGTCCAGTTTTTAATTGGAATGTTTGTTTTTTTGGTGTTAAGTTGTATGAGTGCCCTTTTTAAAAAAATGTCTTTATTGACTTTAAAGAAAAGAAAGGAAAGGAGAGGGAGAGAGAGAGAGATAGAAACATCAATGATGAGAAAGAATAATCGATCAGTGATCTCTTGCTTGCCCCCTACTGGGGATTGAGCCCAAAACCACTGGGCATGTGCCCCAACTGGGAATGTACCCATGACCTCCTGCTTCAGGGGTCAATGCTCAACCACTGAGCTATACCAGCCCGGCTGAGTACCCATATCTGAATTTATTTATTTTGGGATTATTTATTTTGTTGTTGGATTGTAGGAGTTCTTTATATATTATTGATATTAATCTTTTATCAGATACTAGAAGCCCGGTGCACGAAATTCGTGCACGGAGGGGGGTTGTCCCTCAGCCCAGCATGTACCCTCTCCAATCTGGGACCCCTGGAGGGATGTCCGACTGCCACCAGGATCGGGCCTAAACGGGCAGTCGGACATCCCTCTCACAATCCAGGACTGCTGGCTCCCAACTGCTTACCTGCCTGCCTTCCTGATTGCCCCTAACCACTCCGCTGCCAGCCTGTTTGCCCCCAACTTCCCTCCTCTGCTGGCCTGGTCACCCCTAACTGCCCTCTCCTGCAGGGTTGATCACCTCCAACTGCCCTCCCTTGCAGGCCTGGTCCCTCTCAACTGCCCTCCCTTGCAGGCCGGGTGCCTCCAACTGCCCTCTCCTGTTGGCCATCTTGTAGTGGCCATCTTGTGTCCACATGGGGCAGGATCTTTGACCACATGGGGGCAGACATATTGTGTGTTGGAGTGATGGTCAATCTACATATTACTCTTTTATTAGATAGGATAGAGGCCTGGTGCACGGGTGGGGACCAACTGGTTTGCCCTGAAGGGTGTCCCGGATCAGGGTGGGGTTCCCTTGGGGCGTGGGGTGGCCTGAGCGAGGGGCCTGTGGTGGTTTGCAGGCCGGCCACGCCCCCTGGCGACCCAAGCGGAGGCCCTGGTATCTGGAATTTATTTTCCTTCTACAATTGAAACTTTGTAGCCTGGAGCAGAGCCAAGCCTGCTGCTCCCTCCGGGGCGGCAGCCATTTCTGTGGCAGTTAATTCACCTTCTACAATGGAAACTTTGTATCCTTAAGCAGGTGAGCCCAGCCAGGGTGTGCAGAAAGCTTTACTTCCCCTGTTGCCGCCGGCAACCCTGGCTTGCTCTCTCAAGTTCCGTTCTGCCGCCATTTGTTTGAATTTGTTTACCTTTAATAATTGAAACTTTGTAGCTTGAGTGGAGGCTTAGGCCTGCAACGGCTATGGAAAGCTTGGCTTCCTCTGTTACCTGGGAAACCTCACTCTCTGTGGCTGTAGCCATCTTGGCTGGGGTTAATTTGCATACTCGCCCTGATTGGCTGGTGGGCGTGGCTTGGCTGGTGGGCGTGGCTTATGTAGCAGAGTGATGGTTAATTTGCATATTGCCATTTTATTACAGAGGATATCATTTTCAGATATTTTTTCCCCTTCTTACAGGTTACCTTTTTACTTTCTTGATCACATTATTTGGTCCACAAAAGTTACTGATAAAGTCCAATTAGTTTTTCTTTTGTTGCCTATGCTTTTGGTGTCATATGCAAGAAATCATTGCCAGATCTAATATGTAAAGCTTTTCCCCTATGTTATCTTCTAAGAGTATTGTAGTGTTAGCTCTTATGTTTAGGTCTTTGATTCATTTTGAGTTAATTTTTGCATGCGGTATGAGGAAAGGGTCCAACTTTATTTTTTCCATGTGGATATTCAGTTTTCCCAGCATTGTTTATTGAAAAGATGGTCTTTCTCTATTGAATAGTCTTGGCACACTTGTCAAAACTCAGTTGACCATATAGGTAAAGGATTATTTCTGGACTCTGCATTGTATTCCATTGGTCTGCCTCTCCTTATTCTAGTAAGACACTGTTTTGATTACTGTAGCTTTGTAGAAAGTTTTGAAATCAGGATGTTTGAGCCCTCCAACTTTGTTCTTTTTCAAGATTATTTTGACAATTTGGGGTTCTTGGAGGTTCCATGTGATTATTAAGATGGGTTTTTCTATTCTAGATGAAATAACACTGAGAAATATAACATATATGTTGGTCAACTTGAAGAGTGTCCCTGAAGTCCCTTAGACTCTGTTTACTTCTCTTCATTCTTTTTTCTTTCTGCTTCTCAAACTTAATAATTTTAGTTGTCTTATCTTCATATTTACTGATTTTTATTCCTGCTTAAATCTTCAGTTGAACCCTTGTAGTCAATTTTTCATTTCAATTATTGTATTTTTGAGTGCCAGATTTTATGTTTGGTTTCTCCTTATCATTTCTGTCTCTGTTGATGTTCACATTTTGACCCTTCATTGTTGTCTTTTGCATGCCGTGTGTTGTTCTTTTGAAAATTTGGCCCAGTCACCTCTCCCAGTTATTGCAAACTGGCTCTTTGCTGGGCCTGCCCTTCATTGAGTACCCTTGGGATTTGCATGAGATGATGGTTTATGAAAGTCTCAGGTATTTTCTGAGAATTCTTGCCTGGGTCTGAGTGTGACTTTAATATCCTTTTGCATACATAGCTGCTTTAAAAAAAATCTTTATTGTTGAAAGTATTACATATTGTCCCGCTTTTCCCCCCCACCTGGTTGCTTTTAAATGTCTAAATTTCCCAAAGAGTCAACCTCTCTGAACCTCAGATAGTCTATTGTATCTCTTCACCTGTAATGTCTTGCCCGGGCATCTACAGCTGTAGTCCTCCTGCAGGGCCCACTGCTTCTCATTGCTGAGCTCCAAGTTAGGTGAAACAGACTAGTTCTTCTGGCAGTCCCCAGACTTATGAGAAAATTGCAAATAAAGTCTGCTTTGCTCCCTCTGGTTTGAGGGAAGGAATTGGGAACTGTACTGCTGTCTTCAGACCAAGAGCATAGCTGAAGAGGGGGATAGACACGGACAAGTAAAAACACCATGACATGTCCTACTGTTTTGAGTGTGACTTTTTATTAATTGGGCATTTGCTTTGTTGCTGTACACCTTTATTTGTTTTCCAGAATTCCTGTAAGTTTATTTTACTAATTTTTGCATGCTTTTTGACATCTCTATTGGGGAACGAGGGCTTAAAGTTTCCTAATCTGCCTCTTTGCTGACATCACTACATAGGCATGAATTTTTAGGAACCATCCTACAACTTGTTAAATGACATTATTTTCCCCTAAAGACATCAATTTCAAAAAAAAAAAAATATATATATATATATGTGTGTGTGTGTGTGTGTGTGTATATATGTGTGTGTGTGTGTGTGTGTGTGTGTGTGTGTATATATATATATATATATATAAAAAAATTACTAAAGGTTTTTGTAATGCCTCTTTACCTTCAGAACCTATATTACATTCTTATTACTCTTCAGTGTGGCAAACTATCCTTTTCTGAGGCCAGATTTGGTTTTGAGAAAATAATCAAAAGTCATTTGTTTGATGAATAAAATGAATAAGTTAAACACTACAATTCTTGGTACAAAATTTTTAATTGCCATAATAAGGTAGTTCCACCATAGGCCCAGAAAATATTTTGACTGAGGTACAAGTAACAAAAGAATAAATATATAGCCCTACTAAGTGATTACTTTGAAGATTATAGTTAATTGATACCTAAATTATGGTTTGGTAAAACCTATTTTAAAATATTTTATGTGTCTACTGATGAAAATTTTAAAATGTGCATGTAGATCCTACTGAGAAATTAATATAAATGTGTCTTTGTACTGGCACCAGTGAGTATAAGATAGTGAGGATTTCTATTTTATAGGGAATCATCTAGGCTGGGTCTGTCTTAACCTTGTAATTCTGTGACAGCTGTATTTTCCATGTAACTATAACCTACAAAATTTACTTTTTTTCTAGTTATCCATACATAGCTTTCAACTGTAATACATTTCAGTTTAACTTAATGCCTTATTTAGCCATGTTAAATTCATAAATTAGTGAAATTACTCTTTTAATACTATTTAGTTACTATAACTCACGTTCATATAAATGTTTGTGAATTGTGCAACTAACTTTGGGATCTTACATGAAGGAAAAAGAACTTGTGTGAAGAAGTAGCAAGAAAAACAGATGATTATTTATCAAATGTAATAATGGCTAAAAACTGCATTGAAGAGAGAAAAAATGATTTGAATGCAGCTATGAAGATAGCAAGAGAGTTAAAGTCAGCACCTTCTCTAAGGACTTATTGTGACCTGAATCAGGTAATTTTAATAGTTCATGATGTGAATTATTTCTTTTTTATTTATTTTATTCTTCAATTAAAGTTTATGTTCAGTATTATTTTGTATTAGCTTTACATGCACAGCATAGTTGTTAGGGATGATCATATATTTTACAAAGTGGTCCCCTGATATTTCAGGTACTCATCTGGCACTGTGAGTAGTTATTACAATATTACTAACTATATTCCCTATGCTGTACTTTACATCACCAAGACTATTTTTTAACTACCAATTTGTACTTCTTAAATCCTTCACCATTTTCACCCAGTACCCCAACTCCCATCTCCTCTAGCAATCATCAGTCTATTCTCTGTATCTTTGAGTCTCTATTTTTTATTTTTTTATTTTGATTTCATATGTAAGTGACAACATGTGGTACTTATATTTCTCTGACTGACTTACTTCACTTAGTATTATACCCTAGGTTCATCCATGCTATCGCAGATGGTAAGATCTCATTCTTTTTTATGGCTGAGTAATATTCGATTGTGTAATATTCAATTGATAAATAAAATGAGTAAGTTAAACACTACAATTTTTGGTACAAAAATTTTAATTGCCATAATAAGGTAGTTCTGCCATAGGCCTCTGGCAATCATCATCTATCGAATATTCCACAGCTTTTTATACTTCACTTAACATAATACCCTCTAGATCAGTGGTTCTCAACCTTTCTAATGTCATGACCCTTTAATACAGTTCCTCATGTTGTGGTGACCCCCAACCATAAAGTTATTTTCGTTGCTACTTCATAACTGTAATTTTGCTACTGTTAATGAATCGTAATGTAAATACCTGTGTTTTCCGATGGTCTTAGGCTCTACAGCCGTTCTGACATATATGAGGTAATATCTCATTGTGGTTTTAATTTGCATTTCTCTGATGATTAGTGATGTTGATCACCTTTTCATATATCTGTTGGCCATCTGCATGTCCTCTTTGAAGAAGTGTTTATTCAGGCCCTCTGCCCATTTTTTAATTGGATTGTTTGATGTTTTTTGGTGTTGGGTTGTATGAGTCTTTTATAGATTTTGGATATTAACTCCTTTTCAGATGTGTCTTTGGTGAATATGTTCTCCCATTCAGTAGGCTGTCTTTTTGTTTTGTTGATGGTATTCTTTGCTATGCAAACACTTTTTTTTTTTTAGTTTGATGTGGTTTCATTTGTTTTGTTTTTTCTTTTGTTTCCCTTGCTCAAAGAGTTATATCAGAAAAATATTGCTAAGAGAAATGTCAGAGATTTTACTGCCTGTGTTTCCTTCTAGGAGTTTTATGACTCCAGAGTCTTATATTTAAGTCTTTCATCCATTTTGAGTTTATTCTTGTATATGTTGTTAGAAGTGGTCTAGTTTAATTTTTTCATGTGCTTGTCCAATTTTCCCAACACCACTTATTGAGTAAACTGTCTTTATCCCATTGTATGTTCTTGCCTCCTTTGTCAAATACTAATTGACCATATAAGTGTGAGCTTATTTTTGGGTTCTCTGTTCTGTTCCATTGATCTATGTGTCTGTTTTTATGCCAGTATCATACTGTTTTGATTCTAGAGCCTGGTAGTATAGTTTCAAATATCAGGTAGCATGATACCTCTGACTTCGTTGTTCTTTCTCAAGACTGCTGTGATTTGATGTGAATTATTTCTGCAGTAGCTTATTTTACATGTTTTCAAATATAATATTTAAGAATTAACAAAAATCCGTATTTCAGATTCTCTTAATTCACATTGGCATCAATTTAGAATTATTCATTGTTTGAGTTCTAAAACAAGCATTAATAAATTTGTTTAGCCTTTTATTTTTATCAATTAGGTAAATGATATAGTAAGGTTTTATAACACATGACATGAGAACAAGTAGGATGACATTGAGTTGAATGTTGATGTTTCTAGGATATTTGAATAAACAGTCAGGACAAATAAGGGTACCAAACTAAATAAGAATCTGTTTTCTTTTTACATTCAATATAGGTATTACTGTCAACTCTTGACTTGAAAATTTAATTCAAGATTCCATTCTGGTTTTTTCCTTCCCCTCTTGCCTCCCAAGATGTGCAGGTGAAGAAACAAGATGCCTTAGCTATGTCCTGTCATCTAATCATGTGCCCAAGGGGTAGAGTTGGGCAAAGTGTAGAAACATGTTTCTTATGAGATCACTGGGCAGGAGGAGAATTAACCACCTATCCCTTCGTTAATTTCCCCCTTTCTCCCTTAGGGAAATAGATCATACTCCACTTTTGAGTCCTCAGGGCCTCATTTCCCATAAATGATCAGATGTTTGGACTGAACTGAGTATAAAATAGAAGCCATTGGTTTCTGTCTCAAAAGTCTCTAACCTTAAATGAAAGGAAGATTTTACCACTGTCTTACTAGCCCAGGCCTCCTTCCAATTGTAGTTCTAAAACAATAATAGTTATTTCCTATGTATTACATGTGAGTCATTAGGAAGTTAAAAAAAGTGGTAAGATTTGGTCTTGACTCTAGTTAGCCTCATTAGGAAGATAAAAAAAAGAGAGAGAAACATTTGATGACAGCAATGCAGATACAAAATGAGTCTGGTCAGAATTTTTTCTGGTCATGTAGCTATATCTAATTTGTTAACCAGTGTCTTTTGTTGTTATTATCTGTTAATAAATATTTCCAAAAGATTTTAAATTCCTTTTAGGGGAAAAAGTCATAAACACTTATTTGCATTCCTTCCTTCAAATGCTTAAAATCAAATCTTGAACACATTAATTAGTGAAATACCTAAAGGATATAGTTTTTCTTCTAAAATCTTACTCAGCTTCAACAATATTAAAAGAAATTTTACATATGAGTGGCACTTCTTTTTTTATTGATTAAGGTATTACATATGTGTCCTATCCTCCCATTGCCCCCCCAACCCCCCACTCATGCCCTCACCCCCTGGTGTCTGTGTCCATTGGTTATGCTTATATGCATGCATACAAGTCCTTTGGTTGATCTCTCCCCCTTACCCCCACCCTCCCCTACCTTCAGAAATTAGAAACACCAATCAGAAAGGATATATGCACTCCTATGTTCATGGCAGCACAATTTACAGTAGCTAAGATTTGGAAACAGTCTAAGTGCCCATCAGCAGATGAGTGGATTAAAAAACTGTGGTACATCTACACAATGGAATACTATGCTGATGTGTAAAAAGGAAGGATCTACCATTTGCAACAGCATGGAAGGAGCTGGAGAGCATTATGCTAAGCGAAATAAGTCAGAGAAAGATAAATATCACATGATCTCACTAATTTGTGGATTATAATGAACAACATAAACTGATGAACAAAAACAGATCTCTTTTTTTTAATCTTTATTGTTGAAAGTATTACATAACTTCCCCTTCTACCCCCATTGACCTCTTCAAGCCCAGTCCCACCTCCCTACCCTGAGGCCTCACCAACCCATTGTCTGTGTCCACGAGTTATGCATATATGCATACAAGTTCATTGGTTGATCTCTTTCCACTCATCCTCCCCTGCCTTCCCTCCGAGGTTCAACAGTCTGTTCCATGCTTCTATGTCTCTGGGTCTATTTTTGTCTAATGAACAAAATAGACACTTCTTTTTTGATTCTAGATAATCCGCACCTTGAAGTTAACCTTTGAGAATGAATTGCCACAAGTTAGTGCTCTAAAACTAAGGAAATCTCCCAGGTAAGTAAGTTATAATTTAGGAGAACCTGACAAGTATAAAAACATATTAGAGCCTAGATTTATTAAAATAGCAAGCAATTATAAATTGAAAATTTAGGTCACAAATGTTTTCCAACTTAGCAAGCAAATTAAAATAAGTGTAATTTATGATAAGTAAGAAAGTTATTTAAATCTGTCTTTAAGAATTTTTTATGTAAGCAACTGATTTTTATCTAGAGGAAAGTGATAAATGTATTTTAGGACATTTACTTATATGCTAGTATTTATTGTAGGTTGAATATGAGTTGCAGTGAGATCATCTCTGTGGTCAACAATATGATAAAGATTGACTTTGAGGACTCAACAAAGTAAGTATAAGAATGACAACATACTATTAATAACAGGGCCTAAGAGACAAGAAAATTGATTCTTACTATAATATATGTGATTCAAAAGTTGAAAAATAATAAAGGGCAAAATAGCTTCAATCAGTTATATTCTACGTAAAATATCCTATCTAATAAAAGAGTAATATGCAAATTGACTGTACCTCCGCTACACCCACAAGTCACGCCCACCAGTCTATCAGGAGCAAATATGCAAATAAACCCAACCAAGATGGCTGCGGCCACAGAGAGCAGGCGGGAGGCTTGGGTTTCCCTGGCAATGGAGGAAGCCAAGCTTTCTGCCTGCCCTTGCTGGCCCAGGCCTCTACTCAATGCTACAAAGTTTCAATGATAGAAGATAAATAAATTCCAACAAAAATGGCAGCAGCCACGGAGCTGGAGAGAGTAGGAGGCTAGGGTTGCCCCCGGCAATGGAGAAAGCCAAGCTTTCCATCTTCCCTGGCCTGCCCAGGCCTCTGCTTAAGGCTACAAAGTTTCAATTATAGAAGGTAAATAAACCCCAACAGAAATGGCTGCTGCCACGGAGCGAGCAGAAGGCTTAGCTCCGCTCCAGGCTACAAAGTTTCAATTGTAGAAGATAAATAAACCCCAGATACCAGGGCCTCCGCTTGGGTCACCGGGGGGTGTGGCCGGCCTGCAAACCACCACAGGCCCCTCACCCAGGCCGCCCCACACCCCAAGGGAACCCCCACCCTGATCTGGGACACCCTTCAGGGCAAACCAGCCAGCCCCCACCCATGCACCAGGCCTCTATCCTATCTAATAAAAGAGTAATATGCAGATTGACCATCACTCCAACACACAAGATGGCTGCCCCCATGTGGTCAAAGATCCTGCCCCCATGTGGACACAAGATGGCCGCCACAATATGGCCAACATGGGAGGGCAGTGGGGAGGGACCAGGCCTGCAAGGGAGGGCAGTTGTAGGTGATCAGGCCAGCAGGGGAGGGCAGTTGGGAGGGACCAGGCCTGCAAGGGAGGGCATTTGGGGGCGATCAAGCCTGCAGGGGAGGGCAGTTAGGGGTGACCAGGCCAGCAGAAGAGGGAAGTTGGGGGCGACCAGGCCTGCAGGGAAGGGCAGTTGGGGGGGACCCTGGCCTGCAGGGGAGAGCAGTTGCGGGGGACCAAGCTGGCAGGGGAGGGCACTTAGGGGTGACCGGGCCTGCAGGGGAGGGCAGTTAGGGGCAAACAGGCTGTCAGGAGAGCAGTTAGGCATCAATCAGGCTGGCAGGGGAGTGGTTAGGGGGTGATCAGGCTGGTAGGCAGAAGCGATTAGGGGCAATCAGGAAGCCAGGCAGGCGAGCAGTTGGGAGCCAGCAGTCCTGGATTGAGAGAGGGATGTCCGACTGCCCATTTAGGCCCGATCCTACCGGGATGTCCAACTGCCCCAGTAGGATCGGGCCTAAATGGGCAGTCGGACATCCCTCAAGGGGTCCCAGATTGGAGAGGGTGCAGGCTGGACTGAGGGACATCCCCCCCCGACCCTGCGCACAAATTTCGTGCACCGGGCCTCTAGTTTAAGAATAAAAAGATCTAGGAGGGATCAGTATTCACTGATATGTGTGTCAAAGTTATTTCTAGGGATTCATTTATTCAGCCAGCATTGAACATTAATTTTGTGCTAGGAATAACCTTGGATGTTGAAATATATGTCAGAGAAGTTACAATAAGTAGAGGATGACACATGTGAACAACAAAGTGCATAATTGTTATGATGGTAATGTATGCAAAATTTAATGGAGATGCAAAGGAAGGGAGTGGTCAGTTCTGGGGATAACAAGGGACCTGGAAAAATAAGATTTTATTTTTCCTTATCTGTGACAAATGAGTAGCAGTGGAAAAGGAGGGCAACAGGGAGGTAGGCATCTTAGCAGAAAGATGTGTGTGCAATGAAATAACATACTACATTCAGGGAACTGCATTTGGCAGAGGGAACATAGAGGCTAAATTCTAAAAATTTTGTATGCTGTACAGAGGTGTTTGAATTTCATTTTCTAGACTCATGCTGTCCAGTATAGTAGCCATTAACCACATGTGGCCATTTACATTTAAGCATAAATGCATTAAAACTGAATCAACTGAGAAATTCAGTTCCTTAGTTACTAGCCACATTTTTTTTTCCAATTTTTTTATTAAGGTATTATATGTGTACATATCTTACCATTGCCCCCCCCCACCCCACTCCCATATATGCCCTCACCCCCCAGAGTTTTGCGTCGAGGGAACTAGCCACATTTTAAGTCTCAGTAGCCACATTGGACTGCACAACACATTTTCATGATCACAGAAAGTTCTGTTGAATAACACAGCTATAGACAAACCACCAAAAGATTCTCAGCATGAAAGTAAAAATAATTAGGTTACATTTTTAAACATTAATTCTGTGGCCATTTAGAGGATTATTTGGAAGAGTATGAGGCCGGAGGCTGAAGGATCAGTTGGACTATTTTATCAATATCAGCAAATGATGAGAAATCAAAAGTAGGTAATAACACTGGAGACTGATAGATATAACAAATGCTAAGTAGGGAAAGTTGATAAAACTTTGTAATTGAGTGTGAGCAGTAAGGAAGAGGGAAGCACCCTGGATGATTTACAGGTCTGGCTTTGGTGATTAAATTGATGGATTGTGGTGTTTGTTACTCACCAAGACTGGGAATACAAGAAGAAAAGTTGAGTAACTGCTGTTTACCATGTATTGGGGAGAAATGTCCAGATGGCAGTTGGTTATATGTGCTGAAACATAAGATGTGGTCTTGGACTTGATTCAGGGTTTATGAGTAATCAGAATATACTGGTAGATGATTTATAAACCCCAAAAGAAAATAAGTTCATTCACTTGTAGGTGGTGTGTCTCGAGGGAAATCATCCCCCAAGGAGCATCACATTTATTGCTCTAGGGAACTAAGCAGAGTGAAGCCCATGGTCTTGTAAGCCTAGAAACAGATGTGAGCCAATCCACACTAAGCCAGAAGACCTCAGAGACAACAAGTTCACAAAACTGATATAGAGTCAGAATGCCAATTTATCAACTTAATGTTGGCATTCTTTTCCAATATCCAGATAGACACAAGAAGCCAAATTGTCAGAAGTTGCTTTGTTTGCAGTCTTGTTTGTAATAAAGGGAATAAGATTAAATGGCTTAACAGCATTAGGCCTAGATAGCCTACTGTACTCTTTGCCACCACAGGGAAGAGCTTCCCAGAGGACTTTGGCTCAAGTCATCCTCCTTGATAGGGAGCCCTGCCCCATATTTGCCTCTATAATCACTTTTTCAGTCATGTCTTTTATAGATATTTTCATAACTTGAATATGGTTACTATCAAATATTTTAAGTATCAAAAGTTATCCTGTCTCTTAAAGAGTTTATGTTTATCTTGTCTTGATTTTAAATTTAACTCAATAGACTTTTAAAATTTTTCCTAGTTTTTAGGAAAGTTTCACTATAAAACCTGCACCTACCGATTACAAGTGGTAATTAAACAGTGGGTTTGCCCAGTGAAAGCGGGTATTGAAGTAGGTCAAGGACAGTAACCTGGAAAAAGAGGAAATTTTAGGACATACAAAGAGTAACCTGAAAAACAAACAAACAAAACAACACAAAAACTGAAAAGGAGCAGGCAGAGGCTGAAAGACAAACAAGAGAGGAGTGTTCTAGAAGTCAAAGGAGGGGTTTACGTATGAGACTGGAGTTGGTTAATTATTGAATGTCTTAGTAAGGTCAGATAAAAGTTATTATAAAAAATGTTTGGATTGCAGAGCTGTGCATAGACATGCATCCTTAGGAGATGCTTGGACCTTTATTCCACGTGTACTTATTTTATGAGTTACGTGTATACCCGTTGTTGGAAGAGACAGATAAGACTTATCATTACCGAATCCACCTGGCTTTGTTGATTCTAAAATGCTTCCTAAATGCTGATCTGTGACCAAGTTAAATCCATCATGGGTTAACTAAATACAGGCTTTTGAGATCCAATCTCATCTCTTTGATAAAATTTCTACACTTGTATACTTGATAGCCTAAATCTGTGTGGCTGAATGAAGAAGATAGAAAAATACGGAGTAAATGGAATAAATAATCAGCTGTGAGTTGGTGAATAGTCATTTTCAAAGTCTTACCCAAAGGATTCAGACTAATGGTGATTTCTAGCCAAGGTAGAGATTTCTAACAATTTGCTTAGGATCATACTCTTCACTGTTTCCTGCACTTTATTTTTTTTTCTTATTTATTTATTGTCTAAAGTTTTACATATGTCTCCTTTTTCCCCAGTTGACCCCCTCCCTGCCCCCACAGCCATTCCCATCCCGGGCAAGCCCCCAACACCCCCAGTGTCTATGTCTATTGGTTATGCTAATATGCGTGCATATAAGTCCTTTGGGTGCTCTCTAACCCCCTCTCCCCTGCCATTTGTCTCTGGATCTATTCAAGTTATGTTGATCATTATATCCCACATATGAGTGAGATCATGTGATATTTATCTTTCTCTGACTGGCTTATTTCGCTTAGCATAACGGTCTCCAGTTCCATCCATGCTGTTGTAAATGGTAAAAGTTCTTTCGTTTTTACTAGTACAGCGGCAGAGTATTCCATTGTGTAGATGTACCACAGTTTTTTAAATCCACTTATCTACTGATGGGCACTTAAGTTGTTTCCAAATCTTAGCTATTGTAAATTGTGCTGCTATGAACATAGGGGTGCATATATCCTTTCTGATTGGTGTGTCTGGTTTCTTGGTATATAGCCCTAGAAGTGGGATTACTGGGTCAAATGGGAGTTCCATTTTTAACTTATGTGGAAGACAGTATGGAGTTTCCTACACTTTATTTTTAAGTCAGTGAATTAAAAGAATAAATACTCAACATAATTTAAAATCGAACACCTAAGCCAAATCAGAATGACTTCTTTTGAAAACATATATCCACTGCTCTTTTAGGATCATATCATTGTGGTGTGACTGTCAGTATCCCATTGATTATGCCTCTTGTTACCCTTTTCCAACCCTTGGGCTAGGAATGGGTCATAGTTTTTGGGGGAGTGTTCGTAGTAGAAATGTTCTAAAAATTAGATTATGGTGATGGTTACACAACTCTGTGAATTTAGTAAAATTTAATGAATTTTCTTTTGTGTCAGTTATATCACAAGAAAGCTTTTTAAAAGTATCCTGTGCGCCTATATAACTTGACCCCTTTGTGTGTGTGACAAGTGTTAACTGTCCTATGGAAAGGAAATGGCTTGAGGATGGACATAGAGACTTTATGAAGTGATCTAAAGTAGATGTGTGCTTCTGTTTTCAACAGATACCCCCAAGAAAATGAAATTGGCCAGAATCTTCAAAAGAAATATAATCACGAAAAGAAATTTTCTTGTCGTGATACATTCCCATCGCCAGCAAAGAAAAGGGTTGACATGCCTGTCCTAACTAATGAACCCCTACCACCTCCTTTGCAACCAGAAACTGATGATGTGCATTTGGAAGCAAAAAACTTTCAGCCACAGAAAGAGGTTGTTGCAACAACATCCCCTAAAAGCATTGCTGCTCTACCCCAGATGGGATCTAGCCCTGATGTGATCATTGAAGAAATTATTGAAGAAAACCTGGAAAGTGAGTGACAATACAAAAGCAAGAAAATAATAGATCATGTCTGTAATTAGAAACAAAGTTAGTACCTTTTGTCCCTGTACTTCACAGAAAGGAATTACTATTAGCTTACACAACTTCCCTACTGTCACGTTTTCTAAAGTAGGATAATTTTTATTTTTATTGCAATAATATAGGTAAACTCAGATATAAATTTGATATTTGATTTAAGTAGGGTATTTGACTATTTAATGTTCCACATATAAACATTGTATAAAAGATGAAAATATAAATGAGATTTGTAGAAACAATCACATGACTTTGTCCTTAAATTTAAAAACATCCTCTCTTAAATCTTAGATATAATCTGTTCTAAAAATGAACTATCATGAATGTAATAGCATCTCTTTTGTAACATTTAAATTTATTGTAATGATTTGATTAAATTTCCAGTGTTGGTGTTCTCTCCACTAACATGAGAGTGAGATACTACTGTGTGTAGTTACATTACCAGTCTTTCTGAGGATCATTTTTAAGACCCACTTGGTTCTCTTCCCTTCCGCACACATTAGTTTCACTGAGGGACTCTCCAGAATGACATTTGCATACAAAAAAAAGACATAATGGACATGCTGCTTTCTCATTTCTGCTGTATAATCATCTCTAATACCTCAGTGAGTTAAGAAACCTCTCATGACATTATCTACTGATGCAAGGGGTCTTGCCTTTCCAGTATTTTGTCAATTCAGGTACAGCTTTTTAAACAATATTATACCATTGTCAACTAAAATTAGTACAATTGCCTTTATTTTCTATTTTGATGAAGCATGCCTCACAGATGATCTTATGGGCTATCCAAACAAGCCTCTTCAGAAAAAATCATCTGCTCCTTTTGGATCAAAAGCAGGTACTTTAACAACTCTGAACTTGATGTTGTGGCGTTTACTGTATGTATAGTAACTCTTATGTAGTGTGAGGCAATGAGTAAAATGAATTTTACTGCTAACTAAAACTTATTTTTCAGTGTTAAAAGTTTTGGTGGTTATTGGCAAAAAATGTTTCTGAAATATATCATACTTCTCTAGCTGTTTTCCCAGTTACACATATCCCTTTACCCCATCCTCAATATAGTTGTATTTTGTGATTTGTATTAGATAATGATCCATTATTGGCTATCTCTAATTCCATTCCTCCTACAGGTTTTTAAAACATTTTTACTAGATAAAACATCAACATTGTTCAAAAATTAAATATATGTATTCAAATACCCTGTGAAACTTTTATTCTAACCCATTCCATCCTGTTCATCTTTCCCTTTCAGAGTTTCTTTATGCATATACAAACAGATATACACATATTATTTTTCTAACTCTTTCTTTTGTGTGTTTTTATTTTTTTACACAAAACATAGCATACCTATTAATACCTATAAGGAAGGAATTAAAACAGAACAGTGTTTGTTCTTAACATTATACTCCGGAGATCTTTTCTTATCAGTAGCAACATTTGGCTTGATTACTGTTATATACAAGAAATCCCTCACTGTCTTTTACTCTGCCACATCCCTGCCTCCATCAAAACACACTCATCTTCCCCTAAATGTTGCTCAATATGTTGACTTTTCCCAGACATTTTTTCACCCCTTTCTAACCTGATAAGATTTTGGATTCAGAGAGGTTATGAGCTAATTATTAGTTCTTTGGGTATAGTATAGATTAAACAGGTTTGGGAGGCTATAGTAGAAACCTAATCATTATCAATGGGGTTCTGAGTTCCAAATATGTTCATAAATAAACTCTGAAGTTTTGTGTAATAAAAAGGAGTTAAAACATACAACTGACATAAGAATCTACCAGGTGAACTGCAATTCTACTTATTTAACATTTTTACAAGTAAAGTAAAATATTTGCAATACAGATAGCTAAAGAATTATTTGTCTAGTTACTATTTTGGGTTTGGACTCTTGTGGGACCTACATGTTCTAGAGTTTGCAGTGCCACAAAACACTTATTATTTGTTTAGAGGATATTGCGTTCAGTTTTTGTGAATTATTTTCCTAACTTATGGTTTATTAATGTGATTTAAATGTTCTTATCTAGGTTCTCCAGAGCTAGTTTTTGTAAGTCATGTAATACATCCTTGCCACTTCTACATTCGGAAGTATTCACAAATAAATGATGCAACAGTATTGGAAAAGATGGTAAATCAGTTTTGCAATAAGAGTTTACACCTTGATCCTTCAGACATTTTGGAGCTAGGTAATGAAATATTACTCCAAGTTAAAATGTCAGGTTTATGTAAATATTGTAATATTTGGCCAACCCATATAAATATATAATACAGATTTATACTCCAAGCATAAAAGTTTTGGAATTATTTAACATAAGTTAAATTTTGTTTAGGTAAGTTAGCTAAATATTAAAATTTGCTGCTGAGTGAGATATACACAAAAACTGTTATGGAGCAAGATGAGTTTTGTTTAAATGATAAAACTCAGGGCAGGGGAGTTAAGTAGTTTGCCCCCTTGTCTCCAGGGGAAACTGTTCCTCTAAGATGATTCCTCGTGGTGTGATGACAGTCCCTTGACATTCACACATAAATGTTGAGGATGTTATTGAACACTTCATGAGATGCAGGAGGACAGCAGCATCCATTTCTTAGGACCTCATGGAGGTAGTTGGGAAACTTCATCGTTCTATCCTAATTCTAAGGGTATGTGTAATTTGCCATAATTGAGCTTTCCTTACGAATATTTTCCTTATAACCCTGTTGACTAAATTTGATTACGCTCTGTAATAAGAGGAAGATATGATTTGCTTGACTTACTAATAGAGCATTTTTCTCATTCTGTTAATAGCAATATCTGTGTGTAACTAATACCAAAAAGTATTTTCTGTTTAGCCTTATATAGTAGTTCTTTAAAAGTGTAATTAACTCTCAGCTCATCTTTGTAGCTTAACAGAATATTAGAAGCCTAGGATCATCATATACTTTTGACAAAAATTAATAATTTTAAAACAAAAAATAACGCTTAAATTATGAGTATCTAGGAGGAGGGAAGTATAGTATTAAACTTAATTTTTATGGCACAAATAATTCTCCAAAATTTAGTATGTGCACAAAAGACCTCAGCTTACATTCAGAAAATGTTCTAAGAAAGTCAAAAAGTCATCCTTTGTTTTAAGAATAATTATTATTTCAAGGTAAGTACACATGATTTAAATACTCATTTATATTTTGAGAAGGGGAGAAATGTGATATGATACTTTAGAAGGCTGTTCCCTTTTCCTACCTGTTCTTCATTATATAGAACAACAAATGGCTTTAACAGGTGTTTTTTTCTTATTTGTTGCAAGAAATAATGGTTTAATATATGTAGTGTAAAACTAAGAATATTGGTTATGTGGTATCCTATATAATAAAGAGGTAATATGCAAATTGACCATCACTCCAACACACAAGATTGCCACCCCCATGTGGTCAAAGATGGCTGCCCCCATGTGGACACAATATGGCCGCCACAAGATGGCCAGCAGAGGAGAGAAGTTGGAGGCGACCAGGCCTGCAGAAGAGGACAGTTGAGGGGTATCCAGGCCTGCAGGGGAGGGCAGTTGAGGGGAACCAGGCCTGCAGGGGAGGGCAGTTGGGGGGACCAGTCCTGCAGGGAAGGGCAGTTGGGGGGGACCAGGCCAGCAGGGGAGGGCAGTTAGGGGCAACCAGGCTGTCAAGGTAGGGCAATTAGGGGCAACCAGGCTGGCAGGGGAGGGCAGTTTGGGGTGACTGGGCCAGCAGGGGAGGGGAGTTGGGGGCGACCAGGCCTGAAGGGGAGGACAGTTAGTGGCAACCAGGCTGGCAGAGGAGGGCTGTTAGGGGTTACCAGGCTGGCAGGAGAGGGCAGTTAGAGGCAATTGGGCCAGCAGGGGAGCAGTTAGGCATCAATCAGGCTGGCAGGGGAGTGTTTAGAGGGTGATCAGGCTGGCAGGCAGAAACAGTTAGGGGCAATCAGGCAGGCAGGCAGGCGAGCAATTGGGAGCCAGCAGTCCTGGATTGTGAGAGGGATGTATGCCTGCCCGGTGGATCGGGCCTAAACGGGTAGTTTGACATCCCTCGAGGGGTCCCAGATTGGAGAGGTGCAGGCTGGGCTGAGGGACACCCCCCCCCCATGCATGAATTTCGTGCACCAGGCCTCTAGTATAAAAATAAGAGAAGGTCCACAACAATCTGAAGGCCAAACAAATGTTTTGGTAGAGCTTAAAATTTTAAAGGGCCACCTTGATGTGCCTCTCAACTATCCTATTTTATTAGAGGGGATTATTCAGCATCCCTCTGTATATAATCAGTGATCAAGTATTACCAAATTTTTCTGTGATGCATAACTTAGTTTTTAACCCTTTGCACTTGCTTGCTTTTTCTCAATTCCTGCTACCGATGCTAACCGTGTCGAGTCACACTCGACATCCGAGTGCAAAAGGTTAAGAGAATGGGCTCTAAGACTACCTGTATTCTCCTCCTACCTCTCCTAAGTAGCCGTGTGGCTTAGCTAGCTTTTCAACCTCTCTTTGCCTGATTTCCTCATCTATGTGATGGAAGTACCATCTCCACAGGTTTGTTGAGGGAATAAGTGAATTCAAACATAAAATACTAAGAACATTGCTGAGCTCATAATAAGCATTCAAATTCAGGTCTCTTTCTTTCTTGCTCTCCACCCTCCCCGGTTATTAATTTGTAATTCATCTGATCTCTCTACTATTAGGTCCTTGATTCATCTTCCCCTTCTCTGAACTCCACTGTGTATTAATTTAATTTTGGCATTTCACACTCTGCCTTTCATTGTTTCTTTACTTTCCCGATAACCAAGAGAAAGTAATTGATTCTTTTTTATGTTACCAAAGTATTTTACAGGTTTTAGTATGTGTATATCTGTACATACATGTGTGTACATGCACAAGGGTAGAAGGTCTTTATTGTTATAGGTACAATGTATTAGAGTCATTATTTGCCTGTCTTTCGTGAATGCCTTTTTTTGTTGTGGCTGCTAATCCTTACCCGAGGATATTTTCTTCCATTGCTTTTCAGAGAGAGCATGGAAGGGAAGCAGGATGGGGAAGAGAGAGAGAGAGAGAGAGAGAGAGAGAGAGAGAGAGAGAGAGAGAGAGAGAGGAAGGGAGAGAGAGGGAGAGAGAGAGAAAACATCACTGTTAAAGACATATCGGTTGCCTTCAACACTCACCCCCCGACCAACCAGGGGCAGGGAGCAAACCCAAAACACAGGTACATGCCCTTGACCGGAAATCGAACTTGAGACTCTTTGGTGCATGGGCCAACGCTAACCACTTAACAACATTAGACAGGGCCTTTCTTGAGTGTGTTGATGGCAGCATGCTCTCATTCATCTTTTTTATAGTTCATGAAACATAGGTCCTCAAAAAGTGATTGCTGAATATTCTTCGTTTTTATCTCCCCATCTAGTTCAAAAGATTCTGTATAATAGAAACTGTCATACTATACTACCTTCACCCTTCTCATAGCTCTTGACATAGTACTATATCATCAGTAGATAAATTAATTAAGACTTCTTAGTGGTTAAACTAAGGTACACATTTGTAAATTAGAGCTTATTAGGTATTCTTTCTCCATTAACATTGATAATGATTTGTCTCCCTCATTATTTAGGTGCAACAGTATTCGTCAGCAGTATTGGAAATGGAATGTGGTGTCGAGGTATTATCACTGAATTAATTCCAATAGAAAATGAAAATATTAGGAAACATTGTAGTCCAACTAAATTTTCAGTCGGTGAAGTTGCACTAATACAAATATTCATGGTGGATTTTGGAAATTCTGAAGTCCTAATTGTTGCAGGGTATGCTACTTTATAATTATTGTGTATTCCTGGCCTGCTTGGAAACATTTGTGATTGGGGAGAGGGTCAATACTAAAGAATAAAGGAAATTGGGAAAGGGTAGAGAGGAGTAATTTATATATCTTCATTTCCATGGCATATGCTTTCTAAATTTCCTCTATAATTTGTCTTACTAATTACTAAATTAGTACAGTATTATCATTTATCAGTGTTACTAGACAGGGAACTTGGAAAAGGAGCTTTTTGATGTATCCAAACTTAAATGCTCTTCTTTGGTGCTTCAAAGCAGGGGGAATTATGCATAAAAACAGTTCCTTTTTAGCTGCAGGATGATTGAGTAAAAATTTTAATCAGTTTTCTATAATTTTATTAATGCATGTTAAAGTGGTATAGTGTCTAGCTCATTCTAGATATTCAAAAATGTTTCCCTCAGTGTTCTAGGAAAATAAAACAAACTGAAAATCTTTCTGTAGTAAGGACCAGTATTAACTACAGCATGATCACTAATTACTTAATAGTCATAGCTTTATAAATAAATAGATTTCTACTCGGGGCATCATTATCCCCTTAAGTTTAAGTAGATATATGAAAGATAATTCAGGTAAAGGCAATTGAGATTTAACTATATAGGTAGCAACAGTATCTATACTTAAAAGCTAGATTAGCCCTAACCGGTTTGGCTCAGTGGATAGAGCGTCGGCCTGCAGACTGAAAGGTCCCAGGTTCGATTCCTGTCAAGGGCATGTACCTTGGTTGCAGGCACATCCCCAATAGGAGATGTGCAGGAGGCAACTGATCGATGTTTCTCTCTCATTGATGTTTTTAACTCTCTATCCCTCTCTCTTCCTCTCTGTAAAAAACCAATAAAATATATTTTTTAAAAAGCTAGATTAAATCTATATTGTAAGAAAGTATGAACTAGAATATAACTTTCTAGAAGATTTAACCTAAGGAGAGTATCCTTAGAAAGCAAGTTTGGGTTTGAAGCATTATTTTCAAAAAATGTTACTGGAATTCTTCCTAGAGTTGGTGATACCCATGTGAAATCAGAACACATTGCTGAGCAACATATAGTACTAAATGACTTATGTCTGGTCCTAAGGAAGTCTGAACCATATATTGAAGGGCTGTTGAAAGACTTCCAGCCATTAGCACAGCCATGCTCATTGAAGGACATTGTTCCACAGAATTCAGTAAGTAAAACTGAAATTATGCTTTCTTCTTTGGGGGCTAAAGTATTCCAGTTTTAGCTAGGTATTGCCAGTCAGATTGCTGAGTGTAGGTTTAAGGCACCAATTCTAGTAAATACATTTTACATAATTATCTGATAGTGCCAATGAAAAAGGAGATGAACTTCATTTTCCACAACTGGAAATGTTCTTAGTGGGAAATTGAGTTGAATAAGCATATATGAACATAGTGATAGGTGAAATATCCAAGTAAACCACTAAGTTTTGCAGTCAAATAAGTGTGGAAAAATAAAATATGTTGTGGTTTGTGTTTCTGTACATTTCTTCACTGTTTCCATGGCACTTTGTTCATTACTCTGTTTATAGCCCATATAGCATTCTGCTTTGTATTATTAACTAGAGGCCCGGTGCATGAAATTTGTGCACAGGGGTGGGGGGGTCCCTCAGCCCGGCCTGCACCCTCTCCAATCTGGGACTCCTTGGGGGATGTCCTACTGCCAGTTTAGGCCCGATCCTGAACCAGCAGTCGTACATCCCTCGCAATACGGGACAACTGGCTCCTAACCACTCACCTGCCTGCCTGCCTGAACACCCCTAACTCTTACTCTGCCTGCATGCCTGATTGCCCCTAACTGCCTCTGCCTGCCAGCCTGATTGCCCCTACCTTGACCTCCTGCCAGCTTTATCGCCCCTACCTTGCCCCCCTGCTGGCCTGATTGCACTTAACTTGCTCCCCTGCCAGCCTGATCACCCCTAACCACCTCTGCCTCGCCCCTGGCCTAAGCTGCAATCTGGCCTCCCTCTGCAGGAGGCGACCTGGCCAATCAGGGGCAGGCGCTGCCCCCATCACCCCGCTGCTGCTGCCACTGCCAGCCGCCACGGCTGCCTGAGCCCGGGCCCTTGCAGCTGCCATGGCTGTCAGAGCTGCGGCCCCCCCTCCCCTATGGCGCCAGACTGGCCCGCCCCTCCCGTGCAGCGCCGGCCCTAGGCCCTCACAGGCACTGTGGTTTTGTCTGGATGGACATCTGGAAGACGTCTGCTCTAATTGGCATATTACTCTTTTATTAGTATAGATATCTGCATATTCCCCAGCAACATTGCAAACTCCTAGGAGATAAGAATGCATGTCAAGTAGTTATATTATTTTGAAAGAACAAGTTTCTCTTTTTCTCATCATTGTACTCCAGGCATGTAACAGATCATCTAACATTTAGCAGATGTTAAATCTGAAAGAATGAATAAATCATTTGAAAGAATGAATAAATTAATAAAATCTAGGAGGAAATATAAAAATAATAGACTGGTGTTTTCCTCAAAGTGGTAAAATTGTTCTTTTTTAAGTCTTTTATTCTAAGTAGGCTTTACTTTTATACTCATAAAATCTTTAGAAAGATGTTTTATTTTTTGTTTTTAAGGAATGTGTACTTTTGATCCTTAAAATTTACTTTACGTTTAGCTACTTAAAATTTCAAAAATCAACTTAAAAAACCTTTTTCCAACTGGTGAATATTTTTCTTTATTATTTAAGTAGTGTATACTTCACATGTTGCTAGTAATGAGAACTAAGGTAACTGATGATTAGAAATATCTTGATTGTATTGCATGGCTTTCATTATACTTCAAAAATTATCTTTTGAATTTTCATCATTTAAGTGGAAAATTCATATGTAATACTGGAGTTTTTTTTTAAATATTTATAATCTTCATACTAATATTCAGACATGAAATTAAGTCCTGAAGTGCAGTAGCTATGGAACCTTGAGACAATATTTATAAATCAAAGTATGACCCACACTCCATGCATCCCTAAGACTGTCCTTAGGTTTGTGGTCCCAGCTGCTACTTAATATCTGTGGTTGGCTCAGTGCCTCTGCTCAGATTTTCAGACTTTGGTTGGTTTAAAGATAAATTCAGAATATTGTAACATTAGAGCTAATTATAATTATGAAGTACATTATAACTTAACTTTTTACACAGAATGAAGCTTGGGGAGAAGAAGCTAAAGTAGAATTTTTGAAAATGGTAAATAACAAGGCTGTTTTAATGAAAGTTTTTAGAGAAGAAGATGGTGTGCTTATTGTAGATCTGCAGAAACCACCAACAAATAAAATAAGCAGTGACATGCCTGTGTCTCTTAGAGATGCATTAGTTTTTATGGAACTGGCCAGGTAAGTAATTTATTAAACCTTAAATATTTTTTGAGATAATAGCTATAAATTGGAATAGCAGATTTTACCTTTAAAACTATAGGACCAAAGTAAACCTCAACATACTCTGTAAGAGGTTAAAAATATTGCTGTCAAGTTTTCTAATTACAATTGCCTGTGAAAACTACATTCAGATCATTTGATTTATGGAAATAGAGAAAGTAAGGTACCTCAAAGTAGAAACTATATGTAGTTACTGAACATTTTTTATACTCTTGATAAGTTCACAAGTAACTACACTAGGATTTCAATAATTGTAGTTTGACAATTCCTGACTTCAATATTCTAACCATTCTGTATTTTAATATATGGCTCTAGAATCCTATATAATAAAGAGGTAATATTAAAATTAACCCTCACACCCTCACAAGATGCCTGCTTACGACCAGGCCGGCAGGGATGGGGGGCGGTTGGGGGCAACCAGGCCAGCAGGGGGGCAGTTGGGGGCGACCAGGCCGGCAGGTGGGGGGCAGTTAGGGGCAACCAGGCAGGCAGGCAGGTGAGCGATTAGGAGCCAGCAGTCCCGGATTGGAGAGGGTACAGGCTGGGCTGAGGGGAACCCCGCCCCATGCACGAATTTTGTGCACCGGGCCTCTAGTGTGGGTACTATAACTTCCTTTCCTTCTTCATCTCTGATGAATGAAGATGACTAAGTTACCACAGAGATAGTGGAAGATACTTTCTGTCCTGAGTGGTTACACAACTCTGGAAGTGAACCTAGTAGGTTCCATTCTGAAAAAATAAGAGTAGAGTCTGGGAGCCAGAAGGAGACATGGAGAGCACACAACTGTCCTCATTGACTGCTACCACAGAGTGGTTACCAGTTCAACTAAAAGAGCAGAAATGTAGACTCTGAGTAGAGTTTACAGATCCAGCTTGAAAATGCTCCAACACCAATTTGAAGATTAATTATTGAGTTTTGAGACTTGACTTTTTTTTTTTTTTGTAATCCCCATCCAAGGATATTTTTCCCATTGATGTGTAGAGAAAATGGAAAAGCAGGGGGGAGGGAAGAGAGAGGTGAGAGAGGCACATCAATTGGTTGCCTGCCTTCCGCTCAGGGCAGAGATCAAACCTGCAACCCATGTATGTGCCCTTGACTGGGAATCGAACCCTCAACCCTTCGGTGTGTGGTCTGACACTCTAACCACTGACCAACACTGGCCAGGGCTTGACATCTTATTTAACCTGGTTTGATAATTGGAGACAATACCAAGAAGTGTTATAAGTTAGAAGAGAGAAATTGGAAAGGGAATACTCTTGGTAGATAAATCAATGTATGTGCAAGTCCTTTCTTCGATCAAGTCACTGAGAGAAGAGACTTCAAGAAAATGGCTCCTGCTTATGTTTTAATTATTCTTTTAATTAGGTTTAGGTCACACTCACCAAGAAGTCATTCTGAAAAAAATATGATTTTACACTATCATCCACCTATTTTGCCTAAAGAAATGACAGATGTTTCCGTTATGGTTTGTCATATAAATAGTCCTACTGATTTCTATCTTCAGTTGGTAAGTATATAGTGTTCCTTTGAGACAAAATATTTTTGCAAGTTTTAAGTGGAAATGTATAACAGAAATGAGTACATAGTATGAATTTTAGAGCAAATAAACTGCTATGAACCTACTATAAATTTAAGTGTCTTCGTGGGTGCAACTTTGCATAACAGATGCACGTGACTTAGTAAATTGAAGGAGCAAATTAGTGATATGTGGAGGGAAGTGTCAGTAAAGGATGTATAATGTATAAATGTTTCTTACTACCATCTGAAGTCTATAGTTGACCCTTGGACAACATGAAATGCTGACCTTCACCCCTCCTCCGTGCAGTAAAAAATCCGTGTACAACTTTTGACTCCCCAAAAAACCTAATTACTAATAAATAACTTACTGTTAATCAGAAACCTTACCAATAACATAGTCAGTTACCATATTTTGTATGTTTTATGTGTTAAATACTGTATTCTTACAATAAAATAAGCTAGAAAAAATAAAATGTTACTAAGAAAGTCATAAGGAAGAGAAAATACATTTAACAGTATTTATTGAAAAAAAATCCACATATAAGTGGATGCATGCAGTTCAAACCCATTTGTTCAAGAGTCAATTGTAGGAAAAGCACATAGAGCTGACAAATCAAAATAAAATGATAAAACCTGTTTCTGATCATGTATACCTGAGAATTTATGAATTAGTACTAGGTAATTTTCAGAATTGGAACACCAAAATAGTTTCAGATTAAAGACATTTCAAATTAAAATTGGATGTGTGACTGGTGGGTTTAGGTAGCTACTAACAAGGAGTTCATTGTTATTGATCTCTTTACATCAGTGCTTTATATGAATTAACTCATTCCAAGGGCCATAATGCTATGTGTGAGTTAACTCATTAATCTTCACAACAACCCAATGAGAAAGATGCCATTATCTTCCTTTAGATGTGGAGCCTAACCAGAGGGATGAAGCGACTTGCCTTAGGTCATACAGCTACAAAGAATAGAGTCAGGATTGAACTGGGCAGTGCAGCTTCATTCAGAACCTGTCACCGCAAACATTTCACCACGCTATGCCACCTCCCTATAGGGGTTGTGGAAATCTCCCTATATGGCATTAAGTAGAACTTACATGTATTTCTTCTGTTGAATTTTACTTAATGTCTTTAAATTGAGGTAAAACATATATAACAAAATTTACCATTTTAAGTGTACAGCTCAGTGCCATTAAGTAATTCCCCATGTTGTCCAGCCATTACCACCATTCCTCTCCAGAACTTCTTGTTCTTCTCAAACAGAAGCTCCATTCCCATTAAACAGTAACTCTCCATTCTACTCCACCAGTGTCTATAACCTATTCTACTTTCTCTCCGTGAATTACCTATTCTAGATAACTATAAGTGGAAAACAAACACTAGTTTTCCTTTTGTGTGTCTTATTATACGTAGTATGTTGTTTACATATTGTAGCATGTATCAGAATTTCATTCCTTTTTATAGCTGACTAATATTCATTGTATGTATATACCACATTTGTTTATCCATCTCTTGATAAACACTTGGATTTTTAACCTTTTGGCTATTTTGAATAATGCTATTGTGAACATGGGTCTGTTTGAGTAGATAATGAGTGCAATTGCTGGATTATAGTATAATCTGTTTTAATTTTTTTCAGTATTATTTTTATACTAATTTCAGGTATACAGCACACTGGTTAGACAGTCATGTACTTTACAAAGTGGTTCCCCCAGTATATCCCAGTACCCACCTGGCACCATACATAATTTACATCCCCATGACTATTTTGTAACTACCAATTTGTCTTCTTAATCTTTTCACCTTTTTCACCCTGTCCCCCAACCCTGCTGCCCTCTGGTAACCATTAGTCTCTTCTCTGTATCTATGAATTTGTTTCTAGTATTTTTTTCATTTATATAGTTCAGATTCCAATGTAAGTTAAATCATATGGTACTTGTCTTTCTCTGACCGATTAACTTAACATAATACCCTCTAAGTCCATCCATGCAGTTGCAAATTGTAAGAGTACATTCTTTTTTATGGTCAAGCAATATTCCATTGTATATACGGTATGTATGACAGCTTTTTTATCCTCTCATATATTGATGGGCACTTGGGTTGCTGCAGTGAACATAGGGGTGCACATATTCTTTTAAATTAGTGTTTTGGGTTTCTTCAGCTATTTACTGAGAAGTGGGATTGCTGGGTCATAAGGTAGCTTGATTTTTTAATTTTTTAAAAATTAAACAGTATGGATCATCCATACTGTTTTCCATAATGGCTGCACCAGTCTGCATTCCCACCTATAATAGTGCACAAGGGTTCCCTTTTTCCACATCCTCGCTAACACTTGTTTGTTGGTTTATGGATGATAGCCATTCTGACAGATATGAGGTGCTTTTAATTTGCATTTCTCTGATGATTAGTAATATTGAACATCTTTTCATATGTCTGTTGGCCATCTGTTTGTCCTCTTTGAAGAAGTGTCTATTCAGGTCCTCTGCCAATTTTTAAATAGGATTATTTGGGGGGTTCTTTGGTGTTGGATTGTATGAGTCCTTTATAGATTTTGGATATTAACCCTTTATCAGATGTGCCATTGGCGAATATGTTCTTCCATTCAGTAGGCTGCCTTTTTGTTTTGTTGAAAGTATCCTTTACTGTGCAAAAACTTTTTAGTTTGATGTAGTTTCATTTGTTTTGTTTTTTTTCTTTTGTTTCCTTTGCTCAAGGAAATATATCAGAAAAATATTGCTAAGAGAAATGTCAAGAGATTATACTGCCTGTATTTCCTTCTAGGAGTCTCATGACTTCAAGTATTTAAGTCTTTCATCCATTTTGAGTTTATTCTTATATATGTTGTTAGAAGTGGCCTAGTTTAATTAAACACCTAGTTTAAATTTTTTTCTGTGCCTGTTCAATTTTCCCAACACCATTTATTGAATAGACTGTCTTTACCCCATTGTATTTTCTTGACCTCCTTTGTCAAATACTAACTGACCATATTGGTATCGGTTTATTTTTGAGTTCTCTGTTCTGTTCCATTAATCTGTGTGTCTGTTTTTATGCTAGTATAATGATGTTTTGATTACTAGAGCCTTGTAGTATAGTTTGATATCAGGTAGCTTGATACCTCCAACTTTGTTCCTCTTTATTAAGATTGCTGAGGCTGAAAAAAAATAAAAGATTGCTGAGGCTATTCAGGATCTTTTGTGGTTCCATATAAATTTTTGGATAATTTTTCTAGTTCTCTTGGTATTTTGATAGGAATTGCTCTGAATCTATAGATTGCTTTAAGTAAAATGGACATTTTTTAAAATATGTTTTTATTGATTTTAGAGAGAAGGGAGAGGGATAGAGAGATAGAAACATTGATGGGAGAGAAACATCAATCAGCTGCCTCCTGCATTTCCCCCACTGGGGATTGAGCCCACAACCCAGGCATATGCTCTGACTGATAATTGACCCATGACCTCCTGGTTCATAGGTTAACACTCAACCACTGAGCCACACTGGCCAGGCTGGACATTTTAATGATGTTAATTCTTTATGTCCATGAACATGGTATATGCTTCCATTTATTTGTATACTCTTCAGTTTCTTCCTTTAGTGTATAAATTTGAAAGTACTGGTTTTTTACCTCCTTGATTAACACCTAGGTATTTTTAAGTTTATTAAATTTATTGGGGTGACATTGGTTAATAAGATCAGATATGTTTCAAGTGTACATTCTGTGATAAAAGATCTGTATATTGCACGGTGTGCTCACCACCTAAAGTCAAACCATCTTCCCGGTCATCATATATTAGGCCCCCCCAATTCCCTTCCTTCTGACAACCACCACACTGCTGTTTGTGTGCAGGAGTTTCAGTTTTATACCCCACATGTGAGGGAAATGATAGGGTTCTTAGCTTTTTCTGACTGACTTATGTCAGCATAATATTCTCAAGGTCCATCCATGTTGCAAATGGCAGTATTTCATCTTTTTTATTTTTTATTTTTTAAATATATTTTATTGATTTTTTACAGAGAGGAAGGGAGAGGGATAGAGAGTTAGAAACATCGATCAGCTGCCTCCTGCACACTCCCTACTGGGGATGTGCCCGCAACCAAGGTACATGCCCTTGTTCGGAATCAACTGAGCCAAACCGGTTAGGGCTATTTCGTCTTTTATTAAAACAAGTAGCATTCCATTGTGTATATGTACCACATCTTCTTTATCCAATCCTCTGGTTGTCTGCAAGTAGCATTCCATTGTGTATATGTATCACATCTTCTTTATCCAATCCTCTGGTTGTCTGCATGTCTTGGACACTGAATAATGCTGCAATGAACATAGGGGGAGATACACACACTCTCTCTCTCTCTCTCTTTCTCTCTCTCTCTCTCTCTCTCTCTCTCTCTCTCTCTCTCTCCCTCCCTTTTTCTTTCTCTAGAGGCCCGATGCACGAAATTCGTGCAAGAGTAGGCCTTCCTTCCCCCGGATGCCAGCACCGGCTTCCCTCTGGCACCCGGGACCCAGGCTTGCCTCACAGCCCCAGCTTCGTCCAGAAGGTTGTCTAGTTAGCATATTATGATTTTATTATTATAGATTTTTTTGAGTTTTTCAGGTATATATCCAGGAGATAGGTTGCTGGGTCCTGTGGTAACTCCATTCTTTTTTTATTGATATTTACAGAGAGGAAGTGAGAGAGAGACAGAGACAGAGAAAAATTGGTAGATTGCCTCCTGCACATGCCCCAATTGGGGATTGAACCCATAACCTGGAATCTAACCAGCCATCTTTTGGTGTATGGGATGATATTCCAGCCAATTGACCACACCAGCCAGGGCTGATAACCCTATTCTTAATTCTTTGATTTACTGCCAGACTGTCTTCTATAGTGGCTGTACCAGTCTACATTCCCACCAGCAGTGAATGAGGGCTCCCTTTTCTCCACAACCTCTCCAACACTTGTTATTATTTGTCTTGTTGATAACAGCCCTTCTAACAGGTATGAAGTGGTATCTCATTGTAGCTTTAATATGCATTTCCATAATTGCTAGTAAGGTTGAACATCTCTTCATATATCTGTTGGCTGTTTGTATATCTTCTTGGGAGAGGTGTCGTTCAGGTTCTCTGCCCATCTTTTAATTGGATTGTTTGTTTGGTAAATGTTGAATTTTATGAGTTCTTTTTATATATTGGATATTAAACCTGTGTTGTAGCTTTTGTTTGTAAATATCATCTCCCATTTGGTAGGTTGCCTCTTTGCTTTGTTGTCAGGTTCCTTTGCTATGCAGAAGCTTTTTAGTTTGTTATAGTCCCATTCATTTATTTTTGCCTTCTCTTGCCTTTGGGGTCAAGTTCATCAAGTCTTCTCTATGAACAAGATCTGTAAGTTTAGTACCTATGTTTTTTGTGTAATTTATTGTTTCAGATAATATATTTTGATATTTGATTCACTTTGAATTAATTTTTGTACATGCTGACAAACTGTAATCTAGTTTCATTCTTTTGTATGTGGCTTTTCAGTTTTCCTAGCATCATTTATTGAAGAGGCTTTCTTTACTGCATTGTGTATTTCTGGCTCCTTTTGTCGAAGTTATCTGCCCATATACACATGGTTTTATATCTGGGCTCTCAATTCTGTTTCATTGATCTCTGTGTCTGTTTTTCTGCCAATAACATGTTTTGATTATTGTAGCTCTGTAGTATAATTTGAAGTCAGGTAGTATGATACCTCCATGTGTTCCAGTTTGCTTTCTGAAGATTTTTCATTTAAAAGAAAACAGTAGAATTTATTTATTTAACTAATATGTATTGCTTATTAAATGCCAGCTGCTAGGGTACAGATAATACTCCTTCTTTCATGAAAATTATAGCCTATGGAAAGACACATCGTAAATAAACAGTGTACATGAAAATATATACAGATGTTATAAGGTGAATAAAGGTGGGGAGGGCTCCATTAGTCAAATGAAAATCACAGGACAAAGCAGAATGAAGACAAGAGGAGGGCCACTAAGTAACTAATGAGGTAGAGATGATGTCTGGGGACAGAAAAAGGGGGAAAGATTATGAAGGGCCTTGGAAACCCTCTAGAGAACTTGAGAATAAAACAAAACAATTAATAGCCAAGGAAGTAGTGTGTGTTTAAAATGAGTTTAATAACAGGAATCATCTCTTTTGTCTGTAGTGAGGATTTACTCTTTCTCCTGTGACTGAAGAATTTTGCAAGTGAGGAAAAAAGGCAGTGAAAGAAACTGATGACTTGTAGAAATTTGCCACGTGTGTCCCTAGTTCCCATGGGTTTTTGGTTTTTGTTTGTTTTTTAAATATATCTTTATTGATTTCAGAGAGGAAGGGAGAGGGAGAGAAAATAGAAACATCAATGATGAGAGAGAATCTTGATCAGCTGCCTACTGCATGCCCCACACTGCTGGGGATCAAGCCCACAACCTGGGCATGTGCACTGACCGGGAATCGAACCATGACCTCCTGGTTCATATGTCAATGCTCAGCCACTGAGCTACACCAGCAGGGCGCCCAAGGGTTTAGCTTATGTACTAAACTGAAGGCATAAGTGGAGAGAAAGTGAATCCAAAGTGCTACTTTTAAATCTAAGTTAAGAATAAAAACGAAAGCATCTAATCATATTGTTGAATTTGGAACAACACGTAATAAATATTTTGAGCTTTTTTTCTGAGCCCTAAGTGCATGTGATTAAGGTATACTTTATTATGCAATTAATAGGGCTAAATATTTCTTACGTTTGAAATATTACTGAATAGTCCCATGAATGCAAAGTAATAGAGAATCCCTTGGAAAATTTTGAAATAGATGTTCTTTTCCTGACTTTACCTCAGCATGGTCATCAGACCACTTTTCTAGATCTCACTGCCTGACATTTTCCAATTCTACTCAGACAAACTAAATAAATAGATAGAATCACTTTCAGAAACAGAGCTTTATTAATTAAAATTGATTTTTTTCTTACTTACTATTTGACTTATTTAGTATCTCCCATTCTGCCTTCCCAAAAAGGTCTTATATTTGCATATAATAACAGGGATTATAAAAAATTAAAAACAGAACAAAGCATTGAATAATAGCTCCCTATATCATTGAATAGATCATGGAAAATAATTTTTATTTGAATGAATTTATGTTTTACAAATGAGGGCAAAGTTAAATGTAAAATTCTAGAGTATTTTTTTATTATTTTAAAAATCCTTATTGTTGAAAATGTTACATATGCTCCTTATCTCCCCCATTGACCTCTTGGCCTAATGTATTTCCATTTTGGAGAAGTGTCTATTTAGGTCCTTTGCAAATTTTTTAATTGGGTTGTTTGTCTTCCTTTTGTTAAATTGTATAAGTTCCCTATATATTTTGGATGTTATTGAATGTATCATTGGCAAATACGTTCTCCCATGCAATGGGTTCTCTTGTCATTTTGTTGATAGTTTGGCGTTAGAAGAAGTTTAAGTTTAAAAAATTTGGCTCTCAAAAGAAATTTCAGTCGTTGTACTGTTGATATTTGGCTCTGTTGACTAATGAGTTTGCCAACCACTGCCCTAGAAAATGTATCAGTAAACATTGCTGTAAGACATGTCTGAGATGTTGGTGCCTATGGTTTCTTCTAAGATTTTTATGGTTTCACGGCTTAACATTTTAAGTTTTTTTATCGATTCTGAGTTTATTTTTGTGTATGGTGTAAGTTGGTGGTCTGCTTTTGTTTTTTTGCATGTACCTGTCCAATTTTCCCAACACCATTTAGTGAAGAGATTGTCTTGACTCCATTGTATGCTCTTGCCTCCTTTGTCAAATATTAATTGAGCATAATGGCTTGGGTCAATTTCGGGGTTCTCTGTTTTGTTCCGTTGATCTAAATGCCCGTTCTTGTGCCAGTACCAGGCTGTTTTGAGTACAGTGGCTTTGTAGTATAACTTGATATCTGGTATTGTGATCCCTCCAAATCTGTTCTTTTTTCTCAAAATTGCTGCGACTATTTGGGGTCTTTTTGGGTTCCATACAAATTTTGCAGTGTTTGTTCTAGATCTGTGAAGTATGCTGTTGGTAATTTATAGGGATTGCATTGAATCTATAGATTGCTTTGGGTTGTATGGATATTTTAATGGTGTTGATTCTACCAATTGATGAATATAGTATATTCTTCTACCTGTTTATATCTTCCTCTATATCTTTTTTAAACATCCTGTAGTTTTCTGCATACAGGTCTTTTACTTCCATGGTTAAGTTTATTCCTAAGTACCTTCATTTTTATTTTTTTGCAATGGTAAAAGGGATTTTTATTCTAGTTTCTCTTCTTTCTGAGAGTTCATTATTGGTGTTCATAAATCTTATTAATTTTATATTCTTCTGTGTTGCCAAATTCATTTATTAAATCTGGTAATTTTATTATGGAATCTTTAGGGGTTTCTATGTACAATATTATGTCATCTGCAAATAATGAGGGTTTTACATCCTCCTGTCCAATTTGGATGCCTTTTATTTCTTCTTCTTATCTGATCGCTATGGCTAGCACTTCCAGTACTGTGGTGAATAAGAGTGGTGAAAGCCAGCATCCCTGTCTTGTTCCTGTTCTTAGGGGAAATGGTTCTAGTTTTTGCCCATTGAGTATGCTATTGGCTGTATATTTGTCATATATGGATTTTATTATGTTGAGATATGATCCCTCTATTCCCACTTTGCTCAGATTTTTATCAAAAAAGGGTGTTGGATTTTGTCGAATGCTTTTTCTGCATCAATTAATATGATCATGTGATTTTTGTCTTGCAATCTGTTTATGTGATGTTTCACATTTATTGATTTTTGAATATTGTCCCTGCCTTACATCTCCAGAATAAATCCCACTTGTTCATAGTGTATGATCTTTTTAATATATTGCTGGATCTGATTTACTAATATTTTGTTGAGGATATTAGCATCTATGTTTATCAGGGATATTGGCCTGTAATTCTCTTTCTTTATAGTGTCTTTATCTGGTTTTGGAATTAGGGTAATGCTGGCCTTGTAGAAAGAGCATGGAATTGTTGAATTTTTTGGAATTGTTTGAGGAGGATAGGTGTTAATTCTTCTTCAGATGTCTGGTAAAAATCCCCTGTGAAGCCATCCCAACCAGGGCTTTTGTTTACTGGAAGATTTTTTTATTACTGCTTCAATTTCATCAGTACTTATTGGCCTATTAAGGTATTTTTATTCTTCCTGATTGACTTTTGGGAGGTTTTATTTTTCTAGGAATATGTCCATTTTATCCAGGTTGTCCAGCTTGTTGGAATAAAGTCATTCATTGTATTTTTTTTACAATCCTTTGCATTTCTGTGGGGTAAGTTGTTACTTAACCTCTTTCATTTCTGGTTTTGTTTATCTGGGTTCTCTCTCTTTGTTTCTTAATGAGTCTGCCTAGAGGTTCATCAATCTTGTTTATCCTTTTGAAAAACTAGCTCCTAGTTTTATTGATTTTTAGTCTCTATGTCATTTATTTCCACTCTTACCTTTATTATTTCCTTCTTTCCACTTATTCTGGGCTTTCTTGTTATTCTCTTTCTAATTATTTAAGTTGTAGGGTTAGATAATTTATTATAGGTGTTTCTTGTTTTTGAGATAGGCCTGTAGTACTATGAACTTCTCTCTCAAGGACTGCTTTCACTGTGTCCCACAGATTTTTTGTTATTGTGTGTTCATTTTCATTTGTTTCCAGAGTCTTTTTAATTTCTGCTTTGATTTCTTTGGTAACCTATTCATTGTTTAGTATTATACTATTTAGCCTCCATGTGTTTGAATGTGTTTATTGTAGCTGATTTCTAATTTCATGCCACTGTGACCTGAGAAGATGATATTATTTCAATCTTCTTGAACTTGTAGAAATTTAGCCTGTGTCCTAACTTGTGGTCCACCTTTGAAAATGTCCCATATGTACTTGAGAAGAATCTATATTCTGTCGCTTTGGGGTGAAATGTTCTGAAAATATCAATTAATTCCATCTGATCTAGTGTGTTCTTTAGGATCACTGTTTCCTTGTTTATTTTTTGTGTAGAAGATCTATCCAGTGATGTCAAGGGGGAGTAAAGTCCCCTATTATGATCGTATTGCTATTGATCTCTCCCTTGATATCTTCCAGAAGTATTTTTTATGTATTTGGATGCTCCTGTATTGGGTGCATATATGTTTACCAAGGTTATATCCTCTTGTTGTATTGACCCCTTTAGTATTATGAAGTGGCCTTAATTATCTCTTGTTATGGCCTTCACTTTGAAGTCTATTTTGCCAACTATGAGTATTGCTACCCCAGCTTTTTTTTCACATCCATTTGCCTGAATAATTATTTTCATCCTTTCACTTTCAGTCTGTATGAGTCCTTTATTCTGAGGTAGACAGCATATATATGGATCATGTTTTCTTATCCACTCAGCTACCCTATGTCTTTTGATTAGAGCTTTTAATCCATTTATATTTAACGTTATTATTGACTAGAGGCCCAGTGCACGAATTCGTGCACAGGTGGGGTCCAGCCAGCCCAGACCCAATTGGGGCAGATCGGGGCTGTGCCTGTCGGGAGGAGGAGATGGCTGGAGGTTGGCCGGCCAGCCTGCCCTGATTGGGGCCCGATCAGGGCTGAGCCAGCTGTGGGGAGGGGCTGTGGGCATTTGGCCAGTGGGTCCTGCCCCTGATGGGATGAGGGGGATGATTGGGGGGGGGGAGGGCTGGCTGTGAGGAGGGGCTGTGGGTGGTGGGCCAGCTGACCTGCCCCCAAATGGTATGTGAGGGCCGATTGACAGTGAGCAGCTGGGGGAGGGGCTGTGGGAGGTTGGCCGGCCAGCCCCATTCCTGATTGGTGTGGGGGGACCGATCAGTGCAGAGCTGGCTCGGGGGAGGGACCACAGGCCGATCAGGGTGGTGGGGGCTGATCAGGGTTGGGGCTGGCCATGGGGAGAGGTCATGAGTGGTTGGCCGGCTGACCCTGACCCTGATCAGAGTGTGGGGGCTGATTGGGGGCAAAGCTGGCTGGGGGGAGGAGCCACAGGCCGATCAGGGTGGTGGGGGCCTATCTGGGGCAGGGCCGGTTGTGGGGAGGGACCGCAGGCAGTTGGCTGGCTGGCCCTGCCCCTGATTAGAGTGGGGGGGCCAATCTGGGGTGGGGCTAGGCAGGGGGAGGGGCTGCATGAGGTTGGCCAGCCATCCCTGCCCCCTATTTGGATAGAGGGGACGATCAGGGGTGGGGCCGGCTGAGGTTAGGGGCTGTGGGAGGTTGGCCGCTGGCCCCACCCCTCGATCGGACCAGTACACTGTCTGCAGTGGGCATCATAGCAACCAGTTATTCTGGTTGTTTCGGCATCCCGGTTCCTGGCTTTTTATATATATTGATAGGTACTTGTTTGTTGCCATTTTTATGCTTTATGCCTGTGTTCCTCCCTCTCTATTTATTCTTCTTACACCAGTACCTTTAGCATTTGTTGCATTGCTGGTTTGCTGGTAATAAACTCCTTTAGCCTTTTTTTGTCTGTGAAGCTCTTGACTTCAACTTCAATTTTGAATGATAGCCTTGCTGGATAGTGTAATCTTGGATTTAGTCCTTTGCTTTTCATCACTTTGTATACTTCAAGCCACTCCCTTCTGACCTGAAGTGTTTCTGATGAGAAATCAGCTGATAGTCTAATGGGAGATCCCTGGTAGGTAATTTTCTGTCTCTCTCTTGCAGCCTTTAAGATTCTTTCTTTGTCTTTAAGGTTAACATTTGCTATTTTAATTACAATGTGTCTTGGTGTACGTCTTTTTGGGTTTGTATTGTATGGGACTCTCTGTGCTTCTAGAATTGTGTAACTTTTTCTTCCCCAAGTCAGGGAAGTTTTCTGGCATTATTTCTTCAATCAGGTTTTCTATTCCTTGCTCAGCTTCATCTCCTTCTGGCACCTCTATCATGCAGATGTTGCTTCGCTTCATGTTATTCCAAAGCTCCCTGAAACTGTCCTCCTGCTTTTAAATTATTTTTCCAATTGCTGCTCTGATTGGGTGTTTTTTTCTACCTTATCTTCTAACTCACTGATTTGGTCCTCAGCTTCTTCTAGTCTACTGTTGAATCTTTTCAGGGTATTCTTTATTACAGGTATGTCATTCTTCATTTCCTCTTGATTCTTATTCATACTGGTGTATTTCTCATTCAGCTCTTTATAATTCTCATTGAGTTGCTTGTAATTCATACTCAGATGTTTGGGCATCCTTATAACCATCACTTTGAATTCTTTATCTGACAGATTACTTGCCCCCATTTCATTTAGTTCCTTTGCTGATGATTCCTCCTTTTCTTTGGGGGTTTCTTTATCTCCCCATTTTTGCTGTCCCTTTGTATTTGTTTCTATGTATTAGATTAAGCTTCTATGCCTCCCATTTTTGGGGGGTGGTTTTATTTAGTAGTTGTTTTGTGAGATTCAGTGGTGCTGTCTCTCAGATCTCTTGAGGTAGGCACTCTGCGAACCCTTACTTGAATCATTTGGGTTCTCCTGTTGTAGTTGGGTCTTGAATGTTGTCCTGTTCATGAATGGTGTTTCCTCTCAGGCTAGCTGACTATGTGGTTCATCTCTGACCACATCATGCAAGCTGTTGTGGAGGTGCTGACTGAACAGAACAAAATACAAGACAAAATATGAAACAGAAGAAACAAAACAAGAACGTACACAAGACTGCTCTGTTGAATAATAACAAATCAATAAAGCAGATCGATAAAGAAGATAAACTCTAAATGGGCAAAAGGAAAGAAAGAGAAACTAAAAAAAGAGAAAAGAGACGAAAATGGAGAAGAGGAGAGAAGAAAGAAAAGTTAAGAGGCCTCCGCTGCAGCCGATTTTTAATGCCCCATGGGAACTTGCTTTGGATTACACTCTTCTTTCTGCCAATTCTGAGCTTCCTGTTAGGTACTTAGGTGCTAACCACTATCAGGCACTCTCTTTTGGCTTTCAGTAACCTGATTGAAGCTCCAAGCGATCCATTGATCCACTGCTTGTGTCTATCTCCACAGACCTTGGCTGCAAGCTGGAGGGGCTAATCTGCTCTCTAAAGTCGGGTATTAGCCACACAGGGTCCAGGCCTGGGTCAGCAAACTTCCCCTGGTTACCTGGGCTCTGCCTTTGCCTGATTGCCAGCTATCAATCTTATTCACTCAAAAGTCTGCTTCTGAAAGGTGCGGGAGGTGCTGTTTAGCTTTCAGGGAATATGGTGGGTGTGTTTTCCTGTCCCAGAGCTACTCCTCCACCAGTGACCAAAATATTACTCTGCCCTTGGCTAGACAGAGATCCTTGTATGGAGACCCGCGGGGACAGTTGGGAACCTGGAGTTTTTATCCGTCTGGTTTCCAGAATAGCTGGGCAGAAGGCCCCTCCTCCAATTCAGTCACTGGGGGCTCCTGGAAACTGTTCAGACCCCTGTAAGTTTGGCCTCTGATTTTGTTTCCTCTGCAAAATTTAAAATGCAGGGTGTGGCATGCGGGGCTCCTGAGAGTAAGCCTGAGGCTACTGGCAGTGGCTAGCTCTTTTTAGGAAAAATGGCCATTTTGGTTTGGATGAATGATCAAATGTAGGATTCCTGGCTATTGCTTTTCCACTTCTCTCTGCCCTGTCTCCCACCATAACCCTCCCCTCAGGCACCTTCAGTCTGCACCTCCTTCCCTGCACGAAAACCTCAGGTTAGTAGTTGCAAATGAAAACTCCTGTGCTCTGGAATTAGAGAAAAATAAACAAAACAAAACTATAGCTTTCTCTCCAACTGGCTCTGGTCTGCAGGCTCCAGACTCCCAGGCAGTCAGCAGCCCTGCCACCTTTCCTGGCTAAATGTTATATGGGCTGCAGTTTTGGCTCTGGTGCTCCTGGCTGTGGAGCCCAGCTTGGGCTCTGGGCCTCTATATTCTGAGGGAAAAGACTCTCCTATAGCCCTGAGCTCCCTCATCTCTCTGCCGCCCTGCCGTCCCTGGAAGCTGGGTCAGCTCCTCTCATGACCTCACCCTTCCTACTGGTCTCCAGGTGTTTTCTGTCCTTCCTTGATATAAGTCTCCTCCTCAGCTGGATCTAAGTTTGAAATTCCAGGTGAATGTTCTCCAATTTAGTTGTATTTCCAGTCTGACCCTGGGATGAGGTGCACAACAGATCTGCCTATTTGGCAGCCATTTTCTCCCCCTCCTTTTCTTTCTGAGATGCCTCCCTGCCTTGATCATTCATGGTATTTGATGGGCTCCTTCTCTGTCTAAGCATCTACATATTGGCATTTCTTTAGCAGATCTCTATGAAGAGGTCTTTCTACTATTTTCCAGTATGTGGGGCTGAATCACAATTTTTTAGCTCTGTGAAATCTCATAGCTGACCTCCATGGCTGCCATCAGTATAGCTGCACCATTTGGGGTGGGGTTTGTTTTTACCTGTTGGTAATGGTAATCCAGACTTCCACTGGATGTCTCCCTTCCTCCCTGTATCTCCCCCCCACCCCCCATGCCCCAACCAGGGATCAGTCACAGAGGGAAATAGCAATTCTGCAATAATCGTTCTCAATTTGCAAAGAATGTGCTCCTCAACCTGACACCAAGGGCAATGGGAGACAAATTTTGGGAGTCTAAGGTACTGGGCTTTGTGGCTTTGTTTCTTTTTTTTTCTTTTTTCTTTTTTTTTTTTTGAAAACTGACCACACAGCAGTGGACAGCCCTGGCAGAACCCCTGTGCTGTGCCCTTTTCCCAGTCTCTTGACTGGCTCAGTTGTTGTTCCCACTGCTCACTCCTGCTGGAGTGCCCACTGAGACTGTGTTTCTCCCAGCTATGGGAAGCACCTGCTACAGCCAGCTGCAGGTCTTCGTCCATGGCCAGTCTGAGCTCTCCGCCCTTCTTTCCTCCCCTGTTCCCTTTTGCCCACCTTTAGATGCTTTAATGCACAGATCTCTCAGGCTTGCCTGTATGTCAAGCAGAGAATAATTTCTTGAGTTACAGCTGATCAACTTGTTGAAATTTCAGAGGGAGATACTAAGGGGATCGCTCAGAACATAGCCATTCTCATATTTTCTTTTTTTTTTTTTTTATGCAGTTTTAAAGGGGATTGTTTTCTTAATTTCCCTTTCCGATAGTTCATTTTGGTGTATAGAAGTGCAACTGATTTACTGAATATTTATTTTGTATCCTGCTACTTTACTGAATTCATTTATCAGTCCTAGTAGCATTTTTGGTGGAATCTTCAGGGTTCTTTATGTACAGTATCATATTATCTGCAAATTATTACATTTTTACTTCTTTCCAATTTGGATGCCTCTATTTCTTCTTTTTGTCTGATTGCGGTGGCTAGGACTTTCAGTACTATGTTGTGTAAGAGTGGTGAAAGTGGACACTTTTGCCTTGTTCCTTATCTTAAGGGAAACACTTTTAGTTTTTCCCTGTTCAGTATGATGTTAGCTGTGGGTTTGTCATATATGGCTTTTAAATGTTAAGGTTTGTTTCCTATATTCCCACTCTACTGTGAGTTTTTATCGTAAGTGCATACGCGATTTCGTCAAATGCTTTTTCTACATCTATTAATATGATCATATGATTTTTACCTTTCATTTTGTTTAAGTGGTATATTATGTTAATTGATGTGTGGTTATTGTACCAACTTTCTGTCAAAGGAATAAATCACAGTCAATCTTGGTGTATGATTTTTTAATGTACTGCTGAATACAGTTTGCTAATAATTTTGTTGAGGATTTTTGCATCTATATTCATCAGGGATATGCTCCTATAATTGTCTTTACTTATAGTCTCACTAGAGGCCCATTGCATGAAGATTTGTGCAATAGGCCTTCCTTCCCCTGGCTGCCAGCACTGGTTTTCCTCCGGCACCTGGGACCCAGGCCTTCGCTCTGGCTGCTGCCTTACGTCTTCGCTCCAGCCAGAGTCTGCAGTCTTCACTCTGGCCAGAGTCTGCAGTCTTCACTCCCGCCAGAGCACCGCTCCTGTAGCTTCCTCCGCCCCCTGCCCTCACCCTCATAGCAGGCATCCCGCCCTGCCGGGCTGCTCCGAGTGCTGCCCAGAGGCCTGGAGCGGCTGGGGGCAGGGCCACCACCATCTTTGTCGGGTGAATTTGCATACTCACTCCTGATTGGCTGGTGGGTGTCGCGGAGGTATGATCAATTTGCATATTTCTCTTTTATTAGTGTAGTTTATTCTGTTTTGGGATTATCATAATGCTGGCCTCATAAAATGAGTTTTGATATCTTCCCTCCTCTTGAATTTTTTGGAATAGTTTGAGAAGGATAGGCATTAGTTTTTGAAATGTTTGGTAAAATCCAACTGTGAAACCATCAGGACTTTTGTTTGTTTGGAGGTATTTTTTATAACTGCTTTAATTTCATTGATTTTAATCAGTCTGTTCAGATTTTCTGTCTCTTCTTGATTCAGTCTTGGAAAAGTATATGTTTATAGGAATTTATCCATTCTTCCAGATTGTACTGTTTGTTGGCATATAATAACTAGAGGCACAAAATTCGTGTACGGGTGCAGTCCCTAGAGCTGGCCAGCAACCGAAGCACAAGCGTCTGGCATGGAAGGGCAGGTCCCAGCTGACCTCTGGGCCCTGGGAAGCACCTGGGCTCCTGGGACCCCACGTGCCCCCCCTCTACCTGAGTCATTGGGCCCCCACCCATTTCCCTCAGCGCCTGGTCACCATCTGCAGGGCAATCGGCAAGGCAATCGGGCCCTGCTCGCACCTGCCTTGGCCTGGCGCTGCCCGCTCACCTGCTCCACTATCCTGCCACAGTTCCGCTCTCGTTGGGGCCCATTGGGGGCGGCAGCACCTCCACTGCCTCCCACTGCCAGCGCTGCGTCGCCGATGCCCACCATGTTCCGTGCTGCCCCCTGGTGGTCAGCGCACATCATAGCAAGCGGTCGAACTCCCGGTCGAGGGGACAATTTGCATATTAGGCTTTTATTATATAGGATGTTTTCTTATAACTCTTTGTATTTCTGTGGTTTCAGGTGTTACTTCTCTTTCATTTCTAATTTTATTTATTTGGGTCCTCTTTTTTTCTTGATTAGTTTGGTTAAAGTTTTGTCAATTTTGTTATCTGTTCATAGAACCAGATCTTGGTTTCATTGACCTTTTGTATTATTTTGCCTTGGACTCTCTTTTGTTTATTTCCACTCTGATATTTATTACTTCCTTTCTTCTACTTTGGGCGTTGTTTGCTGTTCTCTTTCTAGTTCCTTTAGGTGTAAGGTTAGGTTATTTATTTGAGATTTTTCTCATTTCTTGAGGTAGGCCTGTAATGCTACGAATTTTCCTGTTAGGAATGTTTGTGCTGTGTCCAATAGATTTGAGGTTTTGTATTTTCATTTTCATTTGTCTCAAAGTGTCTTTTTATTTTTTCCTTGATTTAATTGTGAAACCGTTCATTGTTTAGTAATGTAATTTAGTCTTGTGTGTTTATATGTTTTTCATTATTTTTCTTGTAGTTGATTTCTAGTCTCATACATTGTGATTGGAGAAGATGCTTGATATGATTTCAGTCTTCTTAAATTTATTGAGATTTGTTTTGTGTCCTAACATGTGCTCTAGCCTAGAAAATGTCCCATGTGCACTTGAAAAGAATGTATGTTTTGCTACTTTGGGGTGAAGTGCTCTGAAAATACCAGTTAAATTTATCTGGTCTAGTGTGTCATTTAAGGCTGCTATTTCCTTGCTGATTTTCTGTCTGAAGATCTGTCCATTGATGTCAATGGGATGTTAAAATTCTCTACTATGACTGTATTACTGTTGATCTCTCCCTTTATGTCTGTCAAGATTTGCTTTATAAATTTAGGTATTTCTATGTTGGGTGTATAAATGTTTACAAAGGTTATATCCTCTTGTTGGATTATGTAATGTCTTTTTTGTCTCTTATAGCCTTTGTTTTAAAGTGTATTTTGTTTGATATAAGTATTGCTGCCCCAGCTTTTTTTTTTTTTTTTTAGTATGTTTTTATTTATTTCAGAAAGAGGAAGGGAGAGAGATAAGGGATAGAAACATCAATGATGAGAGAAAATCATTGATCGGCTGCCTCCTGCATGCCCTGTACTGGGGATTGAACCCCAACCCAGGCATGTGCCCTGACAGTGAATCTTGAACCATGATGTCTTGGTTCATAAGTTGACACTCAACCACTCAGCCACACTGGACCAGCCCCAGCTCTTTTTCTTTTTCTATTTCCATTCCCGTGAAATATCTTTCTCCATCCCTTTATTTCAGACTGTGTGTGTCTTTCATTCTGAGGATCTCTTATAGACAGCATGTACATGGGTCTTGTTTTCTTATCCATTCAGCTGCCATGGTTTTTTTTATTGGAGCATTTAATTTATTTACATTTAAAGTGATTGTATGTATTTATTACCATTTCATTCTTTTTTCATTGCTTTTTAGAGAGAGAGGAAGAGAGAGGATAGAGAGAAGAAACATTGATGAGAGAGAAACACCACAAATCAGGCATGTGCCCTGACCAGGAATTGAACCATTGACCTCTTGATTCATGGGTCAACGCTCAACCACGGAGCCACACCAGCTGAGCAATGCAACTTTTAAAATCTTCATTGTCAAAATTATTACATAGGTCCCCCTTTTTTCTCCTATTGACCACTTATAGCCTGCCCCCCCTCCTGCCCCCTGCTCCCTGGCCCAGGCTTCCACCACCCTGTTGTCTGTGTCCATTTTTTGTTGTTCTTAATCCTCAGCCAAGGATATTTTTTCCATTGATTTTTTTTTTTTTAGAGAGTAGAAGGGATGGGGGGAGAGACAGAGAGAGAGAAACATCAATGTGAGAGAGACACATCAATTGGCTGCTTCCCGCACATGCTCCAAACAGGGCTGGGGATTGAGCCTATGACCAAGGTATGTGCTCTTGACCAGAATCGAACCAATGACCCTTTAGTCCACGGGCTGACACTCTAACCACTGAACCAAACCAGCTAGGGCTTCATTCTTTATTAAAAAAACTAGCGTTCCCGTTGCAGGAAAAATCCTGCAATAGGGTTTCCCACTGCACTCTACCCCACCCTGCCTGCTCTCCTCCCTTGTCCCCCGCCCCGCCTTCTCCACCAGCCCCCCTGCTTTTCTCCCTTCTCCGCCAGCCCGCCTACTCTTCTTCCTTCTCCCCTGGCCCTGCCTCCGCTCCTCCCTTCTCCCCCGGCCCACCTTCTCCGCCAGCCCGCCTGCTGTTCCCTTCTCCCCCGGCCGCCTTCTTCCGCCAGCCCGCCCACTTTTCCCTTCTCCCCCGGCCCCGCCTCTGCTCCTCCCTTCTCCCCCGCCCCGCCTTCTCTGCCAGCCCGCCCGCTCTCCTTCCTTCGCCCGCGGCCCCGCCTCCTCTCCTCCCTTCTCCTCCCCCCCGGCTTGCTTGCTTCTCCCCAGCTTTGCTCCCTTCTGCAGCTCTTGGCTTCTTTCTATGCTGTCTTGATATGCAAATTAGCCGCCATCTTTGTTGAGGTAATTTGCATACTCGTCCTGATTGGTTGGTGGGCGTGGCTTGGCTGGTGGGCGTGGTTTGGGCATAGCGAAGGTGCGGTCAATTTAAATATTTGTCTATTATTAGGTAGGATAATTTTTATTGATTTCAGAGAAGAAGGGAGGAGAGAGATAGAAACATCAGCGGTGAGAGGGAATCATTGATTGGCTGCCTCCTGCACGGCACACACTGGGGATCGAGCTCACAACCTGGATATGTGCCCTGATGGGGAATTGAACTGAGACCTCCTGGTTCATAGGTCAACACTCAACCACTGAGCTGCACTGACTGGGCACCATTTCATTCTTTATAACTATGTTTTTTCTTCTTAAAGAAGTCCCTTTAACATTTTTTTTCTTTTTTCATTTTAATTTCTTTATTGATTAAGGTATTACATATGTGTTCTTATCCCCCCATTACCTTCCCAAACCCCACCCCAATCATGCCCTCACCCCCCTGTTGTCTGTGTCCATTGGTTAGGCTTATATGCATGCATACAAGTCCTTTGATCTCTCCCCCTTACCCCACCCTCCCCTACCTTCCCTCTGAGGTTTGACATTCTGATAGATGCTTCTCTGTCTCTGGATCTGTTTTTGTTCGTCAGTTTATGTTGTTCATTATTTCCCATAGATGAGTGAGATCATGTGATATTTATCTTTCTCTGACTGACATATTTCACTTAGCATAATGCTTTCCAGTTCCATCCATGCTGTTGCAAAGGGTAGGAGTTCCTTTTTTTTACCGCAGCATAGTATTCCATTGTGTGGATGTACCACAGTTTTTTAATCCACTCATCTGCTGATGGGCACTTAGACTGTTTCCAAATCTTAGCTATGGTGAATTGTGCTGCTATGAACATAGGGGTGCATATATGCTTCTCATTGGTGTTTCTAGCTTTTTGGGATATATTCCTAGAAGTGGGATTACTGGGTCAAATGGGAGTTCCATTTTTAGTTTTTTGAGGAAACTCCATACTATTCTCCACAGTGGCTGCACCAGTCTGCATTCCCACCAGTAGTGCACGAGGGTTCCTTTTTCTCCGCATCCTCGCCAACACTTGTCATTTGTTGATTTGTTGATGATAGCCATTCTGACAGGTGTGAGATGGTACCGCATTGTCATTTTGATTTGCATCTCTCAGATAATTAGTGACTTTGAGCTTGTTTTCATATGTCTCTTGGCCTTCCTTCTGTCTTCTTTCGAAAAGTTTCTATTTAAGTCCGTTGCCCATTTTTTTATTGGACCATTTATCTTCCTTTTATTAGGTTGTATGAGTTCCCTGTAAATGTTGGAGATTAAACCTTTATCAGTGATAACATTTGCAAATACGTTCTCCCGTACAGTGGACTTTCTTGTTGTTTTGTTGATGGTTACTTTTTGCTGTGTAAAAGCTTTCTATTTTGATGTAGTCCCATTTTTTTATATTCTCTTTAGTTTCCATTGCCCAAGGAGCAGAATCGGTGAAGAAATTCCTTCGGCATACGTCTGAGATTTTGCTGCCTGTGGCTTCGTCTAGTATTTTTATGGTTTCCTGTCTTATGTTTAAGTCCTGTATCCATTTTGAGTTTATTTTTGTATATGGTGTAAGTTGGTGGTCTAGTTTCATTTTTTGCATGTATCTGTCCAATTTACCCAACACCATTAGTTGAAGAGACTGTCTTGACTCCATTGTATGTTCATGCCTCCTTTGTCAAATATTAATTGAGCATAGTGGTTTGGGTCGATATCTGGGTTCTCTATTTCATTGGTCTATATGTCTGTTCTTGTGCCAGTACCAGGCTGTTTTGAGAACAGTGGCTTTGTAATACAGCTTGAAATCTGGTATTGAGATCCCTCCTTCTTTGTTCTTCTTTTTCAGGATTGCTGTGGCTATTCGGGGTCTTTTTTTAATTCCAGATGAATTTTTGAAGAGTTCTTTCTAGGTCTGTGAAATATGCCGTTGGTATTTTAATGGGGAGTGCATTGAATCTATAGATTGCTTTGGGTAGTATGGACATTTTAATGTTGTTGATTCTACCAATCCATGAACACGGTATGTTCTTCCATCTGTTTATGTCTTCCTCTATCTCTTTTTTCACTGTCCTGTAGTTTTTCGCATTCAGGTCTTTTACCTCCTTAGTTAGCCTTTTGCACTCGGATGTCGAGTGTGACTCGACACGGTTAGCATCGGTAGCAGCTTGTATGTCAAGCCACACTCAACTCGTAGTTTCACCACGGGGGGAAGGGGGATTTTTGTCTATTTTTCCAGTATCTTTTCTTGTTTTCATTAGCATGAAAGGACAAGTAAAATGGAAATGCTGTCTCAACTGATGCGAAAAAATGAAAAACTGATAACGCATGTGAAATTTATTAGGAAACTAGTGCATGATCTTGTTGGAGAATTCAGAGATGGTACACTAACTTCCAGGGGTAGATTATTATCCACTAACTTAGAGCAACATTTAGATGAAAAGTGCCATATAATCACACCTCACCCTAACAAAAAAACACAAAGATTGTGTTGTTTGTTCTAACAGAAAAATCAAAGGAAGAAGAAGAGAGACGATTTATATTTGCGAAACATGTGAATGTAAACCAGGTCTTCATGTGGGTGAATGTTTCAAAAAATATCACACCGTGAAAAATTATAGAGATTAAAATTACTCTTTGAATGTATCAATAATTTGAAATATAAAAAAATCCAAATAAATAAGTTTGTATGAAAAGAAATTCCAGTTTTTTATTCTACTGCCACGCTTGGTAAAATCTGGGGTATTTAAAAAATTAAATCCCGAGTAGAATAAAGGAATCGAGAAAAAAAGCAAGCGAGTGCAAAGGGTTAAGTTTATTCCTAGGTATCTTAATTTTTTTGGTGCGATGGTAAATGGGATTGCTTTTTTAGTCTCTCTTTCTGTAAGTTCACTATTGGTGTATAAAAATGCCATAGAATTCTTGGCATTAATTTTGTATTCTGATACATTGCCAAATTCATTTATTAAGTCTAATAATTTTTTAATGGAGTCTTTAGGGTTTTCTATATACAGTATCATGTCATCTTCGAAAAAGGACAGTTTTACTTCTACTTTTCCAATTTGGATGCCTTTTATTTCTTCTTCTTGTCTGATCGCAATGGCTAATACTTCCAGTACTATGTCGAACAGGAGTGGTGAGAGTGGGCATCCCTGTCTTGTTCCTGTTCTTAGGGAAAATGGTTTTAGTTTTTGTCCATTAAGTGTGGTGCTGGCTGTGGGTTTGTCATATATGGCTTTTATTATGTTGAGGTATGATCCTTCTATTCCCACCTTGCTGAGAGTTTTTATCAAGAAAGGGTGTTGGATTTTGTCAAATGCTTTTTCTTCATCAGTTGATATGACTATGTGATTTTATCCCTCAATTTGTTTATGTGATTTATCACGTTTATTGATTTGCGGCTATTGTACCATCCTTTCATCCCCGGGATAAATCCTGCTTGGTCGTGGTGTATGATCATTCTGATGTACTGCTGGATCCGATTTGCTAGAATTTTGTTGATGATTTTGGCATCTATGTTCATGAGGGATATTGGCCCATAATTCTCTTTCATTGTGTTGTCTTCTTCTGGTTTTGGTATTAGGTGATGCTGGCTTCATAGAATGAGCTTGGAAGTGTTCCTTCCTCTTGAATTTTTTTGAGTAATCTGAGGAGGATAGGTTTTAGTTCTTCCTTGAATGTTTGTTATAACTCCCCCTGTGAAGCAGTCTGGTCTTGGGCTTTTGTTTGCTGGAATCTCTTTGATGACTGCTTCAATTTCTTCCATAGTTATCGGCCTATTGAAATTTTTAGAATATTCCTGATTGAGTTTTGGAAGGTTGTATTTTTCTAGGAATATGTCCATTTCCTCCAGGTTGTCTAGTTTGTTGGAGTAGAGTTGTTCATAGTATTTTTTACCAATTCTTTGTATTTCTGTGGGGTCTGTTATTATTCCGCCTCTTTCATTTCTGATTTTGTTTATTTAGGTCCTCCCTCTTTGCTTCTTGATGAGCCTGGCTAGAGGTTCATCAATCTTGTTTATCCTTTCAGAGAATTAGCTCTTGGTTTCATTGATCTTTTGTATAGGTTTTTTTTGGTCTCTATGTCATATATTTCTGCTCTGATCTTTATTATCTCCTTCCTTCTGCTCACTCTAGGCTTTTCTTGTTGCTCTCTTTCTAATTCTTTGAGTTGTAGAGTTAGATGATTTACTTCCATTTTTTCTTGTTTTTTGAGGTAGGCCTGTAGAGCTATAAATTTCCCTCTCAGGACTGCTTTCATTATGTCCCATAGATTTTGGATTGTTGTGTTTTTATTGTCATTAGTTTCCAGGTTGTTTTTAATTTCTTCTTTGATCTCACTGGTAAACCAATCAATATTTAATAGCATTCTATTCAGCTTCCAAGTGTTTCAGTGTTCTGGATTGTTTTTATTTTAGTTTATTTCTAATATTATGCCATTGTGGTCTGAGAAGATGCTTGGTATGATTTCAATCTTCTTGAATTTTGGGAGACTTTGCTTGTGACCCAATATGTGGTCTATTTTTGAAAATGTCCCATATGAGCTTGAGAAGAACCTATATTCCGCAGCTTTGGGGTGAAATGTTCTGAATGAGTCATTTAGGATTGTTGTTTCTTTGCTGAGTTTTTGTCTAGAGGATTTATCCACTGATGTCAGTGGTGTATTAAAGTCCCTACTATGATTATTTTGTTGTCGATCTCTCCCTTGATATCTTCCAGGAGTCTTTTAATGTAGTTGGGTGCTCCTGCATTGGGTGCATATATGTTAATCAGGGTTATATCCTCTTGTTGTATCGATCCCTTTAGTATTATGAAGTGGCCTTCCTTATCTCTTGTTATGGCCTTCACTTTGAGGTCTATTTTGTCAGCTATAAGTATTGCTACCCAAGCTTCTTTTTTCTTTCCATTTGCCTGAAAGATATTTTTCCATCCCTTCACTTTCAGTCTGTGTGAGTCCCTTGTTCTTAGGTGGGTCTCTTGTAGACAGCATATATATGGGTCATGTTTTTTTATCCATTCAGCCACTTGATGTCTTTTGATTGAAGCACTTAGCCTGTTTACATTTAAAGTTATTATTGAAAGGTACTTATTTCTAGCCATTTTTATTTTTTGAACCTGTGTTCCTTCTTACCTTTTTATTTCTTCTTTTTACAGCATTCCCTTTAGCATTTCTTGCATTGCTGGCTTGGTAGTGATAAACTCCCTTAGCCTTTTTTTGTCTGCGAAGTTCCTGATTTACCCTTCAATTTTGATTGCTAGTCTTGCTGGATAGAGTATTCTTGGGTTCAGTCCCTTGCTTTGCATCACTTTGTATATCTCCTTCCATTCCCTTCTAGCTTGATGTATTTCTGTTGAGAAATCATTTGATAATCTGATGGGGGGTCCTTTGTAGGTAACTCTCTGTGTCTCTCCTGCAGCCTTTAAGATTCTCTCTTTGTCGTTAACATTTGCCATTTTAATTATGTGTCTTGGTGTGGGTCTTTTGGGATTCATCTTCCTTGGGACTCTCTGTACTTGTGTAACTTTTTTCTTCCCCATATCAGGGAAGTTTCCTGTCATTATTTCTTCAAATCAATTTTCTAATCCTTGCTTCTCTTCTTGTACTTCTGGCAGCCCTATTATACCTTATTAGAGGCCCGGTGCACGAAATTCGTGCACGGTGGGGGGGGAGGTCCCTCAGCCCAGCCTGCACCCCCTCCAATCTGGGACCTAGGATCGGGCCTAAACGGGCAGTCGGACATCCCTCTCTCAATCCAGGACTGCTGGCTCCCAACTGCTCGCCTGCCTGCCTTCCTGATTGCCTCTAACCGCTTTTGCCTGCCAGCCTGATCACCCCCTAACCACTCCCCTGCCAGCCTGATTGATGTCTAACTGCTCCCCTGCCAGCCTGGTTGCCCCCAACTTCCTTCCTCTGCCACCCTGGTCACCCCTAACTGCCCTCCCCTGAAGGCTTGATCGCCCCCTACTGCCCTCCCTTGCAGGCCTGGTCCCTCCCAACTGCCCTCCCCTGCTGGCCCGATCGCCCGCAACTGCCCTCCCTTGCAGCCCTGGTCCCTCCCAACTGCCCTCCCCTGCTGTCTTGTGTCCACATGGGGGCAGCAATCTTGTGTTTTGGAGTGATGGTCAATCTGCATATTACTCTTTTATTAGATAGGATAGAGGCCTGGTACATGGGTGGGGGCCAGCTGGTTTGCCCTGAAGGTTGTCCTGGATCAGGGTGGGGGTTCCCTTGGGGCGTGGGGCGGCCTGAGCGAGGGGCCTGTGGTGGTTTGCAGGCCGGCCACGCCCCCCTGCGACCCAAGCGGAGGTCCTGGTATCTTGGGTTTATTTACCTTCTACAATTGAAACTTTGTAGCCTGGAGCAGAGCCAAACCTCCTGCTAGCTTCGTGGTCGCAGCCATTTCTGTTGGAATTTATTTATCTTCTATAATTGAAACTTTGTAGCCTTAAGCGGAGGCCTGGGTCAGCCAGGGTGTGCAGAAAGCTTGGCTTCCTCCATTGCCGGGGAAACCCAAGCCTCCCTCCTGCTCTCTCTGTGGCCACAGCCATCTTTGGTTTGTTTAACTTGCATACTCGCTCCTGATTGGCTGGTGGGCATGGCTGGTGGGTGTAGCAGAGTGATGGTTAATTTGCATATTACTCTTTTATTAGATAGGATGTTACTTCGTTTTGCATTGTCCCAAATCTCCCTTAGATTCTCTTCCACCTTTTTAATTTTTTTTCTCCAGTTGCTGTTCAGATTGGGCTTGTTTCTGTACTTTATCTTCTAACTCACTAATTTGGTCCTCTGCTTCTTCTAGTCTACTGTTGAAGCCTTCCATGGTGTTTCTTATTGTAGCTATATCATTTTTCATTTCTTTCTTATTTTTGCATAGGTTGTTGATTTTCTTATCCATCCAGTGTATGAACTGTATGACCATTACTCTGAATTCTTTTTCTGTCATGTTGCATGCTTCTGTTTCACTTATTTCCTTTCTTGGCAATTCCTCCTTTTCTTTCCTCTGGGGATTGCTTTGTTGTCTCCCCATTCTGACTATCACCAGAAGATTCAAATGTCAAGTTGTGGGGGCCTGGGCCATGTGCAGTGGGAGTTTTGCACCCCCCAAGTGTCACTGAAGAGCACTGACACCAAGACATGTGGCTGCTGTGGGTTGGTGGGAGCCACATTCACCCCGGTCAGAGTCACAGGTGCTTAGTGTGGCCTCATGTGCGCACCAAGAATCAGGGACCCTGCCTGTGCCACGCTGAAACAGAGAACCTGCAGGCGTGTACCAAAAATCAAAGTTTCCTAGCGTGTGTCAGGAGTCAGAGGCTCCCTGTGTCCATGCCGAAAATCAAGTGTCAGAGTATCTGTTGCTTGGTGTGGCCTCGCACCGAGGATCAGGGTCCCTGTGTGCACATGCGCCAAGAATTGGAGTTGCTGGCTCTTAGTGTGAATGTACTGGGAATCAGGGATCCCAGGCACACACAGTGAGAAGCAGAGTCTAGTCACTGGTGCTCATTGCTGCCTCTTGTGTGGAGATTCTGGGTCCACGATCTGCTTGGGAGACCGGGTTGCACAGTTGCACTGTGTCAGCTGGAGGTCCATTCCTGTCCTGTGTAAAACAGCCTTCTGTGTGCGTTTGCCCAAAATCAAAGTCAGGTAGCACTGCCGCCCAGTGTGGGTGTGGGGTCTGTTCACGCGAGTGTGCACTGTGGGAAACAAACTTCCCGTGTCCATGTACCCAGGCTCGAATTCCACGCTGTCCCCCTGTGTGGGCACGGGGTCTGTTTTTGGGAAACAAAACTCCCCGAGTTTGCATTTCCAGGTTCAAATTCAGCGCAGCCTCCCTGCTTGGGTACAGGGTGCGGACATGGCAAACAAACTCCCCGGGTTCGTGCCACCAGGCTCAAGTTCAGCGCTGTCTCCCTGCGTGGGCATGGGATCTGGTCACAGAAAACAATCTCCCCAAGATCGCGTGCCTAGGCTCAAATTCAGCACAGCCTCCCTGCCTGGGCGTGGAGCCTGGTCGTGGAAACAAACCCCCCGAGTTCGCACGTCCTGGTTCAAATTCAGCGCAGCCTCCCTGCTTGTGTGCAGGGTCTGGTTGTGGGAAACAAACTCCTTGGGTTTTCACCCCCAGGCTCCAGTTCAGTGTGGTTTCCCAGCGTGGGCGCGGGATTTGATCGCGGAAAAAAATCTCCCAAAGGTTGTGCACCTAGGCTCAAATTCAGCACAGCATCCCTGCCTGGGCTTGGTCTAGTTGTGGGAAACACTCCCCGAGCTCGCATGTCCAGGTTCAGATTCAGTGCAGCCTCCCTAGTTGGACGGAGGGTCTGGACATGAGAAACAAACTCCCCAGCTTCCTGCCCCCAGGCTCAGATTCAGCGCTGTCTCCCTGCCTGGGCTTGGTCTAGTTGTGGGAAACACTCCCCGAGCTCACACGTCCAGGCTCAGATTCAGCGCTGTCTCCCTGCCTGGGCGCAGGAAACAGTCTCCCCAAGGTTGCATCCCTAGGCTCTAATTCAGCAGTCTGCCTGCCTGGGCGCGGAACCTGGTCGCGGGAAACAAACTTTCCTTGTCGGCACACCAGGGCTCAAATTCAGGTAGAGCTGCCACTGCTGTGTGTGGGCAGAAAGCCTGATGGTGCAGCCGGGGTCTGGCAGTTCTTGTGCCACTGCCGCGGGGCCAGTGAGGAGGGGCATTGGCTTTGTGACTCACAGAAATCTGTGGCCTGGGTGCCTGGAGTGTTGGTGTCCCTGGGTCTACAGCTGTGGTCGCAGGTCTTTGCCCAAGTGGCTGTAGGGTCCCAGTTTGCTACTGAGACCAGACTGGGTGGTGGCGAGGCTAGGATCCTAGTCTCAAGCAGTTCTGTTCTTCAAGCTGGCATGGTCTCTGTGCCGCCGGTGTCCTCCCCGGAGTGTTTGCGGTGGCATCAGGGTTTTGCCATTGAAGACTGCCCAGATTGGCAGCCCCTTGGAAGACCTGCAGGACCTAAATGTCCCTATTTCACTCACAAACACACCCACACACGTCCACACACTCCTCTATCGCTCCCTGACTCTCACACACACTCCCTCCCTCCCTTCTTTCCAGTTGCCATCTTCTCCTTTTAACCCTTTGCACTCGCTTGCTTTTTTCTCGATTCCTTTATTCTAATGCTAATGGTGTCAAGTCACACTCGACATCCGAGTGCAAAACGTTAACATTTGTAATAGTGTTTTAGTGGTAGTACAATCCTTTTTATCTTTTTCTTGTCTGGGAGGTTCTTTATTTCTCCTTCAATCCTATATAATAAAAAGGGAATATGCAAATTGACCATCATTCCATCACAAAGATGGCTGCACCCACAGCTGAGGCCAAGTTCCCATAAGGAGCCTTAACGAGCAATCAACAGGGACCTGAGGCTATGCCCTCCCCCGCCCCATGGGGCTTGACAGGGGATCTCAGGCCGCGCCCCCCACCCAGCAGGGCTTGACAGGGGACCTCAAGGTGCGCTTCCCGCCCTGGTGCTGAGCTAGGGGACCTCAGGCTGCTCCCCCCGCCCCAGCACGCGCCCCCCCACCAGGTGGGGCTTAACAGGGGACTTAAGGCTGTGCCCCCCAGCACCAGGCCAGGGGAACCTCAGACCGCACCCCCCACTTGGCAGGGCTTGAAAGGGGACCTGAGGCTGCACCCCCTGCCCCAGCACCAGGCCAGGGGACCTGAGGCTGCAACCCCCTGCCTGGCTGGGCTTGACAGGGGACCTCATGCCATGCCCCCCACCCAGCGGGGCTTGATGGGGGACCTCAAGGTGCACCCCCCTGTGCTGGGTCAGGGGAACTCAGGCCGCGCCCCCGCCCAGCAGGGCTTGACGGGGGACCTGAGGCTGTGCCTCCTCCCGGTCCTGGGCCGGGGTACCTGAGGCTGCGTCCCCCCCGCCTAGCGGGGATTGATGGGGGACTTCAGGTCATGCCCCCCACCCAGCGGGGCTTCACAGGGGATCTTAGGCCATGTCCCGCACCTGGCGGGGCTTGACGTAGGACCTCAAGGCATGCCCCCCGCCCCAGTCTGAGCTGGGGGACCTCAGGCCATGCCCCCGTCCTGGCTCTGGGCCAGGGGACCTGAGGTTACACCGCCTGCCCGACAGGGCTTGACAAGGGTGGGACTGGCCAGGTCTGGATCTAGTCCAGTGGGTGGGAGCCGGCCGGGTCTGGGTCTCACGTGATTTTGAGGTGCATGTGGGTGGGCGGGGACTTGACTCTGGGTCCCGTGGTGAGCCCCAGACTCTGACAGGAGGAAGGTTTTCATATACATTTTACTAACTTTCATCTCTGACACTTCTATTATAGTGAAAGGGCAAATAACAATATTAAATTATTTCCTCTAATGAATCCCTTTTTAATGTGCACGATTTCATGCACCGGGCCACTAGTTTTAAATAATAGCCTTGCTGAGTAGAGTAGTCTAGGTTGTATGTCCTTGCTTTTGATCACTTTGAGTATTTCAGTTCTGTTTAACTTTTTGAAGAACTGTCAAACTGTTTTCCATGGCAGCTGCAACATGTTACATTTCCACAGGCAGTGCATATGGGTTCCAGTTTCTCTACATCCTCTCCAACACTTGTGGTTTTTAAAAAATAATAGCCATTTTAAGGGTGTGAAATGGTATCTCATTGTGGATTTGATTTGCATTTCCCTAATGTCTAGTATGTTGAACACAGCTTTTCATGTCCTTATTTATTGGCCATCTGTATATTTTCTCTGGAGAAATATCTATTCCAGTTATTTGCCCATATTATAATTGGATTATTTATTTTGTTGTTGAGTTTTAGGAGTTCTTTATACATTATGGATATTAATTATCAGTTTTATTATTTTCAGATATTTTTTCTCTTTCTCTCAATTGCCTTTGCTTTGTCTTGGTAGCTTTACTGATTCAGAAACTGTTTTTAAAATTGATTTTGAGAGAGACAGTAAGGGGGAGAGAGAAGGAAGGAAGGAAGGAAGGAAGGAAGGAAGGAAGGAAGGAAGGAATGAAGGAAGGAAGGAAGGAAAGAGGGAGGGAGGGAGGGAGGGAGGGAAAGAAAGGAAAGAAAAAGAAAAAAAAGATATGTTGTTCCATTTATTCATATATTCATTCATTGATTTTTGCATGTGCCATGACTGGGGTTCTAACACACAACCCTGGCATATTAGATGAGACTCTAATCAACTGAGTTTCCTGGCCAGGGTCCACAAATTTTTTTAATTTGATACAGTCCAGTTTCTCTATTTTTTTCTTTTGTGGCCTTTGCTTTTGGTGTCATTTGCAAGAAATCATTGCCAGATCTAACATATGAAACTTTTCCTGTTTTCTTCTAAAAGTTTTCTACTTTTAGCTCTTTCATTTAGGTATTAGATTCATTTTCAATTAATTTTTGTATATGGTGTAAGGCAGTGGTCGGCAAACCGTGGATCGCGAGCCACATGTGGCTCTTTGGCCCTTTGAGTGTGGCTCTTCCACAAAATACCACGTGCAGGCGCGCACGTACAGTGCGATTGAAATTTCATGGCCCATGCACAGAAGTCGGTTTTCGGCCTGGGCGAGTCTATTTTGAAGAAGTGACGTTAGAACACTCAAGGGGCCAAAGAGCCGCATGTGGCTCACGAGCCGCGGTTTGCCGACCACTGGTATAAGGTAAGGGCCCAACATCATCCTTTTTCATGTGGCTATCCAATTTTCTCAGCACCATTTTTTAGAAAGACATTCTCTTTTCCCCTGAATGGTCTTGACATACTTGTCAAAATTCAATTGACCATATAGGTGAAGGCTTATTTCTGGGCTCTCTATTTTATTTTATTTCTGTCTGTCCTGTGCCAATAACACACTGTTTTGATTACTGTATAGCTTTGTAGCAGGTTTTTTAATCAGGATGTGTAAGCCTGTTCTTATTTGAGATTGCTTTGGCAATTTGTGCTTTCTTGAGACTCCATATGACTTTTAAGATGGGTTTTTTCTATTCTGGATGATTCTGGGATTTAAATACAGATCACATTGAATTGTAGATTGCTTTGTGTGGTGTTGACGTCTTAATAATATTATGTCTTCCAATCCGTAAACGTGGAATATATTTCCATTTATTTTTGTCTTCTTTAATTCATTTCAAGAGTGTACAATCGCACAGGTCTGTTGCCTTCTTGGTTACATTTATGTCTTAGTATATATCCTATATAATAAAGAGGTAATATGCAAATTGACCATCACTCCAACACACAAGATGGCCAACCCATGTGGATACAAGATGGCCACCACAAGATGGCCAGCAGAGGAGGGCAGTTGGGCAATCAGGCCAGCAGGGGAGGGCAGTTGGGAGGGACCAGGCCTGCAAGGGAGGGCAGTTGGGCACGATCAGGCCGGCAGGGGAGGGCAGTTAGGGGTCACCAGGCCTGCAAGGGAGGGCAGTTGGGGAGGACCCAGGCCTGCAGGGGAGGGCAGTTGGAGTGACAAGGCCAGCAGAGGAGAGCAGTTGGGAGCAACCAGGCCTGCAGGGGAGGACAGATGGGGGGGACCAGGCCTGCAGGGGAGGACATTTGGGGGCTACCAGGCCAACAGGGGAGGGCAGTTAGGGGCAACTAGCCTGGCAAGGGAGGATAGTTAGGGGTGACCAGGCCAGCTGGGGAGGGCAGTTAGGGGTAATCAGGCTGGCAGGAGAGGGCAGTTAGGGGCGACCAGGCTGGAAAGGGAGGGGATATTAGGGGTGACTGGGCCAGCAAGGGAGGCAGTTGGGGGCAACCAGGCCGGCAAGGGAGGGCAGTTAGGGGCAATTGGGCTGGCAGGGGAGCAGTTAGGTGTCTATCAGGCTGTCTGGGGAGTGGTTAGGGGGTGATCAGGCTGGCAGGCAGAAGTGGTTAGGGGCAACCATGCAGGCAGGCAGGCGAACATTTGGGAGCCAGCAGTTCTGGATTGTGAGAGGGATCCCAGATTGGAGACAGTGCAGGCTGGGCTGAGGGACACACACACACCCCACCCATGCTCGAATTTCGTGCACCGGGCCTCTAGTGTGTGTGTGTGTGTGTGTGTGTGTGTGTGTGTGTGTGTGTGTGTGTGTGTGTGTGTGTATATGTGTGTGTGTGTGTGTGTGTTTATATATGTGTGTGTGTGTGTGTGTGTGTGTGTGTATATATATTTAGTATATTATTTTCTTAGTTCCATTGTAAAAACAATTGTTTAATTAATTTCCTTTTTAGATTGCATATTGCTATTGTATAGAAACATAAGTGATTTTTTATATCTTAATGGATAGCCTACAACTTTGTTGAATTTGTTTATTCTAACACATTTATGTATATGGTCTGTGTGCGTGTGTTTTGTGTAATCTTTGGGGTTTCTACATATAAGATTATGTCATCTGCAGAAAAAATCATTTATTTTTCCTTTTCCAATTGGAGTGCCTTTGGTTGCAACGTGTTGCCTAATGGCCCTAGCTAGAAGTTCCAGTCCGATGTTGTATACCAGCAGGCAAAGCAGGCACCCTTTTCTTATTCTCAGGGACAGCATTTGTCTTTATCCATGGAGTATGATATTACCTGTGGGTTTTTCACAGACGGCCTTTATAATGTTGAGGAAATTTTCTTAAATTCCTAGTTTATTGAATTATTTTGATCATAAAAGGATGTTCAGTTTTGTCAAATACTTTTCTACATCAAGATGAGCATGTTTTGTAAGTGTTTTCTTCATTTTGTGAATATGGTATATTGTTTGTTTATTTGTTTGTTTGTATTTTGAATCATCATTTATTCCAGGAATAAATCCCCCCTAGATCATGATATATAATTCTTTCAATCTGTTGTTGACTTTGGTTTATTAGTATTTTGTTGAAGATTTTTGCATCAGTATTCATAAGTGATATTGTCTGTATCTTTTCATATAGTGCCTTCATACGGTTTTGATATCAGGTAATGTTGGCCTCTTAAACAAGTTAGGATGAGTTTCTCCCTCTTCAGTTTTTTGGAAGAGTTCAAGAAGGGGTGTTGTTAATCCTTTAAATTTTTATTAGATTTCACTAATGAAGCTATTTGTTCCAGGGCTTTTCTTTGTTGGGAGATTTTTGATGACCAATTCAATCTCCTTTTTGGGTATAAGACTGCTCAGATTTTCTGTTTCTTCATTATTCAGTCTTGCTACATGTGTTTTTATAGCTATAGTAGACTCTTATAGTCATTTTATTTCTTAAAATCTGTAGTAATGTGCCCACTTTCTTTCTGATTTTCATAAATTGAGTTTTCTCTTTTTTTTCTTAATCTAGTTAAGGTTTGTCAATTTTGTTGATGTTTTCAAAAACCAACTTTTGGTTCTGATGATGTTCCCTATTCTGTATTCTCTACTTGTGAGTACTCTAATATTCATTATTCTCCTTATGCTAGTTTTGTGTTTAATTTGCTCTATTTCCTTAAAGGTATAGTTAGGTCGTTTATGATTTTTTTTTTTCTGTATGCATTTCAGCTATAAAGTTCCCTCTTAGCACTACTTTTGCTGCATCCCTTAAGTTTGGTATGTCATGTTTTCATTTTTTGTCTCAAGATAATTTCTTATTTCTCTTGTGATTTCTTCTTTGACTTACTGGTTTTTAAAGAGTATATTATTTAATTTTCAGATATTTTTGCAATTTCCAGTTTTTCTTGTTATTTCTAGTTTCCTTCCATTTTGGTTGGGAAAGATACTTTTTATGATTTCAGTCTTTTAAAATTTATTAAGACTTGTTTTGTGGCCTGACATACTTTCATGTGGCTCTATGTTACACTCTAATACCCTTTCATTTCCCCCTGAAGGACTCCCTTTAATATTTCTTATAAGGCAGGTCTTTTGTTAGTAAACTCCATCACCTTTGTTTATGTGTGAATGACATAATTTCTCTCTCATTTTCAGGTTCTTTTCTTTTGGCATTTTAAATGTATCTTCCCAATATCTTCTGGCCTCCTAAGGTTCCTGATGAGAAATTAGTTAATATTATTGTTAATCCCTTATATATGACAAGCTTTTGCTGCTTTGAAGATTTTCTCTTTGTCTTTGGCTATTGATAGTTTGATTATGATGCACCTCAGTGCATCTCTCTTTCAGTGTACATGGGGTTTGTTGAGTGTATTAATTTCCTAGGACTGCTATAACAAAATACCACAGACTGGAAGGTTTAAACGAAACCAAGTTATTTTTCTGAGAATTCAAAAATCTAGTCTAAGATCAGGGTGTTAGCAAGGAAAATCTGTTCCATGTCACTCTTCTAAATTTTGGTGGTTTGCTGGCAATCTTTAGCACTAAGTGACTTCTTCTGCATCATCACAGTCTCTTTGCCTTTTTCATATGGCATTCTCTTTGTGTACTTGTCTGTCGCAATATTTTTAAAAGCACACCAGTCATATTGAATTAAGTCTAACAGAGGAGAGCAACATGGTGGCCAGCAGGACAAAAGTGAGGGAGACAGTGTGAGAAAGGGAGTTAGAGGGGAGTACGCGGACGTGTGTGTGTGTGTGTGTGTGTGTGTGTGTGTGTGTGTGTGTGTGTGAGAGAGAGAGAGAGAGAGAGAGAGAGAGAGAGAGAGAGAGAAATATCTCACAGGAGTCTTGGGGGATGGCAATCAGATTCTCCTGGAGAAAGAGCCCCTGCTACCACCACAGACACTCCCTGGGTGTGTGTAGCTCTGGCATGGAAACCACGCCATCACAAAGGGGTGAGCAGCAGCAGCTAGGAGTACAGCCTCACCACCACCCAAACTGACCTTGGACACCACGCTGGACCCTCTCAGTGAGCCATGCCAGCAGGACCTCTCAAGAGACCCCCACCAGGGGCTGCAGAACCCCCTGCAGTGAGTCACATACCACCCCTGCTATGGTGTCCAGGTTGCAGACTCACATGCCACCCTAGGCAAGGGCTCCATGACCATGCAGTGAGATGCATGCCAGTGGCACCTCACAAGCAACCCTCGCCATGGGAGCCAGGACACCAAGCACATCCACAACTGCTTGGATGATGAGCTCAGAGGTGAATTACATAGCTAGACAACCTGTGAGGAGATGCCATCTATAAAAGGGACAATAATATTCAAGACCCACCTACAGTAGGAGACCCAAATAACTCAAGTAGGGGGTTTTCCTAGAACACCCAGCTCAGGAGATCTGAGAGACTGCACCCACTGGGTCCAACAAAACACCTACCACATAGGACCATCCTCAAAAAATCTGGTTGGCACAGAAGTTTAATCTAAGACATAGAAAAAAAAATACAATGGAATAGCAAAAATGGGGAGACAAAGAAACAATCCTCAAAGGACAGCAAAAAGGAATCACCAGAAAAGGAACTAAATGAAATGGAGGCAAGTAATTGTCAGATAAATAATTCAAAGTGATGGTTACAAGGATGCCCAAACATCTGAGTATGAATTACAAGCAACCTAATGAGAATTATAAGGAGCTGAGTTTGAAATACACCAGTATAAATAAGAATCAAGAGGAAATGAAGAATGACATACCTGTAATAAAGAATACCCTGAAAAGATTCAACAGTAGACTAGAAGAAGCTGAGGACCAAATCAGTGAGTTAGAAGATAAGGTAGAAAAAAACACCCAATCAGAGCAGCAATTGGAAAAATAATTTAAAAGCAGGAGGACAGTTTTAGGGAGCTTTGGAATAACATGAAGCGAAGCAACATCTGCATGATAGAGGTGCCAGAAAGAGAAGAAGCTGAGCAAGGAATAGAAAACCTGATTGAAGAAATAATGCCAGAAAACTTCCCTGACTCGGGAAAGAAAAAGTTACACAATTCTAGGAAGCACAGAGAGTCCCAAACAATACAAACCCAAAAAGATGTACACCAAGACACATTGTAATTAAAATAGCAAATGTTAACCTTAAAGACAAAGAAAGAACTTAAAGGCTGCAAGAGAGAGAGAGAGTCAGAAAGTTACCTTCCAGGGATCTCCCATTAGACTATCAGTTGATTTCTCATCAGAAACATTTCAGGTCAGAAGGGAGTGGCTTGGAGTATACAAAGTGATGAAAAGCAAGGGACTAAATCCCAGATTACTCTATCCAGCAAGACTATCATTCAGAATTGAAGTTGAAATCAAGAGCTTTGCAGACAAAAAAAAAGGCTAAAGGAGTTTATTACCACCAAACCAGCAATGCAGCTAACCAATGATTCTCTCTCATCATTGATGTTTCTATCTGTCCCTCTCCCTTCCTCTCTGAATTCAATAAAAATATATTTTAAAAAATAAGACCAATACAAAAACCAGTAAAACTAAGATCTGGTTCTTTGCAAGAATAAACAAGATTGATGAACCTCTAGCCAGACTCACCAAAAAAAAAAAAACAAAGAGAGATAACCTAAATAAACAAATTCAGAAAAGAAAGAGATAAAGTAACAACTGACCCCATGGAAATACAAAGGATCATAAAAAAGTACTGTGGACAGCTTATTCCAACAAGCTGGACAGCCTTGAGGAAATGGGCATATTCCTAGAAAAATACACTGTTCCAAAACTCAATCAGGAAGAATCAGAAAACCTGAATAGCCTAATAACTAGTGATGAAATTTAAGCAGTAATAAACATTTTTTTAAAAATCAACAACTGCCAGCAAACAAAAGAGCCAGTCTAAACTGCATCACAGGGGAATTTTACCAAACATTCAATAACAACTAACAACTATCCTCTTCAAACTCTTCCAAAAAATTCAAGAGGAAGGAACACTCCCAAACTCTTTCTATGAGGCCAGCATTACCCTAATTCCAGAGAAGACACTACAAAGAAAGAGAATTACAGACCAATATTCCTGGTGAGCATAGATGCTAAAATCCTCAACAGAATTTTAGCAAATTAGATCCAGAACACATTAAAAGGATCATACACCATGACCAAGTAGGATTTATTCCAGGGATGCAAGGCTGGTACAATATTTGCAAATCAATAAACGTGATTGCAAGACAAAAATCACGTGATCATATCAATAGATGCAGGAAAAGCATTTGACAAAATCCAACATCCTTTTTTTTTTTATAAAAACTCTCAGCAAAGTGGGAATAGAGGGATCATACCTCAACATAATAAAAGCTTTATATGACAAACTTACAGCCAACATTATATTCAGAGGGCAAAAACGAAAACCATTTTTACTAAGAACAGGAACAAGACAGGGATGCCCACTTTCACCACTTCTGTTTGACATAGTGCTAGCCATAGTGATCAGACAAGAAGAAGAAATAAAAGGCATCCAAATGGAAAGAAGGAAGTAAAACTATCATTATTTGGAGACAACATAATATTGTACATAGAAAACACTAAGACTCCATCAAAATGCTACTAGATTTATTAAATGAATTTGGCAATGTGGCAGGATATGAAATTAACACCCATAACCCCCTAGCATTTTTTTTATTGACTTTTATTGAGAAAGGAAGGGATAGGAAGAGAGAAAGAGAAACATCAATGATAAGAGAGAATCATTGATCGGCTGCCTTCTGCATGCCCCACACTGAGGATCGAGCCCGCAACCGAGGCATGTGCCCTTGATGAGTATCGAACCCAGGACCCTTCAGTCCACAGGCCAATCCTCTATCCACCAAGCCAAACCAGCTAGGGCTCTAGCATTTTTATACACCAATAATGAGCTCTCAAATAGAAACTAAAGAAATAATACCATTTACCATTGCAACAAAACAACTAAGATATTTACAAATAAACAAGGAGATAAGACCAGTACTCAGAAAATTACAGGATGTTTAAATTAAAAGAGATAGAGGAAGATATACACAAGTGGAAGAATATACTGTGTTCATGGATTGGTAGAATCAACATCATTAAAATGTTCATACTACCCAAAGCAATCTATAGATTCATTGCCATCCCTATTAAAATACCAGCATATTTCACAGACCTAGAATTGATTCTCCAAAAATTTATATGGAACAAGAAAAGACCTCAAATAGCCACACAATCTTGAGAAAGAACAAATTTGGAGGGATCACAATTCCAGATATCAAGTTAAACTACAAAGCCACTGTATTCAAAATAGCCTGCTGCTGGCACAAGAGCAGACATATAAACCAATGGAACAGAACAGAGAACCCAGAAATCAACCCAAGCCATTATTCTCAATTAATATTTGACAGAAGAGGCAAGAATATAGAGTGGAGTCAAGACAGTCTCTTCAATAAATGGTGTTGGGTCCTGGCCGGTTTGGCTCAGTGGATAGAGCGTCAGCCTGCGGACTCAAGGGTCCCAGGTTTGATTCCGGTCAAGGGCATGTACCTTGGTTGTGGGCACATACCCAGTAGGGAGTGTGCAGGAGGCAGCTGATCGATGTTTCTAACTCTCTATCCCTCTCCCTTCCTCTCTGTAAATCAATCAATAAAATATATAAAAATAAATAAATAAATAAATAAATAAATAAATTGTGTTGGGAAAATTGGACAAATACACACACACAAAAAAAAATGAAACTAGACCACCAACTTACACCATACACAAAAATAAACTCAAAATTGATGAAAGACTTAAATGCAAGACATGAAACCATGAAAATCTTAGAAGAAACAATAAGCAGCAAAATCTCAGACATCTCTCGCAGCAGTATGTTTACCGATACATATCCTAGGACAATGGAAACTAAGGAGAAAATAAACAAATGGGACTACATCAAAATAAAAAGCTTCTGCACAGCAAAATAAACCATCAACAAAATAATAAGAGAGCTCACTATATGCGAGAACTTATTTGCCACTGATATAGCTGATAAGGTTTAAAAAAAAAAATATATATATATATATATATAAAATGTATCTTTATTGATTTCAGAGAGGAAGGGAGAAGGGAGAGAGAGAGAGAAACATCAATGATGTGAGAGAATCATTAATTGGCTCCCTCCTGCATGCCCCCTACTGGGGATCAAGCCCACAACCTGACTGGAATTGAACCTGGGACCCTTCAGTCCACAGGCCAACGCTGTATCCACTGAGCTAAACCGGCTAGGGCCTGATAAGGGTTTAATATCCAAAATTAATAGGGATCTCATACAACTTAAAAGGAAAATAAACAATTCAGTTAAAAAATGGGCAAAGGACCTAAATAGACACTTCATATAAAAGGCCAAAAGGCATATGAAAAAATGCTCAAAGTCACAAGTCATCTGAGAGATGAAAATAAAAAAGCAGTACTACCTCACACCTGTCAGAATGGCTATCTTCAACAAATCAACAAATGACAAGTGTTGGCGAGTATGTGGAGAAAAAGGGAATCCTACTACACTGCTGGTGGGAATGCAGACTGGTGCAACCATTATGGAAAACAGTATGGAGTTTCCTCAGAAAATTAAAAATAGAACTCCCATTTGACCCAGTGATCCCAAGAAGTCAGAAACACAAGTCAGAAAGAATATATGAATCCCTAATTTCATAGCAGCACAATTTACAATAGCTAAGATTTGGAAACAGCTTCAGCAGGTGAGTGGATTTAAAAAATGTGGTACATCTACACAATGGAATACTACACAGCTGTAAAAAAGAAAGAACTCTTAACCATTTGCAACAGCATAGATGGACTTGGAGAGCATTATGCTAAGTGAAATAAGCCAGTCAGACAAAGGTAAGTATCACATGATCTCACTCATATGTGGAATCTAATGAACAAAATAGACTGATGCACAAAAATAGATCCAGAAACAGAAGCATCAAACAGACTGTCAGAGCTCAGAGGGAAGGCAGGGGAGGAAGGGTGGGTGGGAAGAGTCCAACCAATGAACTTATATGCATACTAGAGGCCCAGTGCACGAAAATTCGTGTGCTGGGGGGTCGTCCCTCAGCCCTGCCTTCCCCCTCTCACAGTCTGTGAGCCCCGAGGGGAGTGGGCCTAAACTGCAGTCTGGCCTCCTTCTGCGGGAGGCAACCTGGCTGATGATGGGAAGGCACAGCTCCCATCTCTCCGCTGCTGCTGCTGCTGCTGCTGCTGCTGCCACTGCCGGCCAACATGGCTGCTGGCCATTGGCCCTCGCTTCTTAGTGCTGGCCCCACCCCCCTTCCCACTGGTGGGTGGGGGGCGATCTGGGGCCAGGCTGGCTGGGTGAGGGGCTGTGGGAGGTTGATGCACAGCAGGTCGCACCCTGTCCAGCGTCTGCAGAGGCATGGCGCCCAGCCCATGCCGCTGCCTCTGTTGCTGCCTCTGTGGAAGAGGCTGTGGCGCTGGACCGGCCTGCGCTCAGGCCTCTTCCACGCTGCCTCTGCAAAAGGGGCAGTGGCAGCGGCAGTGCCTCCTCTCCCGCAGCAGTGCCTCTCCTGTGCCGCCAGCCCTCACAGCCTCTGTGGCTTTGTCCTGATGAACGTCTGGTCTAATTAGCACATTACCCTTTTATTAGTATAGATTTGCATAACCCAGTGATGGCGAACCTATGACACGCGTGTCAGCACTGACACGTGTAGCCATTTCTGATGACATGCAGCCGCATGCCGAGGATGAAACATTTGCTGCTCCTGAGGATGAAACATTTGCGACTAGAGTCTTGGAGTTAGTTTTTTCCTCAAAGTGACACACTACCCGAGTTATGCTCAGTTTTTTGGCAAAGTTTGACACACCAAGCTCAAAAGGTCCCCCATCACTGGCATAACCCCTGGACATAGAAAGTAGGGTGGTGAAGGCCTGGGTTGGGGGATGGGAGCGATCTTGGAGAAGTCAATGGGGGATAAAGGGGGGATATGTAATACTTTCAACAATAAAGATTTTTAAAATATTTAAGTCCAACACAACACCTTATTTTAACTTGACCACCTCTGTAAAAATCAAAAAACAAACAAAAAAAACCTGCCTCCAAATAGGTGTCTATGGTCACATTCTAAAGTATGGGGGTTAGAGCACCAACATATTTTTTGGGGAAGAAACAATTAAACTCATAACAGTCCACCCTTTTCTCTCTTAAAAATTGTCTTCCCATATGAAAAATACTTTCACCTCATCTCTACATTCCAAAAAATCGTTTAATCATTCCAGCATCAACTCCACTGAAAGCCCCAAATCTTCTCATCTATATCAGGTATAGGAAAGAAATGGGTATCACTTAAACTAAGGCAAAAAAAATTTTTAATCTCTGAATCTGAGACCAGACAAGTCCAAAACCTGGCAGGGAAAATTTTGTTAGATTCTTAAGACTTTAAAATAATTTTCTTTTTCTAGATTCTCTGTCCTTTAGTCCCACTGGGGTGGTGGTCTTGTCCCCTCAGCCCTGGCAGCAGCCTCATCCATTGCGTGCTTGTCTCACTCTCTGGAACCCAGGAGGAAACCCCACCTCCAGAACAGAGGAAGACTGCCTCTCAGTCCTATGCCGTCTGGGCCTGTTGTGGCAGTGGCAGTGGCAGACACATCAGTCTCTGAACTACCTTCAGGGTCATTCTTCCTGTTTCTTGAAAGATAACCCACTATCATGGCAAATAGCTTTACCAGCTATTGGTTCCTTTATGTTTTCCGGTTCCTTCTTCATTTTATCTCTGTCCTCTCACATTTTATTAGAGTGAGCAAGGATAAAGCAGGCTGTACTTCAGCACTTTGCTTAAAGTTCTCCTCAGTTAAATATCTAAGTTCTACTTTCCATCCAATAGAACACAGTTCGGCCCCATTCTCGATCACTTTACAACAAGAATTGCAATTCAGCCCAGTTCTCTATCACTTTATAACAAGAATTGCCTTTCCTCTTGTTTTCAGTAACATGTTTCTCACTTCTAAGATCTCACCAGAAGCACCATTAATGTTCATATTTTTACCAACAGTTTTTTTAAGGTAATTTGTACGTTTTCATTCAATCACCTTAGAACTCTTCTTCTACCCATTACCCAATTCCAAAGCCATTCCCACCTTTTAGGTATTTGTTACATTCACACCCTACTTTCCAGAACCGAAATCTGTATTCATTTCTTAGGACTACCATAACAAAATTCCACCAGTTAAGTGACTTAAACAACATAAATTTATTGTCTCAGTTCGAATCTAGAAGTACAAGATCAACTTATCAGTAGGGTTGGTTTCTTCTGAGAGCTGTGAGTGGGAATCTATCCCATTCCTTTCTACTAGCTCAGTGGTCAGCAAACAGTGGCTCGTGAGCCACATGTGGCTCTTTGGTCCCTTGAGTGTGGCTCTTCCACAAAATACCACATGCGGGCCAGCACGTACAGTGCGATTGAAATTTCATGGCCCATGCGCAGAAGTCGATTTTCAGCCTGGGCATGTCTATTTTGAAGAAGTGGCGTTAGAACACTCAAGGGGCCAAAGAGCCGCATGTGGCTCGCGAGCCGCGGTTTGCCGACCACTTTACTAGCTTATAGTGGTTCACTGGAAACTTGGTGCTTCATGACTTCTGCTTCACCCCAGTCTCTGTCTTCATCTTCACATGTGTGTTTGTCTCTTTGCCCAAATGTACTCCTTTTAATAGGGACATAAATCATATTGGATTAAGGCCTACCATGTGACCTTATTTTAACTTGATTATCTCTGTGAAAAACCCTACTTATCTCTAAATAAAGTCATATTCTGAGCTTCAGGGTTATGACTCCAACGTAACTTTTTTGGAAAGGTACAATTCAACCCATAAAATAGAGCTGCTTGGATTTGTAATTCACGTCTTTCATCAAATTTGGGGAGTTTGGTGCATTTCTTCAAATAATCTTTCTACTTCTTTCTCTCTCTCCATATGGGACTCCCATGTTGTATATATTGTGTGTTTAATAGTGTACCATAGGTCCCTAAATCTCTTGTTCATTTCATTGCATTTTGTTACTGCTCCTCCCTGAATGATTTCAATTGTTCTATCTTTATATTCATTGATTCTTTCTTATGCTTGCTCAAATCTGTTCTTGAACCTCCTAGTATATTTTTTATTTCAGCTGTTGTACTTTTTTGCTGCATAATTTCTGTTTTATTCCTTTATATAGTTTCTGCCTTTTTGTTGATATTTTCATTTGGTTCTTTATTGTTTTCCTGAGTTTTTTTTCTAGGTCTTTGTCCAAGTTTTCCTTTAACTCTTTGAGCATACTTCAGACATTTGTTCTTAAGTCTAGTAAGTCCACTATCTGGGCTTCTTCAGTAGCAGTTTTTGTCTGTTATTTTGTGTGGAATCTGAAAATCAGATTCTCCCAGGTTTGCTGGATTTTATTTTTTTAAACACCACGAGGTTAATTGGGTGTTCGCTTGGTTGCTGTAAACCTTTGGCTGTTTTTCAGAGCTCTGATAAAGTTTGTTCAGATGACTTCTAGATTTTTCAATATTTCTATGGAAGAATGATAGCTTGGAGCTTCCTAGTTTGCTATCTTGCTGATTGTCATCCTCTATTGAATTTTCCAGTGTTCACTTTGGATCACCTGTTAATGGAAGAATATGAGTAATATGTACTTAAATATAAAAGATCAACGTGTTTAAAGTAGTTTTTAAAGCAATTTAAATGAAATAATAAAAGAGAGATTCAGAAAATTTCCATTGTATTTTTATACTCAAAAGAGAGAAAACTTTTTTTTCTTTGCCAATTGTGTTTGATTTTTTAACCTTAAGAATTGCTATTTGGGGAAGATCGAAGATGGCTGCCAATGGGAAGGCAGTGTGTGAGTGAGAGAGCAAAAGGAGAGTGTGTGGATGTACGGGGAGTGTCTATTTGTGAGTGAGGGACAGCTATATTCCAAGGGACTGTTGGGGACTGCCGGACTGAGCTCCCCTTACCGGGCAGCCTCCACTGCTGCTGAAATCTCTCCCAGAGTGACCGGCTCTGCCGCAGAGACTGCGCCATCTTGAAGGGGTGAGTGGCTGTGATCGGAAGCCTAGCCTTACCTTCAATCGGGAAGAATCGGATACCTCCCAGAACCCTACAACCACAACATCCAGGGACCAGCTGCGAAACCCACAAACACTGAGTCTCAAGCAGCACGAATACACAGACTCGGATGAGCCCTGCACCTTCTCATGGAAAGGTCAGATTTTGCCCAGAGAAAGGTGAGGTCTGTGATCCAGGCTGAAGGGAGAAACATGTGCAGTGGGATCTAGAGGTTCACAGGAAGTCTGCACCCCACAAAATCCGTGGACGTTGGAGCCAGCGTAGTCCACGAATGTGGAAAGGGGTCCACAGGTCTGCTGATAGAAGGGAACTCTAGAAAATCAACCCATAGCTGAGCTGGGCACAAAAAAGTAGCCTGAAGCTTTACCAATAAACTGACTGTGCTGTGCCAGGGAAAAAGATGTGCAAAGAGACGTGAGCAGAATCGCACACAGTGCCGGGGCGAAAAAAGTCGCGAGTTCACACACTTACTCTGGCTCTTTTTTCTCTTTAAGTCCTTGCTTTTGATTACTAAGCCCAGTACATAGATCACCCAATTAAAAACACTCTCAGAGACTGCAGGGGAAAGTTGTTTTTGTGGAACCTGGGGATCAGAGCAGGGAGAAACGATCAGAAAACCAGCTCTGGGGCAGTCCATACCCCCCAACCATTATTAAGTGCAGCAGGGAAAACATATTCTAAATACTGGGTAGAGAGAACTTACACCCCGGATGTCATTACAGAAACACTGCCAACCAGGGGTTGAATCACAAACTGACTCTTGTGTAAATACAACCACAGGCAGGCTGAGTAACAAAGAAATACTGCCTGCTTGAAAACAAGATTGTGGATTACAACACAGAAGAGCTATGGAATGCAGGGAACTTCAATAATGTCCTGACTACCTGACATGAAACAGGCATGCCAAACAGAACAGTAGAGGAAGTGAATGACCTTCACTACTGCACATTTTTATTTTTTATCTTTTACTTAAGAAACTGAATATTTTTTTATTTTTTTCTCACTTGATTTTATGTTCCTAATTATTATATTTTTATTTTTAATCAGTATTATTATTACTACTAGAGGCCTGGTGCACAAAATTCGTGCACAGGGGAGGGGGGTGTCCCTCAGCCCAGCCTGCATCCTCTCCAATCTGAGATCCCTCTCACAATCCTGGACTGCTGGCTCCCAAACACTTGCCTGCCTGATTGCCCCTAACTGCTTCTGCCTGCCAGCCTGATCACCCCCTAACCACTCCCCTGCCAGCCTGATCAACACTTAACTGTTCCCCTGCCGGCCTGATTGCCCCTAACTGCCCTCCCCTGTCAGCCTAGTCACCCCTGCCTGTCCTCCCCTGCAGGCCTGGTTGCCCCCAATTGCCCTTCCCTGCTGGCCCAGTCACCCCCAACTGCCCTCCCCTGCTGGCCTGGTCACCCACAACTGCACTCCCCTGCTGGCCATCTTGTGGTGTCCATCTGTGTCCACATGAGGGCGGCCATCTTTGACCACATGGGGGTGGACATCTTGTATGTTGGGGTGATGGTCAATTTGCATATTACCTCTTTATTATATAGGATTATTTTACCTTTTTTAAAAGTTTTATTTTATTTTATTTTATTTTGGGATTAGTATTCTACATTCTATTTTCATTTTTCTGTTAGCATCATTTTACTCTATCTCAACTTCACCTTTATGCCAACACTCTCTTCCTCACTTTTTCCCTTTCGTTGTCCTGTTTCTCTTACCCTGTTCCTGATTTAGGTTTCCCCTATTCCTTCTTTTTACCCCGTTAAAAATTCATCCTACTTATATACATAATTTCCGATCCCCTGCTCCAAGTCCATACACACTTCTCTCTTTTCTTCACTATCCAAATTTTTTTCTCTCTTCCTTTTTTATTTTTTGTTGTTTTTTATATATGTTTTTTGTTTTGTTTTGTTTTGCCCTCTTTCTCTCTGTCCTATTATTGTTGTTAGTTTGATTGTTGATTAGATTGGTTTTTATTTTTTTTTGTTTGTGTGATTGTTTATCTTTTTTTGCTTCTGTTTTTCCTCTCCTCGCTTGTTATTAGTTGTTGATTGTACTTTGCATTCATATCTGGGTGTTAGTTGTTTGCATTTTTTATGGAATAGTTGTTCTATTGGAGTTTTCTCCCCATATAAATAGTTTTCCCCCCTTTTTTAATTCTCTTTCTTTTCTCTCATACTTTTTTTCCCTATCTCAGTATCATTTTTGCACTCTTTTTTTTAATCCCCTAATTCTCTCTTCTCTGGTGGTCACCTTTATTTGGGGTTATTAGTATCGTGAATACATTTGTGTTCATTGCTTTGTTTGTTGTGCCTTGTTGTGTTGTATTTTCTGCCTTTAAGTCAACGCAGGAGAGAACGAGTTACATAACCAGACACCTTGAGAGGAGAGATCATGGGTAGACAAAGAAACAGCCCACATATGAGGGAAAAGGTGACATCACCAGAAAAGGAAGTAAACGAAATGGGGGCAAGCAATATGTCAGAGAAAGAAATCAGAGAAATGGTCATAAGGTGGATGAAAAGAATGGAAGACAAATTCTACAATATGTGTAAGAATCAAGAGGAAATGAAGAAGAACCAAGAAATGAAAAATGACATCACTGCAATAAAGAACTCAATAGAAAGCATCAATAGTAGAGTAGAAGAAGCGGAGGACAACATCAGTGAGCTAGAAGACAAGGTACAAAAAAAACCCAAGCAGAGCAGCATCTAGAAAAAAAGCTTAAAAAACAAGAGGAGAGCCTAAGGGAACTTTGAGACAACATGAAACAAAACAACATCCACATAATAGGGGTGCCAGAAGGAGAGGAAACTGAGCAAGGAATAGAAAACCTGTTTGAAGAAATAATGACAGAAAACTTTCCTGATATAGTGAAGAAAAAACTCACACAAGTCCGAGAAGCTCACAGAGTCCCAAACAAAATGAACCCCAAAAGACCGACGCCAAGGCACATTATAATTAAATTGGCAAACACCAACGACAAAGTAAGAATCTTAAAAGCGGCCAGAGAGACACAGAAATTTACCTACAAAGGATCCCCCATCAGACTAGTGACTGATTTCTCAACAGAAACACATCAGGCCAGAAGAGAATGGAATGAAATATACAAAGTCATGCAAAGGAAGGGTCTAAAATCCAAGAATACTGTACCCAGTAAGGCTATCAATCAAAATTGAGGGTGAAATCAGGAGCTTCAAGGACAAAAAGGGACTAAGGGAGTTTATCACCACCAAACCAGCAATGCAAGAAATGTTAAAGGGTCTGCTTTAAAAAGAAGAAATAGGAAGCAAAGAAGGAACACAGGGGTAAAGAAAAAAATGGCGACAAACAAGTAACTATCAAAAATAACTTTAAATGTAAATGGATTAAATGCCCCAATCAAAAGACATAGGGTAGCTGAGTGGATAAGAAAACGTGACCCATATATCTGCTGTCTACAGGAAACCCACCTCAGAAAAAGGAATCACACAGACTGAGGGTGAAGGGATGGAAAAAGGTATTTCAGGAGAATGCAAATGAAAAAAAAAGCTGGGGTAGCAATACTTATATCTGACAAATTAGATCTCAAAGTGAAGGACATAAGAGATAAGGAAGGCCACTTCATAATACTAAAGGGAGCAATCCAACAAGAAGATATAACTCTGGTAAACATATATGCAACCAATACAGGAGCACCCAAATACGTTAAAAAAAACTTCTGGAGGATATCAAGGGAGAGATTGACAGCAATACAGTCATAGTACGGGACTTTAATACCCCACTAACACCACTGGAAAATCCTCTAAACAAAAAATCAGCAAAGAAATACCAATCCTAAATGATACACTGGATCAGATGGAATTAATTGACATCTTAAGAACATTTCACCCCAGAGCCACAGAATATACATTCTTCTCAAGTGCACATGGGTCATTTTCAAAGATAGACCCTATGTTGGGACATAGTCAAAGTCTCTTCAAATTCAAGAATATAGAAATCATATCAAGCATCTTCTCAGATCACAATGGCATAAAACTAGAAATCAACTACAAAAAACAATTAAAAAATCAAACACCTGGAGGCTAAATAGCATGCTGTTAAACAATGACTGGGTAACCAGAGAGATCAAAGAAAAAATAAAAAACATCATGGCAACAAACAGCAATGAAAACACAATAATCCAAAATCTATGGGACACAGTGAAAGCAGTCCTGAGAGGGAAGTTCATAGCTCTACAGGCCTACCTCAAAAAAACAAGAAAAAAATGCTAATTGCCAAAACCGGTTTGGCTCAGTGGATAGAGCGTCAGTTTGCGGACTGAAAGGTCCCGGGTTCGATTCCGGTCAGGGCATGTACCTTGGTTGCGGGCACATCCCCAGTGGGGGGTGTGCAGGAGGCAGCTGATCGATGATTCTCTCTCATCGATGTTTCTAACTCTCTATCCCTCTCTCTTCCTCTCTGTAAAAAATCAATAAAATATATTTTTTTAAAAATGGTAATTATCTAATGGTAATTATCTACAACTAAAGAGAAAGAGAGCAACAAGAAAAGCCAAGTGTAAGCAAAAGGAAGGAAATAATAAAGATCAGAGCGGAGATAAACAACATAGAGACCAAAAAAAAAAAAAAAAAAAAAAACAATACAAAAGACCAACAAAACTCAAGAGCTGATTCTTTGAAAGGATAAACAAGATTGATGAACCTCTAGTCATGATTACCAAGAAGTAGAGAGAGAGGACCCAAATAAACAAAATCAGAAATGAAAGAGGTGAAGTAACCGATCCCACAGAAATACAAACGATTATGAAAAAATACTATGAACAATTCTATTCCAACAAAATGGACAATCTACATGAAATACATATTCATAGAAAAATACAAGCTCCCAAAACTCAACCAAGAAGAATCAAAAAACCTGAATAGGCCGATAACTACCAAAGAAATTGAAACAGCGATCAAAAATCTTCCAGCAAACAAAAGCCCTGGTCCAGACAGCTTTACAGGGGAATTCTACCAAGCATTCAAGAAGAACTAAAACCCTTCCTCCTCAGACTATTTCAAAAAATTCAAGAGGAAGATACACTTACAAGTTCTTTCTATGAAGCCAGCATTTCCCTAATCTCAAAACCAGATAAAGACACCACAAAAAAAGAGGACTACAGGCCAATATCCTTGATGAACATAGATGCTAAAATCCTCAACAGAATTCTGGCAAATCAAATTCAGCAATGCATTAGAAAGATCATACACCATGACCAAGTGGGATTTATTCCGGGGATGCAAGGATGGTACAATATCCGCAAATCAACAAATGTGATACATCACATAAACAAACTGAGAGACAGAAATCACATAATCATATCAATTGATGCAGAAAAAGCATTGGACAAAATCCAACACCCTTTCTTGATGAAAAACTCTCAGCAAAGTGGGAACAGAGGAATCATACCTCAACATAATAAAAGCCCTATATGACCAACCTACAGCCAACATCATACTCAATGGGCAAAAACTAAACTCATTTCCCCTAAGAGCAGGAACAAGACAAGGATGCCCACTCCTGTTTGACATAGTACTAGAAGTACTAGCCATAGCAATCAAACAAGAAGAAGAAATACAAGGCATCCAAATTGGAAAAAAAGAAGTAAAACTGTCCTTATTCGCACATGACATGATACTGTACATAGAAAACCCCAAAAACTCCATAAAAAAAACTACTAGACCTAATAAGTGAATTTGGCAATGTAGCAGGATACAAAATTAACAACCAGAAATCTATGGCCTTTTTATATACCAATAATGAACTCACAGAAAGAGAAATGAAAAAAATCCCATTTACCATCCCACCAAAAAAATTAAGATACCTACGAATAAACTTAACTAAGGACGTAAAAGACCTGTACTAGAAAAACAACAGGACATTGAAAAAAAGAGATAAAGGAAGACATAAACAAATGGAAGAACATACAATGTTCATGGATTAGTAGAATCAACATCATTAACCTTTTGCACTTGGATGTCGAGTGTTACTCGACACGGTTAGCATCGAGATTAAAATTACTCTTTGAATGTATCAATAATTTGAAATATAAAAAAATCCAAATAAGTTTGTATGAAAAGAAACTCCAGTTTTTTATTCTATTGCCGCGCTTTGTAAAATCTGGGGTATTTAAAAAATTAAATCCCGAGTAGAATAAAGGAATTGAGAAAAAAGCAAGCGAGTGCAAAGGGTTAAAATGTCCATACTACGTAAAGCAATCTATAGGTTCAATGCAATACCTTTTAAAACACCAATGGCATATTTCAAAGATCTAGAACAAACTACAAAAATTCATCTGGAATAAAATAAAGACCCCGAATAGCCACAGCAATCCTGAGAAAGAAGAACAAAGTTGGAGGGATCGCAATACCACACATCAAGCTATATTACCAAGCCATGGTTCTCAAAACAGGCTGGTACTGGCACAAGAACAGACATCTAGACCAATGGAACGGAATAGAGAATCCAGAAATTGACCAAAGTCATTATACTCAATTAATATTTGACAAAAGAGGCAAGAGCATACAATGGAGTCAAAAGTCTCTTTAATAAATAAATGGTGCTGGGAAATTTGGTCAGATACATGCAAAAAAATGAAACTAGATCACCAACTTACACCATATGCAAAAACAAACTCAAAATGGCTAAAGGACTTGAATGTAAGAGGGGAAACCATAAAAATCCTACAAGACTCCATCGGAAGCAAAATTGCAGACATGTGTTGTAGCAATATCTTATAATCACAGATCCTCGGGCAAGAGAGACTAAGGAGAAAATCAACAAATGGGACTACCTTAAAATTAAAATCTTCTGCACAGCAAAAGAAACCATTAACAAAACAACAAGAAAGCCCACTGCATGGGAGAACATATTTGCCAATGTTATCTCTGAGAAGGGTTTAATCTCCAGCATTTACAGGGAACTCAGACAACTTAACAAAAGGAAGATAAACAACCCAATCAAAAAATGGGCAAATAATCTAAATAGACACATTTCAAAAGAGGACATTCAGAAATCCAAGAGACATATGAAAACATGCTCAAAGTCACTGATCGTCTGAAAGTTGCAAATCAAAACAACAATGAGGTACCACCTCACACCTGTCAGAATGGCTATCACCAACAAATCAACAAATGACAAGTGCTGGGGAGGATGCGGAGAAAAAGGAACCCTCCTTCACTGCTGGTGGGAATGCAGACTGGTGCAGCCACTGTGGAGAACAGTATGGCGTTTCCTCAAAAATTTAAAAATGGAACTCCCATTTGACCCACTTCTAGGAATATATCCCAAGAAAACAGAAACACCAATCAGAAAGGATATATTCGCCCCTATGTTCATAGCAGCACAATTTACCATAGCTAAGATTTGGAAACAGCCTAGGTGCCCAACAGCAGATGACTGGATCAGAAAACTATGGTACATCTACACAATGGAATACTACGCTGCTATAAAAAAGAAGGAATTCTTACCATTTTCAGCAGCGTGGATGGAACTGGAGAACATTTTACTAAGTGAAATAAGCCAGGCAATGAAAGAAAAATACCACATGATCTCACTCATTTATGGATAATAAAGAACATTATAACCTGATCAACAATAAGATAGATACAGAGGCAGAGAAGCATCAGACTGAAATTACAGCGGTAAGGCTGGGGAGGATTGGCAAGGGAGAGGTAAGAGATCAACCGAAGGACTTGTATGCATGCATATAAGTATAACCAATGGACGCAAGACACGGGGGTGGAGGGGTGAGGGCATGTGCCGGCGGGTAGGGGAGGCCGGGGGACGGTCAATGGTGAGAAAAAAGTAGACATATGTACTATTTGTAATACTTTAAACAATAAAAAATAAAAGAATTGCTGTTTGGAGAAATAAATGTTTATCTTTGACTTTGTTTTGTTTTAAGAACTATGTTTTAGGTACTTTTGGAAATTTAGGAACTACCATTTAAGGTAACCAAATATTCCATTTAATAATAGAAAGCTCTATTTTATTCAACAATGCTGCCATTTCACAAACCCTACTGAAATTATTAATTTAAATATTTTATCAATTCACTTAAAAACTATTAGATGGAATGGTTGATAGGAAACTGGACACAATGCCAAAGTTGTACTACATGAATTACTTTATGGCCACTGTACAATGCAGGAATTAGAATCATCACTCCAATCCATATGTGAATCTTAGCGCTTTCTTAAATTTTAGTTATGATATATTATAGTCAAAAAGCATTGGCTTCAATCCATCACACCTATAGATAAAATTTTCACTTTTTAGGAAATTCAGGGAAGAGACCCAACTCAGCAAAGGAATAAGTTAAATAACAGCATGAAGACATAAACACATAAGTCCAAAAGGTGGGACATTCTACAGAGAAAGTAGCAGGTTCTTCAATAAGACAGAGTCATTTTTAAAAGAACACTACACCAGACTTACCAAGATAACCAGATATTTGTAGTCTTGGATTGGATACTAGTTTTGGTCAGTTGGAGAAATCTAAATTGGTATAGAAATACTAATAGGAACACAAAAAAGGTGAGAGTTGATTTTTAAAAATGCAGGTTGTCAAATTGTATGTATGGTATGATCTCATTTTTTGATAAAAAAACGAAGGTGTGGAAAGCGTCAGAAAATATCCAGAAGGATCTACATTTAAGATATCTGGAGGAATGTGATTAAAATTTTTTATTTTATGCTAGTTATATATGCTTCTGAAATAAGTTATTTCAAATTTAAATTATATAACACTAGAGGCCCGATGCACAAAAATTCTTGCAAGAGTAGGCCTTCCTTCCCCTGGCTGCTGGCACCCGGGACCCAGCTGGCTTCCTGCCGGCCCTGGCTTCGTCAGGAAGGATGTCCGGAATGATGTCCAGAAGATGTCCGGTCTAATTAGCATATTACCCTTTTATTATTATAGATGATTTCTATCTAATTCCAATTCTAACATTTCTTAATTTTATAAGCCATGCTTATAATATATGCAACATTAAAAATTTAAGTTTCTATGAAACTGCAATATTTTAATCCCTTTATTTCTTAGATAGAGAGCCTGGATTTTTTATTTCTATTAAAGACAATTGAAGATTTCTATAAAAGTGAAGATGGGGAAAATCTAGAAATCCTCTGTCCAGTTCAAGATCAAGCATGTGTAGCCAAATTTGAAGATGGAGTTTGGTACCGGGCAAAAGTCATTGGTAGGCAATTTTGCACACTATTTCTACAAGGAAATGTTATGCTTAAGAACTGATATCATTTGAGTAGGTATAAATTGAATCTTGGGAGTGATATTATTTGATCTATAAATTTTATCTGTCATCTGTCTTTAGAAAGCTAGTGATAATGTTGGGAGATGAATCTCTGAGAGGCTCCTTAGATTTCATTTGATTTGACCATTTTTTTGTTTTCTAATGTCTGCTTTATTTAAGAAGTTAAAAAGTGCTAAATGACTTTACACTCCACTCTCCTAAAAGGCAAATACTTTTAATTCAGCCATTTCTTTTGGTATTTACCTGTGTTATTTCCTTTCAATAACATATAGTACTTTGTTGATACTTTCTTACATGTTACTTATTTTGTTAGATAAGTTTTAGATCTCTTATAGCTCTTTTGTCTCCTCATAGTTGTCTGACAGTTTTTACTTAATATTTTATGTAACTATTTTCATTGGTAAGCCATAAAACATACTTTGTTTAATTCTGAGTTAATAATTGCATCAACTTTTTACTTTTTCTTTTAATTTTTGGCTACATATGCCTAATACTTCAAAAACAGTTTTCCATATTTTTAGACTTTGAGATAATATTAGCTCTAATTATTTTCATTCTTTTAATCCTCACCTGAGGATATATTTTCCATTACTTTTTAGAGAGGGAGGGAGAGGAGGGGAAGAGAGAGAGACTTGATGGGAGAGAGACACATTGATTGGTTGCCTCTTGCACATGCCCCAACAGGGGCTGGGGATTGAACCTGTAAGCCAGGTACATGCCCTTGGCCGGAAACTAAACACATGACCCTTCAGGTATGTGGTCCAACACTCTAGCCACAGAGCAACACTGGCCAGAGCAGGTTATTTATCTTTTATAATATATATATATATATATATATATATATATATATATATATATATATATATATATATACACACATATATATATACACACACACACACACACACACACACACACACACACACACACACATACATATATATATATATGTGTGTGTGTGTGTGTGTGTGTGTATATGTATATATAAATAAAAGCCTAAGTGACCGGCCGACCAGCCAGTAGCTATGACACGCACTGATCACCAGAGGTTAGATGCTCAACGCTGAAACCACGGGCATGGAAACATGGAACAGTCTGATGAATTTCAGAGGAGAGGGGGGAGGAGGGAGGGCGGGAAGAGATTAACCAAAGATCCTATATGCATACTAGAGGACTGATGCACGGATTCGTGCACTGGTGGGGTCCCTTGGCCTGGCCTGCAGGGATTAGGCCGAAACCAGCTCTCCAATATCCGCTGAGGGGTCCAGGATTGTGAGAGGGCGCAGGCCAGGCCCAGGGACTCCACCAGTGCACGAATTCGTGCACCAGGCCTCTAGTTAATACATAATATATTTTTATTTTTATTGTTGAAAGTGTTACTTATGTCCCCTTATTTTCCCCATTGACCCATTCTAGCCTGCCCTTGCCCCTCGCCCCAGGTCTTCACCACACTACTGTGTCCATGGATTATGCATATATATATATATATATATATATATATATATATATATATATATATATATTTTTTTTTTTTTTTTTAATATATATACAAATTCTTTGTTTCATCTCTTCCCACCCACCCATGCCCCGCCTTCCCTCTAGATTCGACAGTCTGTTCCATGCTCCTATGTCTCTGGGTCTATTTTTTTCATCAGTTTATTTTGTTCATTGGATTCCATATATGAGTGAGATCATGTGATACTTGTCTTTCTCTGACTATCTTATTTCACTTAGTTTAATACTCTTCCAGGTCCTTTCATACTGTTTCAAAGGGTAAGAGACCCTTATTTTTTACTGCTGCATAGTATTACATGGTGTAGATGTACCATAGCTTCTTTATCCACTCATCTACTAATGGGCACTAGGGCTGTTTCCAAATCCTAGCTATTGTAAATAGCACTGCTGTGAACATAGGGGTGCATATGTTCTTTCTGATTGGTGTTTCAAGTTTCTTAAGGTATATTCCTAGAAGTGGGATCACTGGGTCAAATGGCAGTTCCATTTTTAATTTTTAGAGGAAAATCCACACTGATTTTCCTAGTAGCTGTACCAGTCTGCATTCCCACCAGCAGTGTATTAGGGTTCCTTTTCCTCCACATTCTCCCCAGCACTTCTTGTTTGTTAATTAATTGATAGCAGCAATTTTGACAGGTGTGAGGTGGTACCTCATTGTTGTTTTAATTTGCATCTCTCTGATGATTAGTAATGTTGAGTATTTTTTCATATGTCTCTTGGCCATTTGTATGTCTGCTTTGGAGAAGTGTCTATTTAGGTCTTCTGCCCATTTTTTTATTGGGTTATTGTTTTCTTTTTGTTGATTTCTAAGAGTACGCTATATTTTGGATTTTAACCTTTTATCTGATGTATCACTGACAAATATGTTATCCCATATTGTGGGTTCCCTTTTCATTTTGATGCTGATTTCTTTTGTTGTGCAGGAGCTCTTTTTTTATGTAGTCCTAGTTGTTTATTTTTTCTTTTGTTTCTCTTGCCCTAGGCATTATATTAGTGAAAATTTTGCTATGTGAGGTGTCTGATATTTTGCTGCCTGTTTTCTTCAAGGATTTTTTTGGTTTCATGACACACATTTAAATCTTTTATCCATGTTGAGTTTATTCTTATGTTTGGTGTAAGTTGGTGGTCTAGTTTCATTTTTTACATGTACCTGTCCAGTTGTTCCAACACCATTTATTGAAGAGACTGTCTTGAATCCATTGTATATTCTTGCCTCCTTTATCGAAGATTAATTGAGCATAACAGCTTGAGTCGATTTCTGGGGTCTCTGTTCTGTTCCATTGATCTATTTGTCTGTTCTTGAGCCAATACCAGGCTGTTTTGAGTACAATGGCTTTGTAGTATAGCTTGATATATCTGGTCTTATGATCCCTCCAACTTTGTTCTTTCGATTTCTGTGGCAATTCAGGGTCTTTTTTGTTTCCATATAAATTTTGGAGTGTTTGTTCTAGATCTCTGAAATATGCTATTGGTATTTTAATAGGACTTGCACTAAATCTATATATGGCTTTGGGTAGTATGGACATTTTCTGTATTTATTTATTTTTAATATATTGATTTTTTACAAAGAGGAAGGGAGAGGGATAGAGAGTCAGAAACATCGATGAGAGAGAAACATCGATCAGCTGCCTCCTGCACACTCCCCACTGGGTATGTGCCCGCAACCAAGGCACATGCCCTTGACCGGAATCGAACCTGGGACCCTTGAGTCCGCAGGCCGACGCTCTATCCACTGAGCCAAACCAGTCAGGGCTGGACATTTTAATGATGTTGATTCTACCAGTTCATGACATAGTATATTCTTTCATGTGTTTATATAGTCTTCTATCTCTTTTTTCCATGTTCTATAGTTTACGAGTACAAGTCTTTTATTCAATGTTGTTGTTTTTTAATATATTTTATTGATTTTTTACAGAGAGGAAGGGAGAGGGATAGAGAGTTAGAAACATCAATCAGCTGCCTCCTGCACATCCCCTACTGGGGATGTGCCCACAACCAAGGTACATGCCCTTGACCGGAATTGAACCTGGAACCCTTCAGTCTACAGGCTGACACTCTATCTACTTGAGCCAAACCGGTTAGGGCTTTTATTTAGTTTTTAACTGTGAAAACATTCTTCTGTCTTCTGCTCCAATTAGAATGCTTGTCCTCTAGGTTTACTGCACTTTTGTTATCCTGGAAATTTATTTCACTTGATCATACACTTCACTGTTCTCTGTATGGGATCCCTTGTTTCCTGGATCTCAGGTTTACCTCTTCCGTTTACTCCCTTAGTTTGGTGGAGCATCTTCTGATTGTTTCCTCAGAGAAAATAAATCATAGGTAAATATTGAGACCTTTCATGTCGCCTGACTTACCTCTCATGCGATTGCTAATTTGGGTAAAAAGTTTAAATTCCAACCTTTATCATTTTGTTTATTTTGTTTAAAACGGCGTCTTCCTTCAGAGACTTGAGGAATGGTAAGGTTCTAATGGTAGTGGTACAGCTGAGAATATTCTTCCAGATCAGGGATGGGGAACGTTGGGCCCTTGTGCCATATAAGGCCCATGAAATGATTTGGTCTGGCCTGACCATGGCATTATGGGTGAGTTAATTAAATGTTTGATAAAATATAGCAGGCTAATTTTTAAGTTGATAATTTTGTATGGCCTGTGAATGATGTTATAAATATCCAAATGGCCTTTGAAAGAAAAAAGGTTCCCCATCCCTGTTCTACATAAAGGTTTCAGTGGAAGTGGGGACAGGTCCCCTGACCTTCTTACCTTTTAGAGACAAGTGCCCCCCGAGTCACCTCAGTTACGGAAGGGCTTAAGTTGTTTGACATGTTATCTTGAGTACTTGTGTTGTTCTACCTTTTCCGCTTCTGTTAAGGAGCAAAGAAAGCCTGTACTTTTCCCATATTGAAAGCATATATATTGAAAATGATGGCAACAAAGTTAGTAGCACTGTATACATGTTCTGAGAGAAGCTAAAGTCAACTGTGTATTGTGAGTTTTTCTAAGAAAGGTCAGTTGTGTTTGGTCTGTTTTTTAAATATGTTTTCATTAATTTTCAAAGAGAGGAAGGGAGAGAGAAAGAGAGAGAGGGAGAGAGAAACATCAAGGATGAGAGAGAATCATCATTCCCCCTACTGGAGCTCGAGCCTGAACCTGGGCAAGTACCCTGACCGGGAATCAAACCATAACCTCCTGGTTCATGGGTTGACCCTCAACCACTGAGCTATATCAGCCAGGTTGTGTTGGTCTTTATTCAAACTTCATTTTATTTGAATCTTCCAGAGGTTTCTTTGGTATCCTTTAAAATATAGACACTAGATTGTTTGTCTCCACTTGCTTTTTCACAATATCCTAAAATAAATTTTGAAAATTCCGTAGTTTATATCATTATATGAATGAACCCTTAGTTTTTCATTATTAAATCTTTTGCCTTGTTTGATGACCTGTGTTGATAATCAACACTTATTAAGTGCTTGCTTTATGCTTGGTGCTTTGTAAAATGTTTTAAATAGGTAAATTCTCAAAAAAAAAGTTGAACAAGATTTGATTGTTTGATATACCCATTTTACAGATGAAATAATGAGGGTTGGAGAGAAAAATTAACTTGCTCAGGGTAATACCTTGGAGATTTTAGATTCCCAGGTTTTGGGTTCAGTCCCTGGCTAAGGCATGTATGGGAAGCAATCAGTAGATGTTTCTCTCTCACATCTCTCCCCCTCCCTCCTTTTCCCCCTCTCGCTCTCTCCTTCTCTCCCTCTCTCCTCCTTTCCCTTTTCTCCCTCTCCCTTCCTCCCTCTCTCCGTTCCTCTCACTAAAATCAATTTTTTACATGTTTTTTAAGTATTAGTTGACTTTAAATCACTCTAAATTTTGCTAGATAGATTTTTCTTTCCAAGTTTGTGATTTCTAATTTCATAATTTTTGAAGGATTGCCTGGAAATCGTGAAGTTGAAGTTAAATATGTGGACTTTGGCAATACTGCAAAAATAACACTTAAAGAAATGCGTAAAATAAAGGATGAATTTCTGAATCCCCCAGAGAAGGTAATCTATTTATTGTGAATCATAAGGTTAGAATATTAGCACACTTATGAAAGTATTTTTAAAAGTCATTTCACCATAGAAATGTTCTGGTAACTAACATTTTTGTCTGTAAATGATTTCTGTTACATGGACTATAGAGTTGCTCTAGTTGCTATTTAAGAAATAATGTGTTTCTTAGCAAATTAAGTATTCATTATAAACATATGTGTATATTTTTGTGTCTATATAAGAATTTTCTGGTCTGCAGCTTTTAATATTATTTTGAAATATCTATATAATGTGGTAAGAGTATGTGTAAAAAATAAAAGCTCATTACAGAAGTACTTTTACTGTGATCCCATTTATATTTAAGTGTATATAACATACTAGTGGCCTGCCCGGTGCACGAAATTTGTGCTTGGAGCGGGGGAGTCCCTCAGCCCAGCTTGCACTCTCTCCAATCAGGGACCCCTTGGGGGATGTCCAACTGCCAGTGGGATCAGGCCAAAACTGGCAGTCGGACATCCCCCTCACAATCTGGGACTGCTGGCTCCTAACCACTCACCTGCCTGCCTGCCTGATCACCCCTAACTGCCTCTGCCTGCCTTCCTGATTGCCCCTAACTGCCCTCCCCTGCTGGCCTGATCTCGCCCCCAGTGGCCCTCCCCTGCTGGCCTGAACTCACCCCCAACCACCTTCCCCTGCCAGCCTGGTTGCCCCCAACTGCCCTCCCCTGCCAGCCTGATCTTGCCCCCAACTGCCCTCCCCTGCCAGCCTGATCTCACCCCCAACAGCCCTCCCCTGCTGGGCTGATCTTGCCGCCAACATCCCTCCCCTGCCAGCCTGATCTCACCCCTAACTGCTCTCCCCTGCCGGCCTGAGTGCTCCTAACTGCCTCTGCCTGCCTGATCGCCCCTAACTGCCCTTCCCTGCCAGCCTGATCTCGCCCCACCTGCCCTCCCCTACCGGCCTGATCTGGCCCCCAACTGCCCTCCCTGCCACCTGGTTGCCCCCAACTGCCCTCCCTTGCAGGCCTGATCTTGTCTCCAATGGCCCTCCCCTGCTGGCCTGATCTCGCCCCCAACTGCCCTGCCCTGCCGGCCAATTTGGTTCTGATTGGTCGATTTCTATGCCATTCAGTGTCTCCGGGCCTGATCAGAGAGGCGGGGCTGATCAGCAGCCCCCGCCTGGAGAGAAACAGAGGTGTGGCTGCTGGCAAAGCCCGGAGAGAAAAAGAGAGGCAACGGCTGACCAAGAGCTGCCATGGAGGTTGCGGATCAGACCCTGCCTCTCTCTCTGGGCCTCTCTCTGGGCCTGATCCGCAGCTCCCTGGGCAGTCAGTGCTGGGTCGCTGCGCCCGCACCGATGGCAGCCAGTGCTGGGTTGCCGTGGCTGCAGGACTGACTTCTGGTGTTTGGTCGAGCCTTCAGTTGGTCGTTATCGACCCTGGGTTTTTATATATAGAGATGTGCAAGAGAAAGAGATGTCTACAAGAATGAAGAAAAGAACAACGTAGCCTTCTGTAATCCTCTAAATTGCTGTTGAGCAGTATTTTGCATTTTAAAAATGGGTATAAAGTTATAGGAAAAACTTAAAAATATAGATAAGCAAAATGAGGGTAATCACTCAGAATTATTCAATATTTTTAACATACTTCCATAAGATGCATCATCTCTTTTTAACAATTATAGGATTATTCTGTATACAGTCCTACAGCCTGCTTTTCTCATTTAATAATGTAGCATAAGGTTCTTATAATTTTTTTAATGGATGCTTGTTATTCTGGTATCTGTGTACAATACCCTGTTGATTCTAAATATTTGCATTTATAAAGTACTGTCATAGGCATCTTCCATATTTATTTTCTGAATATGTATTAAATTCAAACACAAAGTTTAGTTTGAACACACATAAAATTTTAATTCTAAAATAACTAGAAATTAAGTTTACTTTCTTAATGGTGCAATTTTGTTTGACACAGGCAATTAAATGTAAGCTGGCCTATATTGAACCATGTAAAGGGACATTGCAGTGGTCCAAAAAAGCTAAAGAAAAATTTGAAGAAAAAACTCAAGATAAATTTATGACATGTTCAGTCATTAGTAAGCTATTTTTATTTTTATTTTTTGCTCTGTGATCATACATAATTTTAAATAAGTATAACATTCACCAGATCTTATAATAAATTCAGTGTGTCATCAACAAGAGTAGCAAAGATAACTTTTATTGAAATTAGGTAAAATGGAGTAGTCTTCTATGCTCTAGAGCAAGCATGTCAAACTCGCCGCCTGGGCTGCATGTGGCCCACAATGAATATTTTTGTGGCCCAGCCAATATAACAATATGTAAGACATATTTTAATAAAAATGTCATAACTTAATTTTTACAATATCCTGTTATACATAATTATTAATAACGAATTTTTATATCTGGCTTCTTTGATATGAGCAATAAATTAAGAGCCTCTTAGTCCTTGAGTAACCTCCACTGATTTTGAGCTTTAACCTAGATCTGTGGTCGGCAAACTGCAGCTCGTGAGCCACATGCGGCTCTTTGGGCCCTTGAGTGTGGCTCTTCCACAAAATACAACAGCCTGGGTGAGTCTATTTTGAAGAAGTGGCATTAGAAGAAGTTTAAGTTTAAAAAATTTGGCTCTCAAAAGAAATTTCAATCGTTGTATTGTTGATATTTGGCTCTGTTGACTAATGAGTTTGCCGACCACTGACCTAGATAATTATGCTTCCCAACTTCCCTTTTGATATTTATTCTGTTGATTTTGAGCTCCTCCCATGAATGTCCCCTCCTGTGGACAGACTGGGCTCCCTGGGTTTTTTTCTTGACTCCCCTTTTCTTTCTTACTTATTTGTTATACCAACAGCATCCAAACACTAGTCGTACCATAGTTATTAACCTAGATCATAGTTTCTAACCAGAAGGCCCTGCTCAGCCTAAAATAGCTTTCCCCACTAACCTGCACAAAGATGAGATTGAGAGTTCAAGACATTTATAATAAAGTGAACTACCACAGATGAGAATGAGAGCTTCCCATTCATATGCATTGCTAACTTATAAAGCAAGGGACATTTAAATTTGAAGTAGGAGCAGTGCAACGAGGTGGTGAAGGTACAGAACACAAGGAAAGCTGGCCCTGTTGGAATAAAGAACTTAATGCATGGGAAGTAGGAAATGAGATAACTGAAGGAAACATAAGAGATAGAAAGTAAGGAATCAAAGTGTATTGAGGCTCTCCGCCTTTTGTTTGTAGATAATGTACCTGGCCTATTGAAAAGTAGTTATAAATGGTTCTCAGGTTCTTGAAAAACATTTTCTAGTATGTATTCTTATTAGTAGATGATATAGGATGTTACTGTTGGTAACAGTTTTATCTTTTCATTTGGAATCATCATTCTGACTAGCAGGTACCAGCTACTAATATATGGAAGGTGCAGGCTTAAACTGATCTCCATGCTTAGAAGTATGTGTTGCCTAAAGAAATTCCTCTATCATTTATTCAGATACTCATTAAGCAGATTCTCTATGCTGTGTCCCATAAATAATAAGTAAATAGGCACATGCGATATAAACTTTACCCTCAGCTAACTCCTAGTTTAGTTTAAGAAGTAGATCTAATAAATAATCAACCAATTTGTTTTCTAAAAGAAATTTAGATGGTTTGTCCTAAAATCCAGTTGATTAAGGGATGGGAAAAAATTCTACTTAAAGGTTCTAGCTTGAGTTTTTGTTATTTTTAACTCTGTGCCCTTTTTATAAAAACCATAAACCTTTTCAAATAATCACTGACCTGAATTAATTTTTATTCATTTTTTTGTCCTCTGGAACTTGACTGAATCTGATAAAACAGTGTAAAAACATACAAAAAAAAAACTTTTCAATGAATATATGTCAATTTATATTTTTCTGAATCTAAAAGTTTTAAACTGCTTTTGGTTCATTATAGAACACCACACAATAGCATAAAATGAACATTTTATTATTTTGTATATGCTATAGATCACATTGGCAATTCTTTTTATGTCTGCAAAATGATACTTTTACCCTTAGAGAGAGACTTTGACATTATTCAGCAAGAAATCTCATGTACACAAAATGAAAAAAGTTTACAGTTTTTTTAATTGCTTCATTTAGTATATTTTATAACATATTTATTTCTTTCCCTAAACAAGTCTTAATGGTTTTATAGGAATTCTGGAAGATAACGTGCTCTTGGTTGAGCTTTTTGATTCTCTTGGTGCTCCTGGAATGACTCCTACTAGTATTAATGACCAGCTAATCAAAGAGGGCCTAGCATCCTATGAAGTAGGGTAAGTAGACCTGCAAACTTTTATTTTTAGTTCATATGTAACACTTCATTCACAAGAAGGGAAACTGGCATGTCATTCCCCTTTGGGTATCTACTTGGGCCATAGGTGGGATTTTTCCCCTGTTGTTAGGTTGGGAACAACAATTGAAGTCATTAGTCTAATGGGGACTAGAGTGGCTTTTCCCTCCATTCCTAAGGAATCCTGAAACCACGAGAATGGCTCCTAGAGATTGAAGGTGCATGTTAGAAAAGGATATTGGCACCTTATTTCTAGATTGAACGTCTACTTAGGCAGTCTCTGGTACCTGTTTGAAAAGAGAATTAGGAAGAGAGAAGGCAGGATACAGAATAAGTGTACTGGTAGAGTACCCCATATTTCCATTTGGAGAAATGTGAATTTTCCTGGGTTCAAGAAGATACTTTGAAAGAGAAGCAGGCTTGAGCCATTGTGCTGATACTCAGGGCAGGACAATGGTTGAGATGACCCTAGAAGCAGAAGGGCAGAGTGATGGTGAGGAAGAGATTGGGAGGGTTTGGAGTCAAGACAAAGCAATTCTTCCACAATAGGGACGTATGCAGTGAGGTGGCCCTTTACGGATTTTCTGAAGAACTCCCACATATAGCCCTTAAGAAAGCCAATATTTGATAATACCCCGAGAAGGGTAAGGCAGAGAAGCAATGACACCCACCAGAGGCCTGCAATCATGTGCTCAGTGTGTGGTCTTGCTTCCCCTCCCCACCCTAACACTAGAAGAACTAGTAGCAAAAGAGAGAGGGCCTGTCCTTTTTCCAATATAGGTCCTAAGTGAGGAGGAGAAAGAGGTGAAAGGAAACTCTTAAATATATTAGGCTGAGTTTTGTTAAGTCAAAGTTATTGAAATATAACATATACAATAAAAATTCATCCTTTTTAAGGTGCATAGTTATGGATTTTAATAAATATGTATGTATCATTTAAATATCTTACAATGTCATATATCAGTTATGCCTCAGTAAAGCTGAAATTTTAAAAATATTGTCTATCTTGTCATAAAGTATGGTTAACACACAGTAGAAGATAACATGTATGTGTCAAACTGAGAACATACCCTCAAGTTACTCATCAATATTAATATTGTTACATGGACGTATGTCAAATAATTAAGTTACTTCTGTTTTAGCCAAAAGTTAGAGGTACAGTTCTTTCTTGGTCATAGAAACTGGTATTTCTTTGAGTTATACTGTCGGCAGAGTTCATGTCAGATAAGGACTGAAAACTGTCCATTAGATTTAGCAGCAAAAATCGGTCATCTTGGTTAGCTAAATCTCAAACTTAGGGTGAAAGGAATTAACTTTTTCCTTTATAGAAATAGAAAATGGCATCTAATTATCTGTGGTTAGAGTCTGAACTAATCAGATATATTAAACATTCTAAACTCTTTATTTCATAATTTTGCTCCTAACACCCTTTAATAGCATTTGTTTTCCACTTGCATTTTAATTGGCAAACATTGATACTTTTTAGTCGAGGAGAAATATTCAAGTTATCAAAAAACTGAAAAGTCTTGGTGAGTACAAAATATCAATGGGAAATGGTGAAATTATGAGCAAAGTTGGTACTTTTTAAAAATCCTCACCAAGGACATGCTTTTATAGATCTTAGAGAGAGAGGATGTGAGAGATTGGTTGATGTGCCCCAATGGGTTCAAACCCGCAACCTGGGTATGTGCCCTGACCAAGAATCAAACCCATGACTTTTCTGTGTAGGGGAAGACACTCCAACCAACTGAGCCACACCGGCCAGGGCCAAAGTTGGCATTTTCTTTTTTTCTTTTAGGAAGAGAGGAGGGAGAAACATCGATTGGTTCTATCCCATATGTACCCCTACTGACAAACATTGATCAGCTGCAACCCAAATGCACCCTAATTGGTGACTGAACCCCTGAAGCCCAGGCATGTGTCCTGACTAGAAATCGAGCTGGTGACCACCCCCGATCCCGACACACCAGGCAGGGCAAAAGTTGGATTTTAAGCTGTGTTTTTAAGATAAAGTTTGGCTTTTAGGTTTTTCTTTTTGTGCTTACTTTGGTGGTATTTAATAACTTTTTTTAAAAGACTAAAATTGCTATTTAATATATCAAAACTGTGAAGCAGTGAGTCACAGCTAAAACTCATTCCATCTCTGTATCTAAGCAAATGCAAACAAATATTTTGTGAACTACTTTTTTTGCTAATGGGTTTTGTTATTTTTCAGGTACACCATCAAAGATAATTCCAAAAAGCATACTGAAGTGTGGGATCCTTCTCCAGAAGAAATTATTTCAAATGAAGTAAACAACTTAAATTCTGTGACGGCAAAATCTCTACCTAATGAGAATCTTCAGTCACTTTACAATAAGGAACTGCCTGTGCATATCTGTAATGTAATATCTCCTGAGAAGATTTATGTTCAGTGGTTATTAACAGAAAACTTACTTAATAGGTATATGAAATAATGAAAACATATTGCATATGATTTTATTCTTTTTTCTATATTTTATTTCAAAGATCTAGAAGTCATAAATGTAGAATTTTATTTTATTTTTTTTAATATATTTTATTGATTTTTTATAGAGAGGAAGGGAGAGGGATAGAGAGTTAGAAACATCGATGAGAGAGAAACATCGATCAGCTGCCTCCTGCACACTCCCTACTGGGTATGTGCCTGCAACCAAGGTACATGCCCTTGACCGGAATTAAACCTGGGACCCTTCAGTCCCCAGGCCGACGCTCTAGCCACTGAGCCAAACCGGTTAGGGCATAAATGTAGAATTTTAAAGGTAGATAAATTATTTCAGCTAAATAGTCTACTTTTTACTAGTTAAAAATATACAATTATTATCTTTACTGGCTAACTTCACTATATTAGAATTTATTCATTCCACAAATGCTTATTGAGCACTAATTATTTGACAGCCAGTGTTCTAAGTGTTGGGTTACAGTGGTAAAAACACAGACAAGTCTTTGCTTTATAGAGCTTAAATTCTAGTAGAGGGAGAAACAGTGAAAAAATAAAATATTTAGTATAGCCAATGGTGATTAAGACAATAGAAAAAAAATAAAGCATTTGGGGAGAAAGATAATTTTAGAATGATCAAGGAAGACCTCAGAGACAGTGACATTTGAAATGGATCTTAATGGAGGCGAGGGAAGTAAACCATGAAGATATCTGGGGGAAGTTCATGTCAGACAGAGGGAAGAGCTAGTTCAAAGACCCTACAGTGGAAATAGTGTGGGTAATCAAGAAAGAAAGAGATTCAGTTGGGCTGGAGTAGACATGTAGTTAGAGAATTTTATGTTGTCAGAAAAGGTTTAGAAAGTTAAAATATTTTTTCTTTACGTAGTTTAGAAGAAAAGATGGTAGCTGCTTACGAAAACTCAAAATGGGAACCTATTAAATGGGAAAATGATATGCACTGTGCTGTTAAGATTCCAGATAACAATCAATGGCGAAGAGGCCAGATCATCAGAATGGTTACAGACACATTGGTAGAGGTAAATGCAGAGTTAAAAATATAGTCATGAAAGTAAATGCATTTTGTATTTTCATCCTGGATTTACTTAATCCAATTTTATGAAGCTTTTTATTTGCAAAAAAATTTTTATGTATTATCTTTCCATAGACTTAAAGTTATTGTTTTCATAGGTCTTGCTGTATGACGTGGGTGTTGAACTAGTAGTGAATATTAACTGTTTAAGAGAACTTCAAGAAAACCTAAAGACAATGGGAAGATTATGTTTGGAATGCTCTCTTGTTGATATAAGGTAGTTTTTAGCTGAGTAAGTTTTCTCATTATTCAATGTGATTTTAAATATATTTCCTTTGGGATGGGTTCCGGTCAACTTTAATTATGCTAATATATTTTGAAACTTTCATAAAATCTAGTTAATTTTAAGGTTTTAAAGAAGAGGGAAAGATAAAAAATTGGAGCACATGTATTTTTGTGGTATTAAGGAAGTAGAGATAGGTGATTATGACAGGTGTCTTCATAAAATTCAAAGTGTTAAATAAAAAAAAACTTAAGGAACCAAGTCAAATAGAAATAAAATGTATTTCATAAGCATAGGATTATGTGGAAAGCTAAAAATGGGTAAATTACCAAAAAGAGTGACTTAGAGAGGATTCTGGGGAAATAGCATTGTGTGTAGTTTTTGAGTCTACTAGAATCCTACCATAAACGCAGAGCACAACTAAAAACTGTACAGTCAACACCTGCAACAAAAATAGGCAACAAGGCTTCACCTATGAGTTCCCAAATACAAATAGGTGTGGCACACAGAAACCAACCTGTATGACATCAGCAGTAGTATGAGAGCATGTGGAGGGAAAGCTGACTGGTTGCCAACAGCTCTGAGAAAAGGAATTAGGAAGAGCATTTCACTGAGGCAGACAGGCCAGTATGAGAACAACAACCCAAACAGAGAAAGGAGCAATGCAACTTTGTAGTTGAAAGCAAGAGACCTGTAATGTGCCAGTCCTGTTGTGCTGGAGCTTTCCTAGCTGTGTAAGCTCTCAGCCATCTCAGCTCCCTTCTGTGACCATACAACTGAGGAAAGACAACTGGGAAAAAGAGCCTGATTTGAGCAAGACAGAAATGGGGCAAAGAAAAGATACAGATAAAAGCAGGGCTGAGGAGTAGAGGAATATCAAGTATGAGGCCCCATTTTTTGTCACTTTGGGAAAGCAACACAACAGAGCCATGAAGCTAGAAAAGCAATATGAACCACCCCTTTCTCCTCAGCACAGGAGATTTTATTTCACTTAAAACATGATCAAAAGCAAGAGTTACAGTTGAATTCCATGCAAATTATTATGAGGAAAAAGAATAAGGGCCAGTGGCTCAGTGGTTAGAGCATCGGCTGGACACCAAAGGGTTGCTGGTTCTATTCCTAGTCAAGGGCATGTACCTGGGTTACAGGTTCAATCCCTGGCCTTGGTTGGGGCATGTGTGGGAGGCAACAATCAGTGTGTCTCTCAAATTGATGTTTCTCTCTCTCTCTCCCTCTCCCTCTCTCCTTTCCTCCCTTCCACTCTCTCTAAAAATCAATGAAAAAAAAATCCTCTGGTGAGGATTAACCAAAAAAAAGGAATAAGGAGCCAAAAATGACATGCTTACAATACAATAAACTATAATCTGACATTTCAGAATGAACTAAAACTTTTTGTAAAGGATAGACACTGTGAAGAACAACATAAAACAATTAGAAAAACTCAGAAATAAGATGTATTACAGAAAAAGGATGATTTGGGGTGGTGAAGGCTTGGGGGGGGAGCAGGGGAGGTGGGTTAGACAAGGTCAATGGGGGGAAAAGGAGGACATGTAATACTTTCAACAATAAAGATTTTAAAAAAGAAAAAGGATGATTTGAAAAAGATAACACTCAGGAAAGAATTTGAAAAGAAAATTCTATCAAAAATGTAGACTAAACTAGAAAAAAATGCAAATGCACAATAAACAGTACCTTAGATAAATACAAGATAAGGACAGATTTTTGAAATTAAAAAAAAAAAATCCAAAGGATTCAAAAGGAAACAAAAGATACCTAAATTGACAAAAAAGAAAAAGACTTAACATATATGTAATAGGAATTTCAAAGAAGAAAACTAAAAGAAATAGAACCAAATGCTAAAAACCCAATTCAAGAAAGTGTTTCTAAAATAAAAGACAATTTAAAACTATATGTTGAAAGGGAAATCAGGAATGTCAACATTGAGAGATTATCTAGTAAAATTATTGAATTTTTAAAAGAAGCAAAATCACACTGTCATCAACAACACTTTATGTCAGAAGATACTGCAGTAACATTTTTTAAATACTCAAAAGAAAGTGGCAGGCTATGAGTTTTATGTCCAACCAAACTGACCTTCAAGACAAAGACTACAGACAAACTTATATGACCACTCAGGAGTGTTGTTCCTGAGGAATCTGTAAGTGAACAAGCTTTAGGTAAAAAGACATGAGAGATTTTGAAATAAGGACTGGTGGTGAACATTACATTTATTTTACCTCAGAACTATGATTAAATTATAATTATTAGGGAAACAGTATAGCATGCAAAGTAAATGTGACACAATTTCAAAAATGAGGGGAGAAAGTAGAGTACCTATGAAAACTTGAATAAACTTTCTGTTTGTCTTATTGATATTAACTAGGAGTAAGTACTTCAAATAAAATGTTGGGGAAAAGCAAAAAGAGGTTACTAACAATATTGATTTTATATTGGAACTATATTAGTATGTTATATAAACAAATCAGTAAAATGGTAAGAAAAATGTAATTTACTATCTGTACATAGCGTGGCATAGACTTTCAGAGAGGAACTTCTTCAAAAACACTTAAAACACAGTAAGTTGACTATACAGTCTTACCAGAATATAACCTAAGAACAAAAAGTAACTCCTCCCTACCCGCAATCATCAGTTGTTTTCATTAATCTCAAAGTGGGTTGTAATGTTGTGGAATCTACTGTGCATGTATTGTGGGGTAAGTCAAAATAGTAATTACGTACATATTGTTAAGAACTGGTGTGGTGTACAGATGATAAAGGTGTAAGACTAAGGTTAACTTACCTTGTACTCCTGATTTTGAATTAGAAATATCAACAGAAACTCTTGAGGTGTTTTCATTGTTAAAAACAAACAAACAAAAACACCTTTTTTAGCCTTATAACATGAAGGCCCAAGTCATGAGCTATGCTGATATGCAAATTGAGGCCTCCAAATGCCATTTCCCTCAACAGAAATTGATGCTCTTTGGGAAAATGTTCAATTCTAGGTCTGGGGCAGGAAATGTACAATATGAGCCTAGAATATCTTGTCATAGCAAAAAGCAAGAAAGCTATAAAGGATTATTGGGATTATGACAAAAGAATTCAGCCAACCTGAATAACTTCCACTGACCAAAGATGGGGCAGTTTGAACATCAGTAGGATAATGGTAATTGGCAAAGCATTTGATATGTTTAAATCCCTAAGTATAAAGTGATTTAAAAACAAACACAAAAAAAAAAAAAAAAAAACAAAACCTCACTGGTTACTTTTAGAGGATTTTAGGGAATCACTTCATTATTCCGAAAAGTAGTGAATAAGGGAAATGAGCTTTTGTCTTGCTTTTCCTATATGATCTACAGTTCAACTTATAAAGTTATTTTTTATAAGTATTCCAATTAACAAAGGAAGAGTGACATCATTAGAATGGCATTATTTTATAACCCAAATAAACACAGAAGGGAATATAGACGACAATTATCAGTTCTACTAACATCACAAAAAGAGAATCAGACATTGTGTACTTCCTGATAGAAGTACACAGTACCACCTATGAATAGTGTTGCTGGGGGGGAAAAAAATACAAGCCTGAATCTGATCAAGAGTCTAGACCTCACTATGAATTGAAAGGAAATACAAGGAACATGTTAAGATACTGTGGCAATGCAAGCAGCTAAGTTCAGACCATGGAAACTACCAAATGACTCAGTTTCTTCAACAGAAAGTTGCAAGGGAAAGAGATGAAAGGGGCAATCATACATATCAGCCATTCATGATATATGGACTTTGTTTACCAATTCAGTCTTTTGGAATCATCAGGAAAAAATAACCACCATCTGAATGGTTTATATTAAAGAACTAGAGGCCCGGTGCACGAAATTCATGCACTCGGGGAGGGGGGGCCAGAGCCCTTGGGGGGGGCCTAAGCCATCAATCGGACATCCTTAGCGTTGCCACGGAGGTGGGAGAGGCTCCTGCCACTGCTGCCGTGCTGGCCAGCTGTGAACCCGGCTTCTGGCTGAGCAGCACTCCCCCAGTGGGAGCACACTGACCACCAGGGGGCAGCTCCTACGTTGAGTGTCTGCCCCCTGGTGGTCAGTGTGCATCATAGCAACCGGTCATTCTGCCTTTTGGTTGATTTGCATATTAGCCTTTTATTATATAAGATTATTAAATGTTTTAGATGAGATAATACTGTGATTAGGTTTCTTTAAAAATACTCTTTTGGAAATACAAACTAAAATATTTTCAAATAAAATGTTATGTCTGGGACTCGGTTAAAAATAATCAGGGATTAGGGTATGTAGAAGTATAAATGAAATAAAATTGGTCATGTATTTATAATTGTTGAAGCTGAGTGATAGATACATCAGATTTTTTATATTCTCTATGCTTTTAAATATGTTTGAAAATTACCATAATAACTTTTTAAAGGTGAATTCACCAGATTTTAAAGAAAATATTCAGATAATCTTCAGGTATTAATAAAAATCTATAAATAAGATATAGCTTAAAGGGATATAGCAAAATACAGTCTGTTCTGAATAAATAATTAAAGAGGAAATATTTGGTAAAACTTAATATGGCTCTCATAAATCTCAGCGTTGACCCGAATTTTATGGTTTCCCAGGCTAGAAAGGAGTCACGGGAGCACTTAGCATGTGTCTAATTATCCTCAGACTTCTTTCTGAACAATAAAGAAGTGGCACATTCCTCATTCTTAGAGGCTTTCCTTCATTGATAAATCCATGGCAATAAAACTAGAGTGTCTTTGTAACAAGAATTATAGAATCTTAGGCTTGGAATCCAACTTAGAGGTGTCATGACAGTAATTTCTTTTATACCTGTCCTAGTACATATACATTCAAGACCTGCTTGAAAACTTCCAGTGCTGTGGAGCGTCTTTACCCTCAAAGGAACTTGTCTCTTAGGCAGCTCCAGTTGCTAATATCTCCTTACACTGCATTGCAGTTGGTCTGCTCATGTCTTCCACACACCCTTATTTTGTCTCACAAACAAACCTCTTCACTCTTCTAACCATCAGATATGGGAAGGTCGATACCACATTCCACTAAGACTATTTTTTCTTCCAGGCTACTACAGTTTTGTCAATCCTAAAATAACATGATTTTTAGATTTTTCCTGCTTCTCCAAATGTTTTCTGGTTTAAGTTGGAAGAATTATTTCAGGTACATTCTGAGCAGTTCTCACTAAAACTATAAATGTGATTCTTTTTTTAAAAAATATATTTTATTGATTTTTTACAGAGAGGAAGGGAGAGGGATAGAGAGTTAGAAACATTGATGAGAGAGAATCATCGATCAGCTGCCTCTTGCACACCCCCTACTGGGGATGTGCTCGCAACCAAGGTACATGCCCTTGACCGGAATCGAACCTGGGACCCTTCAGTCTGCAGGCCGACACTCTATCCACCGAGCCAAACAGGTCAGGGCTAAATGTGATTCTTTAAATTACATTTGGTTAGCATAGCGTATTTAAATTTGTATTTTGTGGTGGTGAGTTAGATTGAATTTAAGCAGTTTTCATTGAACTTGCATAGACCTTGTGAATATTAGTAAAAAGCCCAGTGATGTGAGTTATAACTCCATTTTACTTTGTTTTACAATGATAGTATAGAAGCTTCCAAGCACATCAGTCTCTATTTGTTGACTATCAGAATTATTATGGCCCATCTCCCCCAAAGAAGGAGATATCGCCAGCTGAAACAAATCAGAGTTTACAACCAAAGACCCAGCACTGACCTGGAGGACAAGATAGGCTTTGATGTCTTTACATGGGCTTTCCACATTGAGGGGCTTCATAGGAGTGACACTTGCTCTTATTTGCTGGAACATACTAGGAAACTATAGCTTTCTATACACTTAAATCATTCGTGTGTTTTTTTTTTTTCACCAAAATACAGTTTTACATTTATTCCTGTCAGATTTCATCTAATTGGTTTTGAAATTCAAATATTGTTTTTTAACATCTAGGCTGTCCTTTTTAATACATTATTTGTAAATTTGAAAGCATATCTCTATGTCAGGTTGTAGTTTGCAGTTTATGGGCCAGATTCAAGTAATGTGCATCATGTATTTGGCCTACAGAAAGTTTTTAAGTTTTTGAACTATTTATCAACGTTTTCTTGAAAAACAGGTGCAACATAAATATTTGGATTTCTAGCTCCTGTTGACAAAAATCAGAATACCTAGTCACTGAAGCAACAATGTTGCCAAAAAACTAATTGGCCTTCCTTGCAGAGGTTAAAAAGAGTCATTAGCTATTGCTAGGTAAGACTTATCTACTATTCACTATGGGGTAGCAGATCCATCTTTAATAAAAGCCTGTGGGGCGATCATTTTCTTGGTGCTTTGGTGTACTACCTGCAGTTAACCATTACGTAGGGAAGCTCATAATTTGGGATTGTAGCATTTTCTCCCTAATTTGAAGCAAATCCATCTAGCCGATTGCTGTTACTTGGCTGAAAGATATCCTATATAATAAAGAGGTAATATGCAAATTGACTATCACTCCAACACACAAGATGGCTGCTCCCATGTGGTCAAAGATGGCCACCCCCATGTGGACACAAGATGGCCTACAGGGGAGGGCAGTTAGGGGCAACCGGGCCAGCAGGGGAGGGAAGTTAGGTGTGACCAGGCCGGCAGGGGAGGGGAGTTAGGGGCAACTGGGCCAGCAGGGGAGCATTTAGGTGTCGATCAGGCTGGAAGGGAAGTGGTTAGGGGGTGATCAGGCTGGCAGGCAGGCAGGAGAGCAGTTGGGAGCCAGCAGTCCTGGATTGTGAGAGGGATGTCCCAGATTGGAGAGGGTGCAGGCTGGGCTGAGGGACACCGCCCCCCCATGCACAAATTTCTTGCACCGGGCCTCTAGTATATATCTATCTATACACACACACACACACACACACACACACACACACACACACACGTGTGTACATTTTTCAGATAGCACAAATAGGAATAGTACAAATCTGTTCAAAAATAAAGCTAAATATCCCCAAACCCTTTCAATCCTATATAATAAAAGGCTAATATGCAAATGGTTGTTATGCCTTCACACATAACGACCAATCAGCAGGAGGCTGCGTGCACAGCAGGCATGTGCAGGTGAGCGGGGCTGAATGTCCAACCAGTCACCAGGAGATGCATGGAGCACCTCTCGGTCCCTCCCTCCCGGCTCCCATGGGCGGCCACAGCTCGTCCCCGCCTCCCACAAAAGTGGCGCGGCTCCCGCTGGCTCCTGCAGAAGCAGCATGGCTCCCGGTGGCTCCTGCAAAAGCGGCAGGCAGCCGACTGCACACGATTTCGTGCACTGGGCCACTAGTGTTATTATAAAAACCTAATGGACCATTTAAAGTTACTGGTTTATCCAACCTCTTTTACCCACAAGGAACTATCTCATCATTGGAATAGCACAGGGGTCCTCAAACTTTTTAAACGGGGCCAGTTCACTGTCCCTCAGACCGTTGGAGGGCCGGACTATAGTTTAAAAAAAACTATGAACAAATTCCTATGCACACTGCACATATTTTGAAGTAAAAAAAACAAAATGGCAAAAACACCCACATGTGGCCCACGGGCCGTATTTTGAGGACGCCTGGAATAGAGGGATGAACAAAAGGCTATGAAATGGGGAAGAAAATAACACAAATCCATGTTTAAATTATTTTCTTTACTACATATGCAGTTGATTCAAATACATATGTACCTGGTGGTTATTTTATTTTTCTGTGTCCTATGCTGTTACAAAACAAGTTGTCATTTTTTGTTTCAGACCAACTGGTGGGAGTGACAAATGGACAGCAACAGCTTGTGACTGTCTTTCATTGTACCTAACTGGAGCTGTAGCAACTATAATCTTACAGGTGTGCAATGGGTTTCCAATAGATATGTACTGATTATTTCATTGATGTTTTTTACAATTCCATGTATTTTCTTGTTGACAAAATAACAGCGAACTGATATTTTTGCAAACATTCTTGGTCTTATTTTAAGGTATAATACCTGTTTGGTAATAGATGTAACATAAATGACCATATGAATGAATCAAAGCATTTAATATTCTTGAGTTGATAATTTGCATGCTACAAAACAATTTATGTATGCTAGAGTGTATTTCTGAAGCCTTTTGATATTCTTTCAAACTGGAAACTTTAGTTGGGCTTCTAATGAAGTCAGGTAAACTATTTCATAAAAAGTGTGTGTGTGAGACAGATCTGACATGGGAAGAAAGACATCAATATATTCATACTATAGTTGGAAAGATGCTAGAAAGGAAATAGAGGATATATAGAGGACCAGATTCTGAAGTCATTAATTCTGCCGAGAGGGGAGGAACCTGTGATCAGAGAAATCAATAGGGAAGGATGATTGTTTAAGGGAGAGGCATGAAAATGAGGAGTCCCCAGGCAGTCAGTAGGAGAGAATCTCCAGGCAGGAAAGAAACAGAAGGAAGATAGAACCTTGGGATTGAGGAACATGAAGTGCCTGTCTTCATGGGAAATGGACTGGGGTCTGTACTTAGGAGGGAAATGCATATATACCCACAAACAGAGGCGACACCCCAGCTCCGGGATCCAGTATCCAGTGATCGTCATTCAAGGCTATGCCTATTAGCACCTAATATGTGCTGGGTGCTGTGGAGGATTCAAACGATAAATCTGGTCCTTACCATCAGGATGTTACAACCAAAAGTTACTCACATGAAACACTAGCAAGCCATCCAAGTCATTAGAGATCTGTGGTGAAGACAAGAAGGAATCAGGAGAGAAAAGGGAAACCATCACAGTGGTCTGGGGCTCTGGGTGAGGAGAGGTAGAAATAAGCTCAGAGTGGGTGTGGGGATGGGAAAAAAGGCCCCCAGAGAGGGAACCAGAAAACCTTCCCTCCTGGAGCTGGGGGTGTACGATAAGTAGTGGGGGATGAGGCCAGGTTAGGGAGCTGAAAGCGAGGCAAAAGAATTTAGACTTGATTTGTGTAAAATAACCCGACTTGGAAAGTGTTTTAACAGAGCTGTCTGTGTGGCAGCAGCAGTATTGAGAGCGCCTGATGTGGTGGGACAAAATAGTGTTATAGAGAGAGCAGAAGTTAGGGAACAGGAGGAGAGAGCCATAGCTGTCACCAGTGAATAAGCTGATAATGGACTTGTAACAACGGGAATGAAGTGAGAGAGATACTCTAATCTGTGACTCCAAGATGTCTCTGACTCTTACTGGGGTCACTGATAGCATCTGCCACCGAGATTCAAAGGTCAGCCAGGCAAGTAGCAGAGCCCCAGCGGGGCCCTGACAGCGCTCAGCACCGCCCAGAGGAATCCAGGCCCACGCAGTGTTTACCACACATGCCCCCAGCTGTAACTGCGTTGAGAGGATTAGGCAACTAATTGTTTTTCTGTGTGTGCGCTTAATTACTTTCTTAATTTTAAGAGATCTTTTGGTGGTTAGTTATTGCCAGATGTCTTACATACCACCACGTATATAGTCAGGCAAAAAAAAAAAAATAGCACTTTCTACTAATCAGCTGTCACTTCACGGGTGTGACAGCGTGATGTTGGAAACATTTTTGATTTGGGGGGAAAATAAAACAACAACACACCAAGCCTAAAACAAAACATTGTAAAAAAACAGTATGAAACAAATCAATGAGAGTGATACTCTGCCAAGAGTACGCTGCTTTCTGGGAGAGCTGATGCTGGAAGCCAGCGCTGAGGTTGGAAGCTCATTTGGGGAACCGAGGAGGAGGAAGTGGTGAGCAGGGCAGTGGGGCTGCAGGAGCAAGCGAGGCCTCTCAGTTTGAGCCTGTGCTGCTGCAGAACCTGCCGCCCTCTCCCCAGGACAAGCCTCTCCCGCCCACCTTCCTGAAAGCACAGCTCTGGAGGGAGCTGGCTCCTCCGCTGCTGCTGAGCAGGGCTACCAGCCGAGATGTTGCGCTTCCCTTCAGAGACTCTGGCTAGGGAGAAATTAGCCTGGGGCTTCTCTGCTGTGCCTTTTTCCAGTAGAAGAAACCGACAGGCTTCACCATTTCAATCACTGTTTGTATTGGATGAAAGCACGTATCCATGTATATGTGGTCACATCTCAGTCTCCTATGTGTGTGGCATGCAGGGGTCTCAGATGTCAGGCAGCATCTGCTTTTGTTTTTTTTTATAACAGCTTTATTGAGGTATAATTCACATATCATACATTCCACCGATTTAAAATAGACAATTTGATGAGTTTTTCGTGTGTTCAGAGTTGTGAGGCATCACCACAATTAATTGTAGAACGTTTTCACCACCCCAGAAAGAGACCTTGCACCCTGGAGCTGTCACTCTCTCTCCCGCCAACCAACGCCCACCGCTCCCCCTCTCTACCAGCAGTCACAAAGTCACAACGCTGGCCTAGGTCTCTATGGCTCCCCCTGTCCTGGACATGGCATATAAATGGAATTTCTTTTGTGTCTGTCCTGTTGCACATAGCATGATGTGCTCAGGGTTCATCCATGTTGTAGCATGTGTCAATACTTTACTCACTTTTAGTGTCAAATAATATTACGTTGTGTGGATATAGCACGTTTTGTTGATCCACTCATCAGTTGATCGGCGTTTGGGTTGTCTCTACTTTTTGGTTATTATGCATAATGCTGTGAATGTTTACGTACCAGTTGTTGTGTGATGGTATATTTTCATTCTCTTGGGCGTCCATACAGAAGTGGAATTGCTGAGTCATGTGGCAACTCTATGTTGAAGCTTTTGTGGTATTGCCGGACCTCTCCTCCATTATTGAGTATCCCCATTTTCTTCATTCTAAAAGGGAAAAAAATCAACTTGAATTATTTTGCTGTTATACAAGGGTGATGTGCATTAACTAAAAGGAATAGAATTGAAATGACTTTAGAGTGTTTTTAGATGTGATGTCATTTCTTTACACCTCAATATCTATCCTTTCACTACACTTCATTTGGCACCATGTGGAAAAGAAGTCCTGGTTAACATTTCTATTCTCCCCCTTCCCCTAAGTTCCCATTTAAGTCAGTGAGTGTGTAGTCAGTGCAACGCTCTACCTGAACTTTGTGTGGCAGCTTCCACCTGACCGTGGCTTCTGAGCCCTTGACAATGTGACTAGTTCAAACTGAGATAGGCTAGAAGTCTAAACTCCACCCAGAGCTGGAAGACATAATATGAAAGAAAGAATATAACATATGTCGTAATAATTTTTATCTTGATTACATGTTGAGATGACAGTATTTGGGGCTTATTGGGTTAAATAAAATATATTATTAAAAATAAAAATAAAAGAAATAAAAAAGTGTGTGAGTATGGATTTGAGAAGAGTATATATATATATATATATATATATATATATATATATATGTATGTATATATATATGATATATCTTTTTAGAACATTAAAAAATACTTTGCCTCCTTTACATTTTCTAATACCTTTTATCGCATTAATAATCAGAATTTTCATATAGAAGTAATTTTCCCATGTTACTTTTGTTTCTGTGTGTACTTTCTTCATTTTTATGATTTATACTAGAGGCCCGGTGCACAAAATTCATGCACGGGGTTGGGTGTCCCTCAGCCCAGCCTGCACCCTCTCCAATCTGGGACCCCTTGAGAGATGTCCGACTGCCCAGGCAGTCGGACATCCCTCTTACAATCCAGGACTGCTGGCTCCCAACCACTCACTTGCCTGCCTGCCTGCCTGATTGCCCCTAACCGCTTCTGCCTGCCAGCCTGATCACCCCCTAACCACTCCCCTGCCAGCCTGATAGACGCCTAACTGCTCCGCTGCCAGCCTGATTGCCCCTAACTGCTCTCCCCTGCTGGCCCGGTCGCCCCCAACTGCCCTCCTATGCAGGCCCGATAACCCCTAACTGCCCTCCCTTGCCAATCCCCTGCAACTGCCCTCCCCTGCAGGCCTGGTCCCCCCCAACTGCCCTCCCCTGTAGGCTGGTCCCCCCCAACTACCCTCCCCTGCTGGCCCAGTAACCCCTAACTGCCCTCCCTTGCCAGCCTGGTCTCCCCCAACTGCCCTCCCCTGCAGGCCTGGTCCCCCCCAAGTGCCCTCCCCTGCAGGCCTGGTCACCCCTAACTGCTCTCCCCTGCAGGCCTGGTCACCCCTAACTGCCCTCCCCTGCAGGCCTGGTCACCCCTAACTGCCCTCCCCTGCAGGCCTGGTCCCCCAACTTCCCTCCCCTGCAGGCCTGGTCCCTCCCAACTGCCCTCCTCTGCTGGCCCGGTCACCCCTAACTGCCCTCCCCTGCTGGCCTGACCGCCCACAACTGCCTTCCCCTGCCAGCCATCTTGTGGCAGCCATCTTGTGTCCACATGGGGGCAGCCATTTTGTGTGTTGGAGTGATGGTCAATTTGCATATTACTCTTTTATTAGATAGGATGAAACAAAATATGTTTTGTAGTTCTTTTGCTTTTTATAGTAAAAAAAAAAAAAACCATAACTGGAAAAATATATTTCAATCTATAATTTGCAGAGTTACGGAGAATAGAGAACTTATAACTGATGCATAACGCTCCCCACCCCCCTCTCTGGGGTGGGGGTAAAAAAGTACTTGCCTGGGAATTTCCTTTCTAGCTTGGAGAAATGTGGAAGAAATGCCTGTGAAAAGTATATTGTATAGCTCTGGCCAACATTGCCCAGTGGTTAGAGTGTCAGCACGTGCACTAAAGGGTCTCGGTTTTGATAACCCCTGGGTTATCAAAAAATTCCTGGGTTGCAGATTCCATCTCTCTCCTCTATCCTCTCTCTCTCTCTCTCTCTCTCTCTCTCTCTCTCTCTCTCTCTCTCTCTGTCTCTCTCTTTCTTCCTCTCCATTCATCTCCCTTTTCCTCTCCTTCTCCCTCTCGCTCCCTCCCTCCTTCTCTCCCTCTATCCCTTGCCCTCACGCCTGCTCTCCCCACCTCCCTCTCTCTCCCTCTCCTCCTCTTCCTCCCTCCCTCCCACTCTTTCTGCTTAGAGGGCTTCCCTAAACATAGAAACATATCCTCAGGAGAGGATTAACAAAAAAAAAAATAAGTATATTGTGTAGGAGATTTCATTTTTGTGTCTCACACTTAGTCTGCTCTTAAACCACTAGGAAAACGACACGACATGGCCATTACCTGTGAAAATTTTTTGCAGAAATGAAAAAGGAGAGCGTGTTGATGTCTCTAAATATTTGATTAAAAAGGGCTTGGCCTTGAGAGAAAGGAGGTATGGACTTTCTTTTTTTTACATCAGTTTGTGGTGAAGGCTTCTTGTTTACCTGTATGCATTCATGTCTGTGTGCTTTCAAACCTAAATTGCATCTTGTTTGCTCTTTAAAATGATGTATAAAATGACCCCAAGGAGCCAGCTCAGACACAGATTCCTTCATGATTGCCAATTCCTTTATTCGACCCCATCAGCTCTTGCATATTTAAGCCCCTCTTTAAACTGACATGTTTGCTTCTCTCCTTTTCCCTTTGCTTTGGCATTTATACTCCAAACCAAAGCAAAGGAGATGAGCGGCTGGCGTAGTGGGTGCCAGACCTGCACCCTTTGGCTTCACGGGCTGAGACAGAAATGCTTAAGCTTTACGTTCACCAAAAAGGTATTTTTGTGAAACAGAAATGGGTAACAAAAAATGTAATTGAACAATATTTACATTTAAAGATCCTTTCAGGTACGTCTTTCACAGTTAAAGTACTTTTGGTCCATGGGGAGAATGATCATGACATTGCAATAGCCCTAGCTTCCTTTACTCTCTCTCCTTCTAGATATAGAGGTCTATGGAAATTATTGATGTATTAGAGGCCCGGTGCACAAAATTCGTGCAGGGGGGTCCCTCAGACTGGCCTGAACCCTCTTACAATCCAGGACCCCTCAGGGGATGTCTGACTGCCAGTTTAGGCCCGATCGCCCCTAACCACTTACCTGCCTGCCTGATCACCCCTAACCACTCGCCTGCCTGACTGATCGCCCCTAACCACTCGCCGGCCTGCCTGATCATGCCTAACTGCTTGCCTGCCTGCCTGATCGGTCCCTAACCACTCGCCTGCCTGCCTGATCGCCCATAACCATCGCCTGCCTGCCTGCCTGCCTACCTGATCGTCCCTAACTGCTCGCCTGCCTGCCTAATCACCCCTAACCACCTCTGCCTGCCTGCCTGATTGCCCCTAACCACTCTGCCTGCCTACCTGATCACCCCTAACCACTTTGCCTGCCTGCCTGATTGCCTCTAACCACTCACCTGCCTGCCTGATTGCCTCTAACCACTCACCTGCCTGCCTGATTGCCCCTAACCACCTCTGCCTCGGCCCCCACTACAGCAGCTTCGTTTGGAAGGACATCCAGAATGACGTCCGGAAGGTTGTTCAGCTGTCCAGTCTAATTAGAATATTATGCTTTTATTATTATAGATGTTACAAGTAGCCACTTTGTACTATGCATGGCCAAATCTCTTTTTTTATACTATATTATTACATGTTCTCTTATTTGGACTTCAGTCCTGATGAAATGGAAGGAGAATGAAAAATCAGAAATGTAATGGGTCATAAGGTGGTTAGCCATGCCTGCTAGGTGCTAACCTAATGCTGGGCAGTGGCCTGCAGCTGCCCCTGCATCTTTAGTCCCACGTGTGTCTCTTCTGGTTCACTGACTTTAGACTAAAGCAATTCCTGATAAAGAAATGTTAAAATGAACAATGCTGGGCAAGTTAATAGCACTGATAGATAGCATCTGCTTTTATGGAACTGAAACTACCAGCTGTCTCAAGGCTGAGGACTGGAAGAGAGCCGTGGAAGGTGCGAAATTATGTAACTTTATCAATGCTTATTTCCTTTTAAAAGAAAATACAGGAAAGTAGATGAAACAAAAATCTGCTATGAATTTTGCTAATATAAGCAATGCTAATATCTCCTCCTAGGATTCTTTTTTATAAGCATACTTTTTTATAATTGTAAGGGAATAACAGGAAATTTTAAGAATGGAGTATATATAGCATATTACCATTAACATTTAATCTGAATAGTACTATATTTTTAAGAGACTCATATTATCTTTTGTGTTATTTTATGAATGTTGATAACTTGCCACGTGTATATGTGAATTAAATTAGAACCAACGTGAAGGTGTTGTATTTCCCATTGACATCTAGTTGACTTATAATACTTAAGATGTACTTATGAGATTTGAAGAGAGAATAGCATGTAATATGAGATTATAAAACATTTAAGTGAAATCATTCCTTTTTTATTATGCTCATTCATAATTTAAAGTAATTTTCATTATAACTTAAATTATGTTCCTTTCATGTAACAAATTAGACTAGACTACAGCAAATTTTATATTAGAAGGATTCTGTTTATATTGTTTTCTCCAGAACTTTTTATTGCTCATGTTTAGATGTATTCTTTTTTGGATGTTACAGAATTAATAAATTAGATAACAGCCATTCATTATCTGAGAAGTCTCTGGAAATTCCCCTGAAACAAGAAGATTCAATGGTTACTAAGTGTATTAAAATTAACTTTGACTCTGACAAAAAAGCTGCTGATATTATCAGTGAACACAGGGTGTCTGCATTTAAGGAGAACATTCTAGAACCAAGAACCCCTGGATGCTATAAACCACCAGTTATTCCTAATATGAAAGTATTTGAGGCAGTAGTCAGTTGCATTGGTGATGATGGAACAGTATTTGTGGTGCCTAAGTTGTCAGGTAAGATCTTTTATCTTATGTAGGATTCATCAGTATAAGTCCTAGCTAGTAAGATAGACATGGATTGAAATACTTTGGACAATATTTAACCTCTTCCAACCTCATTTTCACTGGGGTTTTGTGAGGGTTAAATGAAATAATAAATGCAAAGTGCTTTTCACAATGCCTAGCACATAACAACCATTTATTGAGACATTGGGAATAGACATTAAACTTAAAATAAGCATGGGGGTGGTTCCAGGTTCCACACATCTTAAGGGGGTAATTCTTTTAAAAGGTACCTATGCAAGTTTGGAGGCTCTAAGAAAAAAGAATATAAAATTTTATATTCATTTAGAATGTGAAAAGAAATTACCACAAATGACTAGAGATTCAGGGCCCTTTGAGAATGAATATTCAGGCTTTTCTGAGATCTCCTTAAGCTTATGTATAAGTTCTTCCTTTCTACAACCTAGTCATGTCCAGAATCTTATATAAGAAAAGCCTAGATGGTGTCACGCGACACCCTCGTGCGACGTCATCACAAGATGGCCACCACAAGATGGTCGCATGCACAGCGGAGAAGGGTCCCGGTGGCTGCTGCACTCAGTGAGGCCTGGGGGTCCCACAGCTCAGCTGGCAGGGGAGCAGTTGAGGGAAATCAGGCTGGCAGGCAGAAGCAGTTAGGGGAAATCAGGCAGGCAGGCGAGCGGTTAGAAGGCAGCGGTCCTACATTGTGAGAGGGATGTCTGACTGCCAGCTTAGGCCCGATCCCTGGGATCGGGCCTAAGCTGGCAGTCAGACATCCCCCGAGGGGTCCCGGATTGGAGAAGGTGCAGGCTGGGCTGAGGGACCCCCCCCCCACCATGCACGAATTTCATGCACTGGGCCTCTAGTACTCTATAACTCCCAACAACTCTAGCATGACTTAACCTCTTTTAGTTCCATAGTAAGTCCACCTATGGATAAGGTGATGGTGGCTATGAATTTGTTTAAATTTTTGTTTCATTTGTTGATCTCCTAAATATTATTTTTTAATTTGAAAAACCAAATAAATCTGTGTAGTTGGCTATTCTAGAGGCAAGAAACCCTTCTAGAAGATGTGAACAGTGTTTGAGACCTCTAGCACTAGTAATTAATCCAGACATGTGTAAATAGTCATAGTTAAAACTGCTTGACTATAATGTGCCAGGCAGTGTACTACACACTTTACATCTATTGCCCCACAATCCTGATAATGCAGGTAAGCACTATTACACCCAGTTCACAGAAGAACAGATTTGGGGGGTAAAGGAACTACCAAGATCACTCAACTAAAGTGGTAGAACTATTAAGGAAACTAATTTCAGAGCCTGTGTTCTATACTATCAGTTATGGGGATATGTATTTACTCTGGAAATAATGGGTCAATTAGCAATAAATAGCATTAGAATTTTAATTTTATATCCTAACATTCTGCTGTATCTCAGCATCAAGTAATAATACATAACTATGTTTCTATTTTACTTAGATGTGCTAACAAAATAACATTTTAAAGGAGTTCCTTTATATTATGCTCTCTGGTACATAACTAGAGTTTTTCATGATTCTTGCACTCCCAAAAGAATGCTTATACTTACGACTAGAGAGCAGAATAATTCTTTACATGCTGTTAGTCAGTGGTATGTTTTGTAACATATAGAAGCTACTGACTGAATTAGATTTTTGTTAAAGCTCTTATATATGGTGACTGATTTTTAATTCTTTACAATATTATCTAAATGATACATTTATTAAAGGTTAGTGATGACTTAATTTGAAAATGGTAGGAATTTTCCTAAGTACTTTCTATTTTTAATAATTTCTTCAGAATTTGAGCTAATAAAAATGATGAATGAAATTCAAAGTAATTTAAAATGCCTTGGTCTTTTGGAGCCTTATTTCTGGAAAAAGGGAGAAGCCTGCGCAGTAAGAGGATCAGATACTATGTGGTATAGAGGCAAGGTAATCGAAGTCGTTGGTGGCACTATCAGGGTAAGTCTGATACTCTTTTGTAACTATTTTAAAGCTTAAATGCTATAACATTAAGTGGTCTTTTAAATATAAATACATGAAAGTTTGATAAAAACATTTTTTAATGCATTCAATCCTATAGGAAGACTGGTCAATGTATTGCATATTTATTTGTCATAAGAATTTTTGTTTTTATTTTTTATTTTTTATTTTCTTCTGTGTGTTTTTTTAAGTATTATTAACCTGAATAACCAAAAAAATATTTCCAGGTAGAGATTTGGCCACTAAGTACTTTAATGGTACCACTTATTTGTCATTGGAAGCTCTGTTTGTATACATGATGTCAAGTAAAAACAGCTTGTTTTCCAGTATATTACATATTTCCTTAGCAAATTCATTTACAGCCCAGTTAATTTGCCCTATCAGGATAATGGTTACTTTCAGAATACTGAGATATAGCACTTGAATTTCACACAAGAGCTTTAGAAAGAGCTGTATACTTTGAAAAAAATCCTACCTAATAATAGACAAATATGCAAATTGACCATACCTTCGCTATGCCGATTGGCCAGGAGGCGCGGGGGGGCGGGACTCGCGGTGGCTGGGGTGGCTGGGGTGGCCGATTGGGCCGGCGGGATGCTGAGCTCGCGTTGCCAGCGGCAGCACGAGCTCAGCGTCTGCGCCATGGCTGTGCTGTGGCACAGAAGGGGCCTCTGGGGCAGCGAGCTCATGTCCCACCGCGGACCATCAAAAGCAGGGGAGCTGGGTGCCTGTCCGCTCAGGCACCAGGCCTTTCAGAAGCCTCCGGTGGGGCGGACGCTTCTGAAAGGCCTGGTGCACCAGTGGACAGGCACCCAGCTCCCCCGTGATCGAAAGCGAAAGCATGTAGGGGACCCTACACGTGCATGATTCAATCATGCACTGGGCCTCTAGTGTGTATATAAAAAGATACATAAGAATATTTCCATTTTAATAATGTATTTACAAAGCAAAGCAACTAAATCATGAGCCATTCAGCACTTTAAAATTTCAATTTTAGGAGGGGAGGAAAATTTCCTTTTTATTTTCATGGGGTTTATCATCTATTTGATGATGATACCTAATAGTTACATAGCACTTCTGGTTTTATAAGATTCTTTCAGCCAAAACCGGTTTGGCTCAGTGGATAGAGCGTCGGCCTGCGGACTCAAGGGTCCCGGGTTCGATTCCGGTCAAGGGCATGTACCTTGGTTGCGGGCGCATCCCCAGTAGGGGGTGTGCAAGAGGCAGCTGATCGATGTTTCTCTCTCATCGATGTTTCTAACTCTCTATCCCTCTCTCTTCCTCTCTGTAAAAAATCAATAAAAATATTATAAAAAAAAAAAAAAAAAAAAAGATTCTTTCACATATGTGCATTCATGTTTGTAGATATAGGTTTTTCTATTTTACTAATAGGAAAATTGAAATTTAGCATCTGATTTCTGAATTTCTGATTTAAATCTTGTGTTTTTTCTACTGGACTACAAGCTTTAAATGGTTTCAATAGAAATAAAGTGGTTTCAAATTTGGGGTGAGTATTTAAGCATATGAATACTTACAGATTCATGTATTTATATGTACACAAGTTCATTTTCACATACATTTGAATTGTTTAGATAACCCCTTTTTAATACAAAAGTGAACTGAAATTGACTTTTACTAATTTATTATAATTCATGAATTTTATATATATGGAATCAAAGTAAATAAGATGGTGGTAAATTTATTTTTTCTGTTTTTAAAATTAATTTCAAAGTATTTTAATACTTTAATCATCACTTTTATTTTCCTGTGGTCATTTTAACCTTTCAAATATACACAATACACATTTCATTCCTTAACCGGATATCTTTCTCTTTTTTTTTTAAATCTTTATTGTTCAGGTTATTACAGATGTTCCTCTTTTTTCCCCCCATAGCTCCCCTCTGCCCAGTCCCCACACCACTGCAGGCCTTCTCCCCCCCGCCACCCCCACCACTGACCTCGTCCATAGAAGCTCTTTGTCCAGTCTCTTCCCACACCCCCCACAATCCCTTCCCCCCTGAGAATTGTCAGTCTGCTCCCTTTCCATGCCCCTGATTCTATTACATTCACCAGTCTATTCTGTTCATCAGGTTTTTTATTCATTTGATTTTTAGGTTCACTTGTTGGTAGATATGTATTTGATGTCACTTTGTTCATAATTTTTTATCTTTACCTTTTTCTTCCTCTTCTTAGAGACTATCCTTCAGCATTTCATATAATACTGGTTTGGTGATGATGAACTCCTTTAGCTGTTTCTTGTCTGTGAAGTTCTTTATCTGACCTTCAATTCTAAATGATAGCTTTGCTGGGTAGAGTAAATCTTGGTTGTAGGTTCTTACTATTCATCACTTTGAATATTTCTTGCCACTCCCGTCTGGCCTGCATAGTTTCTGTTGAGAAATCAGCTGACAGTCGTATGGGTACTCCCTTGTAGGTAATTAACTGTTTTTCTCTTGCTGCTTTCAAGATTCTCTCTTTGTCTTTTGCCCTTGGCATTTTAATTATGATGTGTCTTGGTGTGGTCCTCTTTGGATTCCTCTTGTTTGGGGTTCTCCGCACTTCCTGGACTTGTAAGTCCATTTCTTTCACCAGGTGGGGGAAGTTTTCTGTCATTATTTCTTCAAATAGGTTTTCAATATCTTGCTCTCTCTCTTCTGGCACCCCAATAATTCAGATGTTGATATGCTTGAAGTTGTCCCAGAGGCTCCTTACACTGTCTTCATATTTTTGGGTTCTTTTTGCTTTTTGCTTTTCTGGTTGGGTGTTTTCTGCTTCTTCGTATTTCAAATCTTTGACTTGATTCTTGGGATCCTCTAGTCTGCTGTTGAATCTCTGTATATTATTCTTTATTTCAGTCAGTATATGCTTAATTTCTGATGGGTCCTTTTTCATATCCTTTAGGGTCTCACTAAATTTCTCAGAGGTTTCTAGAAGATTCTTGAGTAACCTTATAACTGTGGTTTTGAACTCTATATCCAGTATTTTGCTTTCATCCATTTCTTTCATTTGTGACTTCTTTGTCTCCGCATTTTGGCTGCTATCCCTGTGTTTATTTCTATGTACTGGGTAGCTGCTAAGTCTCCTTGAGTTGGTAGAGTTGCCTTGTGTGGTAGGTGTCCTATAGGGCCCAGTGGCTCAGCCTTTCCACTCACTTGAGGTGGACGCCCTTGGTGCACCCCTTTGTGAGCTGCTTGCACAGTCTTGTTGTAGTTAAGCCTTGTTTGCTGTTGGTATCACTGGGAGGAATTGACCTCTAGGCCAATTGGCTATGAGAACCAGCTGTGTCTACACTGGAAGATCTGTTGCACAGGAGACACCCTTATGGGGCAGGACTTGCTTCAGTGGGGCTTTGGCGCTCACTGAATCTGCCCCTTGAGTGTGTCTCTAATGGGTGTGAAGAGTTGTAGTCCAGTATGGTCTCACTCTGACCACTGTGTACACTGGCTCTTGGATCTCCAAGGAGGTGCAAGGTCAGCCACTGTCTGGGGCCGCCCAGCAGAACTACAGAGACATCTGCAGATTCCTCCTCTTTGTATGGGGTTTGGAAGTGCCCAGATGAGGCCCAGCTGTGAAGCAAGGCAGGCTGCTGTTGCCAAGCCTTGGGCCTTCTTTTGGAAGCTCTGGGGCTCTCTGACCTAGCTGCAGTTTGACAGGTTTTAGGCGGAGAAAGGACAGGCCATTCATATGCAAAAGCCGATGCACACAGCTTGAGTGGGGTTGTAAATTGGGTGAGAGGGTCTCTGGGAATCACTAGGGCGGAGCAAATAGCAATGGCTGCCAGTCAGCCCTGCACCAGAGAGGTCCTCAGGTCTCCACGTCTCACGCCCCCATGCAGGAACAATTATCGCTGCGAGCACCTCTAAGAGAAAGCCGCCCTCGCATTCCTGTCCCAATACCAGGCAGTCCAGTTTTTCCCCTTATGTGTCTGGGTCCCCCAGAGTCTTGCCTGGAACTGGAGTTCAGAGCAAGCGGGTGCTTATATCTCCCTTCCTATTAAAAGAGCAGCACATCCAGGTGCCAGCCCTTTCCGCACCTCTGCACCTCTTACCAGTATCAATGTACTTTCTTCACCTCTCTAGTTGTGGAACTTCCACTTAGCCAGCTTTCCCACGGTTCTGGGTGGTAGTTGTTCTGCCTTTTAGTTGTAATTTTGATGTGGTTGTGAGAGGCAGCAAGTATAGGTGTTTACCTATGCCACCATCTTGGTTCTTTCCCAACCTGATATCTTTCAAAGTTTAACCTATGATCGACATTGAGAAATAAACATTACACCCTGGCTGGTGTTGTCAAGTGGTTAGAGCGTCAGCCTGCACACTGAAGGGTCCTGGGTTTGATTCCCAGTCAAAGGTACTTACCTGGGTTGCAGATTCCATCCCTGTCTCAGTAGCGGCACAACCAGTCTGTGTCTCTCTCTCACATTGATGTTTCTCTCCTTCCCTCCACCTCCCTCTTTCCCTTCTACTCTCTCTAAAAATCAATGGAAAATATATCCTCAGGTGAGGATTAACAACAAAAGACGAAGAAATAAACATTACATGAAACCATACTCACTCTAACTACATGTAATATACTCATATTTTTTATTCAACTCTTTCATTTTAAAAAAAAACTTTAATTACAGTTGACATGCAATATCATATGAGTTTCAGGTGTAATACATAGTGATAAGATATTTATATAACTTACAAAGTGTTCTCCCTGATACCTAGTACCGGCCTGGCACCATACCTAATTGTTACAATACTAAAGGCCCAGTGCACGAAATTTGTGCATGGGTGTGGTCCCTAGGCCAGGCTGGTGATCCAAGTGCGAGTGTCTAGCATGGAAGGGCAGGTCCATGCTGACCTCTGGGCCCTGGGTGGCACCTGGGCCCCAGGGCCCCCGCACGCCCCCCTCCACCTAAGTCATGGCACCTGAGTCCCCACATGGAGATGCAGTGAGTGCGGCCAATGCCAAGGACACTTCTGGGCTGCCCAGCAGCACCACATGGAAGCCGGGCGGGCAGCACACTCTCTCCCAGCCAGCTTTGCATACTGGCTCCTGCACAAACCCATGGGAAGTCCAGTCGGCCCCTGCAGTCCAAGCAGCTGCAGCCTGGCTCACCCAGAAGAGGCCACGTGGGTGTGGGGCGAGCTCCTTGTGGGCACCCAGCACCTGAGTGCAGGGGCTTCCCTGGTGCGTGAGCCCTGGAGTCCTGGGGGAGGGTAGCGGGGAGTGAGAGCGAGCTCAGCAGACACCCCACATTCTCATCACACCTCTGTCCCCGTCACCCCCGCCCCCAGGTAGCCAGCGAGAGGTCGCAGTGCATCGCTGACACCCGCCATGTTCTGCGCTGCCCCCTGGTGGTCAGTGCATGTCATAGCGAGCAGTTGAACTCCCGGTCTCCCAGTCGAATGATCGCCCGAGGGGACAATTTACATATTAGGCTTCTATTATATAGGATTACTGACTGTATTTCCTATGGTGTACTTTACATCTCTGTGATGTATTTCATTTTTTAAATGCTGATTGCCAAGACAACCCAAGAAGGAAGCTTTGCATAGAGAGTTTCCCAAACTGTGAAATAGTTTGAGAAATACTGAGAATTTAGAAATACTCCTTTATTAAATGTAAATCAGTAGTTCTAACATATTGGGGGGGGGGAGGGGAGAACAAAACAAAATTTAAAAATTATTCTGCAAAATTTATTATTCTCAGGGAATTTGTAAATCTAGTAAGAACCAGTTTAAAAAAACAAAAAACAGCCCTAGCAGGTTTGGCTCAGTGGATGGAGCATCAGCCTGCAGATTGAAAGAGTCCCGGGTTTGATTCCTGCCAAGGGCACACGTCCGGTTTGCAGGCTCAGTCCCCAGTAGGGGGCCTGCAGGAGGCAGCCAATCAATGATTCGCTCTCATCATTGATGTTTCTGTCTCTCTTTCCCTGCCCCTTCCTCTCTCAGATCAATAAAAACATATTTAAAAAAATACTCTGGTTTATGTGTAAGAAAAAAATTTAGACAATAATACCCTGTAGGATGAGGAGATATGATGTTGCTTTTTTCTGATTTTTCAAGTCCAGATTTAGGTATCTTTTTAATATATATTTTTTAAAAAGAACAACAGGAGTTTCTTCTGTCCCTTGGCTTTAATAGTAAATTTTAAATAGAAACTGCATTTGTCCTGTTTCAGGTACAATATTTAGATCATGGACTCACTGAGAAGATCCCACAATGCCATCTCTACCCTATTTTGCTATATCCTGACACACCCCAGTTTTGTATTCCTTGTCAGCTCTATCATACCATACCTGTGAGTAAACAGTAATTTGTAGCATGATTAATTTTTAAATATTGTTTTTTATTAACAATAATTTTCTAGAAATTAGCATGTAATTTGAAATCCCTTTCAGTTGTAACAAAAATAATAAAATAATATGACAGCTAAAGGGACTTTATGAAGAAAACTACAGAATTATACCGAAGGTTATAAAAACATCTGAGTAAATGAAGAGACATATTATCTTCATAGATGGGAAGGCATAAACTTGTAAAAATGTGTTACTCCTTCATCAAATAAAATTTTAATAGATTTGAAGCTGGAAGTCAGATAAAGGAGTGTGTATTAATTATCTTTTGCTATATAAAACTAAGCTGAAACTTGTGATCCAAATTAACAGTAAACTTTTGAAAAATCTCATAGTTTCTGTGGTCAGGGATTAGGAGTAGCTTAGTTGGGTGGTTTGGCTCAGGGTTCCTGGTGGTCCTGCAGTCAAGATGTCACTAGAAGTGCCATCGTTCCAGGGACTGACGGGTACAGGGCCCACTTCCACGTGGCTCACGGGCATGGTGTTAGCAGGAAGCAGGAAGCCCCAGTTCCTTGCTCTTAACATGTGAAAAATAACAATCACTGCTCTGTAATAAAACACATATTGTAGGCATTATAATACATATTGTACAAGCACCACTTTGGCATATTGGCCTTTTCAAAAACATATCTCTAAAGCATAAAATGCTTTAAAAGGGTATGATGGTAGAAGCTCAGACAAATACTAGTTTCCTAAGATCATTTCTATCATACACCCATGATATTCTCTAAAAACTGCTTATATATTTTGTACTACTCTCTAATGGTATGTGTTTATTGCTACTTTTGATGTATCTTCATTTACTTCATGAATTATTTTGTGAAAGTGTGAAAAAATCTGAGTTTATTTCTCCCAAATAGGTTGGGAGTGTCTGGCAACCAGATGCAATAGAACTCCTTCAGGAACTGCTTTCAAAGAGAGAGGTGGAAATTCACATTATGGTAATTTGTACTTAAAGCATATATCATTGATTTAAATTATTTGCCATAAAGTGTTACAAGTAACATAATTTGAGGGATCTTTTTATGTTGAACGATTTTCCTATGTGAATGTAAATTACTCATTAATATAAAGAAGTTATTACTTTGGTTTCTGAGAACTTTTATAAGCATTAGAATCAGTAATTTGGAAGATTTTATATTAACAACTTACTTTGATAACAGGGAGCAATATCAAAGAATGAGAGGCATTTAAAAATATACATGGTAGTTTTCAGGACAGTGTTACTCATGGAACACTGTGCTGGGTGCAGGTAAAACCCTATGCTCAAAGACCTTCTCCAGTCAGGGAAACAGCTAGACACCAGATGTAAGCCCAGGAGCTATATACTACGAAGTCACTTGGCTGGTAAAATGAGTAAGTACATAGGGACTTAGTGATGTTGAGAACTGAGGTAGCCCTTTAAGAAAAGATAAGAAAGTTCTCCTGACCAGGGAAATGGAATTCACCAGGAAGCATAGAGAGACAAATGGACATGGCACATTTTTAGGAAGTAGTATACTGTTTGGCTAGAAGAATAGAGGTTTCATGAGAAAAAGTAGTGGTGAATAGGATTTAAGAAAGGTAGAGGTCAGTCGGTTTGGCCCCATCAAAGGTTTCTAAGCAGTGAGGTAAGAAGATTAATCTGCAGCTATGTTTAAGGATTCCAGTAGAAAGATACAAAACTGTAAGGAGAGTATTTCTGTATGAAAGCTATGAAGATAGGATGATAAAGACTTAAGAAGAGCCACAGACCCGCTTGAATGAGGAAGTAGAGAAGCTTTTAATGTTGCTTATGTTAGTACCCAGAGCTCTTCTGGTTACTCATAGGCTCTGTGGGACTTGAGTTTATAAAAGTAGCTTTCTTTGCTACTTAGTTTAACATAGGAGAACAACTTGTAGTACAGTAAGTCCTCACTTCATATCATTAATAAGGTCTGTGACTTTAAGTGAAATGAAGAGTTAAGTTTCTAGGCATCTTATTAATGTTTTAACTAAAGGACCTGCTGTGTACCAAACACTGCTCCGTTTCTCCCAAACAATGGATATGCATGTCCTGCAGCCCTTACTGCCTATCAAACCTTCCCTAAGCCCAGAGGTATAACAATGAACTGTATAGTCACAAATTCCTGCCTTCATGGAGCTTCCATTTTAGTGGTGGGAAACAAAATTAAAAACATAAAATATAAGGTATGTAGGTAGTGACAAGTGCTGAGGAGAAAAATAAAGCAGGAAAGGATGACAGAGGTGAGGCCAGGGAGGAAGTCACATTTTTAAATATAGTGGCCAGGGAAGATATCACTGCAAAGGTAAAACTCAAGTAAGGACTTTAGAATGGGCACAAGCCATGTGGATACTGGGTGAATAGTGCAAAGGGCTCCAAGACAAGAGCACGCCTAGAGTGTTCAAGGACAGCCAAGGATCCTCTGTGGCTGAAACAGGAGGAATAAGACAGAGAAGAAGTGGAGACAGGAGGAGACTTGTGAGAGCTCTGCTGTCAGGCTGACTCGGAGAGCCATTTGAAGTTTTGAGTAAGGGATTGACATGATCTGACCTTACATTCTAGTGTTTTCACTCTGCCCTGATAGAAACTGGATAGTAGAAAAAGATAGAAGCAGGGAGTTCTGCTGGCAGGCAATTATAGAAACTCAGTAGAGACCTGACTTTGGACAGATCAGCTGTTGAGTATGTGTCTGCTCAGTACCTGATCACAGTCCAGGGATTAAAGAGCCATTATCTTGACTCCTCCTAGACTGCTATTAATCTCTTCCATTTCTGCCATTCTTGAGTTTTTAACTAAACTTCACTTTTTTACCCCTGAAAATAACTTTTCTTTCTCCTTCTACTTGGTATATTTATTGATATCGTCTGAAAATGAAGGGTAGTAAATTATATATAGCAAATTATTTTCCAGTAAATAAGTATTTACTACCATATTGACATGTGAATATATTTTACAAAAACCAAAATAGCCGAAACCGGTTTGGCTCAGTGGATAGAGCGTCGGCCTGTGGACTGAAGGGTCCCGGGTTCGATTCCGGTCAAGGGCATGTACCTTGGTTGCGGGCACATCCCCAGTGGGGGTTGTGCAGGAGGCAGCTGATCGATGTTTCTCTATCATCGATGTTTCTAACTCTCTATCCCTCTCTCTTCCTCTCTGTAAAAAAATCAATAAAAAATATTTAAAAAATAGTAATATAATTACTGCCTCATAACTTGCCAAAATACCATTAAGAAAATTTTATGAAATTAGTCATTAGTTAAACTGGTAATACTGTGATTTTCAGAAATCTAATTTCATTCTTGCTTACTACAAAATTATAATCTTCAAACAGACTTTATTTTTATAGTAATAATCTTTTTTATTTAATTTAAATAGGAATTACCTGAAAATCCATGGGGGAAATTATCTGTGCATCTCTATTTTGATGGAATGTCACTTTCTTATTTTATGGCACACCATAAATATTGTACTTTTGAACATTCTGAGGAGATATTAAAAGAAGTAAGTGAACTATTTTTCTAAAAAATCTAAATTATAGAAAAACAAACTCTGCTTAAAATGTTCTATATTCTTACACCTTAAGTCTTTAATATGGTTCTACATGTCTGATATGTTGAGAGAATAGAGAATTTGTAAAATTTTTAATGAGAAAGCAATATACTATGTCATGCTTTATATTGTCCTACAAAAGACTAATTTCATTAAGATTCATTTAATGTTTCTGTACCTTCAGACCTAGTGAGAAGCCCATATGTTATGTTGGCCAATGTTGTTTAAGTATAGAGATGTAAGTAATAAAATCTTAATAGAATGCACTGCTAGAAGAGGACTGTCTCCCAGATTAAATATAAGTTTAGCTTCAATAAGTAGCCCGGTCCAATTGCTTACTGCTTCTGTTTTTTAATATTTTAAAAGATATAACTAGCCTATACTAGATAAGTACTTTCTAGAAATAGGGTATTCATCATAAATAATATTTTATATGGCAAGATATTTTTATTTCTAGATTTATAGTTCACTTAAGGTTAGTTTTCTGAATATTTATTGTAGTGACAGAAGAAAACCAAATATTACGTGTTCTGTTTAATATAGAAAACTACTTCTTCTCTCAAATGGAAACTGTGATACTACTTAACTTTGTACATGAAATTCTTACCTCCGGCCTTTTCTTTTGAGGAGATGGGTGTGTGCATGCATGTTGTGCACCCCGTGTGTTTGTGTGAAAGGTGTTTTACCTATTAAACAGGTTTTAGAAAGATTATCTGATCTCTTTCAGTGTTACTCTTCAGCGTTAGCATTTAGAACGGAAGGTAGGAGCTCCCACTCCCTTACAATTAACTAAATCCAGTTGACGTATTTTATATGTTAGCATGATTTTGAGGGGTTTACTGTTGCACTATTCGATTACTCCAAACATTACATTTTCCCATAGTTAACCTGAAATAACTAAATGAATGCCAACAAGGGCAAGCATCCAGTTTTTATGGAGATGAAATATGAAAGTGCCTAAAAATGATGTTACATAGTTAAAGATGGTTTTATTCATTAATAATATTGTATTTCAGAAACCAGCAGATTACAGTAAAAAGTTTGAGGATGAAAGATGGGAAATAAGGTTTGAGGTAAGTTTCAATCCAAATATTTTGGAAACTTTGGACACTTTATCAATGTAAAGGATTTGGTACAAAATCAGGAAGTAAGTATTTTCTTTTATATCAGCTTCATCGAGGTATAATTTACATACCATAAATTTCAACTTTTTAAAGTGTACAATTCAGTGGGTTTTTAGTATGTTCACAGAGCTGTATTCATAGAGTGCAATCTTCATGACTATTAATTCCACATTTCATCACCTGAAAAAGAAACCTCACCAACAGTAGTCACTTCCCATTCTCCCCTTCCCCAGTCAGTCTCCTGGAGACCATGAATGTCCTGACTCTGTGGTTTTGCCTATACTGGACATTTCTCATAAATGGAATCACACAATACAAAGCCCTTTGTGATTGGCTTTTTTCTTTCAGCATAATGTTTTCAAGCTTCATTCATGTTGGAGTATGTGTCCTTTTTATGTCTGAGTAATATTTCATTGTGTGGATAAACCACATTTTGTTTACCCATTAGTCTGTTGATGGACACTTGGGTTATTTCTACCTCTTTTCAATTGTGAGTAAAACTATGGTGAACATTTGTGTACAAGTTTTTTGGTGAACATCTGTTTTCACTTCTCCTGGATATGAACCTAGAAGTGGAATTACTAAGACATCTGATGACTTTGTTTACCATTTTAAGGAACTCTATGAGACTGTTTTCTTAAGGGACTGTACCATTTTCTTTTTTGTACTGGGAACGTACAAGGGTTCATTTTTCCATATCCTTACCAACACTTGCTACCTGACTTTTTTCCTAGCCATCTTAGGATAGGTGTGAAGTGTGGTATCTCATTTTGGTTTTGATTTGCATTTACCTGATGATCAATGATGGTGAGCATTTTTCCATGTGCTCTTTGGCCAAATTTGTATATTTTCTTTGAAGAAATTTCTCTTCAGATCCTCTGCTTAGGATTTGATGTCAAAACCAAAGGCAGAAAAAACAAAATTAAACAAATGGGACTACATCAAACTAAAAAGCATCTACACAGCAAAAGAAATAATCAAAAATGAAAAGGCAGTCTACTGAATGGGAGAAAATGTTCGCAGATCATATATCCACTAAGGTGCTAATATTCAAAATATATAAAGAAGTTATACAACTCAATAGCAAAAAAAAAAATTTTTTTTAATGGGCAGCCCTGGCCAGTGTTGCTTAGTGATTAGAGCATCAGCCCAGGCACCAGAGGGTCGTTGGTTTGATTCCTGGTCGAGGGCACGTACCTGCATTGCAGGTTCGATCCCAGGCCTGGTCAGGGTGTGTGTGTGAGGCAACCCATCGATGTGTTTTTCTCACATGGATGTTTCTCTCTTCTTTGCCTCTCCCTCCCTCCCACTCTTTTAAAAAGCAATGAAAAAAATATCCTCAGGTGAGGATTAATAACAAAACAAAAGAAATGGGGAGAGGATCTGAATAGACATTTTTCAAAAAAAGACATACAAATGGCCAACAGGTATATGAAAAGATCCTCAACATCACTAACCATAAGGGAAATGCAAATCAAAACCCTAATGAGATATCACCTCATACCTTTTAGAATGGCTGTTACCAAAAAGAAGGGACAAGTGTTGGTAAGAATATGGAGAAAAGGAAACCCTTTTGCACTGTTGATAGGACTGCAAATTGGTGCAGCCATCATGGACAACAGTATGGAGGTTTCTCAAAAACTTAAAAATACAACTACCTGATGATCCAGCAATCCCCTCCGGGTATATATCTAAAGGAAACAAAATCACTATCTTGAAAAGATACCTGCACCCCTACATTCAGTGCAATATTATTTACAATTGCCAAGACATGGAAACAACTTGATTATCCATTGATAGACAATTGGATAAAGAAAATGTGATATATCTATGTCTATAAGTACATAGATATAGATATATAGATACACACACACACACTATGGAATATTATTTAGACATAAAAAAGGAAACCCTGCCATTTGTGACAACATGGATAGACCTTGAAGTCATTATACCATGAAATTAGAGAAAGACAAATGCCATTTGATCTCACTTATATGAGGAATCTAAAGAAATTGAGCTAATAGATACAGTGAAAAGATTAGTGGTCGCCCAAGGTTGGGGGGCTAAAGGTGGGGAAAATTGGTGAAGATGGTCAGAAGGTACAAACTTCAGTTATAAGATAATTAAGTCCTGGGGATGTAATGTACAGCATAGTGACTATAGTTAACAATGCTATATTTGATAGTTGCTAAGGGAATAAATCTTAAATTTTCTCATCAGAAGAAAAACAGGTTTTCTAACTGTGTGAGGCAATTAACTAGACTTATTGTGGTGATCATTTTACAGTATGTACCTATATGAAATCATTACATTGTTCACGTTGAACTAATACAAGTTTATATATCAATTATATCTCAGTAAAACTGGGGAAAATGGAAAGTAAAAATAAAGAAAAATGGAAAAAAGATGTTCTCTGCCCCTTTTTAGCCAGTTTTTAGCTAGTGACCTCTGGTTTACCCACCCTATAATATCCTGGTTTTATTATTGTAAGAGTTCTTTATATATTCTGTATACAAGTCCCTGATCAGATTTGCAAATATTTTCTCCCATTCTGTGGGAGAAATTTTCACTTTATGGGTGGTATTCTTGGAAGCACCTGAGTTTTTAATTGTAATGAGTCCAATTTATATGGTTTTTATTTTGTCACTTGAGCTTTTTGGTGAGGGAAGTAAGAGTTATAAGTAAAAGTTTTCTCATTTATAAATAGAACTTCATTCCTATTATAAAAATATCATAAGCTTGTTGTAAAGTGATTTGTAACAAGTCAGTAAATTCAACAGTGGGGTAGTCACTTTTTGCTTAACTCTACTAAGTGATTCAGATACGTTTTATGTTGCCACTAGTTTGGAGATATTAAATACTAATAAATTAATCTACAAATTTGAATGTGATGATTTTAGTTCTTATGCTAATTACTATATTTTAAAACTTTCTATAAGAAAAACAGCTCACATTTTTATATATATTTGTAACTTTCTATTATTTCTTACGCTTTTGTAGAGCTTAAAAAAGAGCACTAATTTTTTATGATATTAACTTAAATCTTTTGGGATTTCCTATATTACTTTAGTTTTTATTATAAAATACATACTTATTCTAAAAATAAATGCTATGGAAATGTGAAAAGGAAAGAAGTCCGAACACCCCAGTCCTACTAGACAGTGGCATTACTGTTAACTATTTGTTAACCATTTTTCCAGAACATTGTGTATGTGCAAATATCTATTCTAATAAAAAAGGGTAATATGCAAATTAACCATCACTCCATCACAAAGATGGTGGCACCCATAGTGGCCAGGGTGGGACACTGGCGTCGTTGCCCCAGCAACAAGGTCAGCATCCCACGCCCCGGTCACGGAGGGCCAGAGTGGAGACACAGCACACAGGGGCGCATGCCCCAACCCCAACAGACACAACGCAAGGCTGGGGGCATGCTCCCGACGGTCGCCGCGCAGCTCAGAGCATGCCCCCACCCCAGCAGACACAACGCAAGGGGCCTCTGCGTGTGAGCTGCAGAGGAAACACCTTTTCTGACTGGTCATTGGCTAAGCTCCCTGTATGCCACCACTCGCAGTGTTCTTGGTAACTTGGGTAATAGGAATCCAAGAAGGTGATCTAGGGTTTTTCCACCACACTCCTGGAGGAAAAAACTAAGGTCCACTACTGGAGGGCTAAGAAATGTCATATCCTTCCCTCGCCGGGTTTGGCTCAGTGGATAATGCCTAGGCTTGCCGACCACAGGGTTCGGTTTGATTCTGATCAAGGGCATGTACCTAGGTTGCAGACTCCTCCCTGGCCGGGGCCCAGGTCAGGGCTCATGCAGGAGGCAATTAATCAAAGTGTCCCTCACACATTGATGTTTCCCTCTGTCTTCCCCTTTCTCTTCCAAGCTCTCTAAAAATCAATGGAAACATATCCTCAGGTGAGGATTAAAAAAAAAAAAAAAGGAAGAAAGAAATGTTATACCCTATGAAAGACACATCTTGAAAATGCCTAAAGAAAGTTGTCATTTTTTCGTGGTGAAGGGACTGGAGTCCGTGTTGATGAAATCACCTTGGCGGCTGTGGCGGCTGGCAGTGGCAGCAGCAGCAGGGTGATGGGGCTGGTGCCTTCCCCTGATCAGCCCGGTCACCTCCAGCAGAGGGAGGTCAGACTGTGGCTTAGGCCCGATCCCCCACCATCAGTAGGACATCCTCTGAGGGCTCCCAGTATGTGAGAGGGGGCAGGATGGGTTGAGGGACACACGCCCCCTGCCCCCACAGCGCACGAACTTCATGCCCCGGGCCTCTAGTGTATACATAAACAAACATTCATGTAGTGTTTTTTCATACAAAATTTTTTAAATTGAGGGGGGAAGAGAATTCTAAAGATCTTTTGTTTATTTGTCACATTTTGGTCCTGCAATCTGATGAAACCGTTTTGTGGTTTGTGTGTATCAGAGAGCTTGCTTTCCGCTAATTGCATAAGTTACATTGTCCTGAATTTTGATATTGTAATGGATTTCTGAGTAGTCGTTCTGAATTTGAATTTATTTGTGGTGTTTAGGAATTGCTTTTGTCTGAAACAGAGACCCCTATTTTACCACCATATTTGCCTTCATCTCTGCCTCCCCCAGAAGAACTCTATGCTGTTCAAGTTAAGCACGTGGTCTCACCTAATGAGGTATGTAATTTAATTTACATGATTAATTGATGGTTAAAAACATAACATGCAATCTTGGTCTTAAACTCTAGGATTCTTCATGTTTCCATCTTACTGACTAAATAATTGAAACTTGGTGACCTCTAGTTTGCCCATCCTATAATTTCCTGTTCAGACATTTGTTTATATTTAATAAGGCAAGTATTTCTTAAGCACTGGCTTGTTTTCCCAGTGTTGCCGTAGTTATATTTATATCAAGTATTTAAATTTTTAAACTGGACCTATTTCCACCTATGAAATCTTAAGACATCTCATTCCCCTGTCCTATTCATTACATGAAGTCTAGACACTTTTCACACTGCTTTGTATTTTTCCATACCAGTGATCACCTTCTAATGCCCTCTCCACTTTCTTACTTTTCCATACTAGAATGTCACTCCACAAAGACAGGGATTTTTGTCTGTTTTGATCACTAGTGTGTCCCCCAAACCTAGAATACTGCCTGATAAATAGTAGGCACTCAATAAATATGAACACGTCGTTGGCCAACAAAAAAGCAAGCAATGACAGTGTAGTAATGCAGAGTCCCTTCAGCCAGTTTACACAGTAAACCTTTCTTTCAATGGCAAGGAAAGGATTTGCTTTATAGTTTATTCAGAGAGCATAGGAATGTACAATTACTATTGGTTTTAATAAGTTTTGGTATTATTTATTGCTGCATAACAGATTACCCCAAATTTAGGAGCTTAAAACAACACACAGGAGAGTCAGGAATCAGGAGCATCTTAATTCAGTACTAGCTCAGATCTCTCAAGGTCACAATCAAGATGTTGGGGTTAGGGAGGATGTTGCAGGATTCACTCAAAAAGACTCACAGGATGCTGCCTGAGGGACTCAGTACCTTGCCCTGTGGGCCTCTCCCTTGACCTACGCGGCTGAAAGCCTCCCTGAGTTAAGAACAGCACCATCAATACAGAGGTCTCATGTCTTCTATAATCTGATCTTGGAAGTCACATACCCTCTGTCATGTCCTTTTGGTCACAAAGATCAGCTCTGGTATGATGTGGGAGAGGAACTTTACAAGGGATCATTGGGGCCATTTTTGGAGACCATCTACTGCAGTGATTTCATCTGTAGAAAAGAATACTAAAAGAAGTTTTCTCCTTCCCTTCTCCCCACTTAGGTATACATTTGCCTTGATTCTGTAGAAAATTGTAATCTCTGTAACCAGCATAGTGACACAGATGACAGTGGAGTCAGCTGGGAATCTGAGTCTGAGAGCCTCAATGAAGCTCTGCGGAGGTTCAATACTAATGTGGAGACCTTCCCACCTCTGACAGACTTCAGAACAGGTAGCCCACACTTTCTGAGTGCAATGGGATTCTTAGTTTTGTTTGAATGGGTGGTGAGGTTGGTGATTTCTAATGTTATCACACTTCCTGGATGTGCTGATCTCTCAATCAAGATGCTGTAGATGACCTTCCCCATTTTCTAAGTGACCTAAGAGGTAAATACTCCCTCGAGCACTTTCATTTTCCAGAACTTGAGCTCATTGGAAAATTGCACAAAGATGTTTTGTCTAAGCTTAAGGTTTTGCCACTAGCTCAAATTGTGAGAGTTGTTATTCAGACCCAAATGGCATTCATTTTCATTGCAAGCCACCTAAACTGGTGATTTTAGAGTGGGGGCATGGGAGCTCAGATTGTGTCCTGTCCTCTCGGAATAGGTCAAACCCTGCTCTCTCTTTTAAAAAACAAACGTATTTTTATTAATTTCAGAGAGAGGAAGGGAAAGGGAGAGTGATAGAAACATCACTGATGAGAATCATTGATTGGCTGCCTCCTGCACGTCCTCCACTGGGGATTGAGCCCACAACCCAGGCATGTGCCCTGACGGGGAATCGAACTGTGACCTCCTGGTTCATAGGTCAACGTTCAACCACTGAGCCATGCCAGCCGGGCCCTGCTCTTTTTTCTTCTTTTTAACTTATTCTTACCCATATTCATTAAGTATATGTGATTCTTCTATGAAGAAAGTACACTACTTACTTGTGTCGATAGTTCGAGTGCTGTGTGGTCTCTGCATTTCTTTCCATATGTGATATAGAGGTGTATTTATTCTGGGTGTTTTGTACATACAGAGGATATGCTAAAGCAAAGGAAAACTTCTGACTGATGTACCTGCCTTTACTCAATGAGATTTTCATCAGTTGTGACCCATATTGGGCTGATAAACAGCCCTTGGAATTCCCTCTGCCTACAAGGTTCTTCCCCAGAATGTGATTTTAGGTCTCTGACTAACTCACCCCCAATTGCAAGTCTTTCCTGACCGCCTGTATGAGTGGCACTGCCCACCACCCTCCCTGCCCCATTATACTCCATGCCTTCCTTCTACTCTCCTTTGTTAAATAGGGACTCCTAGTACTGCAGTGACCAGCAATTAGGGCACCTTGCACCAATATCTGTGGAATGAAAGAGTAAATTCATTATGATTTCTTTTTCTTGTTGTAAACTCAGATTTATAGTCTGGAAGAAACAGTTCTTCCTCATTGTGTTCTTGTCTCAAGGGAAGTCACACAATCTATGTGATGTGATGATTCATGGAGCTGTATACATATTTGTACATTCTTCTGTAGGCCCTTTATTCTTTAGTATGCACCTGTACCAGTTGATTCATAAGCAAGTGCCTATTAAAAATGTACATTTAAATAAAGAATTTATGTTGAAGGAGTTGCTTTATAGATTTAAAATAGGACAACTAGGTAGGGGTTTTTCAGTGATTTTGAGAAGTAACTTTAACCATGTTTATGAAGCTGGAAATGGTAATGATTGGAAGGGACTGTTGACCAAGATTCAGTCAGTTGTTTACTATGCAGATGCCTCTATAGATGAGATTCTTACTGTTCTATTGGTAACCTTTATATATTCAAATTATTTACAACTCTGATAAAAATAATTTTTTTAAATGTCAACATTGGAGGAATTTAAATACCACTTAGCCGCAACTACTTTTCTTTGTGGAAATTTTGTAGAAGATAATATGATAAAGAAAGGGAGGGCTGGAAGTAGAGCAGTACCCAGTGTATTCTGTCTCCTCTGAAGCATATACTATTATATCATTGTTCCTCAACTTTACTCAGGCCTGGCATGCATTAGCACATTTTTTACTGAGCAAAGGTTTATACCAGGTACATGGTGGGAATGTGTGAGAACTAGTGGGAAAGCAGGGAAGGAACATGTGAACAAATCCACTGTGAGAAGAACAGCTCATATTAAAACTGTGGCCTGATGCCATTGGGTCAAAGAAATCATGCTAGAAGTTGGCTTTATGAAGTCACCTTGGAGTGATTTTTGAAAGGACAGATGTTTATCATAAAAAGAAGTGCATAATTCTGAAGCTATGACAGAAAGGTTTAGAAACATGGAGTTTAGGAGATTAAAAATGTCGACAGAGGAAGTGGATGCAGCACGTACACACTCCCAGGAACTAACTGGAATTACAACTAAATTACAGAAAAACTCCTTGAAAAAATCAACGGCAGACTCACTGGAGAGAACCCTGATAGAGACTGGTAGGAGGGGCGGAGGCGTGAAAGGGCTGGCCAGGCACCCACAGACAGCAACTGGAGTTCCAAAGAGATATCTCAGTGGTGGGGGATTGCCACTGAGAACTCGGGGATCTAATAACCAAGCTGCCCCCCCCCCCTCCAGCAGAGAGCATCAGAACCCACATAACATATGACTGTGAAAAGCAGTGAAGTTGCTGTCCACCAGGGAGCAACGGCTGGAAATTCAGGCACTGTCTTAAAGGGCCAATGCACAAAATTCCCTGTAGAGACACCGACCTTGTGCTCTGGCAGAGGGAGGGCAGAGTGGACTGGAGCTGTATGAGCAGAAGCCACGATTGGGGACTCAGAGGTTAGAGCTCAGAAGGCAGACACCCCCAGTTTCCTGTGTTGAGTCATTCCCTCATGCAGAAGAGGACACCTTTCCCACATGGACATTTGCCTCACGTGGGAGGGGGTGAAGACAGTTGACTCACTTTATTGGAAAACACCTTGCCCTGAGGCCACTAAAAATAACAATTAGCCTCCAGGCAGAAGCAACTTCCCCACCCTGTTGAAAAAAACTATCACCACACCTGAAGATAATTGCCTGGGGGCAATTCAAGTCAGAATCCTATCAGTCTGTAGACAGAGGTGGTCTCCTGAGAATGTGAGTCTTTGCCTGATACAGTTAGTCCTGCACTAGAGATTGAGAGGTGTAGAGGCTCTACCTAATACACAGTCAAAAACCCAAACAGATAGCCAAAATAAGGAGACAAAGAAAGAAACCCCAAATGAAAGAGCAAGAGAATTCTCCAGAAGAGGTAAGTGAATCAGAGATAAGAAACTTATCTGAAACAGAGTTCAAAGTAATGATGGTAAAGATGCTCAACAGCATGAGAAAATATATAGTAACTATGAAAAAAGAACAGTCAGAAAAAAGGAATGACATCACACAAATAAAGAACATATTGGAAGGAACACACAGCAGATTAGCAGAAGCTGAGGATCGGATCAGTGAATTAGAAGACAGGGTTGAGAAAAATCACTCAGAGAACCAAAAAGAAAACACACACACACACAAAAAGAATTTTAAAAAAGGAGGACACATTAAGTGAGCTGTGGGACAACATGAAACAACAATATTTGAATAGCAGGTGTGCGAGAAGAGGCAGAAAGGGAGAAAGGAATAGAGAGCATGTTTGAAGAAATAATGGCAGAAATTTTTCCTAACCTGGTAAAGGAAAAAGGTACACAAGTTCAGGAGGCACAGAGATTCCCAAGCAAGAAGAACCCAAAGAGGCGCATGCCCAGACACATCATAATTAAAATGCCAAAATTTTAGGACAAAGAGAGAATCTTAAAGGCATCAAGAGAAAAGCAAACTGTTACCTATAGAGAACCTTCCATAAGGCAGACACCTGATTTCTCATCAGAAAGTCTATAGGCCCAAAGGGAATGGCATGAAGTATTCAAGGTAATGGAAAGCAAGGATCTGAAACCAAGATTACTATATCCAGCAAGGCTATCATTCAAAATAGTCAAATAAAGAGCTTACCAGACAAAAAAGGCTAAAGGAGTACACCACCAAGCCAGCATTACAAGAAATGGGACTGCTGTAATGAGAAGAAGAAAAAGAAAGAAAAACCTAGGCATTAAGAATTAAAATGGAAAAAATAAGTATGTATCAATAATAACCCTAAATGTAAATGGATTACATGCTCCAATCAAAAGGCATAGGGTAGCTGAATGGATACAAAAACATGACCCAACTATATGCTGTCTACAAGAGACCCACCTCAGAACAAAAGACATACACAGGATGAGTGTGAAGGGATGGAAAAAAAACTTTCCATGTAAAAGAAAAAAAATCCTGGAATAGCAATACTCATATCCGACAAAATAGACTTCAAAATGAAGGCCATCACAAGAGATAACAAAGGTCACTACATAATGGTAAAGGGATCGAGCCAACAAGAGGATATAATCCTGGTAAACATATATGCACCCAATATAGGGGCACCTAAATATATAAAAAACTAGTAGCCCTGCGCACGAATCCGTGTGCCAGTAGCTCTCTGCGGGGCCTGACCACTCCGCGCCCACTGCCCAGAGGCTCTCCATGGCCCAGAGGCCCATCCGCTGCTGGGCATGGAATGATTGCCTCCTCGCTGGGGCAACACTGCAAGTGTTCTGTGCCCAGGCCTGGCCAGAGGCCCATCCGAGGCCAGGCGCGGAATGCTTGCCTCGTCGCCAGGGCAACAACACAAGCGTTTCCTCCCTCTCCCCCCCCACCCCCGCCTCTCCATGCCTGCTGCCCAGAGGCCCTCTGTGGATGGAGTGGAACACTTGCCTCATCACCACGGCGATGAAGCAAGCATTCCGCCAGGCTGCTCACGCTGCCCGCTCTCAGTGGCTGCCCCCCTGGGACTGGGGGACTTTGGCGGGGCTGAGAGGATTGGGCACTGCCATCTTGTGGCTATGGGTGCCACCATCTTTGTGACAGAGTGACAGTTAATTTGCATATTACCCTTTTATTAGATAGGATACTTCTAGAAGACTTTAAAGGAGAGATCGACAACAATACAGTCATAGTAGGGGACTTGAACACCCTGCTGACTTCACTGGATAGATCTTCCAGACAAAAAATTAACAAGGAAACAGTGACTCTAAGGGACACACTGGATCACGTGGATTTAATTGACATTTATAGAACATTTCACCCCAAAGCAGCAGAATATACCTTCTTCTGAAGTGCACATTGATCATTCACAAAGATACACCCCATGTTAGGACACAAAACAAGTCTCCTCAAGTTCAAGAAGATTGAAATCATATCAAGAATCTTCTCAGATCACAGTTGAATAAAATTAGGAATGAAATGTAAAAATACCCAAAACACTCAAACACATGGAAACTAGCATGTTATTAAACAATGAATTGGTTATCACAAGATCAAGAAAGAAATAAAAAACTTCCTGGAAACAAATGAAAATGAACACATAACAACCCAAAATCTCTGGGACAAAGCAAAAGCAGTACTGTGTGAAAAGTTCATAGCACTATAGGCATACCTCAAAAAATAAGAAAAATCAGCAATAAGCTACTTAACCCTACAACTTAAAGAACTAGAAAGAGAACAACAAGAAAAGCACAGAGTAAGTAGAAGGAAGGATATAATAGAGATTAGAGCAGAAATAAATAGCATAGAGACTAAAAAAATTAATGAAACCAGAGCTGGTTCTTTGAAAGGATAAACAAAATTGATGAACCATTAGCCAGACTCATCAAGAAACAAAGAGAGATGACCCAGATAAATAAAATCAGAAACGAAAGTGGAGAAGAATTGCAAGAAAATACTATGAACAACTATATGCCAAAAAGCTGGACAATGTGGGTGAAATGGACAATTTCCTAGAAAAATACAATCTTCCTAAACTGAATCAGGAGGAATAAGAAAACCGGAATAGGCTAATAACAATTGATGAAATAGAAGCAATAATAAAAAACAACTCCTAGCAAACAAAAGCCCAGGTCCAGACAGCTTCACAGGGGAGTTTTAGCAAACATTCAAAGAAGAACTAACACCTATACTCCTCATATTATTTCAAAAAATCCCAAGAGGAAGGAACACTTCCAAGCTCTTTTTATGAGGCCAGCATTATCCTAATTCCAAAACCAGATAAACACTACAAAGAGAATTACAGGCCAGTATCCCTGATGAACATAGATGTTAAAATCCTTAACAAAATATTAGCAAATCAGATCCAGCAATATATTAAAAAGATCATACACATGACTAAGTGAGATTTATTCCAGGGATGCAAGACTGGTACAATATTAGTAAATCAATAAATGTGATATATCACATCAAACTGAAAGACAAAAATCACATGATCATATCAATAGATGCAGAAAAAGCATTCAACAAAATCTAACACCCATTGTTTACAAAAACTCTCAGCAAAGTGGGAATAGAGGGATCATACCTCAACATGATAAAGGCCATATATGACAAACCTACAGCAAGCATCATACTCAATGGGCAAAAATTAAAAGCATTTACCCTACGATCAGGAACAAGATAGGGATGTCTGCTTTCGCCACTCTTATTAAACAGTATTGGAAGTCCTAGCCACAGCGATCAGACAAGAAGAAGAAATAAAAGGCATCCATATTGGAAAGGAGCAAGTAAAACTCTCATTATTCGCAGATGACATAATATTGTACATAGAACACCCTAAAGACTTCACCAAAAAACTAGATTTAATAAATAAATTTGGCAATGTAGCAGGATACAAAATCAACACCCAAAAATTGATGGGTTTTTTTATACACCAACAATGAATTCTCGGAAAGAGAAACTAAACAAACAATCCCATTTACCATTGCACCAAAAAATTAAGATATTTAGGAATAAACTTAACCAATAAAGCAAAAGACCTGTACTCGGAAAACTACAGGATGTTGAAACAAGATATAGAAGAAGATAAAACAAGTGGAAGATTATACTGTTTTCATGGATTATTAGAATCAACATCATTAAAATGTCCACACTACCCAATGAAATCTACGGATTCAATGTAATCCCTATTAAAATACCAACAGCATATTTTACAGAGCTAGAACAAATACTCCAAAAATTTATATGGAATCAAAAAAGACCCCGAATAGCTGAAGCAATTTTGAGAAAGAAAAACAAAGTTGGAGGGATCACAATACCAGATTTCAAGTTATACTACAAAGCCACCATAATCAAAACAGGCTGGTACTGGCACAAGAACAGGCATATAGGTCAGTGGAACAGAACAGAGGACCCAGAAATCAACCCAAGCCATTACACTCAATATTTGACAAAGGAGGCAAGAGCATACAATGGAGCCAAGAGAGTCTCTTTAATAAATGATGTTGGGACAATTGGAAAGATACATGCAAAAAAAAAAAAGAAAGAAACTAGACCACCAACTTACACCATATACAAGAATAAACTCAAAATGGATAAAGAACTTAGATGTAAGTCATGAAATAATAAAAGTCCTAGAAGAAACCATAGGCAGCAAAATCTCAGACATCTCTTGTAGCATATGTTTACAGATACATCTCCTAAGGCAAAGGAAAGTAAGGAGAAAATAAACAAATGGACTACGTCAAAATAAAAAGCTTCTGCACAGCAAAAGAAACCAACAAAACAAAAAGAAAGCTCATTGTATGGGAGAACATATGTGGCAATGATACATCTGATAAAGGGTTAATATCCAAAATATATAAGGAACTCATACAACTTAACAAAAGAAAGACAATCCAATTTAAAAATGGGCAAAGCACCTAAATAGTCACTTCTCTAAAGAGGACAAAGAGATGGCCAAGAAACATATGAAAAAATGCTTAAAGTCACTGATCATCAGAGAGATGCAAATTAAAACGAGGTACCACCTCACACCTGTCAGAATGGCTACCGTCAACAAATGACAAGTGCTGGCGAGAATGTGGAGAAAAGGGAAACCTAGTACACTGCTGATAGGAATGCAGACTGGTGCAATCATTATGGAAAACAGTATGGCGTTTCCTCAAAATAATAAATATGGAACTGCCATTTCAGCCAGTGATCCCACTTCTAGGAATATATCCTAAGAAACCCGAAACACCAATCAGAAAGAATGTATGCACCCCTGTGTTCGTAGCACAATTTACAATAGCTAAGATCTGGAAACAGCCCAAGTGCCCATCAGTAGATGAGTGGATTTAAAAGCTGTGGTACATTTATGCCATGGAATACTATGCAGCTGTAATAAAAATCTCTTACTCTTTGAGACAGCATGGAGGGACCTAGAGAGTATGATGCTAAGTGAAATAAGTCAGTCAGAGAAAGACAAGTATCACATGATCTCACTCATATGTGGAACTTAAGTAACAAAGTTAACTGTTAAAGGGGGTGGATCCAGAGACATGGAAGCATGGAACAGAGTGTGGAATCTCAGAGGGAAGTTGGGGGAGGGGGAGTGGGTGGAAGGTAATCAACCAAAGACCTTGCATGCATATATGCATAACACTTGGACACTGACAATAGGGTGCTGAAGGCCTGGGGTGGGGGCAGGCTGGAGGGGGTCAATGGGGGGAAAATGGGGACATATGTAATGCTTGCAACAATAAAGAATTATTTAAAAAATAAAAATAAAAAAGGCCTAGCCCTGGCCAGGTGGTTCCTTTGGTTGGAGCATTGTCCCATACACCAAAAGGTTTTGAGGTCCATTCTCAGTCAGGGAACATACCTAGGTTGTGGGTTTTATAGAGAAGTTGGTGGAGGCACAAATTTGAAAGCAGGAATAGCAGAAACTGACTTATTATCCTTTGCAGAAAATGATGGTCCAAATGAAATAGGATTTGGGGAATATAGAGGTGGGGACTGTGGAAAGGTGACATAAGCCCTGGACAACAGCAGGACTAGGAACCATGAGCATGAGAGAATGCCTTTCTTCAAAGTTTATAAAGTCTGAACAGAAAAGAGCACAAGCCAACATACACCTCATTGTTGAGTGTTTAGTTCTGAATAATGGATGGATATACAATGATTGCATTTTCTTAGTACTTTACTGTGTTTTGAAAAAAACATTGACAAAATAAAGGGCAATGTGATTTTTCCCTTTTTCTGTCTTTCCAGAAATGCCTTGCCTTGCAGAATATGATGATGGCTTATGGTATAGAGCAAAGATTGTTTCTATTAAAGAATTTAATCCTCTAGCCATCCTGGTTCAATTTGTGGATTACGGATCAACTGAAAAGCTGACGATAAACAGGTTTAAAAAAGTCAACTTACTTGAATTAGGATTCTTAGTTTTCTTTTTGTTTGTTTGTTTTATTATTTTTTGTTTTGTTTTAAATAATTATTGGGAATATTTTGCCTCTTAAAGAAAATATCTTAAAGCTGTTCAGATACTGGGAATTTTTTAATGTAAGTTTTTTGTGTGGTAAAATAAACTTACCATTTTAGCCATTTTTAAGTATACAATTAATTGTCATTAAGTACATTCACAGTGTTGTGCCACCATTACCACCATCCACTTTTCAGGACTTTTTCATAAATCCCAAACAGAAAATCTGTAGCCATTAAACAGTAATATTCTATTCCCATTCCCTCAGCTCTTGGTACCACATATTCTACCTCATATAAGTCTAATCATACAATATTAGTTCTTCAGTGTCTTAGTTTACTTAAGAGTAATGTTTTCAGAGCTCTCCCCGTTATTGCATGTATCAGAATTTCATTATTGTGAGGATGACATACCATTGTATGTATGTACATTTCCTTCACTCATCTCTTGGATACTTGGGTTGTTTTCATCTGTTGGCTGTTGTGAATGATGCTGCACTGAACGTTACAAGTAGCTGTTGGAGTTCCTATTTTCAGTTATGTAAATTTCTGGGTCATACAGTAATTCTGTTTGACTTTTTAATAAAATGATAACAGCTGCCAAACTTCCATAGCCGCTGTATCATTTTACATTCCCACCAGAAATGTATAATATCTCCACATCCTAGCCATTCCCTGTTTTCTGGGATTTGTTGTTGTTTGTAATATCTTTTGTGTGTGTGTGTGTGTAATATCTTTTAAATTGTGGTAAAATACAGGTGTCTCAAAATTTACCATCTTAACCAATTTTAACCTTTTGCACTCGGATGTCGAGTGTGACTCGACACGGGTTAGCATTAAAATAAAGGAATCGAGAAAAAAGCAAGCGAGTACAAAGGGTTATACTTAAGTAGTGTTAATCATACTTACATTGTTGTGCAAGCAATCTCCAGAAATGTTTTCATTTGCAAAACTGAAACTCTGTACCCATTAAATAGAAATTCCCATCCCCCTTTACCCAGCCTCTGGCAGCCACCATTCTCCTGTCTGTATGAATTTGACTATTGTAGATATCCTATCTAATAAAAGGGTAATATGCAAATTAACCATTACTCCGTCACAAAGATGGTGGTGCCCATAGCCACAAGATGGCGGCACCCAGTCCTCTCAGCCCCACCGAAGTCCTCCACTCCTGGGTGGGGCGGGGGGGCGGCCGCTGAGAGTGGGCAGTGTGAGTGGCCTGGCGGAATGCTTGCTTCGTCGCCACGGCAAGTAGGCAAGCATTCCATGCCCGGCCACAGATGGGCCTCTGGCCAGGCCGGGGCGCCAATGGGCCTCTGGGCCATGGAGAGCCTCTGAGCAGCAGGCGCGGAGCGGCCAGGCCCTGCAGAGAGCTACTGGTCCATGGATTTGTGCACAGGGCTACTAGTCTAACATAAGTATTGATCTTTGTGACTAGCATATTTCACTGAGCATAATGTGCTCAGGGTTCATCTAAGTTGTAGCATGTGTCAGAATTTTGTTCCTTTTTTAAGGCCAAATTGTATGTATACTACTACATTGTATGTATCCATTCATCCATCAGTGGGTACTTGGGTTGATTTTACCTTTTGGTTATTGTGAATGATGCTGCTGTAGGTGTACAGATAACTTTTAGGACTGTGCTTTCAGTTCTTTGGGGTATGTACCCAGAAGTGCAATTGCTGGGTCATATGCTCATTCTATTTTTGGTATTTGGAGAAACCACCAAAGTGTTTTTCATAACAGCTGTATCATTTAAAATTCCCACTGAGTGTCCCAAGGGTTCCAGTTTCCACATCCTCCCCAACACTTTTTTGTGTGATAGTTAGTGGTCATCCTAATGGGTGTGAGGTGGTATCTCATTAGTGGCTTTGATTTGCACTTCCCTAATGATTAGCGATGCCGAGAATCTTCATGTGTGTCGGCCATTTATATATCTTCATTGAAGAAATGTCTATTTTTTAATATATGTTTACTCTCATTCTTTCTGTAGGTTGCCTTTTCACTGTTGTGTCCTTTGCAGTTGTTATTTAGTTTTTTGGTTTTGTTTTTTTTTTCTGTTTTGTTGTTAATCCTCACCCAAGGATATTTTTTCCATTGATCTTTAGAGTGGAAGGGAGGGACAATGGAAGGGGAAGAGAGAGAAACATCAATGTAAGACACAGCAATTTTTTGTCTCCTGCATATGCCCCAACCGGTCTTGGATGAAACCTGCAACCCAGTATGTCCCCTTCACCAGGAATCAAACCTGCGACCCTCTGGTGCACAGGTTGAAGCTCTAACTGCTTAGCAACACTGGCCGGGGCTCCACTGAAGTTTGTAATTTGATGTAGTCCTTTTGTTCCCCTTCATTGCCTGTGCTTTTAGTGTCGTATTCAAGAAATCATTGCAAAATCCAACTTCCTGTTTTAGCTACTAGGGAATTTTAATTGTAACATTCTGAACATTTTAAAAATTTCTTTTGTGACAGACTACGTCAGATTCCTCTTCACCTTATGCAGTACCCAGCCCGAGCCATAAAAGTTCTATTGGCAGGATTTAAACCTCCCTTAAAAGATTCAGGAAAGACAAGAATACCATATTGTCCCAAATGGAGCATGGAAGCTTTGTGGGCTATGATAGACTGTCTTCAAGGAAAACAACTTTATGCTTCTTCCATGGTAAATATCTGTCTTAATTTGCCAAAATCCTTTTCAAGCTATTTCTAGGGTCCCTATTAACTTTCTAAAGTGCTTTCTGTCTGTTCAACTCTAGTTTCAAAATGCTTTAATGTATATAAAGCTGTAAATACTATAGGATTAATTTTATGACTTACTAAAATGTCTTAGTGATGTTATGACTAAGATAAAAGTGATAAAGTCTTCTGTATAATCAGGGAACTGATGAGTCAATAAGGGAAACATGCAAACCACTAATTAATGAGGTAGAATGAAGTAAGTCCTATGAGATAGCTAACTTTGGGGGCGGGCAGTGTAAGAAGCAGGATAATGGGGATATGCTGTTGAGCTCCTCCTTAGTAGGCACTCCAGTACTTATATTGAAAAAGTAGGTCAGGGAAGTGGCATTCGCACTGCATCCTAGCAGATGAGTAGGAAAGACCACAGGGGAATTCTGATTAGTCATAGAAAGGTTTGAATTTTACTAATATCATAACTATACTAGTTTTGGAGTATGTGATGCAGTAGAATCTATCCTACCTAATAAAAGTAATATGCAAATTAACTGTCACTCTGCTACACCCATAAGCCACGCCCACCAGCCAACCAGGAGCAAATATGCAAATAAACCCAACCAAGATGGCTACAGCCACAGAGAGCAGGAGGGAAGCTTGGGTTTCCCAGGCAATGGAGGAAGCCAAGCTTTCTGCCTGCCCTTGCCGGCCTAGGCCTCCACTCAAGGCTACAAAGTTTCAATTATAGAAGGTAAACAAATCCAAACAGAAATGGCGGCAGCCATGGAGCTGGAAAGAGCGGGAGGCTAGGGTTGCCCCCGGTAATGGAGGAATCCAAGCTTTCCACACACCCTGGCTGGCCCAGGCCTCCGCTTAAGGCTACAAAGTCTCAATTATAGAAGATACATAAACCCCAACAGAAATGGCTGCTGCCACGGAGCAAGCAGAATTCTTGGCTCTGCTCCAGGCTACAAAGTTTCAATTGTAGAAGATAAATAAACCCCAGATACCAGGGCCTCTGCTTGGGTCGCCAAGGGGTGTGGCCGGCCTGCAAACCACACAGGCCCCTCGCCCAGGCTGCCCCATGCCCCAAGGGAACCCCCACCCTGATCCGGGACATCCTTCAGGGCAAACCAGCCGGCCCCCACCCATGCACCAGGCCTCTATCCTATCTAATAAAAGAGTAATATGCAGATTGACCATCACTCCAACACACAAGATGGCTGCCCCCATGTGGTCAAAGATCCTGCCCCCATGTGGACACAAGATGGCTGCCACAAGATGGCCAGCAGGGGAGGGCAGTTGGGAAGGACCAGGTCGGCAGAGGAGGGAAGTTGGGGGTGACCGGGCATGCAGAGAAGGGCAGTTGGGGGGGGCTCAGGCCTGCAGTGGAAAGCAGTTGGGGGGACCAGGCCTGCAGGGGAGGGCAGTTAGGGGTCACCAGGCCAGCAAAGGCGGGATGTTGGGGGTGACCGGGCCTGCAGGGAAGGGCACTTGGGGGGGGACCAGGCCTGCAGGGGAGGGCAGTTAGGGGTGACCAGGCCTGCAGGGGACGGCAGTTAGGGGCAAACAGGCTGGCAGGGGAGCAGTTAGGCATCAATCAGGGTGGCAGCGGAGTGGTTAGGGGGTGATCAGGCTAGCAGGCAGAAGTGGTTAGGGGCAATCAGGAAGGCAGGCAGGTGAGCTGTTGGAAGCCAGCAGTCCTGGATTGTGAGAGGGATGTCCGACTGCCCATTTAGGCCTGATCCCCAGGGGTCCCAGATTGGAGAGGGTGCAGGCTGGGCTGAGGGACAACCCCCTCTCCCCCATGCACAAATTTCATGCACCGGGCCTCTAGTATCAAAATAAAAAACTTAAAGTGGTGGTTGGTGTAAATGTGCTTTCTTCTATAGAGGTTAGCATGTCATAAAGGGCAGCCCACAGGCAGAATCCAGCCTGCACACATATTTTATATAGTGCTGTTTTAAAACTGAAAAATTTTATCTCCCCCCCCACCAAAAAAAAAAAAAAAAAAAAAGTCTGTACTTCTGATTTCTGATTAAGTATTATAAAGTACTAGAGGCCGGTGCACGAAATTCATGCACAGGGGCGGGGGGGGGTGTCCCTCAGCCCAGCCTGCACCCTCTCCAATCAGGGACTCCTCGAGGGATGTCCGACTGCCCTCTCACAATCCAGGACTCCTGGCTCCCAACCACTCGCCTGCCTGCCTCCCTGATTGCCTCTAACCGCTTCTGCCTGCCAGCCTGATCACCCCCTAAACACCCCCCTGCCAGCCTGATCAACGCCTAACTGCTCCCCTGCCAGCCTGATTGCCCCTAACTGCCCTCCCTGGCCAGCCTGGTCACCCCTAATTGCCCTCCCCTGCTGGCCTGGTCACCCCTAACTGCCCTCTCCTGCAGACCTGGTCCCACCTAACTGCCCTCCTCTGCAGGCCTAGTCAACCCTGACCTCCCCTGCAGGCTGGTTGCCCCCAACTGCCCTCCCCTGCTGGCCCGGTGACCACTAACTGCCCTCCCCTGCAGGCCTGGTCCCCCCCAACTGCTCTCCACTGCAGGCCTGGGTCCCCCACAACTGCCCTTCTCTGCATGCCCAGTCACCCACAACTTCCCCCCTCTGCCAGCCATCTTGTGGTGACCATCTTGTGTCCACATGGGGGAGGCCATCTTGTGTGTTGGAGTGATGGTCAATTTGCGTATTACCTCTTTATTATATAGGAGGATAGGACCCTAGATCTCCCTTCCAAATGGCAGTCAGTTGGAGAGGTGTGGCAACAACCCTTTTATAGATGGAAACATTCTCTTCAATTTATCCCAACCCTCATACTGTTGTTTCACCCAAACTTATGATTTGGGGACCCAAGATTTTGGGGTTCCTGATGTTTTGGTTGTGACAAGAATTAGCTTTTAATGAAACAATGCTGTGAACTAGAAAGTGCTTTTCGAAAAAACTCTGTACATATCCAGCTCCTATCTGTGCAGAATGGTGTAAATAGCTTATGCAGTTTCTCTCAAAAAGCCCCAGAAAGAAAATATAGACAGGGCAAGTAAGTGTTCTTAGAGATACATATTTATTCACCTCTGTCAAAGTTTGGTCAGTTTCTGCATAGAGGTATAATGCTTAATATGTAGAATGTAAATATATTTTAACAAGAATTGTAGGGTTTTTTAAGCCTTTTGGCTCAATCTAGGAAAAGTTTGTGGAGGAGTTTCATTTTAAATAAAGTAAAAGGATGGAAAAAATATGATTAGTAGGAAACCATTATATGCCTTTTATAAGTACAGAATATAAATTATAAATAAGCTTGAGAATGCCTTTTCCTCCCTCCCAGACGTAGGAGGGGAAAGGCAGCAAAGACATTATTGTGTTTTCTTGACAACTGCTTCTTAATTTTAGGCTCGGGCACCAGAACAAGTAGTGACACTGTATGAAGATGAACAGTATCCAGTTCATATGTCATTAGTAGAAATGGGGCTTGCAGAGCGAGATGAATGATGTAAGTGTGACTTGTTTACCTGTATAGTTGGCATAAAGTAGGTGACTAGTATAGACAAAATTAAGGCTAAGTTGCCCATAACGGCACCTTTAGACTTTCCTTGATTTCTCAAAGGAATGACGACGGAGCTCAATAAGAATCTCTCCTAGATTTCTTCTTCATAGGATAGGGGGCACTATAAATAACTTAAACACATAACTGTATGGAATGCATATAGCACTGTTGAGTAATCAGTGTCCTAGTAACCAAGTTATCAAAGTACCTGGGTAACTAGCTAGTAACTCTTTGTCTTTATCCATTCACATAAAGTAACAAGTGATTCAGGAACTAGACTTGAACATTAAGCAAAGTTTTAAATAATACACATTTTGTTTTTCAGGTATACAGCCCAGGAGAAAGTTTTCTGTTGTATGTAGACCATTTCATGCTTGTTTTTCTTTACTTGTTCTGCAATAATGTTGGCCCCCTATTCCCCCGCTACTATGTTGAATTGTTAGGAATTGTTTGAAAAATAGTTAATAAATATTTGCTTTAAAAAATTTTGTATTCCTATAATTTTGAAGTATTTTAGATGCATGGGGAAAAAACATTTTAGTTTCATTTATAATTAACTAGAGGCCCAATGCATGAAAATTTGTGCAAGAGTAGGCCTTCCTTCCCCCAGCTGCCAGCACCAGCTTCCCTCTGGCACCTGAGACCTGGGCTGGCTTCCCTCGGGCCACTTGCAGGCACCCGGGACCCGGGCTGGCTTCCCTCAGGCCCGGCTTCGTTAGGAAGGTTGTCCAGTCTAATTAGCATATTACCCTTTTATTATTATATATGTATATTAGAAGAGATATTATTAGTACAGTTGTAGGCACAAGTAGTACCCCTTCCCCAATCATTCTCTTCCCTGTAAAGGTGAACACTACTGTGAATTGGGTGTTTATCATTCTTATATAGATATTTATAATTTTTTACTGTCTATGAATGCATCCCTAAACAAAGTGTTACTCTGTATATTTTTAAATGTGTGCAGTGCCACACAATTACTGTTACTTTCCTATTTTATTTCCACTGTTTATCCATATTGGTATATTTTACTCACTTTATTATGTCCATCTGTGTACATAATTTATTCTGTTGCTAAATATTTTTAAGTTGTTATCAGTTTTTTCTGTTACAAGTATTCTTCTGTAGGAGCCCTTGTGTACATGTAAGTGGTTTTCTAGTGTATTAGTAGTACAAAGTCATGAATAATTGCTTTCCAAAAGGGGGTTTACCAGTTTACTCCATCATTAGTTCCTTGCCACACATGCTGTGGCCAGTCAATTATTTGCACTGTATGGTACAAGTATAAAAAGGTAGCCCATTATAGTCACTTATTATTTGTTAACATATCCTTTGTCCATTTTTCTATTGAATTGTTGGTAATTATCTTAGTGATTTGTAGGATTGTTTATACATTCTGGATACTGAATCCTTGGTCAAGTATATGTATCTTTTCCGAGTTTGTGGCTTAATACTATTTTTTTGTGGCATTTTAAATATTTTTATTGTTTTGAGAAGAAGGGAGAGGGAGCGAGAGATAGAAACATCAATGGTGAGAGAGAAACATTGATTGGCTGCCTCCTGCACGCCCCCTATTGGGCATGTAGCCCACAACCTGGGCATGTGCTCTGACGGGAAATCAAATGGTGACCTCCTGGTTCATAGGTCAACGCTCAACCACTGAGCCACACTGGCCAGGCTATGGCATCTTTATGTCACTTTTTTTGTGGCTTTCTATGTCTTATTTAAAAATCCTCCTCCCCCTGGCCCATGTGCTCAGTGGTTAGAGCATTGGCCAGCACACCAAAGGATCACGGGTTCAATTCCTGGTCAAGGGCCACATACCTGGGTTGCAGGTTTGATCCCCAGTCAGGGTGCATGTGGGAGCCAACCAATGGATGTGTCTCTCTCACATTCGTGTTTCTTTCTTTCTCCCCCACTTCCACTCTCTCTAAAAATCAATGGAAAAAATATCCTCAGTATTGCCGGTGGGTCTTGATCCAGCATCTAGAAGGGTTCAGGAATCTGGAGAAGGGGCGGTGCGTAAATTAAATAAGAGTCCAGAGACGAAACATAATTTTGAAAGGCATTTGGGGGGGGGGGGGCCCCGCAAAGGAGCTTGGCTGAAGAAACCAAGTTCTCCTTGTCTCAGGACCCCTTGCTTTTTATTAACACAATTTGTCCTAAGGCAAGGTGGAGATATACACATCAAAAGATAGGGTTAGGTACAAAATCCATTGTCAGAATGGGGAATTGCCTTTGGCTGTTCAGGTGTTTGGCCAACAGGAGGCAATAACATAGATTAAGATGCCCTGAGCCGTCTGGCAGCAAGCAATCAATTTATGCATCCCTTTCAGGTTTGGGGAAATGCCTTTCAGCCACCCCAGATGATTCAGCCCTTGCTGACATGCTGGAATTGGCTTCCGGCACCTCAGGTGAAGGATTAACAAACAAAAACAAAACAATTATTCTCTATTTTGAGGTAATATATCTTTTATTTTCTTTGAAAAGTTTTCATCTTCATATTAATTTCTTAAATCACCTGAAATTAATACATTAAGCTTTAAAAAAAAACACAAAAAGTCATTGCAGCCCTGGCTGCGTTGCTCAGTTGTTTGGAATGTCATCCCATATACCAAAAGGCTGCGGGTTCGATTCCTAGTCAGGGCACATACCTAGGTTGTGGGTTGGTCAGATGTATTTGGGAGCAACTCATCAGTGTTTCTCTCTCACACTGATGTCTCTCTCTCTCTCTCTAAAAATCAATAAACATATCCCTGGATATGAGAAAAAATTTTTTTAAGATTTTTTACTGAGTCCTTGCCATCACTATTGTCATATTGCACTGACTAGACCCATTTTTAATTACATAAATTTACATGTAGATGACTTGCCCTTCCTTCAAGGAGATCTTGCTTCTGTCAGCCAACTGTCTTATCTATATCCTATAAATAAAAGGCTAATATGCAAATAGACCAAACGGCAGAACAACTGAACAACCAGTCACTATGATGTGCGCTGACCACCAGGGGGCACGCGCGGAACATGGCAGGCATCAGCAGCAGGTGGCAGAGCATGGAAAATGGCAGGCGTCGGCCACCACAGGATGGTGGAGCAGGTGAGCAGGGACGCCAAACCAAGGCCGGGCGCCAATCACTGTCATTGGGGCAAGCCTCTGGTGGTTACTGAAAATTCTTTGCTCCCACATGCTGTGGTCCTGCCTGGCACTCTCAACTGCTGCCGGCACCAGAGCTGCCACTTGCACCCACTGCCGGCACCGGAGCCACCCCTCGCACCTGTTGCTGGCACTCAGTGCCAGTCCCGATCACCCCTGAGGGCTTATCCACCTCCCCCTGCTCCTGAGGGGCGACTGGGGCAGTAGCCGCCACTCGCACCCACTACTGGCACCAGCCCCAATTGCTCCGCACCGTCAGTGGGTTTGAGTGGTGAGGGCGGGAGCAGGGCTGCCGGCAGACCAGGGAACTGAGAGGGGCCACGGAGGATGGGCTGAGACCCACCCCTATGCCCATAGCAGCCTCTTGGTCCACAGTTCCTTTCAAGGTGCACAAATTTGTGCAGTGAGCTCCTAGTATATATATGAAAGCCCAGCGACTGTAATGGCAGAATGACCAGTGGCACTGTGGCAGCCAACCAGCCTGATCCAGGCCCCGATCAGCCCCCAACACCCCAATAGGGCAGGGCCAGCCACCAACCGCTCAAGGCTCCTCCCCGCAGCCAGCCCCACCCCCGATCTCCCTCCCACCTTGATCAGGGGTGGGGCCTGCCAACCAACTGCCTGCAGCGCCGCGCCCCCCCCGCCCCCTGCCGCCGGCCCAGCCCGGCCCGATGGGCCCCCATCAGGGCGGGCCAGCTGGACCCCACCTGTGCACAAATTTGTGCACCAGGCCTCTAGTAAGTCATAACATACAGGCACCTGTAGCCAATCACCTATGCCCCCTCCAGTCTCAAGTGTTACATTTTGACCAATTACAATGTCACCCTCATTATAACTGCTTTCTCTTCACTCAGTTCATCTGTACTCAAAGAATGAACTTTTACCTGTTTTACTTTCTCATTTCATTACAATTAAAGAACCTCTGTAACAGATAAAATGCTTTAATTGTTGTACTAATTATACCTAGTTATATTTTGACTAGTAAAATTCTTACTCAAGTAAATTTTCTGTACAAGTCCTTGTTCTGTAGCTAATGTCCAGTGGAAACGCTATGCAATATTGTGTATCTTGTACTTTTTTAAAAAAATCCTCACCTGAGGATATGTTTATTGAATTTTTTAGAGAAGAAGGGAGAGAGAGAAACTTTGATGTGAGAAACATCGATAGATTGCTTCCCATACACACCCCAACCAGGGATCAAACCCATAATCTAGGTATGTGCCCTGACCGGGAATCGAACCCACAACCTTTTTGGTGTACAGGATGATGCTCCAATCAACTGCGCCACCCAGCTGGGCGTACTTGTTTTTTTGTAAGGATCTCCAACCAATAAAAGCACCTACTTATTTTTAAAGTGTATACAGTTTTTAACAATAATAGTCTTTCCTTAGGTGTTAACAGAGTAGATGAATTAAAAATGAAAGCTGTCCTTGTGCATTTCAAACATTATGAAAAGCTATAAATTTTATATTCCAACAATCTTTTCCATTTATACACACACACACACTACATAGATATAAATTAAACCACAAAATCCACAAGGAATGTACATTTTTACCAAGAAATCAAGTTAGTGTTATTTCATGATTATACCCACAGGATTATTACAATTTTGTATCCATTAGAACATTACCATCCTTGTCTTTAACTCTTACTCGACCAGATGTGTATTTTGTTTCTTGATGACCATTTGCATAGACAGTTTTAACAGTGCCATCTGGATACTCCCGTCTCTTGAACTGGGAAGTGTGTAGTTCTCTCTGGCCATTATTAAATTCTATGATTTTTCTGCCATCTCTGTAAATTTAAAATAGAATTTAATTTTGTATCCTTTTCTCTGCACAAAACCTTCTTTGCAAATTCTTCCAGTATTCCTGCTATAGGGGGATAATTCCAGTTATCAGATTAGCACGTAAATGTATCCAAAAAAGCTTTTTAAAAATAAATTGCTATATTTACCACAAAATGCCTAGGTTTGGTGTTTTTTGTTTTTTTTTTAAATAACACATATTCTGCCTCTAAGAAAACTAGGCACTGTATTAAAATAATGGCTTTCAATTTTGACATTATTCTTTACACAAAGTTAAAAGCCACCTGAGTGTTTGTTTGCATCAGGCTGGAGAAGGAAAAGGGCATGATCAGACGTGAAGCCAGTGATGAAGCAGAATAAGGAAAATAGTTAATACCAAGTTGACTGTGTGTCTGGGACATTCACACAGGGGTATGAGTGCAGATGAAAAAAAGTTGGCCAGGAGTTAATACCTGAAGACGGAGAGATGAGTCCAAGGAGTTTTCATAAACATTCAAAGTGTAATGTACACATAAGATTTTGCTCCAATTTAGGAACAAACTGCTATTTACTTACTAACACCAGATAAAAAATTCATGTTTTACATTTTTTTAGGGGGAAGGGGAGCAAGTTTATATCATAGAATTCAAGTTAGTTCAATGAATCTTTGTGTTAGTTGTATTCATGTTAATGGGTGCTTAACTATCACTCTAGGAGAAGAAGGTTGACAGACCTTCACCATGGTTTGAATTAAAATGGTGATACATGATACTCATTACTGTGGACTGAGAAGTCAGTTAAAGTTTCTAACTTCTAGAAACAGGACATTCAAGGGTGTTGACTTTAAAGAATGCGGTCAGGGTGACCAGAGAGAAAAGTGCTTACAAGGTGACAGGAAGGTCAAGAAAATGAAAACCTAAGTGAGAGGAGCAAGTCTGGCTTGAAACACGGTGGCCATTGTTGGATTAACCTTAAAACTGTCAGGGCAGCTTTTCCTTCTGGGTCTCATTCACTGTTTTCAAATTTCACCAAATTTGTTTATAAACAACTAATTGCCATTCTTCTTTCCTAAAGTGCTGCATAGACGCTTTTTAGGTCTCGAGGATTTGTTTATATATTAGGATGTTTCTCTCAAACTAGTTCTAACTCCAAAAGGCTGAGAATACTTCTCATCTGCTCTCTGTGTCTTTGCTTACTTCTAAACTTACTGAAATTTTCAGTGATTTACACAAATGTTTAAAGATTTTATTTATTTACTAGAGGCCTGGTACATGACATTCGTGCATTGGGGGGAGGGGGGGAAAGGGAGAATCCCAGACCCTTCTGTGCGTAGGCCGACACTCTAACCACTGGGAAACATTTGCCATGACCAAATGTTTTAAGATTTTAAAAATTCAACTGGTAATAAAAGTTGAATCATGAAAACTAGAAAATCTAGAAACAAATTTAACAGGTATCATACCGTTGTACTCTGACAATTGTGCCATCTGGGAAAATGCTTTCTTCTTGTCCATCAGCAAATAAATTTTTGATAGTCTGGTCAGGAAATGTGATTTCTTTTCTTCCATCTGGGAAGTGTTTTTCTGTTTTAAAAAGGTTACTATAAATATTTTATTTTTAAAAGAAGGGCAGAATTTAATAAGGAGAGGGCAGGGCAAGTTTTTACCTATCTGTCCACTTGAGAAATGCAAGACTTCTAGTCCTTCAGGATAAGTGGTGTGGGTGGTCTGGGCGGCTGCATAGTAGTAGATCTGTAAAGACACAGAGTCACTATGCCTTTTCTTCAGAGACTAGAGGCCCGGTGCATGAAATTCGTGCACGGGGGTGGGGGGGTCCCCCTCAGCCCAGCCTGCACCCTCTCCAATCTGGGACCCCTCGGGGATGTCCCTCTCACAATCCGGGAACACTGGCTCCTAACTGCTCACCTGCCTGCCTGATCACACCTAACTGCCCCCCGTGCAGGCGTAGTTGCCCCCCAACTGCCCCTCCCCCGCCAGCCTGGTCGCCCCCAACTGCCCCCCACCACCACCCTGGTCGCCCCTGTGTCCCCCCCCCCTCACTGGTCTGGTCCCCCCAACTGCCTCCCCTGCAGGGCTGGTAGCCCCACACAGCCTGCTGCTCAATTGTTTGGTCGCCCCTCACTAACCCCCGATGCCGGCCTGGTTGCCCCACACAGCCTGTTCAGTTGTCCGTTCGGTTGTTTCGGATGCGATGGTCACTTAGCCTTGTATATATATGTTTACACTACAGATAAAACAAGCCCTGAGGAAACCTACCACTCTCTCATCTGGCATGACCTGCTTTACATCACCATTGAAGAAAGTGACAGTGACAGTCTTCCCATCTGCACTCACTTCTTTTCGAGTTCCATTTGGAAACAATATAACACAGCACCCATCTTTATAAACCTTCTCTATCTACAAAAAAGGAAAACATTATCAATATAAGATTTCCTCCTGAGACCATGTGACAAAAATAGCTCTCATTCTCTTCCTAATTGCCTACTTTGAAATTTTTTCATAAAAAGAAAAACATTCTCTCAAAAGGAGAGAAAAGTTAATAAACTCATAACAATCAACTTCATTTATCAACACATCACCATCTTTATTCCCCTTATTCCCTCAAACAAACTTCTTGGTGGAGCTTTTTAAAGTAAACTGCAGATACCACCTATAATCACTTTATTAACATAACTAAACCAGTATCACCCCTAACAAACTATCATTCCTTCATCATATAACCATTTACATGGTTTTCCCTAAATTCACAAAAAAGGCTTTTTACAGTTCATTTGAATCAGAATCAAAGCCCGGTCCACACACACTTAGTTGCTATGTCTTAAATCTCAACAGTCACTCTTAGGCCAATTGTTGAAGGAACTGCATCACTAAACGGGTAAAACTTCCCATGTTTCAGATTTGGCTGATTGCTTTCCCAGGATGGTGTATCTAACATGGTTCTCTTTGCCCCTATATTTCCTAAAAAGACTAGTAGCTAGATCTAGAGGCATGATTAACTTCCAGTTGAATTACTCTGACAAGAATATTTTGTAGGTGCTGCTGTGAGCTTTCTATGGCCACAGCACTAACTGGGTCGCATCAGTCAGGTCTGCCATGAAGCCCGTCATCCTTTCACCTAGGGTTTCAGAAGTCACTGATGACTGCCGCCTAGATTCTTTCCTTCGTTAGAGGTGGAAATCTGATGATTCCTTAATTTTCTCACTCCTTTTCCTTTTATTAGCTGGAATTCTTCTACAACATAAAAGCTTTCCTCATCAACAGTTTGTTTCCCTAAAGCAGAGTTTGTATAGGAAAAGTCTACCTATTACTTCCTTTTGAATTATTCTTTGTCCTTCCCTCATTCCACAAGACTAGCAATGAATTCTGGCCTTATGATTAATTTCAATTAAAAATGAATCAGGTTAGAGTATTTGGAAAAGTAAGTTTTCTATAAAGCTGAGGAAAAATTCCCTTATCACCTCCCCAGTAACACTGTTTTTATCCCTTCCCTTCTCATTCCCTCTTCAAGTTGGATCACCCAGCCAGGCAGCAGCTTTCACGCTCACAACCTTTAATAGGCACAGGGAGAAAACTGCAAGCTGACAATGGAAAGAGGTACCTGGTCCAGGACACATTCAGGAAAGGTTGCAGGGAGGCTGAGGCTTTTAGCTGGGTACTAAGGAAGAATAAAGGGTTTGGACAAAGGAACTCTATTCTTTGTTTTGCTACATTTCTAAACTAGAAATGGCAACTAATGCATATTGTATATTCAGCATTTTTTTTAATATATTTTTTTATTGGTTTCAGAGAGGGCGGGAGAGATAGAAACATCAGTGATGAGAGAGAATCATCAGTGGCTGCCTTCTGCATGCCCCCTATTGGGGATCAAGCCGCAACCCTGGGCATGTGCCCTAATTGGGAATTGAAGTAACCTCCTGGTTCACAGGTCGACACTCAACCACTGAGCCACACCTGCCGGACTATATTGAGCATTTTTAGAAAAGTCCAAAGATTAACCCGAGGTCATGCCCCAAGGTATTAACATTTTTAAGCCCTATAAACAGTCTTAAAGATCTATTATTTTATAATCTAAGTGTTTCAACTCTATTTTAACCCATGTTTATTTTTTATAATACATATTTTTAAAATTCTAACCTTTCCATCAGGATGACTGATTTCTCCCTGAATTTCTTCTTTTTCCTCTTTTTCATTCTCCTCTTTATATTCAGATTCTGGGAAATCCACTGAGTCAAGGGGCTCCCTGGGTGTGGCAGTCTGTAGGAACAAGAGGCTCTCAGCTGTCCTGTAGGACAGCAGTCGCCAACCTCACAGACCACCGGTTGGCGACTGCTGCTGTAGGACATGTAATAACATTTCAAGCAGCTAAAATTTAAACTTACTTCAAAAAGCTAGATTCTACTCTTATAGGATCTATGACTGGTGTTTGCTGTTATATAGAAAACATGTGCAATGTTAAGTAAAAAGCCTCCTTTATAAGTCATTTAGAAACTTAAGTCAGTTAACTAATTGACTTTAAGCCTGAGTCATGTTTGAATATATAAAAATATAAAGAGATTTACTTGTCCCTTATCCAAACTGCATAAGTCACGAGAAGACACAGACTTGGATCTCCGAGATGGATTGCCTGTTAGAATATAATTGTCAGAGTTTTAATATTTAATTGAAAGTTTTAAATTAACATTATAGTTAAACACTTAGTTCATATCCTTCTTTTGTGAAGTGCTGTTACTCATTAATTAAGGAAGTCTGAATATTTTTCTTGACTAATTCACAGGAGTTCATTACATAAGTTGATATATGTATTCAGGTACTGAAGTCCTGAGTGACCAAGAAAGACAAAGACAGTATCTGTCCTCTGAGAGTTTATAATTGAAGGAAGTCATAGGTACTCAACTAGCCTCACAGGTATTGTGGGGACAACGATGAGGACTTCAGGTAGAGACTAGGTGTGAGGAACAGGTAATAGAGGCATCCAATAAGACACAATAGAATTTGGCTTGAAAAATTAACTATTATTTAATTAAAATCTAGACCAAACAGCTGTAGTCTATACATTTTTTAGATCATGATCAACAAACCAATCATATACTATACTAGAGGCCTGATGAACGAAAATTTGTGTAAGAGTAGGCCTTCCTTCCCCCGGCTGCCGGCACTGGCTTCCCTCCAGCACCCAGGACCTGGGCTGCTTCCCTCCGGCCCCCCAGCTTTGTCTGGAAGGATGTCTGGTCTAATTAGCATATTACTCTTTTATTATTATAGATTTGCAATATGTTATAAAATAAGCATACACACACACTACTGCCATCCTACCACAAACTGAGGTTAACTTTTAAAAATATATTAAAGTTCTAATATGTTCTTCCTATATGCCAACAGGCCATTATAAATATTGATAAATTTGAAGAGTTTTGAGCAAGTGCCAGATTCTGATTTACATGTTAAAAACTAGAATGTATGCCGGAAGCTCTGGGGAGAACAGACTAGGTAAGACTAGAGGTCGAGTCCAGAGGCTGGTAGGAATTTGAGAAGGCTTGTGTGGCGTCTACTTAGATTCATAGGTCTCAAATTGCCAAATGTTAGCAATTCAATATGGTTCAACCTACTTAATTCAGATATCAACATCAGAAGGATTACTTTAGGGATTGATGGAAGTGGGAGGTAAGGATAAAAGAAAAAAAGAATCAAGAAGTACACATACATTTTAGCTTTAGCAAACAGGTAGATGGTAGGCAAGGTTCTGGGGATAGGAGGAGTGCTCTTCAGATAGGATAAAGAACAAATTCCTCCACCTGACAGGTGCAAAATAAAATATACAATTTGAGCTCTGTGCTACATCATTTCTAAATGTTACACCCACTTTCAATAGAAAAGACTAATATCCCCATTTTATAGGAGAGGAAATCAAAGTTGAGAGAGAGGTTAAAGAGCTTGCCAAGGCTGTCAACTAATTCCAACTAACCAAGCTACACCGGCCTGCACAGTTCAAACCCAAGTTGTTTAAGGGACAACATTATTTTCAATTCACAATTGAAAATCCACTTATATGGACAGCAGAATTAAGCTGTACATGGATTTTTTTACTCCACGAGTGGTTGGCCCGTAACTCTGTCAACTGAATAGAAAAAATACAGTTAGAAGAGATTGACTAAGGTTTAAAAGAGTATAAAGAAAGCCAATGAGAGCTGTCAGGTTCCATTAGGCTAATATTAGAATAACTGGTATTTCCAAAGAAGAAAGGGAGAAGGGCAGACTGCTTATTTAATTTAAAGAAATTAGTTAGTATTTAATTTTAAAAAATAATAGCTGAGAATTTCTCAAACCTAGGGAAAGACTTGGAGCTATAAGTCCACAAAGCTACCACCATACAATCTCAAGCAAAAAAACTTCTTCAAGACACATAATGAAACTGTCAAAAATCAATGATAATGAAAACCTCCTAAAAGCAGCCAGGGGGGAAAAAAAACCTATGTGGGAACCCCTTAGGCCAGCAGCGGATTTCTCAGTAGAAATTCTAAAGGCAGCCCTGGCTGGTGTAGCTTGGTTAGTTGGAGTGCCGTCCCATACACCAAAAGGTGGCAGGTTCAATTTCCAGTCAGGGCACATACCCAGGTTGCAGGTTCAATCACTGGTTAGGGTATGCACAGGAGGCAACCAACTGATGTCTCTCTCTCTCTCTCTCTCTCTCTCTCTCTCCCCCCGCCTTCCCTCTCTCCCTCTCTCTAAAATCCTATATAATAAAAGCCTAATATGCAAACTGCCCCCTCAACCAGGAATTCAACCACTCACTATGATATGCGCTGACCACCAGGGGGTGGCACAGAACATGGTGGTTGTCGGCGATGAGACGCTGGCAGCGGGCGTTAGTGGAGGCGCTACTGGCCCCAATGGGCCCCAAGAGCGGGACCGTGGAGGGATGGTGGAGCAGGTGAGCAGGCAGTGCCAGGCCAAGGCAGGTGCAAGCGGAGGCCTGACTGTCCTGCCAATCACCCTGCCAGCGACCAGCAGCGGCGGGGGGCGGGACCGCTGCCTGACTCCAGGCGTTAAGGGAGCCGGGCAGGGGGCCTGTCCCTTACTGATTGCCCTGCGGACAGCGACCAGCAGTCAGCAGGCCCTGACTGCCCGATCGGGGGTGGGCCCTGGGCTGGGACAGGGAAATGGGGGTGGTGGCAGCGACTAACCTCCTGCAGCGCCAGGGTGGGGGTAACGAGACAGAGGTGCAGTGAGAATGTGGGGTGTCCACTAAGCTCACTCTCACTCCCCCTGCTGCCCTCCCCCTAGATGCCAGGACTCGTGCGCTGGGGAAGACCCTGCGCTCAGGTGCCAGGCGCCTGCGAGGAGCCCACCGCGCACCTGGGTGGCCTCTTCCAGGTGAGCCAGGCTGCAACCACCGGGACCACAGGGGCCGGTCAGGCTCCCCGTGGGTTCACACAGGAGCCAGTCTGCGAGGCCAGCTGGGAGAGAGCACGCTGCCCACTCGGCTTCCATGCGGGGCCGCTGGGCATCCCAGAGGCCCATGCTCAGCCCCAGCCCGCGGCATCCAGCCATGCTCACTGCATCTCCACGTGGGGACTCGGGAGCTGTGACTCAGGGTGGGGGCACGCGGGGGTCCAGGTGCTGCCCAGGGCCCAGAGGTCAGCTGGGACCTGCCCTTCCACGACAGATGCTTGTGCTTCGATCTCTGGCCAGGCCTAGGGACCGCACCTGTGCACGTATTTTGTGCACCGGGACTCTAATCAATAAATAAAAATTTAAAATAGTAATAAAAAATTAAACTCTAAAGGCCAAAAGAGAACAAAATGACGTAATCAAAATGCTAAAAAATAAAAACTGCCAGCCAATAATACTTTATCTGGCAAAGTTATTCTTCAGATAGAAGGAGAAATGAAGGCTTTCCCAGATAAACAAATGCTAAGCAAGTTCATTACTACTACACCTGCCTTACAAGAAATGCTGAAAGTAGTCTTTTAAGCTGAAACAAAAAAAAAATAATGAGCAACATAAAAACTTACAAAAGTACAAGACACACTAGTAAAGGTGAAAATTTATAGTCAGATACAAAAACTCTATAACAGGATGGTGTATTAACCACTTATTGTATAAAGGTTAAAGGAAAAGTATTAAAAATAACTATAGTTACTAAATTTCATTAATAGATACACAGTATAAAATAGGTAAACTGTAATACCAAAACACAGAGGGAGGAGTAAAAGGGTGGACCCTTTATTAGAGCCTTTTAAAGGAAAAGGAAGCGCAGTTGCTGTCAGCACAAAACAGACTTTTATCTCTGTCTTATGTCAGCTTCATGGTAACCACAAGCAAAAATCTAGAGTACATCCATGAAACAACAAAAAAAGAAAAAAGAGTATATACAATGGAAAATCACTGATTTCAAAGATAAGCAGAAACAATGTAAATACAAAACAACTAGAAAGTAATCAATAAGATGCTTAACCAATCCCCTGCCAGCCTTATATATCAACTACAGGCCTGATGCATGAATTCGTGCATGGGTGGGGTTCCTCGGCCTGGCCAGCGATCAGGGCCAATCAGGGACATGGGAGGTTGGCAGGCCAGGGGGAGGGGCTGTGGGAGATTGGACAGCAGGGGGAGGGGCTTGGGAGGTTGGCCGGCCAGGTAAGGGGCTGTGGGAGATTGGCCAGCCAGGGAAGGTTGGCTGTGGGAGTGCACTGGCTATGAGGAGGCAGCTCCTGCATTGAGCGTCTGCCCCCTGGTAGTCAGTGCACATCATAGCAACTGGTCATTCAATGGCTTAGGCTTTTATATATAGACTAGTGGCCTGGGGCATGAAATTCATGCATGGGGGGGGTGTCCCTCAGCCCAGCCTGCACCCTCCATTCTGGGACCCCTCGGGGGATGTCCGACTGTGGGCCTAAACCAGCAGTGAGACATCACTTTTGCAATCTGGGACTGCTGGCTCCTAACCACTCACCTGCCTGCCTGCCTGATTGCCCCTAACCACTCTGCCTGCCGGCCTGCTTGCCCACAACTGCACCCCCACGCTGGCTTGCTTGCCCCCAACTGCCCCCCCTCCCGCCGGCCTGCTTGCCCCCAAATGCCCTCCCCTGCTGCCCTGATCACCCCTAACCACCTCTGCCTTGGCCCTGCCACCTTGGCTTTGTCCGGAAGGACGTCTGGAAGGTCTCCCGATCTAATTAGCATATTACCCTTTTATGAGTATAGACTAGAGGCCCATTGCACGAGATTCATGCACTGGGGGGGGGAGGGGTCCCTCAGCCTGGCCTGCACCCTCTCGCAGTCCGGGACCCCTTTGGGGATGTCCGCCTGCTGGCTTATGCCCAATCTCCCGGGGGTCAGGCATAAGCTGGCAGTCAGACATCCCTCTCGCAGTCCAGCACTCTCGCAGTCTGGGACCCCTCACTCCTTACCACCCGACCGCTGCACTCGCCAGCTGTGAGCCCGGGTTCAGGCTAAGCGGCGCTCCCCTGTGGGAGCACACTGACCACCAGGGGGCAGCTCCTGCATTGAGCTTTGCCCCCTGGTGGTCAGTGCGCATCACAGGAACTGGTCATTCCGCCGTTCGGTCGATTTGCATATTAGGCTTTTATTATATAAGATAATCAACTAATGTAAATGGATTGGAGTCACCAATCAAAGGGCACAGAATAGCTAGATGGGATTTAAAAAGCCATGAAGCCCAGTTGGTGTGGCTCAGTGGTTGAGCAACCACCTAAGAACTAGGAGTTCACTGTTCAATTCCTGGTCAGGGCACATGCCTGGGTTGCAGGCTTGATCCCCAGTAGGGGGTGTGCAGGAGGTGGCCGATCAATGATTCTCTCTCATCATTGATGTTTCTATCTCTCTCTCTCCCTCTCCCTTCTTCTCTGAAATCAATATATATATTTTAAGTCATTGAAAGCAAAACTGTGGATAAGAGACCACTGAAATAGTAGGAGATTTCAATACCCCACTTTGCAATGGATAGATCATCCAGACAGAAAAATCAATGTGGAAATGTTGGAATTGAACCATACTTTAGACCAAATGAATTTAACAGACATATATAGAAAATTCCATCCAACAGCAGCAGAATACACATTCTCCTCAAGTGTATATGAAATATTCTCTAGGACAGATCATATGATAGGACACAAAACAAGCCTTAGCAAATTTAAAAAGATTTGAGGTCAATTCATCATTTCTGACTCCAATGGTATAGAATTAGTAATCAACAATAAGAGGAAAACTGGAAAATCTACAAACATGTGGAAGAAAACAACACACTTCTGAAAAACCAATGGGTCAAAGAAGAAATCAAAAGGGAAATTCTTTAAAATCTCAGAATAAAGGAAAATGGAAACACAACATACCAAAACCAATGGGTTGCTGCAAAAGTAGCTGTGAGAGGGAAGTTTATAATGATAAATGTTTATATTAAGAAATTAGGAAGATCTCAAACCTAACTTTATAACCCAAGGAATAAAAATAAGGGCAAATTAAGCCCAGAGTTAGCAGAAGTAAGAAAATAAATAAAGAGAAGAATGGAAATAAATGTGAGACCAGAAAAACAATAAGAAGGATCAACAAAACCTAAGAGCTAGTTTTCTGAAAAGATAAAATTGACAAACCTTTAGCTAACTAAGAAGAAAAACTCAAATATATAAAATTAGAATTGAAAGAGGAGACATTACAACTGATACTACATAAACATATAGGGATCATAAGTGACTACTGTGAACAATTATATGCCGGGATAACTGAGAAAAAAAGTGGAAACACTCCTAGAAACAAGGGACATTCCGAATGCCAAGACTGAAACAGGAAAATATAGAAAACCTGAACAGAACAACGCGTAAAGACATTGAATCAGTAATGAAAAACCTCTCAACACAGAAAACCTCAGGACCAGACAGCTTCACTGGTGAATTCTACCAAACATTTAAAGAACTAATGCCAATTCTTTTCAAAATCTTCCAAAAAATTGAAGATGAGGAACATTTCCAAACGTACTCTACAAGACCACCATTACCCTGTAACCAAAGCCAAATAAGGGCAGTATAAGGACACAATAGCCCTCATGAAATTCTCAACAAAATATTAGCAAACCAAATTCAAGAACATATTAAAAATATTATACACCATGACCGAGATTTAACCCTGGGATGCAAGGATGGATCAACATATACAAATCAATTAAGTGTAACATAGCACATTAATAGAATGAAAAATAAAAGGGACATGATCAGCCTGGCCGGCATGGCTCAGTGGTTGAGTGTGGACCTATGAACCAGAAGGTCATGGTTCAATTCCAGGTCAGGGCATATGCCTGGGTTGCAGGTTGCAGACTCAATGCAGCCGATCAATAATTCTCTCTCATCATTGATGTTTCTATCTTTCCCTCTCCCTTTCTCTGTGAAATCAAAAATATATTTTAAAAAAATTTTTAAATGTAAAACCCCACATGATTATCTCAATATATGCAAGAAAAAAAGCATTTGATAAAATATAACACACCTCAACATAATAAAGACCATATACAACAAACCCACACCTAATATATTCACTGATGAAAAATGAAAAGGTTTTCCAAGGACCTTGTATGCATATATGTCTGGCCCATGAACACAGACAATGGGACAGTGAGAGTCTGGGACGGGGGGCGGGGGCAGGCCAGAGGGGGTCAATGAGGAGAAAAAAGGGGACATATGTAATATTTTCAACAGTAAAGAATTATTAAAAATAAATAAAGTACATGACAAAAGAAAAAATAATGTAAAGTTTTTCTCAGAGATCAGGAACAGGATAAGGACGCCCACTCTCATCACTTTTATTCAATACTAGAGGCCCGAGTGCAGGAAATTTGTGCACTCAGGAGGGGTCCCTCAGCCCGGCTGCACCCTTTCACACTCTGGGAGCCTGCGGGGGATGTTCGACTCACAGCTTAGGCCCGCCGCTGTGCTTGCCAGCCATGAGCCCGGCTTCTGGCTGAGCAGCACTCCCCCTATGGGAGTGTACTGACCATCAGGGGGCAGCTCCTTGTTGAGCGTCTGCCCCTGGTGGTCAGTGTGTGTCACAGTGACCGGTTGTTCCACCATTCGGTCGATTTGCATTTTATTATATAGGACTAGAGGCCTGGTACATGAAATTCGTGCACGAGGGGGTAGGGAGTCCTCTCCCAGCCAGCACCCTCTTGCAATCCAGGATCCCTCAGGGGGATGTCCGACTGCCAGTTTAGGCCCGATCCTGTAGGGAGTTGGACATCCCTCTTGCAATCCAGGACTGCTGGCTCCTAACCGCTCTGCCTGCCTGCCTGCCTGCCTGCCTGATCACCCCTAACCACTCACCTGCCTGCCTGATCGCCCCTAACTGCTCACCTGCCTCCCTGATCTCCCCTAACCACTCTGCCTGCCTCCCTGATCTCCCCTAACCACTCTCCCCTAACCACCACCCCAACCTCTCTGCCTGCCTGCCTGATGCCCCTAACTGCTCACCTGCCTGCCTGATCACCCCTAACTGCTTGCCTGGCTCCCTGATCTCCCCTAACCTATCTGCCTGCCTGCCTGATCACCCCTAACCACTCTGCCTGCCTGCCTGATTGCCCCTAACCACCTCTGCCTCGCCCCTGTCACTGCAGCTTCATCCGGAAGGACGTCTGAAATGACGTCTGGAAGGTCGTTCGGCTATCTGGTCTAATTAGCGTATTACGCTTTTATTATTATAGACTAGAGGCCCGGTGCATGAAATTCGTGCACGGGGGGCAGGTATATGACCGTGCATGGGGGGTGGGGGGTGTATGACCCTCAGCCTAGCCTGCACGCTCTCCAATCTGGGACCCCTCGAGGGATATCCGATTGCCCGTTTAGGCCCGATCCCACCAGGGCAGTCGGACATCCCTCTCACAATTATAAACGGGCAGTCGGACATCCCTCTCACAATCCAGGACTGCTGACTCCCAAGTGCTCGCCTGCCTGATTGCCCCTAACCGCTTCTGCCTGCCAGCCTGATCACCCCCTAACCAATCCCCTGCCAGCCTGATCGACGCCTAACTGCTTCCCTGCCGGCCCAATTGCCCCTAACTGCATGACCCTGCTGGCCTGGTCTAACTGTCCTCCCCTGCAGGCCTGGTTGCCCCAAACTTCTCTCCCCTGCTGGCCCGGTAACCCCTAACTGCCCTCACTTGTCGGCCTGGTCGCCCCTAACTACCCTCCCCTGCAGGCCTTGTCCCTCCAAACTGCCCTCCCCTGCAGGCCTGGTCCCCCACAACTGCCCTCCCCTGCAGGCCTAGTCGCCCCTAACTGCCCTCCCCTGCAGGCCTGATCGACCCCAACTGCCCTCCCTTACAGGCCTGGTCCCTCCCAACTGCCCTCCCCTGCTGGCCTGATCACCCACAACTGCCCTCCCTTGCAGGCCTGATCACCCACAACTGCCCTCCCTTTCAGGCCTCATCACTCCCAACTTCCCTCCCCTGCTAGCCTGATCGCCCACAACTGCCCTCCCCTGCCAGCCATCTTGTGGTGGCCATCTTGAGTCCCCATGGGGGCAGCCATCTTGTGTGTTGGAGTAATGATCAATTTGCATATTACCTCTTTATTATACAGGACTAGAGGCCTGGTGCACGAAATTCATGCACTTGCAGGGGCGGGTCCACTCAGGCCAGCCTGCACCCTCTCACAGTCCAGGACCCCTTGCTCCTTACCGCCCGCCTGCTCGCTGCTCCTTACTGCTTGGCTTACTGCATCTGCCCCCTGGTGGGGAGGGACCTCGGAAGGGCTCCAGGGCATGTCCAGCCTGTCTCGCTCAGTCCCTATCGGCCAGACCCCAGCAGCAAGATAACCTACTGGTCAGAGCATCTGCCCCCTGGTTGTCAGTGCATGAGTGGCCTTAGCATATCATTAGCATATTACACTTTGATTGGTTGAACAGCCGACTGGACGACCAGACACTGAGCATATTAGGCTTTTATTATATAGGATTATATAGGATAGTACTGGAAGTCCTAGGGATAGCAATCAGGCAAGACAAAGAAAAGGCAACCACATTGGAAATGAAGAAGAAATATTGTCATTAGTTGCAGATAATGTGTTCTTGTATATAGAAAATCCCAAAGATTCCATTAAAAAAAATAAAAAACCTGTTGGAACTAATCAACAAATTCAAGTAAAGTTGCAGGTTATTATAAAATCAACATACAGAAACTAGTTGCACTTCTTTCCAGTAAAAATGAAACATTTGAAAAATAATAAAATGATACCATTCACAACAGTACCAAAACCAAAGAACTACCTAGAAAAAAATTTTGTCAAGGAAGTAAAAGATCTATAAGGTGAAAACTACAAGACTGTGTTGAAGGAAATCAAAGAGACACAAATGGAAAGACATCTCATGTTCCTGGATCAGAACAATCAATATGTTTAAAATTGGCCATAATATCCAAATCCATCTTTAGATTCAATGCAATCCAGATCAAAATTCCAATGGAAATAAAAAAAAAAAATTGAAATGTATCAAAGACTTAAAACATATGACTTGAAACCATAAAACTTCTAAAGAAAACACAGGGAATAAGCTCCTTGATATTGGTGTTGGCGATGATTTCTTGGATACAACACTATAAGCACAAACAAAAGCAAATTCAACAAATAAAAAACTCATCAAACTTAAAAGCTTCTACCCAGCAAAAGAAACAATCAACAAAATGAAGAGGCAACCTTTCAAACGGGAGAATATTTTTGCAAATTACATAACCGATAAGGGGTTAATATCCAAATGAAGAACACAGAATTCAATAGCAACCACAAAAAAACAATCCAATTAAAACATGGGCAGAGAAACCAGACATACATTTTCCCAAAGACATTCAAATGGTGAACAGGTTAATAAAAGGATGCTCAGTATCACTAAACATCAGCAAAATGCAAGTCAAAACCACAGTGACATATCACCCCACACCTGTTAGAATGGCTATCATCAAGAAGACAAGAGATGTATGTGTTGGCAAGGGTGTGGAGGAAAAGGAGCTCTTATGCACTGCTGGTGGGAAAGCAAACTGGTGCAGCCACAAAGGAAAACAGTATGGAGGTTCCTCAAAAAATTAAAAATAGAACTACGATATGATCCAGCAATTCCATTCCTTAGTCTATATTTAAAGGAAATGAAAACAGGATATTGGAGAGATACCTGCATTCCCCATGTTCACTACAGCATTATTCGCAATAGCCAAGATATAGAAACAAATTAAGTGTACACCAAAAGATGAATGGGGTGGGAATAGCTGTAGTGGGGTGGTCAAGTGGGGAAAAAGGAGACATATGTAAAACTTTAGACAATAAAAAAAAAAAAAAAGATGAATGGAACCCAGCCAGTGTTGCCCAGTGGTTGAGTGTCAACCCGTGAACCAGGAGGTCAGAGTTCAATTCCCAGTCAGGGCACATGCCCGGGTAGTGGGCTCAATCTCCAGTAAGGAGCTAGCAGGAGACAGCTGATCAATGATTCTCATCATTGATGTTTCTATCTCTCTCCCTCTTCTTTCCTCTCTCTGAAATCAATGAAAACATATTTTAAACATTAATAAAATTAAAAGATGAATGGACAGCCTGGCTGGTGTGGCTCAGTGGGTGAGCGTCAACCTATGCAGCAAGAGGTCACTGGGTTCAATTCCTGGTCAGGGCACATACCTGTGCTACCTGCTCAATCCCGAGTGAAATGTGTGTGGGAGGCAGCTGATTGATGTTTCTCTCACTCCCTTCTCCCTCTTCCTCTCTCTCTAAAAATCAATAAAAACTTTTTTTTCAAAATAGGATAAAGATGTAATACATTTACACAACAGGACATTATTCAGCCATCCTAATATATAAAAACCCTGGGTCTGTCACATCCGCAATGACCAGGAGGCTCGACCATTCACCAGGCTGCGCGCCGCAGGTGAGTGAGCTGAACTGCTGACCTCTCGGAGAAAGAGAGAGGCAGTGGCAGCGGCTGCTGGCAAGGCCTGGATAGAGACGCAGGGTGATCAGACCCTGCTTCTCTCTCCCTCGCCAGCAGCCAAGCCTCTCTCTCTCTCCCAGAGGTCAGCAGTTCAGCCACTAGCAAGCAGCCTGGGGCGGCTGATGATCGGCCCCACCTCTATGACCAGGCCCGGAGATAGGCCTGGAGATGCAGACTGGCATAGAAACCGACCAATCAGAACCAAATCTGGGTGAATTGCAAGGAGCCAATGGCTGCCTAGGAGGTGGAGCTTTTGATACTGACTGGCATAGAAACCAACCAATCAGAACCAAATCTGGGTGAATTGCAAGGAACCAATGGCTGCCTAGGAGGCAGGGCTTTTGACGCTGTCAGAAACCAACCAATCAGAACCAAATCTGGGTCAACTGTGAGGAACCAATGGCTGCCTAGGAGGTGGAGCTTTTGACGCTGACTGGCATAGAAACCAACCAATCAGAACCAAATTGGCTGGCAGAGGAGGGCAGTTGGGGACGAGATCAGGACTGCAGGGGAGGGCAGTTGGGGGCGAGATCATGCTGGCAGGAAAGGGCAGTTGGGGGCAACCAGGCCGACAGGGGAGCAGTTAGGTATTAATCAGGCCAGCAGGGGAGCGGTTAGGGAATGACCAGGCTGGCAGGCAGAAGTGGTTAGGGGCAATCAGGCAGGCAGGCAGGTGAGTGGTTAGGAGCCAGAAGTCCTGGATTGTGAGAGGGATGTCTGACTGCCGGTTTAGGCCCGATCCCTGTGAGATCAGGCCTAAACCAGCAGTCAGACATTCCCCAAGGGGTCCCAGATTGGAGAAGGTGCAGGCTGGGCTGAGGGACACCCCCAGTGCACAAATTTCATGCACCGGGCCTCTAGTCTATATATATAAAAGCCCAGCGACCAAATAGCAGAACGACCAGAATGACTAGTCAACCAGTAGCTATGATGTGCACTGACCACCAGGGGGCAGATGCTCAATGCAGGAGCTGCCCCCTGGTGGTCAGTGCACTTCCACAGTGGGAGCGCCGCTTGGCTGACCAGGATGAGCTGCGCTCCCACAATGGGCTGATACCCACAGGCCACGCCTCCCACAAGTGCACAAATCTGTGCGCCAGGCCTCTAGTGATAAATAAAGAAGAAAATCCTTCCATTTGCAAATAACATGGATGAACCTTGAGGGCACTGAACTAAGTCAGAGAAAGACACTTTATATGTGGAATCTGAAAAAAGCAAACTCAGCCAGCTGGTGTAGCTCGGTGATTGAGCATCAACCTATGAACCAGGAGGTCATGATTCAATTCTCAATCAGGGCACATGCCCAGGTTGCAAGCTCAATCTCCAGTGGGGAACGAGCAGGGGGCAGCCAATCAGCAATTCTCATCACTGATGTTTCTATCTCTCTCCCTCTCCCTTCCTCTCTCTGAAATCAATAAAAACATTTTTTTTTAAAGAAAAAATAGTGATTCATGCTTAGAGGCACTGGCTGGCTACTTTAAAAACAACAAAAAACACTAACAAAAAGCAAACAACCTCATAGAAACAGAAAGAAATGGTGGTTACCAAGAACTGGAAGGTTGGTGTATAGGAGAAATGTTATTGAAAGGTACAAATTTGCAACAAGTAGTAATATGAGTCCTAGATTTCTACTGCAAAGTATAGTGAATATAGATAAAAAACTGTACTGTAAACCTCAAACTTACTAAGAGACCAGATCTTAATTATTCCAACCTCTAAAAAGAAATGATAAGTATGTGATGGTGATAAAGGTGCTAATTATTGCTACACTGGAAATCATAATATACTAGAGGCCCGGTGCATGAAAATTCATGCACTGGAGGGGGGTGTCCCTCAGCCCGGCTGCCCCCTCTCACAGTCCAGGAGCCCTCAGGGGTGGGAGGTGACCCGGCAACCAGGGGAAGGTGACACCCCATCACACCTCTGCTGCTGCCACTGCCGGCAGTGCAAGCCTCAGCCGGACCTGGTTACCTGATCCTCAGGCAGTCCTGGGCAGCTGGGCAGTCGCCATCAGAGGCTTGCCTGTGCCTCGGGCCGGCCCTGGCAGCTGAGCAGCCGTGATCCAAAGCTTACCTGCACCTCGGGCCGGCCATGGGTGGCTGGGCAGCCGCCATCCAAGGCTTGCCTGCGCCTCGGGCCAGCCCTGATGGCTGGGGGGCTGAGGGGACTGGGGGACTCTGGAGGCAGGTGCACGGCAAGGCCTGGCCCATCTGGGAGTGGGCCCGGCCTTGCACAAGGATGGTTCACGATACACAAATCAATCAATAAATATAATACACCACACTAACAAAAGAAAAGATAAAAATCATGTGATCTTATCAATAGATGCAAAAAATGCATTTGATAAGATACAAAATCCATTATGATTAAAACACTCAATAAAATAGGAATAGTACGAAAGTACCTCAACATAATAAAGGCTATATATGATAAACCCTGTCAATATTATACTCAATGGCAAAACTGAAAGCTTTTCCTCTAAAATCAGGAACAAGACAAGGATGCCCACTCTTACCACTCTTATTCAAAATAGTTCCAGAAGTCCTAGCCAGAGCAATAAGGCAAGAGAAAGAAATAAAAAGCATCTAAATTGAGAATGAAGAAGTGAAAATGTCACTTTTTGCAGATGTCATGATTCTGTACACAGAAAACTCTAAAGACTCTACAAAAAAAAAAAACCAAGAGACAGCCAACAGAATGGAAGATTATATTTGCAAACAAAAGCGCTGACAAAGGTTTAATATCCAAAATATGTAAAGAACTCATAAAACTCAACACCAAACAAACAATCCAATTAAAACATGGGCAGAGGACCTAACCAGACACCTCTCCCAAGAAGACACATGAACAGCCAATAGACATATGAAAAGATATTCAAACTCACTGGCAATTAGGGAAATGCAAATCAAAACTACACCTGTTAGAATGGCTATTACCAACAAGTAATAACAAGTGTTGGAGAGGTGGTGGAGAAAAGGGAACCCTCATTCACAGCTGGTGGGAATGTAGACTGGTACAACCACTATAGAAAACAGTGTGGTGATTCCTCAAATAATTAAGAATAGAGTTACCACCAGAGGACCCAGCAATCCAATCCCTCTCCTGGGTACATACCCAAAAAACTCAAAAACATGTATTCGCAAAGATATCCTCTCTAATAAAATGGTAATATGCAAATTAACCATCACTCCGCTACATAAGCCACGCCCACCAGCCAATCAGGGAAAGTATGCAAATTAACCCAAACCAAGATGGCTACAGCCACAGAGAGCAAGGTTTCCCAGGTAACAGAGGAAGCCAAGCTTTCCATAGCCGTTGCAGGCCTAAGCCTCCACTCAAGCTACAAAGTTTCAATTATAGAAGGTAAACAAATTCAAACAAATGGCGGCAGAACGGAGCTTGAGAGAGCAGGCCAGGGTTGCCGGCAGCAACAGGGGAAGCAAAGCTTTCCGCACACCCTGGCGGGGCTCACCCGCTTAAGGCTACAAAGTTTCAATTGTAGAAGGTGAATTAACTGCCACAGAAATGGCTGCCGCCCTAGAGGGAACAGAAGGCTTGGCTCCGCTCTAGGCTATAAAGTTTCAATTGTGGAAGGAAAATAAATTCCAGATACCAGGGCCTCCGCTTGGGTCGCCAGGCCCCTCGCCAGGCTGCCCCACGCCCCAAGGGAACCCCCACCCTGATCCGGGACACCTTCAGGGCAAACCAGCTGGCCCCCACTCCTGCACCACGCCTCTATCCTATCTAATAAAAGAGTAATATACAGATTGACCATCACTCCAACACACAAGATTGCTGCCCCCATGTGGTCAAAGATCCTGCCCCCATGTGGACACAAGATGGCCACTACAAGATGGCCAGCAGGAGAGGGCAGTTGGGAGGCACCCAGCCTGCAAGGGAGGGCAGTTGTGAGGGACCAGGCCTGCAAGGGAGGGCAGTTGAGAGGGACCAGGCTTGCAAGGGAGGGCAGTTGGAGGTGATCAACCCTGCAGGAGAGGGCAGTTAGGGGTGACCAGGCCGGCAGAGGAGGGAAGTTGGGGCAAACAGGCTGGCAGGGGAGCAGTTAAGCATCAACCAGGCTGGCAGCAGAGTGGTTAGGGGGTGATCAGGCTGGCAGGCAGAAGCGGTGAGGGGCAATCAGGAAAGCAGGCAGGCAAGCAGTTGGGAGCCAGCAGTCCTGGATTGTGAGAGGGATGTCCAACTGCCCATTTAGGCCCGATCCCCTAGGATCGGGCCTAAACGGGCAGTTGGACATCCCTCCAGGAGTCCCAGATTGGAGAGGGTACAGGCTGGGCTGAGGGACAACCCCCCTCCGTGCACGAATTTCGTGCACCGGGCTTCTAGTCCTATATAATAAAGAGGGAATATGCAAATTGACGATTACTCCATCACAAAGATGGCTGCACCCACAGCTGAAGCCGAGTTCCCATAAGGAGCCTTAACGAGCAATCAGCAGGGACCTGAGGCTATGCCCTCCCCCACCCCTGTGGGGCTTGACAGGGGACCTCAGGCTGCACCCCCTTACCCGGCAGAGCTTGACAGGGGACCTCAGACCGCATCCCCCACCCAGCAGGGCTTGACAGGGGACCTCAAAGTGCACTTCCCATCTTGGTGCTGGGCTAGGGGACCTCAGGCTGCTCCCCCCACCCCAGCGCCAGGCCGGGGGACCTCAGGCCGTGCCCCCCACGAGATGGGGCTTGACAGGGGACTTCAGGCCACATCCCCCACCCGGGGGTACCTGACGGGGGACCTAAAGGTGTGCTTTACGTCCTGGTGCTGGGCTAGGGAACCTCAGGCTGCTCCCCCTGTCCCAGCGCCAGGCCGGGGGACTTCAGGCCGCGCCCTCCACCAGGTGGGGCTTGACAGGGGACTTCAAGCTGCACCCCCCCACCCTGGCACCAGGCCGGCGAACCTCAGGCCACATCCCCGGCCCGGCAGGGCTTGACAGGGGACCTCAGGCCACGCCCCCCACCCAGCAGGGCTTGACGGGGGACTTCAAGGTGCACCCCCAGTGCTGGGTCGGGGGCCCAGCAGAGCTTGACGGGGGACCTGAGGCTGCACCCCCCTGCCTGGCGGGGCTTGACAGGGGACCTCAGGCCATGCCCCCCACCCAGCGGGGCTTGACAGGGGATCTCAGGCCATGTCCCCCACCTGACGGGGCTTGACGGAGGACCTCAAGGCACGCCCCTCGCCCCAGTCTGGGCTGGGGGACCTCAGGCCATGCCCCCCATCCTGGCGCTGGGCCAGGGGACCTGAGGCTACGCCCCCTGCCTGGCAGGGCTTGACAAAGGTGGCAACGGCTGGGTCTGGATCTAGCCCAAAGGGGAGGGGGGGGCGGGTCTGGGTCTCATGTGATTTTGAGGTGCATGTGGGTGGGCAGGGACTTGACTCTGGGTCCTGTGGTGAGCCCCAGACTCTGACAGGAGGAAGGTTTTCATATACATTTTACTAATTTTCTTTCATCTCTGACACTTCTATTATAGAGAAAGGGCAAATAGCAATATTAAATTATTTCCTCTAATCCCCTTTTAATGTGCATGAATTTCGTGCACCGGGTCACTAGTCCTATATAATAAAGAGGTAATATGCAAATTGACCATCACTCCAACACACAAGATGGCCGCCCCCATGTGGTCAAAGATGGCCACCCCCATGTGGACACAATATGGCCACCACAAGATGACCAGCAGGGGAGGGCAGTTGGGGGCGATCTGCCCAGCAGGGGAGGGCAGCTGGGAGGGACCAGGCCTGAAAGGGAGAGCAGTTGGGGGGGACCATGCCTGTAGGGGAGGGCAGTTAGGGATGACCGGACTGGCAGAGGAGGGCAGTTAGGGGCAATCAGGCCTGTAGGGGAGGGCAGTTAGGGGTGATGGGCCAGCAGAGAAGGGCAGTTAGGGGCAAACAGTCCTGCAAGGAAGGGCAGTTGGGAGCGACCAGGCCTGCAGGGGAGGGCAGTTGGGGGGGACCAGGCCTGAAGGGGAGGGCAGTTGGGAGGGACCCAGGCCTGCGGGAGAGGGCAGTTGGGGGCAACCAGACCTGCAGGGAAGGACAGTTGGAGGCAACTAGGCTGACAGGGGAGGGCAGTTAGGGGTGACCAGGCCGGCAGGGGAGGGCAGTTAAGGACAAATAGGCTGGCAGGGGAGCAGTTAGGCGTCAATCAGGCTGGCAGTGGAGTGGTTAGGGGGTGATCAGGCTGGCAGGCAGAAGCGGTTAGGGGCAATCAGGAAGGCAGGCAGGCGAGTGGTTGGGAGCCAGCATCCTGGATTGTGAGAGGGATGTCCAACTGCCCGTTTAGGCCCAATCCCAGTAGGACTGGGCCTAAACGGGCAGTCAGACCTCCCTCGAGGGGTCCCATATTGGAGAGGGTGCAGGCTGGGCTGAGGGACACACACCCCCGTGCACAAATTTCGTGCATCGGGCCTCTAGTATATATGTATACACACACACACACACACACACACACACACTCACACCTCTATGTTCATTATTCATGGTGGCCAAGCCATGGAGACAACCAAAGTGTCCTTTGGTAGAGGACTGATTAAAGAAGATGTGATACATATATACAATGAAATACTACTCAGCCATAAGACGAAATACTGCCATTTGCAACAACAGGGATGGATCTTGATATTATGCTAAAGACATAAGTCAGTCAGAAAAAGCTAAGAACCATATGCTTTCACTCATATGTGGGATATAAAACTGAAACTTGTGGACAAAAAGCAGCAGTGTGGTGGTAGTCAGAGGGAAGAAGGGAGACAAACGGGGGCGGGGTGAATGGTGCCTAATATATGGTGATGGAAAATGATTTGACTTTCAGCCCCAGCTGGTTTGGCTCAGTGGATAGAGCATCAGCCTGCGGACTGAAGAGTCCCCGGTTCGATACCGGCCAAGGGCACATGCCTGGGTTGCGGGCTCAGTCCCCAGTAGGGGGCGTGCAGGAGGCAGCCAATCAATGATTCTCTCTTCATCATTGATGTTTCTATCTCTCTCTCCCTCTCCCTTTCTCTCTAAAATCAATAAAATATATTTAAAAAAAAAATAATAATAAAAAATAAAAGAAAATGATTTGACTTTGGATTGTGCGGGCATAATGCAATATATAGATCTTGTGTCATAGAAATCTACACCTGAAACCACCCCAATAAATTTAATTTTTTTAAAAAAAAGGCTTTCTGCAGCCCTATTCATGTTATTGACACACTGGATGAAACATGAATGCCCATCAACAGGAAAACTTGACTGGCAAATACATGTGGATTCTGTATAGCTATTATAATGAATAAACTACAGTTTATATGTATTAATGTGGTAAGTCTTAAAATATGAAGAGAAAAAAACAAATTGCAAAGGAATACATAAAGTATGAAAACAATACTATATTAATTTATGGACACGATATAGTAAAAGAATGAGAAACCAGCACGGGAATGCTGTCAAGGTGAAAATTAAGTGGGGGAGTAGGATACACAGGAGGCTTTAATTAAAATCACAGTATTTTATTTCTTAGGTAGATTAATTTTCTATTCTTTAAATTCCTGAAATATCTTCTAATAAGATCATGCAGCTTCTTACCTTGTGTGGGCAAATTATTTTTCTTGTATGTCTCTAGCTGGGTTCCTGAAGAATTTTGACTCTTTTGAATTTGAACTGATGAATTCTACAGTAAGAGATAATTATATAATTGAATATAAAATTAGTGTTAGTCTACATATTAGTACAATGAATTAAACCAACAGAACTCAGCTTGCAATGAGAATGTTTTAAGTTTGTGCATTTACATTGTTTTCATTTATCACTAGAGACCAGAGTGAACACACACACATGCGCACACACATACACACACACCACCTCTGTAAATATATTCATTCCTCAAGTTAAGGGCATAACAGACAATGTAAAACGAAACAGCCTTCTGTGAACTGTTACCAGGCTAGCCAGAGGAGAGAGGAGGAACTCATGGTTACCCATCAGCAAAACCTTCTTATCTCAGCTTCTCCGGTTCACGTTTCCCTCACTGCCTTGTTCTAACTGAGCTCTAAGTCCCACTGAGAGGAATGCTCACCACTGTCCCTTGTAGAGCTGGAGGTTTCTCGCTCTCAGAGCTCACAACCCTAGACTTAGAGGTAGTAGGTGTCCTCCTTGCTCCCCATCACTGCTTTCAACCAAATTTCTTTCTCTCCTCCCTACCCACCTCCACCAAGCTCCGAGTCTCATGGCCATGTACTCACCCTACCATGTACCCCTCCTTGCCTTTCCTGACCTACTCTCCCTCCAATCTCAGCCATGCACTACCATGGGCAAACTCTAGAACTAGTCATTATCACTATTTGCAATGATCAATAACTGTTCAATTTCAAAGCATTTGAATCCAGAATGTGAGGTGTTCTACAAAATAACTAGCCTGGTCTATTAAAAAAGCCAATGCCATTTAGTGTTCAAGTATGTATACATGGGTGATATGCCATGATTTCTACAACTACCTTCATATGGTCCAGCAAAAAACACAATGTGGCAAAACCTTAACGGTGTTTCAATCTAGGTAAGTAGTCAGGTGTTCATAGGACTGTTTTTTCAAATGCCTCTATCTGGGAAACTTCCATAATGAAATGTTTGAAGAAGAAGGGAGAATTCCACTTTCTGACTACAACCTACAGGGTCCTACAAGTCACTGATCCATGTGTTCTATGTCCCTCACAACCTTGTAGCCTATGCCCTTCTTAAGCAGTTCATGGGTCACTGCATACTGTTAACTTCTAAGCCCCTCTCTCTGCTTTGTGGTATTCCCCGATGACCACACCTCTCCTAAAACATAACTCTCCACCAACTGACACCCAGAAAACAAACAAACAAGAGAAAAAATAATGCAAGCCCTTCTCACTGGGAACAATGATCTCTGACCTACAAGGGCCACCAGTGCGCCCAGGACTCAGACTGCACCTCCCAGTCCCTTGGCGTTCCTCTCAGACGACTAGCTTACACTTCCTCCCATGTTCTCTGCCCTCACCATCAGCAGAGTATCATGCTTCCCACTTTACTGAGAAAGTTAAAGCATCAGAAGGGAACTTCCTATCAAGTAACACCAGACACCTAGCCCTAGGTCCAGACCTTAGAAGTTCTGTTATTGAAGTGGAACTGCCCGTGCTCCTGGCCAAAACCAGCCCCTCCATTCATTCAATCATTCATTCCCTAAGTCCCATCCCCCCTTACTTATGATCACTGCACCATTTCCCTCTCTACTGAAACCAACTCTACAAATATACAAACACCTGTTAATTTCCCATCTTAAAAACAAAAACAATTTCCCCTACAGCCACTACCCCCCTTTTTTTTATATTTGCTGCAAAACTTTTCCACACAGATCTCATATTCTGTCTGAAACTTCTCCCCATTCTCTCTTATCCAGTCAGGCTTTTATCTTTGACACGTGGTAAATCCAAGGACCAACCTTCAGTCCTCAACTTACTGAGCAGCAGCCTTTGATGCCTGTATGCCACACTGTCCCCCTGGAGGGCCTTTCTCAGCTTGGCTCTCAGAACACCACATGGACCTCCTTTCCTTCTCACTCCATGGTTATTTGTCCTCCTTGCCCCCCAGCTTCTTACATTCTGCTCAGTATTTGGACCTCTTCACTTTCAGCCTCAGTCATCTCAGCCCAAGGCTTTACCATACATTCTGATGACCCCAAACTTCTACCTCCAACCTGACTTCTCCTAGTATATGTATAACTGTCTAGTAAACATCTTTACCTGATGCTCATTGGCATTTCAAACTCACCTTGTCTGCACCTGAGCAATATGTGTTGTCTTCTTAAGGACTTTAATAACAAATGGAAATTCTTATATTAAGCAAAAAAAACTACACTAAACGGGGAAGCCATTCCTGACTCCTTTTTTGCTGTCACACCCCATATCCAGTTCATCAATAAATCCTGTCCACTCCTCAACCCCTCCATTGCCACTCCCCCATTCTAAGCCACTATTATCTCATCTCTAGTCTGAATTACTGCAATAGTCCACCTTGATGTTCCTGACTGGGCCCATAGTTTCCCACCCCCTCAATCTATTCCTTTTTTAAAAATATATTTCTTTATTGATTTCAGAGAGTAAGGGAGAAGGAGAGATAGAAACATCAATGATGAGAGAGAATCATTGATTGGCTGCCTCCTGCACGGCCCCCACTGGGGATCGAGCCCACAACCTAGGCATGTGCTCTTGGCCAGAATCGAACCTGGGACCCTTCAGTCCACAGGCTGATGCTCTATCCACTGAGCCAAGCCGGCTAGGGCCCCCTCAATCTATTCTTAAGTCTATAGTAGAGTGAGCTAGTGTTGGGAAACTCAGAGATGCAATATGGCTCCAGCAGCAAAAGCCTCTGGGAAATGTTGGACTCTGTTTAACCCTCAATAGCCTCAGGCTTGGCTGACTACCCAGAAAGCCAAATGCCTTCCAAAGATAAGCATCATGTCCCCAGGAAGGAGGTTGATGGAGGTACAGAGTGTGATAACTGCCTGGTGTTATTACGTTAACTCAGGAACGCATTGTTCTTGCTGGTGGTCTATGTGACACCCACCGTGTGGTTTTACTTTTAATCCCCTAAAAAAAAAAGAGAGAGAGAGACCCTGTCCTAGAAGGAAGTGGATTCTTCCAGGCAGGCCACCACTGGGAGCAGCTGCCTTACCCATGTATGCAAGTTTCTCTTATTAAAGCTATGATTTTGAATAAGGTTATCTGTCATCTTCAGAATCAATCCTGAATTTAGACGTTGGGTGCTTTCCCCAAACACTAAGGTAAAGGGTTAGGCCACCCCTTCGATCAGAGCCCTGCAAGAGCTCGCACTGCACTCAGAGAAAAAGCCCAAGTGTTTACAGAAACTATTAAGGCCTAATGAAATCTGCACCCACCACCCTTCATCAGATCTCTGGTTTCATCCCCTGTTATTCTCCCCTTTCTCTGCTCCAGCTTTACAGTAAGTGCTCACTTAACATCTTTGATATGTTCTGTGACTTTAAGTGAAATGACGTATAATAAGAACAATTTTATCAGGCTGATGGATATAAGTAATCTTATAATGAAATGACACTATTCGAGGACCTGCTGTACCAGCCTTTGCATTGTTGAACCCCAGGCCCTCCAAGCAGACAGCCTCCAGGCCCAGGTCTCCTGTGCCTGCTCTGCTTCTCACCCAGGTCCCTCCTCAGCCATTATTCAAATGTTGCTTTCTCTGTAAAGCCTTCCCTGGCCATCCTGCATGTAACTGCAACACCCCATACAGTTATTCCCTCTCCTTGCTTTTTCTCCTTCATTTCCACCACTATGTCACATACCATATATTTTATTTATCTATCTTATTTATAGTCTTTCTCCTGCCACTAGAATATTAAGTTTCAAGAAGGCAAAGACATTTGCGTTTTGTTCATTGCTTTATCTGCAGTGCCTAAAAGCAGTGCCTGGCAAACCAGAGTTGTAGGTCACACGCATGTGACTCTCTGCAAACACTTCCCTTGGCCTGTTTTAACTGACACTGTCTGCCTACTGCTTATAATAATCCCCTTATCAGAATTATACAAATGGCACAACACTGTTCAAAGCTGTAGACTGTTAGGTGTCAGTGTCTTTATTCTGCTCACTGACACTGCAGAGAAGTTATTCTCCATCACTACTCAGCAAAATCACATATGCTCACTGCTTAATCATCACCTGTACCTTTTCATTTTATTTTTCCAGTTTCCTTGCATTATTATAGTGTCACTGGTTTTTAAGAGCTTGTTTATGACTAAAGATGTTAACCATTTCTCATGCATTGCAAATGAAATACCATGTTTTTTGTTACCATTTTACTCTGGTGTTTTACTTTTTGGTTGTATCAAACTTGTGTATTAAATATAATCATATGCTGTTTTAAAAAAAGAATTATACAAATGAATTTGAAAACTATCTCTATAGCGATGCTCAATATTATTTTTTTAATTATGGTAAAATATATATAGCATAATATTTACCATCTTTTTGTTGTTAATCCTCATCGGAGGATATTTTTTCCATTGATTTTTAGAGAGAATGGAAGGGAGGGAGAAGAGGGAGAGAAAGAGAGAAAGGAGAGACAGAGAGAAACATCAATATGAGAGAGACACAACAATTGGTTGCCTCCCACATGTGCCCCAACTGGGGCCTGGGATCAAACCTGCAATCCAGGTATGCACCTTTGACTGGGAATTGAACCCGTGACCATTTGGTGCACGGGCCAATGCTCCAGCCACTGAGCCACACCAGACAGGGCAATAGTTACCATCTTAACCATGTTAAAGTGCACAGGTCAGTGGTATTAAGTACATTCACACTGTCATGCAACCATCACCACCTTTCATTCACAGAACTCTCTTCAACTTGCAAAACTGAAACTCTATTCCTATTAAGCACTAACCCCTCACTCTCTCCTCCCAGCAGCCCTGGAAACTGCCCTTGTGCTTTCTGTCTGTAGGAATCTGAATGCTCAAATATTTAACATCTCCCCCTAACTTGGCAAGGCCGGCTGGTCTCCAAACCTACCATGGACCCCTCTTTCTTCATGGCAGTCCTGCACTGACCCATCTTGATGCTGCCCTCAGCGGCTTCCACTTTCTTCCAAGCATCGAGTCGGAATCTCTCCATCACTTTTATTTCTTCCCGGAGGTCTGTGTTCTCTTTGACCAACATTTCTATCTGGCTTCTAAGACGGCCATGTGTACTTGACCATTTTGCTTCCTTTCTTTTCAAATCTTCCTGTAAATCTGTTACCTGCTGTTTCAAAGCCTGCCAACCCCCCACCCCCCAAAAAAGGCATTAGTAGAATTAAAACAATGCAACAGATGAAAAAATACAGACTAGCTAACCTAGTACAGAGAACAGAAAACAGAAGGCTCAATCACATTTGACTAACACTGGGATTTTCAGAAAGGGGATTAGGGGTTCAGGCTAGAGCCTCACTTCATACCATCAGCAAAATTAATTCCAGGAATCAGGAGGAGGCAGCAGACACCACTTAGGAGAGTTCACTGAAATAATGTGGCCTTGAGATAATAAAAATACTAATTGAGCCCTGGCTGGTTTGGTTCAGTGGATAGAGCATTGGCCTACACAGACTGAACGGTCCTGGGTTTGATTCCGTCAAGGGCACATGTCCAGGTTACAGGCTCAATCCCTAGTAGGGGGCATGCAGGAGGCAGCCGATTGATGATTCTCTCTCATCATTGATGTTTCTCTCTCTTTCTCCGACTCTCCCTTCCTCTCTGAAATCAATAAAAATCTATTTTTTTAAAAGATATTAATTGAAATAGAAGAGATAAATGGGGGTTATCTGTTGAAGAAAAAATAAATAGGAATTAATTACTAACTGAAGGAAGAAGAGATGAGGTAAAGGGAAGAATAAAAGATTCAAATTCAAAACTACCAACCCTGAAAACTGATCCTATTGGGAATTTATAAGAAACAGGTTTTAAGAAAATGAGTTGTTTTAGATGAACTAAATGATATAAGTGAAGAAACTCCTGGAAATGTCTAGAAGCCATCTGTAACTGTACAAAGAGAAATAAATATCAATGTCAGAACTAAGGAGAGATAGTCAGCTAGCTACACAGAATACGTAGGTGCAAGTCATGGGAAGTGACTTGAAGCTGAGGAAAGGAGTATACAGAGGAGGAAGCATTACCTACCACCCACCTGAGAACCTGTTCAGATATGAGACTGAAGACAGTGAGAATCCTAACTCACTAACACACACCTCATTAACACACATGGACAATCTGACATCCATCTATGCTCATATAAACCTCACAACAGCCAATAAAGTGCTGCTCCAGTGAACACATGAATGATAAAATCAAACAGCCTATTCCTGACATGGAGAAAGTTACAGTGGTCTGGATAGAAGAGCAAACCAGCCACAACATTTCCTTAAGCAAAAGCCTAATCCAAGCAAGACTCTTAACTCTTTAATTCTGTGAAGGCTGAGAGAAGTGAGGAAGCTTAGAAGAAAAGTCTGAAGCTACGAGAGGTTGGTTCATGAAGTCGAAAGAAATAAGCTGTGTCCATAACATAAAAGTTCAAGGTGAAGTAGCAAGTGCTAATCTAGAAGCTGCAGCAAGTTATCCAGAAGATCTAGCTAAGATAATTAATGAATGTGGTTACACTCAATAACAGATTTTCAATGTAGACAAAACAGCCTTATATTGGAAGAAAATGCCATCTAGACTTTCATAGCTAGCGAGGAGAAGTCAATGCCCAGCTTCAAAGCTTCCAAGGACAGGCTGACTCTTGTTAGGGGCTAATGCAGCTGGTGACTTTAAGTTGAAACCACTGCCCACTTACCATTCTGATAATCCTAGGGCCCTTAGTAATCATGCAAAATCTACTCTTCCTGTGCTCTATAAATGGAACAACAAAGTCTGGATGACAGCGTATCTGTTTACAACATAGTTTACCGATTATTTTAAGCCCACTGTTGAGACTACTACTCAGATAAAAAAAATTCTTTTCAAAACATTACTGTTGAGAGGGGAAAAAAATGGTGGCGGAATAGACAGACAGGTCCCGAGCCTTGTCCCAGAGCAGAAAGAAAGAACAGCTGAGGGTCACACGGGGTGTATTTGTTGGCGAGTTAAGGGACAACTATACTCCAGGAGAAGGTGGGGGACTGCTGGACGGGGTTCCCCTGACCGGGCAGCCCCCACTGCGGCTGGATTCCCTCTCAGAGTGACCGGCTCGGACGCGGAGACCGCGCCATCTTGAAGGGGAAAGTGGATCTTATTGGAAGCTTGAAAAGTTACAACTGCGGCAACCACCAAACAGCTGCGAGCCCCAGAACACCGGTCCCCAATTGGCGCAGACATGCGGTTTCAGAGATGGTCTACACTCCACCACGTGAAAGGTCAGATTTCGCCTGGGATAAGGTGAGGTCTCTGATCCCTGCAGGAGAGAGATGCGCACACTGTGGGAGCTGGAGGACGGGGGAAAGTCTGTGCCTAGAAAAATCCATGGCTGTTGGGGCTGGCGTGATCCGTGAATGTGAAAAGGGGTCCTCAGAGCTGCTAACAGAAGGGATCTCTAAAAAGCAACCCATTTTGTTCTGATACAAAAGTAAAGCCTAAAAATCTTAAAAGTGTGCCAGCAGCTTAGACCCAAGGGGGAAAGGGGGACTGCACAGACTTGCCTGCAGCCCCGTTGTTCGCACACTTGGGCATTTTCCTCTTCAAATCCTTGTTTCTGATTACTAAGCCCAATACATTATAGGATCACCCAGTTAGGGACACCCTGGGAGACTGCAGGGGAAAGTTGTTTTTCTGGAACCTGGGGATCGGAATGGGGAGTGACCGACGGAGAGCCAGCTCTGAGGCAGCCCACCCCCACAAACCGGTATTGAGTGCCAAAGGGAAAGAAGGCTCTAAACACAGGCTAGAGAGGCTATATATAGACCCAGAAGTCAATCCAGAAACACTGCCACCCAGGGACTTAATCACAAATTGACTCTTGTGTAATCAAAAATAAAAGAATACAAGAAATTAAGACACCGCCTGCTTAAAAATCAGGACTGGTTTACAACACTGAGGAGCAGAGGAACGCAGGGATCTGCAACACAGTCCTGACTGGAAAACAAGCGTACCAAACAGAACAATAGAGGAAGTGAATGACCTTCACTACTGCACATTTTATTTTTTTACTTTTTATTTAATTTTTATTGTTTTTTATTTTTATTTTCATCTTTTACTTAAGAAACTAATATTTTTCTTTTTTCCTCACTTGATTTTACATTTTTAATTATTACATTTTTATTTTCAATCAATATTACTACTACTACTATTTTACCTTTTTATTTTTTTAAGTGTCATTTTATTTTCACTTTATTTTACTTTGGGATTAGTGTTCCACATTCTATTTCCATTTTTCCTTTTGCATCGTTTTACTCTATCTCAACTCTACCTTTATGCCATCACTATCTTCCTAACCTTTCCCCTTTTGGTGACCTGTTTCTCTTACCCTTTTCCTGCTTTATATTTTCCCTATTCTTTCTGTTTACCCCCTTTTAAAATTTCACGCTACTTATATATCTAATTTCCAATCCCGTGCTCCAAGTCCATACACACCTCTCTTCTCTGTCTTAACTATCCAAAAAATTGTTTTTCTATCTGTCCTTATGCTGCTGTTTGCTTGAATGTTGACTATATCGATTCTTTATGCTTTTTTGTTAGATTGTTTTGCTTATTCTTCTTTTGTTTGTTTGGTTTTTGTTTGCTTTGTTTTTGTTTGTTTTTTGCTTCTGTTTTCCCTTACCTCGCTTGATATTAGTTGTTGTTTGTAGTTTGTATTAATCTCCAGGTACTTGTTGCTGGCATTTGCTGGGATTAGAGGCTGTTCTCTTGGAGTTTTCTCCCCATATATATAGTTTGTTCCCGTTTTCTTTCTAGGTCTCTTTCTTTTCTCTCTTACCTTTTTTTTTCCTTTTCAAATTACATTTTGGCACTCCTTTTTTTTTCTTTTTTCTTTTTCCTCTTACACTTTCTCTCCTATGCCGTAATTTGCGTTTCTCTGCTGGTTACCTTTATTGGGGGTTATTAATAGTGTGAATACATTTCTGTTCAGTGCCTTGTGTTTTGTACCTGGTTGTGTTGTATTTTGTGCCTTGAAATCAACGCAGGAAAGAGAACAACATAACCAGACATCGAGAGAAGAGTGACCATGGGGAGACAAACAAACAGCCCGCATATGAAAGAAAAGCAGGCATCACCAGAAAAGGAAGTAAACGAAATACAGGCTAGCAACATGTCAGAGAAAGAATTAAGAGAAATGGTCATAAGGTGGATGAAAAGAATGGAAGACAAATTCGACACTATGAGTAAGAACCAAGAGAAAATGAAGAAGAACCAAAAAGAAATTAAAAATGACATCGCTGCTGTAAAGAACTCAATAGAAAGCATCAAGAGTAGACTAGAAGAAGCAGAGGACCGCATCAGTGAACTAGAAGACAAGGTGGAAAAAATACCCAAATAGAGCAGCTTCTAGAAAAAAAAATTAAAAAGCAGGAGGAGAGCCTAAGGGAACTTTGGGACAACACGAAACAAAACAACATCCGCATAATAGGGGTTCCAGAAGGAGAGGAAACTGAGCAAGGAATAGAAAACCTGTTTGAAGAAATACTGACAGAAAACTTCCCCGATATAGGGAAGAAAAAACCCACACAAATCCAAGAAGCTCACAGAGTCCCAAGCAAAATGAACCCCAAAAGACCGACACCAAGGCTCATTATAATTAAATTGGCAAACACCAACGACAAAGTAAGAATCTTAAAAGTGGCCAGAGAGAGACAGAAAGTTACATACAAAGGAACCCCCATCAGACTAGCAACTGATTTCTCAACAGAAACTCATCAGGCCAGAAGGGAATGGAATGAAATATACAAAAGTCATGCAAAGGAAGGGTCTGAATCCAAGAATAATGTACCCGGCAAGGCTATCAATCAAAATTGAAGGTGAAATCAGGATCTTCACAGACAAAAAAGGACTATGGGAATTTATCACCACTAAACCAGCAATGCAAGAAATGCTAAAGGGTCTGCTGTAAAAAAGAATATAGGAAGCGAAGAAGGAACACAGGGGTAAAGAATAAGAATGGCGACAAATAAGTACCTATCAATAATAACTTTAAATGTAAATGTATTAAATGCGTTAATCAAAAGACACAGGGTAACAGATTGGATAAGAAAACAAGACCCATATATCTTCTGTCTACAAGAAACCGACCTCAGAAAAAAAGACGCACACAGACTGAGGGTGAAGGGATGGAAAAAGGTTTTCCAGGCAAATGGAAATGAAAAAAAAAGCTGGAGTAGCAATACTTATATCTGACAAATTAGATCTCAAAGTGAAGGACATAAGAGATAAGGAAGGCCACTTCATAATACTAAAGGGAGCAATCCATCAAGAAGAAATAACTCTGGTAAACATTTATGCACCCAATACAGGAGCACCCAAATACATAAAATAACTCCTGGAGGATATCACGGGAGAGACTGACAGCAATACACTCATAGTAGGAGACTTTAATTCCCCACTATCACCATTGGACAAATCCTCTAAACAAAAAATCAGCAAAGAAACATCAATCCTAAATGACTCATTAGACCAGACGGAATTGACATCTTCAGAACATTTCACCCAAAAGTCACAGAATATACATTCTTCTCAAGTGCACATGGGTCATTTTCAAAGATAGATCATATGCTGGGACATAGGCAAAGTCTCTTCAAATTCAAGAAGATAGAAATCATACCAAGTATCTTCTCAGATCACAGTGGCATAAAACTGGAAATCAACTACAATAAAAAACAATCGAAAAAAATCCAACACATGGAGACTAAACAGCATGTTATTAAATAATGACTGGCCTACCAGAGAGATCAAGGAAGAAATAAAAAATATCATGGCAACAAATGACAATGAAAACACAACAATCCAAAATCTATGGGACACAGCAAAAGCAGTCTTGAGAGGGAAGTTCACAGCTCTACAAGCGTACTGCAAAAAACAAGAAACAATGGTAATAAATTACCTAACCCTACAACTCAAAGAGTTAGAAAGAGAGCAACAAGAAAGGCCCAGTGTAAGCAGAAGGAAGGAAATAATGAAGATCAGAGCAGAGATAAACGACATAGAGACCAAAGAAACAATACAAAAGATCAATGAAACCAAGAGGTGGTTTTTTGAAAGGATAAACAAGATTGATGAACCTCTAGCCAGGCTCACCAAGAATCAAAGAGAGAGGACCCAAATAAACAAAATCAGAAATGAAAGAGGTGAAATAACAACAGACCCCACAGAAATACAAAGGATTGTTAAAAAATACTACGAACAACTTTATTCCAACAAACTGGACAACCTGGAGGAAATGGACATATTCCTATAAAAATATAACCTTCAAAAACTCAATCAGGAAGAATCTAAACAGCTCAATAGGCCAATAACTATGAAAGAACTTGAAGCAGTTATCAAAAAGCTTCCGGCAAACAAAAGCCCAGGGCCAGACGGCTTCACAGGGGAGTTTTACCAAACATTCAAGGAAGAACTAAAACCTATCCTCCTCAGACTATTCCAAAAAATTCAAGAGGAAAGAACACTACCAAACTCCTTCTATGAAGCCAGCATCACCCTAATACCAAAACCACATAAGGACAACACAATGAAAGAGAATTACAGACCAATATCCCTCATGAACATAGATGCCAAAATCCTCAACAAAATTCTAGCAAATCGGATCCAGCAGTACATCAGAAAGATCATACACCATGCCCAAGTAGGATTTATCCCAGGAATGCAAGGATGGTACAATATCCGCAAATCAATAAACGTGAGACATCACATACACAAACTGAGAGATAAAAATCACATAGTCATATCAATTGATGCAGAAAAAGCATTTGACAAAATCCAACACCCTTTCTTGATAAAAACTCTCAACAAGGTGGGAATAGAAGGATCATACCTCAACATAATAAAAGCTATATATGATAAACTCACAGCTAACATCATACTCAATGTGCAAAAACTAAAACCATTTCCCCTAAGAACAGGAACAAGACACGGATGCCCACTCTCACCACTCCTGTTTGACATAGTACAGGAAGTATTAGCTATTGTGATCAGACAAGAAGAAGAAATAAAAGGCATCCAAATCAGAAAAGAAGTAGTAACGCTGTCCTTATTTACAAATGACATGATATTGTACATAAAAAACCCGAAAGACTCCATCAAAAAACTAACAGACTTAATAAATGAATTCGGCAATGTAGCAGGATACAAAATTAACGCCAAGAAATCTATGGCATTTCTATACACCAATAGTGAACTTACAGAAAGAGAGACTAAAAAAGCAATCCCATTTACCATCGCACCAAAAAAATTAAGATATCTAGGAATAAACTTAACCAAGGAGGTAAAAGACCTATACGCAGAAAACTACAGGACACTGAAAAAAAGAGATAGAGGAAGACATAAACAGATGGAACAAACCATGTTCATGGATTGGTAGAATCAACATCATCAAAATGTCCATACTACCCAAAGCAATCTATATATTCAAGGCACTCCCCATTAAAATACCAACGGCATATTTCACAGACCTAGAAAGAACTCTCCAAAAATTCATCTGGAATAAAAAAAGACCCCGAATAGCCACAGCAATCCTGAGAAAGAAGAATAAAGTATGAGGGATCTCAATACCAGATTTCAAGCTGTATTACAAAGCCACTGTCCTCAAAACAGCCTGATACTGGCACAAGAACAGACATACAGACCAATGGAATAGAATACAGAATCCAGATATCAACCCAAACCATTATGCTCAATTAATATTTGACAAAGGAGGCATGAACATACAATGGAGTCAAGACAGTCTATTCAATAAATGGTGTTGGTAAAATTGGACAGATACATGCAAAAAAAATGAAACTAGATCACCAATTTACACCATACACAAAAATAAACTCAAAATGGATACAGGACTTAAACATAAGACGGGAAACCATAAAAATACTAGAGGAATCCACAGGCAGCAAAATCTCAGACATATGCCGAAAGAATTTCTTCACTGATACTGCTCCTAGGGCAATGGAAGCTAAAGAGAAAATAAAAAAATGGGACTACATCAAAATAAAAAGCTTTTGCACAGCAAAAGAAACCATCAACAAAACAACAACAAAGCCCACTGTATGGGAGAACATATTTGCAAATGTTATCACTGATAAAGGTTTAATCTCCAACATCTACAGGCAATTTATACAACTTAATAAAAGGAAGATAAATGATCCAATAAAAAAATGGGCAACAGACATAAATAGAATCTTTTCGAAAGAAGACAGAAGGAAGGCCAAGAGACACATGAAAACATGCTCAAAGTCACTAATTATCCGAGAGATGCAAATCAAAACAACAATGCGGTACCATCTCACACCTGTCAGAATGGCTATTATCAACAAATCAACAAACGACAAGTGTTGGCAAGGATGCAGAGAAAAAGGAACCCTCGTGCACTGCTGGTGGGAATGCAGACTGGTGCAGCCACTGTGGAGAACAGTATGGAGTTTCCTCAAAAAACTGAAAATGGAACTCCCATTTGACCCAGTAATCCCACTCCTAGGAATATATCCTAAGAAACTGGAAACACCAATCAGAAAGGATATATGCACCCCCTATGTTCATAGCAGCACAATTTACAATAGCTAAGATTTGGAAACAGCCTAGGTGCCCAATAGCAGATGACTGGATCAGAAAACTATGGTACATCTACACAATGGAATACTATGCTGCCATAAAAAAGAAGGAATTCTTACCATTTGCAGCAACATGGATGGAACTGGAGAACATTATGCTAAGTGAAATAAGCCAGTCAATGAAAGAAAAACACCACATGATCTCACTCATTTATGGATAATAAAGAACATTGTAAACTGATGAACAAAAAGATAGATAGAGACAGTAAAGCATCAAACAGACTGTCAAATTAAGCGGGAAGGTTAGAGAGAGGTGGGGGAGATAAGAGATCAACCGAAGGACTTGTTATGCATATAAGCATAACCAATGGACGCAAAACAATGGGAGGTGAGGGCATGCATGGGAGTGGGGGGGGAGAAAATGGTAAGATATGTACACATATAATACCTTAATAAAAAAACATTACCGTTCATTGACAATGCATGTGGTCACCCAAGAGCCCTAATGGAGATGTACAAGAGTAATGTTGTTTTCATGCCTGCTAACAACATCCATTCAGCAGTCCCTAGATCAAGGAATAATTTTGACTTTCAAGTCTTACTAATGAAGAAACACATTTTATAAGGCTATAGATAGTGATTCATAAGATAGTGATTCCTCTGATGGATCTTAGGCAAACTATAAATTGAAAACCTTCTGGAAAGGATTCACCTTTCTAAATGCCATTACTAACATTCAAGATTCATGGGAAGAGATCAAAACATTAACAAGAGTTTGGAAGAAATTGATTCCAACCCTCATGGATAATTTTGAGGCGGTCAAGACTTCAGTGGAGGAAGTAATTGTAGTGTGGAAATAGCAAGAGAACTAGAATTAGAAGTAGAGCCTAGATGTGACTGAATTGCTACAAATTCATGGTAAAACTTTAACAGATGAGGAGCAAAGAGAGTAGTTTCTTGAGATGGACTTTACTCTTGGTGAAGAAGCTGTGAATATGTTAAAATGACAACAAAGGATTTAGAATATTATATCAACTTAGTTGATAAAGCAGTGACAGGATTTGAAAGAATGGATTCCAATTTTGAAAGACGTTTTACTATGGGTAAAATGCTATCAAATAGCATCTCATGCTAAAGATAAATCATTTGTGAAAGAATCAATCAACACAGAAAACTTCATTGTTGTCTTATTTTAAGAAATTGCCACAGCCACCTCAAATTTCAGCAACCACCACCCTGATCAGTCAGCAGCCATAAACATCGAGGCAAGAAGTTCCACCAGCAAAAAGATAATGGTTCACTGAAGGCTGGTTAGCATTTGGGGCAATAATGCTATTTTTTAAGGTATGTACATAGTTTTTTTAGACTATAGTATAGTGTAAACATAACTTTTATATGCAAAGAAAAACCAAAATATTCATGGGATTTGTGATATTCACTTTATCGAGGTGGTCTAGAACGAAATCCACATTATCTCTGAGTACGTCTATACCATCTCTTTAATCTTTTAATGATTTAATAATCGGAAGCATATCAATAAACATAGATTTGTTTCTGATTAAGTATATACCTGTTTTTAAAGTATGTAATTGCATTGTAGAGGCAGAAAGAAGGATAAATATAGGAAACTATGAATGAGCTATATAGTTCAAGAAAAACAAGGAACTGTACCCACAACCAAAAGAAATAATGAACACCAATGGTTACACACAATATCAAGTTTTTTTGAAAAGGGTCCAATACTTAAATCAACATTAACAAAGCAGAAAGAGGGTTCAAAAAAGGTTTCAAAATTATGAAACTGTCTAATGTCTTAAAGAGGAAAGCTAACTCACCAACTCTCCAGGAAATGAGACCTCTACATCAACACTGTCCAGAATTTTCTGTAATGATGGATGTGTCCTGGACCTGCACTGTCCAATGTGATAGCTACCAGTCACTTAACAGCTACTGAGCTATTGAAATGTGGCTAATGTCACTGAAAAACTGAACTTTTAGTTTTATTTAATTTCATTTAACTTAAACTTAAATAGCCACATGTGGCTAGTGACTAGCAGACTAGAAAGAACAGGCTTAGAAAATAAGAGGATAAATTGTTTGCAGGAAAGGCACCAGGTTATAATAAAGTAAAAACTCTGTGTTAGTCTCATCAAAGTAAGTAGAACGAAAATAAAGTTCATTTGCTATGGTTTGAGTCACACTGGAAGAGGAAATTTCAGCTATGACAAAGAGGGGAAAGTGGGGAATCAAGTTTATAATCTTGGGTGGGCTAAGAAGGGTGGTGGTGTTGTTTTCCTTACGGCTCTCTAAGATTTTTATAACATAGCAAGGTATCAAAGTAAGTATCACTCTACTCCTGGGAGACTCGGGAACAGTAAATATGAAATGACAAATCCATTATGCAGATATTTTAGAATAGATTATGGTTTTAAATTTAGTGAAAAATTTTCTCATCGCTGAATTTGATTTTAACTACTGTTTAAAGTATTTGAAGTGGCCCAGGCCTGATAGCTCAATTGTTTAGGGTGTCGTCCCAATATGCCAAGGCTGACGGTTCAATCTCTGGCCAGGGAACATATAAGAAACAACCAATGAATGTCTAAATAAGTGGAACAACAAATTGATATATGTCTCTCTCTCAAATCAATAAATTAAAAATATTTTAATAAAGTATTTAAGTATTCACAAAAAGTCATGAAAAATTTGTATTATTACAGATTATAAAAATAATCTATAATCTAGATTATAGATTTTAAAAAGAAATTCAAATAAATTTAACATCAATTTTTTATCTAAAGAGCAAAAAACATCTATAATAATAAAAGCATAATATGCTAATTAGACCCGACAGCCGAACGACCTTCTGGACATCATTCCAAATGTCCTTCCAAACGAAGTGGTGGCAGTGGGGGCCGAAGCAGAGGCGGTTAGGGGTGATCAGGCAGGCAGGCAAGCAGTCAGGGATGATCAGGCAGACAGGCGAGTGGTCCAGGCAGGGGAGTGGTTAGGAGCCAGTGGTCCCGGATTGCAAGTCAGACATCCCCCAAGGGGTCCCGGATTATGAGAGGGTGCACACTGGGCTGAGGGAAACCTCCCACCCCAGTGCACAAATTATGTGCACCAGGCCTTAGTTCTTAATAATTGCTAGTAGAATCAAAACTTGAAATGATATTTATGAAGAGATAATCTGGCATTATCTATGAATGTACAACCACCCCTCTTTAACCTAGAAATTCACTTCCAGGAATTTATCCTACAGATATACTTGAGTATGTAAAATATATGGGGGCAAGATGAATTTGTTTTGTTCACTCCTATATTCCTAGCACATGCCTTCTATATCACAAGTATTCAATAACCACATGCTAAATGACTAAGTAGAAGAATGATTGTGAAGTGCTTGTGTACAAGGTAATTCAAGACAGCACCCTTAATAGAGAGAAAAAGAATAGAAACAACATAAATGTTTAGTTAATATGGCACATCCATATAATGCAATTCTATTCAATGGTAAAATAAAGAATGACGATGTTCTTGATGTTAAAATACAAATGATTTCAATATACTTCCATTAATTTTTTTTTTAAACTTAGCAATATATATGCATTTGCTTAGAATTCCTCTGGAAAGATACAAGAGATTGGTAACATTGGTTGTCTCAAATGAGGAAAATTGGGTGCCTAAGCAAGCGTGAGAGATTTCACTGTAGATCCTTTTTTTGAAATAATAAATTTAATAGATTGTTAGTCTATCAGACTTACTAAACCAAGCATTAACTAAAACATGGCATGTGTTTCTCCCCACAGAGTAAAAATATAGGATTAAAGACCCTAATCAACTTGGCATATATAACTTAAGCTATAGGTGTGCAGGTGAGATTGTTCAAAGATGGCATACTACAGGAAGAAAGAAATCAAAAGATAGAACTCTAAAATACTGGTATTTAAAATATGGACAGGCATGGACACAGACAATAGGGTGCTGAAGGCCTGGGGCAAGAAGGTGGGGGTGGGCCGGAGGGGGTCAATGGAGGAAAAAAGGGGACATATGTAATACTTACAACAATAAAGAATTATATATCTATAATAATAAAAGTGTAATATGCTAATTAGACCAGACAGCAGAACGACCTTCCAGATGAAGCCACTGTGGCAGGAGCTGAGGCAGAGGCAGTTAGGGGCGATCAGGCAGGCAGGCAACCAATTAGGGGCAATCGGGCAGGCAGGTGAGCAGTTAGGGGTGATGAGGCAGGCAGGTGAGTGGTTAGGGGAGATGAGGCAGGAAGGCAGAATGGTTAGGGGCGATGAGGCAGGCAGGCAGGCAAGCAGTTAGGAGCCAGTGGTCCCAGATTGCAAGAGGGTGCAGGCTGAGCTGAGGGACACCACCCTACCCCCCGTGCACAAATTTCGTGCACCAGACCTCTAGTATAATAATAATAATAAATAAAATATGGACGTGGAAGATGAGTTTGCACTTCATGCTATAAACAAGAGATAGACATTTAAATTTTTTCTCTTGGTAAACTAAGTTTTTCTTTTAATGAAGTCCAATATATCCATTTTTTTCTTTCATACTTATTTCTTTGTCTTCTCTTAGAAGTCTTTGCCTATGCCACTGTCATGAATACATTCACCTCCATTATTTTTCTTTATTTTAGCTAGAAATGCATTAGTCCTATGTAAGTACTACATTCCTCTGATCATGTCCATTTCTAACTTTGAAATGAAAAGGACTGATAATTTGGCCTATCAGTTTATAAGTTTTAGAATTAAACACCTATTCAGTATATGGGCCTTAAATTATTAAAAATGAACAAAACTTAACAGTATTTGTTGTGTGGTAAGTCAAACAAATTAAACCAACATTACAACAGTGAGCTTCCAACTCCTGGCTTATGAATTCATTCATGTCATTAGCGTACTCTTTCTGTTTGTTTGGAAACCTTTATTAAGAGAATATTTTACTCTTTAAAAGCCAGACTACAAAAGATGTTCCTGATGCAGTGTCTCAGATAATTTGTTGAATCAATAGATGATTAATAAATTGATACCCAATATCTCTTTGACATATCAAATAACCCTAAGGTTCTTACAAAACCGAAGTCTTTACTAATTTATATGAGTATATAAGTATTGGTATACCTGTATTTCTTCACGTTCCTTTTTATCTGGAAAAGTTCTTGCAACTGTAGCATACTTTTCAAAAACTTTGCGTTTATTTTGTAGCTTCCTCATTTCCTCCTTTTTAAACTCTTTTATTCGAGCCAATTCATTTGCCTTCTGTTGTTCAAAGTCTGTGATTTCTTTCCTAAAACGATCAAACCATGTTATTTAAGGAGATTATCTAAAGGGACCAACCATCTCAGTAAATATGATAATCCACATGTGGCACCAAAATGAAACACCAGGAACAGCCTGGTAATGAGGAGCTGGAATCTTGGTGAATCCATTTTTAATCCATAGCACCCTCCCGACAAGCACCTACTGGGCACCTACTATCAATCAAGTACACTGGAGGAACCACAGAGGAATAACTAAACATCCTTACTCCTGTGAAGCCTCTTATCTATAACTAGGGGCCCAGTGCACGAATTCGTGCATGGGTGGGGTCCCTCTGGGTGGCCTCCAGGGATCGCCCTCAGTCCAACGCCGCCTGCAGCTCCTACCTGCCACTCCCACTCATCCTGGCCCCACTGTGCCTGCCGAGCGCTTGCGCCCAATCAGTCCATGAGCCCTGCATCTGGCGCCCTCCCAAGGGGAGTGGCCTGTGGGATCGGGCTGAAACCCACTCTCCGACATCCCCCGAGGGGTCCCGGATTGCTAGAAGGTGCAGGCCAGGCTGAGGGACCCCACCAGTGCACCATCAGGCTGGGGAGGGGCTGCAGAAGGGCTCGAGGGTGTGTCTGGCCCATCTCACTCAGTGCCAATCAGCCAACAACAGCAGCAAGCTAACCTACCAGTTGGAGTATCTGCCTTCTGTGGTCAGTGCATGTCATAGTGACTGGTCGACTGGTCGACTGTCTGCCCCCTTGTGGTCAGTGCACATCATAGCAATTGGTCGACCAGTTGACTGCCCCCTGGTGGTCAGTGCATGTCATACCGAGCAAGTGAGCAGCCTTAGCATATTATTAGCATATTATGCTTTGATTGGTTGTTCGGTTGTTCTCCTGTTTGTTCTGTTTGCATATTACCCTTTTATTATATAGGATAATAAAAGCATAATATGCTAGTTAGACCGGACAGCCAAACAACCTCCTGGACGACCTTCCAGACGAAGCCGGGGCTGCAAAGGATGAGGCAAGCCGCCACAGTGGCGAGGGCCGAGCCCCTTGCACGAATTTCGTGCATCAGGCCTCTAGTATCTGATAGGAGAGACAGAAAATAATAGAATAAATAAGTAAAATACATGGGAAACTAGAGGCCCGGCGCATGAAATTCATGCACAGGTACGGTCCCTAGGCCTGGCCTACAATCAGGGCCATCTTCCCCGACTGATGGCAGCCAGCCCCACTCCCCACTGCCACACACCCCCAGTTCCCCGTTCACCATTGGGCGATTGGAGCCTGCTGGCCAGGGGAAGGGACCGAGAGGTTGGCCGTTCCCGCCTGCTCGCCGGCCCCACCCCCGCCACTGGTCGCCCTCTGTGTGTGGGGCGACTGGTGGGGCAGGGGCCTTGGCCTGGCACCGCCCACGTCTGCTGCCACCAACTCGATTCCCTGTTCGCCATTGGGCAATCAGAGCCTGCCGGCCAGGGAGGAACCAAGAGGTTGGCTGGTAGGCCTCAATCAGGCGATTGGGGCCTGCGGGATGGGGGCAGCTCCTGCATTGAGCATCTACCCCCTGGTGGTCAGTGTGCATCATAGCCACTGGTTGTTCTGCCATTCGGTCGATTTGCATATTACCCTTTTGTTATATAGGATTAGGAGTGGCAAGGAAAAAAATAAGCAAGGAATGAGGTTAGATAATATCAGGATAGTAAATTAAAATTATAGATGGGGTCATCTTGCTGAGATAATATTTGAAGTAAAACCTAAAGAAAGTGAGAATACCCATGAGGTTATTTGGACAAAACAGTTCAAACAGAGGGAACACCACATGCAAAAACCCTGAGGTAGGAATATGCCTGATGTGTTCAAAGAAAAGCTAAGCAGCCAATGTGGCTAAACAATGAGCAGGAGACAGAAAAAAAAAAAGAAAAAAAAACAAGGGCCAGATTAACTAGGTTCTTACAGACCACTTGTGAGGACTTTGGTATTTAGCTGAGAAGAATGTTGATTTAGCTAAGGGACTGTCACAGCCCAGTTTCATTGTTCATGCTGTGTTAAGAGCATAGGAAGAGTGACATCAGCAAGAGAATGGAATAGGAGGTCCCTGGCTCACATCCCTCCATATGAACAACAATCCAATAGCCATTCATGAACATAAGTGCTTTTGTAGAAGCTCTAGGATTCAGGTAGGAGGTTGGGAAAACTTGGTGAAGCCTTAAGATCAACGACAGCCTCTGAGAGAAGGCAAGCCCATACCCCAGTGGCAGACTTGCTAAACATGGTCCTGGCTGCAGAATGAAAACAGCCTAGGTCCCTTATGGACTCAGCCCCAGCTCCATCCGCCAAAGGATTTGTGAAGAGCAACACCCATCTGTGCCCCTGATAACAGGCCCACACACCTCAGTCCCAACTATAGGTCCTAAAACAACCCTGTTACCTGGCCCCAGACTGCTGTACTGTAGTTGCAGACAGTCCTGCTCACCCAGGGACCCAGCAGAAAGATGCACGGGAACCTGGCGGAAACCACACTCATCCTTACCCCTGGCAATAGATCCCCTGCCTGAAGATTCAACAGTGGACCCAGAAGTAGCCCCATGACCTAGCTCCAGCCCCAACTGACTATGGATCCAAAAGCCATCCTGTCCAACCAGAGATCTAGCATGAACCATACCCACCTACACCCCTGGTAACAGACCTGCCAACAATAGACCCCACAGGTGACCCAGAAGCAGCCACATGATTTGGCTACAACTCCACTCAACTGTGATTCTGGAAGCAGACTCATCAGTCCAGAGATCTAGCAGAAGGTAAAGACCTGCCAAAACCAAGCACTAAAAACAGGAAGGGATATTTGCTCTTTCAAATGCAAAGACATCAAGAAAAGGTTACATGGATCATGAAGAATGAGGTCAACATGACATCACCAAAAGAAACTAATAAGGCTCAAGAAACTTATCCAAAAGAAATTGAGACCTACAAATTGCTGACAAAGAATTCAAAATAACTGTTTTAAGGAAGCTCAGCAAGCTACATTAGAACACAGATAAATAACCCAACAGAATCAGGAAAACAATACATGAAACAAAACATGAAGTTCAACTAGGATAAATTATAAAAAAGTACCAAACAGAAATTGTCAAGCTGAGAATACAATGGATGAAGTAAAAAAAAATGTAACAGAAACTTTCAACAGCAGACTCAATCAAGCAGAAGAAAGAATCTCTGAACTGGAAGACAGATATTTGGAAGTTATAGTCAGAGGAGAAAGGAGAATATAACGAAGGACATAAAGAAGAGGTCACATCAAGACTGGTAGAAAGTGTAGAGTAAAGAGGGATGGCTGGGTGCCTACAGGTAGCAGCTAAAGTTCTGGAGAGAGATCTCACATGGCGGGGGCAGGGGGGGGACATGGTTCCCCCTGAGAAGTCTGGGATTTAAACCCCAAGCTGGGCTCCCCAGTCCAGAGTAACTGAACCAGGAGAGATGCCCACATAACATACTGCTGTGAAAACACTTCAGGTTCTATATGGGAGGAAGAGAGGGCAAAAAAATGCAGGCATCCTCTTAAAGGGCCAACATAATAAATTTCATTTTCAGTCACTCAACTTGGGCTCTAGCAGAGGGTGGGCAGAGTGAACTAAAGCTGTGTGAGGAAGGTCTGGGGTTGGTGGCTCTGGGGAGAGAGCTGGGAGGACAGCCACCAGATCCCTGTGCTGAATTATTTCCCTCTGCAGAAACCAGCTTTCACAGACAAAACTTACTCATCAATGCAACTTTAGCCTGTTGGGGAGCGGGGAGCAATTGTCCCACCCATTAGAAACCCTCTCACCCCACCCTGTGGAGTTTACATGCTGCTAAGCTCTATAGCCTGAGACTCACTAAATGACTGACACTAATAATTAACCAGAGCAAAAGCTGATCTCTGGGTGCTTTGAGTCTTTGCATGACCTGCCTCTGGAGCTGGAGCTAGAAAAAGCAGACCTTGGCGCACAGCTTGGACCTTTCCACACGCATCTAGATCGCTGATAGCTCCGAAAAAGATTTTCAGGGCCAGTCACAAACACCATCTGACATTGGCCTACACCAGAGACCCTCCAAAGAGGCCCAAAATCAATAAACCCAGTGGCCAACTTTATTAGAGCAGGATCTAATAAGCTTCACAAGCAGTATGTTAAAAGGGAGATATTGGCAGGCTCCCTGCTGAAGTTAATTCCGCTGTGTGACAAGCACTGATACAGCAGCCTGCACACTGTTAGGTTGAGCCTTACTGTCAGCCAGCCTGAGGGGCAAGCCCATGCACGCATGAGCCAAAAGCAATCAACACTCAATTACAACTGGAGGGCAAACACAAAGTGCACAATGGACATTTGAGCACCCAGGTCAGGTAATCAGAGAGACTGTGCCACTGGGTCCCACAGGTCAACTACTACATAAAGCCATCTAACCAAGACTGGGAGCCATACCAGATCTACTAATACATAGAAACAAACTCAAATAAATGACATGATATTGTACACAGAAAACCCTAAAGACTCCACCAAAAACTACTAGATTTAATAAATGAATTTGGCAATGTAGCAGGATACAAAATGAACACCCAAAAATCAATGGCTTTTTTATACACCAATAATGAATTCTCAGAAAGAGAAACTAAATAAACAATCCCGTTTACCATTGCAACAAAAAAATTAAGATACTTAGGAATAAACTTAACCAAGGAGGTAAAAGACTTGTACTTGGAAAACTAAAGGACATTGACTAAAGAGATAGAAAAATATATAAACAAGTGTAAGAATATACCATGTTCATGGGTTGATAGAATCAACATCATTAAAATGTCCATACTACCCAAGGCAATCTACAGATTCAATGTTATCCCTATTAAAATACCAATGGCATATTTCACAGATCTAGAACAAACACTCCACAAAAATTTATATGGAACCAAAAAAGATCCCGAAGGCTGCAGCATTCTTGAAAAGAAGAGCAAAGTTGGAGGACTCACAATACCAGATTTCAAGTTATACTACAAAGCCACCATAATCAAAACAGCCTGGTACTAGCACAAGAACAGGCATACAGATCAGTGGAACAGAACAGAGAACCCAGACATTGACCTAATTCATTATGATCAATTAATACTTCACAAAGGAGGCAAGAGGATGCAATGCAGTCAAGACAGTCTCTTCAATAAATGGTGCTGGGAAAATTGGACAGATACATGCAAAAAAATGAAACTAGACCACCAACTTACACCATATACAAGAATAAACTCAAAATGGATAAAAGACTTAAATGTAAGTTGTGAAACCATAAAATCCTAGAAGAAACCATAGGCAGCAAAATCTCACACATCTCTCATAGCAGTATGCTTACAGATACACCTCTTAGGGCAAAGGAACCTAAGGAGAAAATAAACAAATGGGACTGCATCCAAATAAAAAGCTTCTGCACAGCAAAAGAAACCATCAACAACAAAAATGGGAGCCCACTGTATGGGAGAACATATCTGGCAATGATATCTCTGATAAAGGGTTAATATCCAAAATATATAAGGAACTCATACAACTTAACAAAAGGAAGACAAACAAACCAATTAAAAAATGAGCAAAGGTCCTAAATAGATACTTCTCCAAAGTGGACATACAGACAGCCAAGAAACATATGAGAAATGTTCAAAGTCACAGATCATCAGAGAGATGCAAATTAAAATGAAAGTGAGGTATCAACTCACACCTGTCAGAATGGCTGTATCAACAAATCAACAAATGACAATTGCTGGCGAGGATGTAGAAGAAAGGGAACCCTAGTACACTGTTGGTGGGAATGCAGACTGGTGCAGCCATTATGGAAAACAGTATGGAGTTTCCTCAAAAAATTAAAAATGGAACTGCCATTTTACACTGTGATCTCACTTCTAGGAATATATCCTAAGAGACCCAAACACCAATCAGAATGAAGGTATGCATCCCTATGTTTGTAGAAGCACAATTTACAATAGCTAAGACCTGTAAACTGCCCAAATGCCCATCAGAAGATGAATGGATAAAAAATATGTGGTACGTTTATACCATTTTTTACTATGCAGCTGTAAAAAAGAAGGATCTCTTACCCTTTGAGACAGAATGGAGGGACCTGGAGAATATTGTGCTAAGTGAAATAAGCCAGTCAGAGAAAGACAAGTATCACATTATTTCACTCATATCAGGTATGTGGAATCTAATAAACAAAATAAACTGATGAGCAAAATAGATCCAGAGACACAGAAGCATAGAACAGACTGTGGAATCTCAGAGGCAAAGCGGGGGAGGATGAGAGGGTGGGAAGTGATCAACCAAAGAACTTGTAAGCATATATATATGCATAACCCATGGACACAGACAATAGGGTAGGGAAGGACAGGGGTGGGCTAGAATGGGGAGAAGTGGGGACATATGTAATACTTTCAACAATAACGATTTTTTTACAAAGACTTAAAAAAAAAAAAGAAAAAAAGATAAATATCATTAATGAAAGAGAAGATATTCCAAAAATGCCTCAGAAAAAAAGGAAAAAAAGATCGTATTGTGAGCAATTATAATCCCAGATAAAATGGATAACCTAGATGAAATGGATAAATTTCTAGAAACATGCAACTGCCAAAAAAGAATCCAGAAGAAATAGAAAGTCTGAGCAGATCGATAACAAATAGACTGCATCGGTAAAAATCTCCCAACAAAGAAAAGTCCAGGACCAGATGGCTTCACATATAAAATTCTACCAAACATTCAAACAATTAATACCAATTCTTAAACTCCAAATTCATTTTATGAGGCTATTATCACTGATACCAAAGCCAAAGATATCACTAGAAAACTATAGGCCAATACAAATATAGATGTAAAAATCCTCAATGAAAGACTAGAAAACCAAATTCAACAGCTCATGAAAAGGATTCCACAGGATGACCACGTCAGATGCATCCCTTGAGTGCAGTTGGTTCAGCATATGCAAACCAATTTCTCTGATCCACACTGGTGCAGCCACTGTGGAAACCAGTATGGTGGTCCCTTGCCCTGGCCAGTGTTTCAGCAGTTAGAGCAATAGGCTGAGCACCGAAGGGTCACAAGTTCTATTCCAGGTCAAGGGTACGAACCTGGGTGTGGGTTCACTCCCTGCCCCACATCGGGGCACAAGTGGAAGGCAGCCAGTAGCAACCAGTAGATATGTCTCTCTCACATCGATGTTTCTCTTTCTCTCTCTCTCTTTCTCTCTCCCCACCTCCCTTGCACCCTGTCTAAAAAATAAATGGAAAAGGAAAATTAAGTAATTACCATATGATCCAGCAATTCCACCCTGGATATATATCCAAAAGAATTAAAATCAGAAACTTACAGATATCTGTACACCAATGATAATAGCATTATTCACAATAATTGAAAGGTAGAAACAAATCAAATGTCCAGCAGCAAAAAATGCTAAGAGTTGTCAGCAACCACTAGAAGATAGGAGAAAAAGCATGGTTCTGCTGACAACTTGACTTTGAATTTCTAAGCCTTCAGAACCGTGAGAAAATAAATTCCTGCTGTTTTAAGCCACCCAGTTTGTATGTACTTTGTTATAGCAGCCCTAGGAAATTAATACACTGGCCAATGTAGTACTTGAATTCATAACCCCAAACTGCTTTTCAAATTTCAATTTAAAATTTCATCACCAAGAGAATTCCCTTTTAACATATCTTTGACCAGAATGAGTCATTTAATTTAGTACAAAAATTTACATGTGGTACAGATTTCATTTCCATTTATATTGTTAGAGTGATAAAGATTGTTTCCAGTATGTTAGATAAGATCTTAAAGATATCAATTGAATCACTGTATATTTTTTCCCAAATTATAGATGCAAACATACCTGAGTTTTTCTAAGGCACTTTCTCGTTCACTGCGAAGTTTAGCTAAACATGTGTTCTCAGCTTTAAATTTTTCTATTTCCATTTCCAATTCAATAACTTTCTCTCTCAAAACTTCAGATCGAGCATGTCACCTATAAAATAGGCCATAAATAGTGAATTTCACAAGAGGTCTTCAGCAGCAAAAACACTAGCTAGCTATTGACACTAAGAGCCAAAAATATGGTAAACACCTCCATTAAAATACATTAGAAATAATATTTCAAGTAACAAAATTTTTCTAAATTTTTATTGGCCTAACCTTCCAGATGAAACCAGTCTAAATTTAAGAATCAAATTATTCTACCTCAAGAGTTTCAATCTGGGAATGAATTAACATTACATTTAAAAGGAAACCATTGGAATAAATTTTTTAAAGGCCAGTATATAGAAATAGCTTAAGAACCCAAATAAGTCACAAAATATCTAAAGCACAAATTGATACCAAAAAGCAAAGATGGTATCACTAATTGATACCACTAATCAAAGAAATACAAATTAAGACTTTTTTGTTGTTGATCCTCACCTGAGGATATTTTCCATTGATTTTTAGAGAGAGTGGAAGGGAGGGGGAGAGACAGAGAGAGAGCAACATTGATGTGAGAGAGACACATCAATTAGTTGCCTGTCGCACGTGCCCCAACCAGGGCCAGGGATCGAGCCTGCAACCAAGATACATGCCCTTGACCAGAATCAAACCTGGGACCCTTCAGTCCATGGCATACTGACACTCTATCCACTGAGCCAAACTGCCTAGGGCAAGGCTTTTTTCAATATCAATTTGCTAATTAAGAGAGTAAAATAGCCAATGCTTCTGTCCTTCAACTGCCCTTTTGGAAACTAAACCTGATTTCTATCACAAGACTAAAATACACATATCTACCCTTTGACCCTACTTCTAAAAATCTAATTAAAGAACTTGTAAAATCTTACAGCTTTGCACAAAGATATGCATTGCAGTGGTATTTCTACTAATAAAAAAGCATTTGTCTAACATTAAGAAAATTACTGCCCTGGCCGGTTTGGCTCAGTGGATAGAGCATCGGCCTGTGGACTGAAGGGTCCTGGGTTCGATTCCGGTCAAGGGCACATGCCCAGGTTGCAGGCACAATCCCCAGTAGGGGACATGCAGGAGGCAGCCAATCAATGGTTCTCTCTCATCACTGATGTTTCAATCTCTCTCTCCCTCTTCCTTCCTCTCTGAAGTCAATAAAAATATATATTTTAAAAAATTACTGAATAAAATTGTTACATTCATGTAATGCTATGCAATCATTTTTTAAGTACAGAGTGTTAATGGTAGAGCAAACACATGTAATATACTTGGTCAAAATGGATGAGGCATGTTATAATACAATATTTAAAATACATAGGAAAAATGACTCAAAGAAAATATCCCAAAATGATATCACTGGGCAGTTCAGTTACCTTTGGGCAGTTCAGTTATAAACATTTTTGCTTCTATACTTTTTAATCTTCCAAACTTTTTGCAAAAAGTGCTACTTTTAAATTCATAGTATTTTTTTAAATAACTTGCTATAATTTATATTTTAAAGCATCTATGCTTTGCAAGGCATTCAGAGTTTATAATATAACATGATATAATAGAAAAGCTTTTCAATATAGGTTTAAAAAGTCCATCGCATCAATTGAATACTATACAGCCATTAAATGGACCAAGGCAGATGTATGCGTGTGTTAAAACAATCTTCAAAATAAATTATAAGATGAAGAACATTATTTTTAGTCATGTTTTCATTTGTATATAAAGGAAATTACACTCACACATATGTTTTCATATGCATGGCATGTTTTTAGCATATACAAACCAAATGGAGTTGTGGGCCCTTCTAGGAAAGGGGACTAGGAGCCCAGATCTGGGGAAATAAAGAAACTTGGATTATACTGTATTTCTTCTTGGTCATGTTTGGCATGTGAATGCATGAGGCAGTAAAAAAAAATTTTAAGTAAAAATATAGTCATTAAAAAAAAAAGTGTGCAAAAAAGAAAGCGTGCACAAAGTTTACTCCACAATAACACAAACCATAAATTGAGTACTCCCTGGTTATAAAAGAACTTAAATGTTATCTCATTTTATAATAAAGCAATTAATTTTAAGGCCTTGAGAATAAGATGCAAGCTTAAATTTGAAAAATCTGAAACCACAATTCATTCAAACCTCTTATACTAGTGACTACTACATTATTTAGATCCACAAAACAAATCAAATTTTAACAAATCACCTATCATTAGACTTTACTAAGCAACCAGAAAAGTTAGGATTTTAAGCATTCTGACAACATACTGATAAAATAAATGTTAAACTTGTAACATTCTGCTACATATTTTATAATGCTCTGACTTACCAGGGGGTTGCTCTTGAATGTTTAACTTGGGTTCATTTCCCAGGTGTGAATCTGACTTTGATTTTGGTTTTGGTTTCAAAGAAGGGAAGAATTTCATCATCAGATCCGATGGAGGAGGAGGGCTTGTGCCTCTGCTGAATTGGCTCAAGTCTTCCTTCTTGACTGGTGCAACTTTCCTTTTTACTGTTTTGTCCATTATACTTACCTCACTCTTATTAGGGTAGATTGTCTGGGGAGTTCCATAAATGGCTTCATTCCCAGGCATAACATCATTTTTAAATGAATTCTCTTCAAGATCCGTCCAAGTTCTTTCATCATCAAAGTCAATTTTACTCACACTTACAGATGAGGGTCTTCTTGAGGATCCAGAACTTTTATTTTTAAAGCTTTCTGTTATGATAGACTCATCACCACTATAATCTTTATCAGACAAATCCAAATCCACATCTCTCCTTTTATCTTCTTCTTGAGTCCCAGTGTTCCTGAAAGGTCCCTTACCGTCACAGACTTGTGGACTATCTTCTCTGCTACTCAAACCCCTTTCACTATCCTCAGTTGATGGTTTTATGGTAATGCCCAGTTGTTCCTCAGAGTCTGTGCTACTGTCAGTGTTCATTACACCATCATTGCTTGCATTCCATCTCACCTGATTTTCCGAAGTGCTCATTTGGAATACTTTCTTACTGACTTTACAAGACGGTGTCCCCAATCCCTCAAGTAAAAACACGGAATTAATTTCTTTGGGTGCAACCTCACACTCACCCTCATTTTCACATTCAATATGGTCTAGACGCTCATTTTTGTAACACTGACTAATGAGACCCAGTGACATCATTTTTTGCTGCTGCACAGCTTTGACAGGAGTAGAAGACAGCCGATGATCTTTGCAGATCTGTTGGTCCCTCTCTAAGATCTTCAATACAAATGAGGAATTGCTGGAAAATGATATTTCATCAGCTGCTTGCTCTAAAAACAAATTCATCTAATTCCAAAATTTCCTTTTCTTTTTCTCGTTCCCAATTCTCTAACTTTTTCTGAAGAGAAATGTCAAGAGAAGATTCTGACTCTTTCAAGGTCTCACTTATTGAACTCTGAGAAGCTATGCAGCCAACCAGCCCTGTTAAAGGGGGAAGGCTATCTTTAACTTGTGTGTTATTCCAAACTTTGCAACCAATATCACAAGCTTTTGAACATTCGGGTTCATTTTCTTTATTATTAGATTCTAATTTTTTTTCTAACTTAATCTGTTCTCTAAATTGCCCATCACATTTCTCCCCTGCCAGTATTTTCAATCCTGATGGAATGAGACCTTTCCTATTACTATTAAGCACTTTTGGCTTCTGACTGAGTGTGACAGTACCACTGTTGGTTCTAGCTTTATTGTTCTTTTTAACAGGAGGGTTCTCTGTACACAGTTCTTTATTTATAAGAGCAGTTTTCCGCTGGAATTGTTGTCTGTCTATTTTAAACATAGGTTGGTCCTCTGAAATGCTCTGACTAGTCACTAGTTTACTGTCCTTCCCTTTCTGAAACTTAGATTTAGCATTAGTAAATCTAGCTAAACCTTCTCCTCGTTTTAAGAATGGTTGTTTTGGTTTTTCTTTGATTAGTAATGATCCTTCTGCTTCCTACAATAAAGAACAAATTTTTTAATTAATTCTGGTATATTTAAAGCAAATTAAACAAATCTCTAGTCTTAGATAATTTAATCAAATGCTAACCCTTAGCTGTTTCTGTTTCAATTCTTGTTCTTCCAACTGAATTTGTTCTTCCAAGTAGTCTTCAAATGTCTGTTTCCTTTCTCTAATAGCAGCTTTAATAGGCCTAATATAAAAATAAAGTTATTTAACATGCAAATCATGACGTGGTGAATATTTTACATTTAGTGTGCCTGATACAGACTCTGGATTGCACTGAAAACTAACCTTTTTCAAAGTCACAGACCCCCTCCTTGAAAAAATTTTTTTCAAGTTGAAAACCAAGATTTTATTTTCTAGAAATATATATTTTAAAAATTCCCCACAAAAGATGCTATTCTCTCATTTCTCTATCTTCTTCCTCTTCTTTTACACCCGATATAAAGGACATTATTTACACTTTATTAGGTCTTCACCCAGGTGTCCCAACAAGGCTCCATCTATGTATTCTTCTGTGTTTGCAAGCTGTATTTTCATATAGCCATCTACAGATACAGGTAGATGTACTCCATTCCCCACTTAACCCTTTGCACTCGCTTGCTTTTTTCTCGATTCCTTTATTCTAATGCTAACCGTGTCGAGTCACACTCGACATCCGAGGGCAAAAGGTTAAGTTTCACCCATTACTGGCTTTCCTGTTAATCCACCGAGAAAAGGTTTGGGATTGAGGGGCAAACTCATCTCAACAACAAGAAAATGTTGCAGGCTACTTGCCACGACACCGCTGTCATCCATCCCTCTTGAATGGAACAACTCCCCCTTTAAAAATTTAATGAAAGCTACAATCCCACTCCATCCCCCAAAATACAGAAATATACAATACTCTACATGATTTGAAAAAAACCCTTCTGAAGTCCATCTGTGGACCTCAGATTAACTTTTGAAGTAACATATTCATTATATAACTTTAAAATATATTTCAAAAATAGTTAATTATAGCCCTAGCCAGTTTGGCTCAGTGGATAGAGCACTGACCTGTGGACTGAAGGGTCCCAAGGGTATGTACCTTGGTTGCAGGCTCCTCCCTGGCCCGGGCCTTGATCTGGGCACGTGCAGGAGGCAACCAACTGATGTGTTTCTCTCACATCAATGTTTCTCCTTCTCTCTCTCTTTCACTCTCTCTAAAAATCAATAGAAAATATCCTCAGATGAGGATTTTTTTTTAAATAGTTCATTATATACACATTTGTTAATTTTAAAAGATCATTAACAATGTGCCCTGGCCGGTGCTAGTGGTTAGAGCGTCAGCCTGCCAACCAAAGGGTCGAGGGTTCGATTCCAGTCAAGGGCATGTACCTCAGTTGCAGGTTCAATCCCCAGCCCCAGTTGGGGTTCGTGTAGGAGGCAACCAGTCAGTGTGTCTCACATCACTGTTTCTCTCCTTCCCACCTCCCTCCCTCCCACTTTGTCTGAAAATCAATGGAAAAAATATACTTGGATGAGGATTAACCAAAAAAAAGTCACTTGCCCCATGGTCAGTGTGGTTCGGTTGGTTGGAGCATTGTCGCATATACCAAAATGTGGAAGGTTCGATTACCAGTCAAGGCACATACCCAGGCTGTGGGTTCAATCCCCAGTCAGGTTGCATATGGAAGGCAGCTGATCAATGTTTCTCTCTCACACTGATGTTTCTCTCTCTCTCCCGTCCTCTAAAATCAATAAAGATAAACATTTTTAAAGTAATCTGCCCATCAATAACTTATATCAAAAGATTTTCAAATATTTAAGAAAATAATAAACAACTTCAATATTGGTATTTTATGTCATAAAGTTTTTAAATTCTATAACAAGACTTACACAATTTTAATTTATAAGTGACACCAATGTGAGACACCAATATTTAATGTGTTTTTCTTTTCTCCAAAATAAGATTTACCTATTTGAGAGAAAATTTTATCCAGATATTTGTTAGATGAGAAAACTTTGCTCGGTTCTTCCAATACAATGTCAAAGCCACTGAAACTGATATATCCCGCAACCTCTTTCTGTTGCTGACAGTATGTGATAAGTTGTATCTTCAACTTTATATGTACTGGTAAAAGCATCTTCAAGCAAAAACAAGAAAGCTATAGGTCTTTCAAAAAAAAGAAAGTGCTCAATAATAATGCCTGGCTATTGTATTAAACTAGAGGCCCACTGCACAAATTCATGCACCAGTGGGGTCCCTCAGCCTGGCCTGCGGGATCAGGCCGGAACTGGCTCTCTGACATCCCCCGAGGGGTCCCGGATTGCGAGAGGGCGCAGGCCAGGCCGAGGGACCCCACCAGTGCACGATCGGGACCAGGGAGGGACGCGGGAGGTTGGCCAGCAGAGGAGGGACCACAGAAGGGCTCCAGGGTGTGTCTGGCCCGTCTCACTCAGTCCCAATCAGCCGGACACCAGGAGCAAGCTAACCTACAGGTTGGAGCATCTGCCCCCTGGTGGTCAGTGCATGTCATAGCTACTGGTCGACCGATCGATTGTCTGCCCCCTGCTGGTCAGTATATGTCATAGCGAGCGGCGGAGCGGCCTTAGCATATCATTAGCATATTATGCTTTGATTGGTTGAACAGATGACCGGACACTTAGCATATTAGGCTTTTATTATATAGGATTATCACATGTCTTATTCCTTTTAATGTGGGTAATACCTTTCCTCATTATTAACAACTTCTGAGGAATCACCAAATTTTTTTAAGTTCACAGCGTTCCCTTCATCTGTCTGGTTTGTCACTTTCTCCCAACATGGTAAAATATCTTCACCTAAGATAAAAATTAGGAACAATTCAGTTTTTTTTAAAAGCATATTAAAGTCTTAAAAGTTGAGAATTTTACAGGTTGCTAAGCTTAGAAAAAAATTGGTTAAAAGTAGGGTATGCCAAAGAGTTCAGAACTCTTAAGGATTTCTTTAATATGATAAAGAAAAACTACAAAACCCTGCCTAGCGGGTGTGGCATAGTGGGTTGAGTGTCGTCCCATGCACCAACAGGTTGCTGGTTCAATTCCTGGTCAGGGCACATGCCTCAGTTGCAGGCTCCATTCCCAGTAGGGGCCATGCAGGAAGTGGCCAATCGATGTTTCTCTCTCATCCATGTTTTATCTCTCCTCCTCCCTTCCTCTCTCTCTAAAATCAATAAAAACATATTTTTTTTAAAAAAGGAAAAGAAAAACTACAAACCCTAATTAAAACACAATATTCTTTTTTTAAATTGATTTTTAGAGAGGAAGGGAGAAGGAAAGATAGAAACATTGCTTTTACTTTTTTTTTTTAATATAGTTTATTGATATTTTACAGAGAGGGAGAGAGGGATAGAGAGAAAAACATCGATGAGAGAGAAACATCCATCAGCTGCCTCTTGCACACCCCCTACTGGGGATGTGCCCACAACCAAGGTACATACATGCCCTTGACCGGAATCGAACCTGGGACCCTTGAGTCTGCAGGCTGACGCTCTATCCACTGAGCCAAACCGGTTTCGGCTGCTCTTACTTTTTTTTAAAAAATACCTATAACCTTTTGCACTCGGATGTCGAGTGTGACTCGACACGGTTAGCATTAGAATAAAGGAATCAAGAAAAAAGCAAGCGAGTGCAAAGGGTTAAAAGGCATTTTGAGATAATATGGGGAATTCTAAAACAGATTTGAATATTATAAAATTATTGTTAATGTTCCTGGGTATAATAATAGTATTATGGTAATACAGAAGATTGTCCTAATTTTTACTTCATGCATGCTGAAATATTTGAAATGTTATAATGTCTACATATTACTTGCAATGAAATGACTCAGCAAAACTATATATAAATGTAGATGGATATATACATATATCCACACACATACAAATACAAAGTAAATATATTTATATACACACACAAACACAAAGTAAATATTGGCAAATTATTAACTGCTAAATCTAGGTGGTAGGTATACTGGTAATCATTGCAGTGGTCTTTCAAGTTCTCTAGATGTTTGATATTTTCCAAAATAAAAGATTAGAGGGTGTACTGTATTGTGTAATTCCATATCAAGAAATTACTCTAAATTAGGAATAAAATATTATGCACAATACTAAGCAGTAAGCATAGATACCTCTTGTCATATTATTTATATTTTCCATAACTTAACTCAAAAGAATATATTCTTGAAAATTGGAAATTAAATTTAAAATACTGAAAACAACTTAGTATTTCACAAAGAACATTACCTACTGATATTTTACTTAACTATTATAATGATGAAGTAATTAAAATTATGGTTGTAAAGATTACAGAATAAACCATAAGCATTTTCTATGTTGAGTGGGAAAGAACACATTATACAATATTCTATAATTACAAAATGTGACATGGGGAGCAGAAAAAAAGACTAGTGCCCTGGCCAGTGTTGCTCAGTGTCTGTTAGAGTGTCGGCCCACACATCAAAGGTCCAAGGGTTCAAACCCAGTCAAGGGCACATATCTGGGTTTCAGGTTCGTGGTTCATTCCCCACCCCCTGGTTGGGGCATGTGTGGGAAGTCAACCAATCAATGTCCTTCTCTGACATTGATGTTTCTCTCGCTCTCGCTCTCTCTCTCTCTGTTTCTCCCTTTCTCTCTTCCTCCCTTCCTCTTTCCCTCCCTCCCTCCCTCTTCCTTTCCATCTCACTCTCTTCTTCCCTTCTTCCCTTCCACTCTCTCTTGAGAAGCAAAGGAAGAAATATCCTCTAGTGAGGATTAACAAAAAAAGGCCAGAAAAAAATATATTAGAAATCACGAGAGCTCCATGAGTTTAGCCCATGAGACATCTGAATGCTAGTTCTGTGGCAAGAATGTGCTGGGTACTAGTAATATAGAGGAACTAGAGGCCCGATGCACGAAGATTCGTGCAAGAATGGGCCTTCCTTCCCCTGGCTGCCGGCGCCACCTTCGCTCCGGCCGAAGCCACCTTTCTGCCTTCCCACTGCTGCCCAGAGGTCTGGAGCAGCTGGGGCGGTGTGGAACGCCTGCGTCCCGCCCCGCTCCCGGGCTTGGTGCCTGCGTATGCAAATTAACCCATCTTTGTTGGGTTAATTTGCATACTCACTCCTGATTGGCTGGTGGGCGTTGTGAAGGAATAGTCAATTTGCATCTTACTCTTTCATTAGTGTAGATGGTGAAGACAAACCAAGTGTCTGGGTTAAAGGGGACTTTTTATGAGTAATAAATCCCATCACCAACCTTTTTCTTGCATATTACATCTTCTGTCAAGTGCCCCCACCACCACATACATTTTAAATGAATTTCAAACTATTTCTAAGCTCTCAAAGGGTTCAACAGAACTTTCTGCCTTCCTTTTGCAAGTCCCCAGGCTGCCAGGCAAGTTTTGAAGTTAGCATGAGTACTGAGATTGTTCTTGGACAGTCACAAATTCTGTGTCCGACTCTTCATCTATTTCAGGTTGAGTGACTGTGCAGCATGTAGGGTCTCTTGTTTTACGACAACTTGGTAACACTCTTGGTTAAGTGAAGAGAGAAATATAAGTAACTCACCTTTAAGACAGTTATGGTTTTCTTCCTTCAAATCATTTTTTTTCACAAGTGTTTCTTGATATTGTACCTCATAAAACAAATTGGGAGAAGCACCACTTTTTGAATTTAAGACAAAATCTTGATGAGTAGTTCTACAGAAGTTTTGTTCATTGGACAAAATGTTGGAAGTGTATGTTTTTTCTTGGGTTTGATTCTGGTAGATATATGACGGTAAGAAGGGTTTGGGTTTCTCTATGGTGGCTGAACTTCCTGGAGAACTGTACTTCTGGCTCTGATCATCAGGCAGCAGAGTTAAACCTTGCAATTAAGAAAATCAACAAACTGATGTCTCTCTGTAACATTTTCACTTCTGCCCGTCAGTGATCCCACCACAAAATTTTCTCCAAAGTGATAATTTTTTCCTCCTTATTAGGAAAATGTGTTTAACAAAACCATACAAACTTAAAAGTCCAAAGTGACCCTCAAATCATTTTAATTGAGAACATGTTTACACTATGATTCACGTGCAGACAGTGTGTACAAAGCTGCCACACAGCCTAACTCTATAAGGCACCACTCATGCGCCAAATGTGAGAAGCACTCCTGGTGTCCTCAGCTCTGCAGTCCCATGACAAACACAGTTAGACAGCTTCAATGCAGAGAGTTACAAATGATCTGAACTGTTCCCTAATGGTCATGCTCTGTGTTACGCATATAAAAGTATCTTCCCTTCTGATTACCATTGATGTTTTGGTGTCCTCAGGAAAGGAATTATGGGTGATTTTTCTGTTTTGTACTTTTCTGTGGTTTAAATTTCCTGTATTATTCTTCTCCTGTTTTGTTTCTTGTCTGTGCTTTTGAAATAACCCAATCAACAGAGAGAAGATTCCCCATGTACTTATCTCTTGGAGGTTAGATGACAATACTAGCCATCCTGCCTGCTGTATCAGCCCCTTGACATCCTGTTACTGCCCCTCTATTCTCCAGTTGTCTCAATTAAATTTAGAGTGAGCACAGGATGGAGAATGTTTCATAAAAGAACCATGCCACTTATCTACCTTACTCCTAGCCCACAAATAAAACTGGACATCCGGTAGATCCTTATTAAATATCAGGTTCAACTTCCCTTCCTTTATAACAATACTCTCTCCATTTAAATATTCTTGATTCTTAATGGTCATCCCACTTCAACCTGAACATATCACTGATAAAAGAGCAGTATCCCAATGCAGCAATTCTCAAAGTATGGTCTATAAACCCTGGAGGTCTCCAAGACTCTTTCAGGGCATCAGGCACTAGGTCAAACTATTTTTATAAAATATTAAGACAGTATTTGCATGTTTCACTGTGCTGACATAGGCACTGACGGTGCAAAAGCAAAGTGGAAATTCCTGGTGGCTTCGCTCAAAAGCAGGACCTCGGGACACAACTGTACCAGCAGTCACTGTATTATTCATCACCATGCACTCAGTTTTTTTCAAAAAGGTTTTACTTAAGAATTCACACAGGCTGAGCCTCCTTAAACAGATGGGAATGCTCTTATAAAAATTTTTTTTAGCCTCTTCTAAATAAGTTCAAAGTGCCGGGGTTCTTGTTCCAGCATTAAGAAGGCTTCAGCAATCTGGAGAAAGGCTGTGTATAGATTAAATAAGAGTCCAGAAACAAAAGACAATTTTTAAAGGCATTGGAGGTCAGAGGAGCCTGGCTGAAGAAGCCAAGTTCTTCCTTGTCTCAGGACCCTTGCTTTTTATTGACACAAATTGTCCTAAGGCAAGGTTGAGATAATACACTTCAAAGGGTTTCGTACAGAAGCATTGTCAGATTGGGGAATAGCCTATGGCTGTTCAGGTGTTTGACCAACAGGAGGCAATAACATGGAGATTAAGATGCCCTGAGCTGTCTGGCAGCAAGCAATCATCCTATTCAGGTTTGGGGGAAATGCCTTTCAGCCATTCCAACAGGTGATTACATACGTGACTCAACCCTTGTTGAGTCCCCAAGTTCCATCAACCTTTTGATGAAACTCTTGCAATTATGACATGCTGGAATTGGATTCCGGCACAAAGTTTCTCTTCAGGCACTCCCAAACCAGTTCTGTTCTGCACATCCACTAGATACCCACCAGCGGAAGCAAAGGGTTCCTGGAAAGCAAAGAAATCTACTCTGTGCCTGGGTGAAGAACCGAGCCCTGTATGAGCCAGATCCTGGGAGCAGTTCGGGGAGCCATATTCTTTTTGTTGTTGTTAATCCTCACCCAAGGATATTTTTTCCATTGATTTTTATAGAGTGGAAGTGAGGGAGAAACATTGATGTGAGAGAGACACATTGATTGGTTGCCTCCCACACACTCATGGATTGGGGCCAGGGATTAAACCCATAACCCAGGTACATGCCCTTGACCAAGAACCAAACCCAAAATCTTTCAGTACATGGCCGACATCCTAAACATTGAGCAACACAGGCCAGGGGCGGGCGCTATATTCTTTATTAATGTGTGATCCCTTGATGCATCCAGCTCTCCCCTTTCTCCTTTCCCTCTAGTTTGTTTTCAGTAAACTCCTTCTTTTGCATCTGTTTTGCTTCCTCTCTTGATTTTTATCTTGGGGGAGGGGCAGCAAGAATCCAGTCACTGGTGACATCCAAAATCACTAAACCACTCTTCATCTGCTACACTTCTCATCCTTACCACTCCCATCACTTCCCGAGTCCCAGCCAGTCACACCCTGCACACTCATTTGCCAATGTCTTTTCTTCTTTGTATTTTCAATGCCCATGCAACCTCTGAACACAATAGGCACTGTCCTGAATCAGTGAAGCCATGGCTCTTAAAATGTAGCACCAAACAGACACACATTGCTCCAGACCACTGGTTTTCAAACTGTGGGACATAATCCATTAGTCATTTTATCATCAGATGCAACAGGTCAGGACTGGCTTTGTGTGTTTTTTTTAACATAGAATAGAATAAATAAAATAGAAAATATTATTGCTATATGCCAGGATCACTAATAAAGACTGATTTATGAAATTTCTTTGAAATTTTGAGTCGTGATTTAAAATGTTTTTGTTACTAAGAAAGAATGACCTACAAACTTTCAAAACCACTGCTCCAGACACATTTCAACAGACTTTTCCCCTGATAAGCACTTCATGTTATTCACTGATTGAACATAGAACAAAAGAATTCATAGAAAAAAATATTTCTGGTATGGTTCTTTAGCTGAGTAGAGTGGCTTCTACATATATTTACCTCTATGATACAGAGCAGTTATTGTAAACCAGCAGCCCTAGACCAACTTCGGCTCTAGATCTTTTATTCTACTAGGTCTTTTTAAAATTTTATTTTATAAATAAATGTGAATATTTTTAAGGACACGTATGCTCCAGAACGGCACAGCTTTCACTTGTCCTAATTATACTACATCACCACTGTTTCAGGTAAAGAAACTGGAGTTTGCAACATATGAAAGAGAATAATAGAAATAACCTGTCAAACAATTCAAAATACGAAATATGTATAACCGCCAATCATTGTACTAATTGGAGACCCCATGTAAGCAAAAAATACCTGGGAGTGTGTGCTGACCCGACACCATAGTGAGCAGCTTCTCTTGCTCTTCCTTGAGTCTTTGCAGTTGTTCCAACTGTTGCCTCTTCAGTTGTTCCTGCTTCTTCTGCTGCACCTCTTTCAGCTTTTTAAACATAAAATTAACTTATTAAACTAACTTCACATTTTTTTATGGACCTTCACTCCTTACCTTAATCCCTCCCATCTCCCTTTTTATATCTTTCCTAATAAAGAGTTTAAAAAAAAAAAAGTTTCAAAGAGGGATCCCTAAGTAACTAAATCTGCCACCAAAACTCTAAAATCCATTTTTTATGGTGGAAACCATATTGATTCTCTCAACTAAGAAACAGAAAAAGTCATATAAATCCTTTGATTATTAAAATAGGATAGGTAATCAGTACATTTATGATCAAGCATTTTCCCCTAATATTTGATCAACAATTTCTAATTTAGTTTTTATCAAATGAGATAGAAACTTGAAGATATTATCTGAAATGTTATATTTGTCTTACATATTAAACATACTTTAATGTTTCACGTTAGACAAAGGCAAAATTTGGTATTTTGAGCATTTCACACTAAAGGGGAAGAAACAAGAGAACCTATAACTGGTGACTTTCATCATAGACAAAAACCTGCAATAACACAAATATATATTAGGCCAAGTCCTGGTGTACCTGTTCAAGCTTTTTAAAAAGTGGGTCTTTATAAGCCACTTCTTTGCATTCACTTGAAAGATCTGAGATAAAGTCACTCTTATTATCTTCCCAGTGTCCTGGAGCATCCTGACATGCTACTGGTTGTGGTCCCTTTTTAGGCAAAGGAAAGACTGTATGTGTTTCAGATTTATCTGACTGTAATCTGTATGGGCTGTTAGACTCCAACTTCTGTTCTTCGTGAAGTGAATCTTCTTTACTTATAAAGTTCAAGCTATTTGAAAAATGTGTGGCTTTAACAGGAAAGCTGGTGGAAATGTTCACATTTGTTTGCTTTTCTTCATCTGCTTCCAAAATAGGAAATCCATGATTTAATATGACTCCAGCCCGAGAAGGATTGGTCATCCACTGGGTTAGGAAGTTCTGCCTACTGTTCAACTCTGAAGAAGTTGGCATCAGGAACATTTTAATCCAATTTTCTACTGTACTTAAATAATGTAAAAACTAGAAAAACTATTAATTTCCAATACCTGTAGAAGACAGCCAACAAAAAGTATTAAAGATATTCTACCCAGCACAAAAAAACATACTCAATATTTCATATGCAAAAGACTTCAGCAAAGCATTTGGCATTAAACTACAAGTTTTTTGAAGTGTCTTAAATATCCAAGTTCAGTGGATAAAAACTGAAGTTTCCTTCTCATCTAATCCTTCTGATGACTTTATACAAATGCTAAATCATGTGACTAAAACTATGGGAGCGAAGCCATCTTCTAAGTTATTTGATTACCAAAGGAAAAAAAGCCACTCTCAATAAAACACCCACATTAAGCACTTTCATGCCTCTAGCCCTAGTACAACATTGCTTCTTTGCACAATTGGGGAACCCGTGCTCTCCCAAATTCCAGGACAAAAGTCACCATCCCCCATGGCTTTACCTGGCATGGTTTCCTAATGCCCCTTACATCCTAACCACTCACTCACTAGGCAGTCCCTCATCTGTATGCCTAGGGGTTTCTGTCATTACTATTTTGGCATTCATCCCACTACAGGCAGTCCTCAGGTTACGTTGGACTTGACGTACGTTGTTTCATGGTTAGGTCGCCATCTCCCATTTATTTCTAAAAAAAAAAAAAAGTTCCGTCATTTCAACATATGTACATATGTGCTTTATGTTTTTTATTATTTATTTACCACAAGTAAAGGTCAGGAATTGTTATCTTTCTTTTAAATTTTTTTACTGTTTCACTTCATTACTGCTGTGTATGTGCTCCATGTGAGTGATGTAGGTGCTTATGTAGGTGGGTTCCGACTTACGGCAAAAATCGCATTACGTTGCGCCGTAGGAACGGATCTCTGACGTAACCCGAGGACCTACTGTATTAGTTGTATTTTGCTTTTGTATTCATAATCTACCCAGCCATGAGTTCCTTAAAGATACCTGTATATTCACCACTGCCTAGCACCATCCATTCCCGGCAGAGAGGAGAAACTTGATAAGTGTTTGCTAAAATTAATTTAAATTAAATCACAACTAAGGTTAAATTATTAAAAATAAGTTCAGTATTATAAGGTACTAGAGACCCGGTGCACGAAATTCATGCACAGGTAGGGTCCCTAGGCCTGGCTGGTGATCAGGGCTGATCGGGGCCTACTGGCTGCCGGCCAGGGCCTTCCTTCGTTCCACGCCACCCCCTGATGGTCAGCACACGTCATAGCGAGTGATCGAACTCCTGGTCTCCTGGTTGAACTCCTGAGGGGACACATTGCATATTAGTCTTTTATATATATAGAAGATTATTTGTGTTCATTAAATGTTCAACAATAAAAATAGCCCAGCTGGTGTGGCTCGGTGGTTGAACATCAACCTGTGAACCAGGTGGTCAGTTTGATTCCCAGTGAGGGCATATGCCCAGGTTGTGGGCTCAATCCCAAGCAGGGGGCGTGCAGAAGGCAGATGATCAATGATTCTCTCTCATCGTTGATGTTTCTTTTTTTTCCCCAAGAAAAACAATTTTAAATATGATAATGTTACATGCAATAAACATTAATATTTCAAGAAAAAAAGATTTTAAATATAATATTACCCAAACTGTACTAACATAGTATAATATCACAAAAGTTGTAGGAAATATTAAAAGTCATTGATGTTTCTATCTCTCCCTCTCCCTTTCCTCTCTGAAATCAATAAAAATATATATTTTTTAAAAACAGTAAGAATAGCATTGGTTCATACCATAGGACAGCTAGTCTATATGAATCCTACTCTAAAATAGCCAATTTCCTAATGCAATAAATTAAATGGGATATCACAGAGACCATAAGCTGTTCCTCCTTTGTATGTCTGATTTTTCTTAACAGCATTCATTTTCTTACTCTGTACCAGATACTGTTTTAGGATGATTATATAGCAGTTAATAAGTCAGTCTAATCTAGTGGTGAAAATACACATATAAAAATTAACTATACAATATATTAAATAGTAATAAGTATTAAAGAGAAAAATAAAAACCATGTGGAGGAAGGAGAGTGCACATTTAGATAGTGTGAACAGGATAAAATTAAGGATCTGGCAGAGGAGAAGGAGCGAGTGGTGCAGCTATAAGGGACAAAGTAAGGCCCAGCCACCTGGACTTTAGAACCTTCATCTGCAAGATGCCCCACCAATGACCATTCCTCCAGAATCCCACCAATTTTCACAGTCCCATCACCACTATCCATCTTGAATTCTCTAGGATTAATCTCTTTATGTGTTGAAACTTATTTACATCATTTATCATAAGAAGACTCTGAATCCCAAGCCACCCTTTATCTCATATGCTAATCTCCACACACATGCTTTATTCTGTCTCCATCTCCCAAGTATCTCCAATGCTAAAACACTCACTGTATACCACCAGCAAAATCTCCTATTATCCTTACTTCTTCTCTGACCTTCCTGAGAACATGTCTCCCTATGGTGCCCATACCCAAATACCACTGATCTGGATGTAGATAATGTGTTTTCCTTTTTGTACTTTTTTGTTTTTAGACTATACTCCCTTTCTCCACCATAAAAAGCACCCAATTCCAACCCTCCTTTTGGCCCTACCATCTTCCAATAATTCCCCAAAATGACTAACACAAAGGGAAAGTGGAGAGGCACAAACTACATGTTCTCTAGGCCTTTAAGAAAATAAGGGAGGAGAAACCAAGATGGTGGCATAGGTAAACACCTATACTGCTGCCTCGCACAATTTCAAAACTGCAACTGGAAGGCAGAGCGGACATCGTCCAGAAGCACCGGAAAGCTAGTTGAGTGGAAAGAGAAAAGGACACTGAGTCTCAGAGGAGCGATGGAGGTGTGGAGACCCGTGCGTGCAGAAAGGGCGGGCGGCTGAATACGCGGCTGGCTTACGCGCAGTGCGGAGAGGGCAGGCAGCAAGCGCACAGCTAGCTTTCTCTTTCGGGAGGGAAACAAAACCTCCCGATGGCACTGAAATCCAGCTCCGGGTGAGACTTTGGGTACCAGATTCATTCGGGGAGAAACTGGACTGTCTGGCAGCGGGCGAAACTCGAGAGCAGCCTTCTCTCAGAGGTGCGTGCAGCCATTGCCGTGGGACACTGAGACCCAGGGGCCTCTTAGGGCATGGCTGAGGGGAAACCAAGGCTGTCTGCTCCACCCTGAGACTCCGCCCCATCCAAGCTGAGCACAGAAGCTCTCCCAGCGTAGACACAGCTGATCCTCACAGCCAATTGGCCTGGAGGTCAATTCCCCCCAGTGATACCAACAATAATCAAGGCTTAACTACAACAAGACTGCACACACAGACCACAAAGGGGTGCACCAAGAGTGTCCACCTCAGGAAACTGGGGAGGCTGAGCTACTGGGCCCTGCTAGGACACCTAGCACACAAAGCCACTCCATCAACTCAAGGAAGCAGCTAAAATGCGGAGACAAAGAGGCAGGCCACAAATGAAGGAAATGGAGGAAAGCAAAAGACTGGATATAGAGTTCAAAACCACGGTTATAAGGTTTTTCAAGTATTTCCTAGAAAAGGCCGATAAATTTAACAAGACCCTCGAGGATATGAAAAAGGATCAACTAGAAATTAAACATACACTGACTGAAATAAAAAATATTATACAGAGACCTAAAAGCAGACTAGAGGATCGCAAGAATCAAGTCAACGATTTGGAATACAAAGAAGCAAAAAATTCTCCTCCAGAAAAGCAAAAAGAAAAAAGAATCCAAAAAGTTGAAGATAGTGTAAGAAGCCTCTGGGACAACTTCAAGCGTACCAACATCAGAATTATGGGGGTCCCAGAAGAAGAGAGAGAGCAAGATACTGAAAATCTATTTGAAGAAATAATGACAGAAAACTTCCCCCACCTGGTGAAAGAAACAGACTTACGAGTCCAGGAAGCGCACAGAACCCCAAACAAAAGGAATCCAAAGAGGACCACACCAAGACACATCATAATTAAAATGCCAAGAGCAAAAGACAAAGAGAGAATATTAAAAGCAGCAAGAGAGAAACAGTTAGTTACCTACAAGGGAGCACCCATATGATTGTCAGCTGATTTATCAACAGAAACTATGCAGGCCAGATGGGAATGGCAAGAAATATTCAAAGTGATGAATAGCAAGAAACTACAACCAAGATTACTCTACCCAGCAAAGCTATCATTCAGAATTTAAGGGCAGATAAAGAGCTTCACAGATAAGAAAAAGCTAAAGGAGTTCATCACCACCAAACCAGAATTATATGAAATGCTGAAAGGTATTCTTTAAGAAGAGGAAGAAGAAGAAAAAGGTAAAGATAAAAATTATGAACAACAAATACGCATCTATCAACAAGTGAATCTAAAAACCAAGGGAATAAAAAATCTGATGAACAGCATTAATGGTGAATATAATAGAATCAGGGGCATAGAAAGGGAGTGGACTGACAATTCTCGGGGGGAAAGGGGAGTGGGGGTGCGGGAAGAGACTGAACAAAATGCGTACACCTATGGATGAGGACAGTGGGCGGGGGGGTAAGGGCAGAGGGTCGGGTAGGAACCTGGTGGAGGGGAGCTATGGGGGGAAAAAGGAGGAACAATTGTAACAATCTGAACAATAAAGAAAAAAAAAGAAAATAAGGAAGTTGTTCCTTTGGCCACATACATGCAAATCTACAAGAAAGATGATATTGTACACATCAAGGTAATGGGCACTGTTCAAAAGGAATGCCCCAGCCCTGGCCAGTGTTGCACAGTTGTTAGAGCATTTGCCCACACACCAGAGTCACGATTTGATTCCTGGTCTAGAACATGTACATGGGTTGCAGGTACAATACCCAGCCCCAGTTGGGGCATGTATAGGAGGCAAGCAATCGATGCATCCCACTCACATCAATGTCTGTCTGTTCTTTCTCTCTCTCTGTCTGTTCTTTCTCTCCCCCCCCCCTCTCTCTCTCTCTCTCTCTCTCTCTCTCTCTGTCTCTCTGTCTCTTTCTCCCTCCTCCCCTCTCTGCCTTCCACTCTCTCTAAAAATCAATGGAAAAAATATCCTTGGGTGAGGATTAATGGGCAGCGGGGGGAGGTGGGGAGGGGGGAAGAATGCCCCATAAATATTACCATGGCAAAACTAGAAGAGTTTACATATCACAAAGCATGCAGTGGACACTGTTGTAAATAAAGAAGTTATACACTAAGGATTCCTGTCAAGAGAATTAATGTAGCCCTGGCCAGTGTGGTTCCATGGTTAGAGCGTTGGCCTGCACACCATAGAGTTAGAGAGTCCAATTCCTGCCCAAGGACATATGTCTAGGTTGCAGCTTCCATCCCTGGCCTTGGTCGGGACGTGTGTGGGAGCAAGCAATCAATGTGTCTCTCTCACAATGATATCTCTCTCTCTCACTCTCTCGCTCTTTCTCGCCCTCTCCTACTCCCTCCCTTCTATTCTCCCTAGAAATCAATGGAAAAAAAAAATCCTTGGGTGAGGATTAACAAACAAACAAAAGAAAGAGAGAGCAAGGGATAATTGATGGATGTATTTGGCATATTAAGCAGAGCTTCGATAGCTTTTGAAACATGTGAAGGAAAATGATCAGAAAAAGAAGGAATACAAAGAGAAAGGTACCTGGGTTCAAAAGAAGTACCAGCCTGTTCCACCCAGAGCAGCACTTTGTGAGAACCAATGAAAAGGAGCCTGAGCTTTTAGAACCCACTCCCTATGAATCCATCGCATGATATGTGTAAAAATATGAAAGACTGCTGTACTATTAAGAAGGAAAAAAGAAGCCCAATACACCAAGGCTGTGGATTTGATCTCTAGTCATGGCACATACAAAAAGCAACCAATGAATGCATAAGTAAGTGAAACAACAAATCAATGATTCTCTTTTTCTTTCTCTCTCTCCCCTCTTCCTTTCCTCTCTCCTCACCATTGTTATTGTTGTTTCTGTATCGTGCTCCCTCTCCCTTCCTCTCTGAAATCAATAAAAACTTTAAAAAAAAAGACATGTAAAAACTGTAAATGTCCTTGAAGTCAAGTGAATGAAGAAAGTGTTTCGGAGAACCAAAATGTAGATAAATGCTGGTACTTCCCGCCTACCCCAACATCAAAATTACAACTAAAATAGAGATCAACCATCATTCAGAACCACCTGAAATCTGGCTGAATGGAAGTCCTACAACTAGAGAAGTAAAAAAGAAAGGACGTTACAACTGGTAGGAGGGACGGAGGTGCGGAACAGGCTGGTCCAACACCCACATGGGGCGTTATTTTAATCAAGAGGGATACTGGCTGCAGAGGCTTCCCGTGAGAAACAATGGGGTTCGAGCCCCACAGCAGACCCCAAGAACAGGGTTCCAAAGCTGGAAAGAGAAGTCCCCATAACTTCAAGCTGTAAAAACCAGCAGGGACTGTAGCTGATTGACACAGAGGTTGCAGGAGACCCAGGCAGTTTCTATTAAAGGACTGGCGCATGAACTTACTTGGACTTGCTCCCTCTAGGCTCCAGTGCTGGAGTGGCGATTTGAAAGGAATCTGGGACATTCGAGGAGGAACTGGATAGTCTGGCATCAGAGCAATAACTCGGGGGTGGCTTTCTCCCAGACAGGGGTCCTCATATGGTCACTGTTTCTGTGCTAGAACCTCCCCATTACAGAGCTAACTGCAGCCATATCTGAGTTTCGTTCTGCTTGGCCCACACTATTTGCCCTACCCTGATGATTCCCTGAGAAACTGCCCCATCCAATTTGTAGCTCTACCCAAGCTGTTTGCAGCAGCTTTTCCATATGAATGGCCTGTCGTGGCTCAGGCTTCAGACTTTCCTAAAATCACTTAAAACAAGCAGCAACTGATGTAAGCATGCCCCATACCTATCAATAACAGGCCCAAGTGTTGGGGGTTATGGGGTTGGAGCTAGGAGGGCAGCCATCTGAGTTTCCTGTTCTTAGTAATTCCTTCATTCTGCAGAGGATATCTATCTCCCGAGGACATTTGTTATCCTGGTGGTTTTGCCTGGAGGGGAAGCAGTTGTCCCACCCTGTTGGAAGACCCCCACCATGACCCTGTGGTCGATAGCCTGAGGCTGATCAATGGTAATAACAATCAGACTAAAGGCAGAGGAGGATCTCTGGAGCCTCTGAGTTTTGCCTGATCTCTTTGTGGGCATAGGACTAGGATAATCAGACTCTAGTGCACATCCTGGTCCTGTCCAAAGACATCAAACCCCAGCAGAGGGAGCCAAAAGCTGTGGATTGCCGATAGCTCCAAACAGTACTCAGGGCCAGTCAAACAACCTCTGACACTGTCCTGCACTAGAGACTGGAAGTTGTAGCAGATGTACCTAATACACAGACACAAACCCAAACTGGCAGTCAAAATGGGGAGAGCCCTGAGTGGTTAGGCTCAGTGGATAGAGCGTCTGCATGCGGACTGAAGGGTCCCAGTTTAATTCCCAATCAGGACACATGCCTGGGTTGCGGGCTCAATCCCCAGTAGAGGGTGTGCAGGAGGCAGCCGATCGATGATTCTCTCTCATCATTGATGTTTCTATCTCTCTCACCCTCTCCTTTTCATGCTGAAATCAATAAAAATATTTTTTTTAATAGGGAGAGAAAAAAAACAAAACAGAAATGAAAGAACAAGTGAATTCCCCAGAAGAAGAACTAAATGAAATGGAGATAAGAAATTTACAGACATAGAGTTCAGAATAATGATGGCAAAGATATAAACAGCATGAGAAAAAATACAGTAAATATGAAGAATGGCACGGCACTAACGAAGAACATGGTGGAAGGAATACACAGCACATTATGAGAAGCCAAGGATTGCATCAGTGAGTTAGAAGATAGGGTAGAAAAAAATCACTCAATCAGAAAACCAAAAAGAAAAAAACAATTAAAAGACAGGAGAAGAGCTTAAGGAAGCTGAAGAGACAACATGAAATGTAACAATATTCACATAATAAATATGCCAGAAGGGGAAGAAAATGAGCAAGGGATAGAGAATGTGTTTGAAGAAATAATGGCAGAAAACTTCCCTACCCTGGTGAAGGAAAAAGTTACACAAGTTCAGGAAGCACAGAGTCTCAAGCAAGAAGAATCCAAACAGGCCCATGCCCAGACACATCATAATTACAATGACAAAAATTAAAGACAAAGAGAGAATCTTAAAGGCAGCAAGAGAAAAGCAAATTGTTACCTACAAAGGATCTCCCATAAGGCTGTCAGTTGATATCTCATCAGAAACTCTACATGCCAGAAGAGAAAGGCATGAAGTATTCAAGGTAATGAAAAGCAAGTATCTGAAACTAAGATTACTATATGAATCAAGGCTATCATTCAATATAGATGGTGAAATAAAGAGATTCCCAAACAAAAAAAGACTAAAGCACTTTGTCACCACTAAATAAGCACTGGAATGCTAAAGAGACTGCTATAATAAGAAGAAATGGAGAAATAGGCATACAGAATTAAAAGGCAATAAAAGAGTAACTATCTACAACCTGAAATGTAAATGGATTAAATGCTCCTATCAGAAGACACAGAGTAGCAGAATGGATAGAAAAACAAGACCCAATTACATGCTGAATACAAGAAACCCACCACAGAACAAAAGACTCACACAGAATGAAAGTGAACAAATGGAAAAAATTATCCATGCAAATGGAAAAGACAGAAAGGCTGAGATAGCAATACTCATATCTGACAAAATATGAAGAACTGAAGGCCATCACAAGAGACAACAAAGGTCATTACATAATATTAAAGGAATCCTATATAATAAAAGGCTAATATGCAAATTGTCCCCTCGGGAATTTGACCAACCTGGAGTTCAACCACTTGCTATGACGTGCACTGACCACCAGGGGCAGCACAGCAGCCGGGGAAGGAAGGCCCCAATCGGCCCTGATAGCTGGACAGGCCTAGGGAACCTACCTGTGCACAAATTTCATGCACCAGGCCTCTAATCAATCCAATAAGAGGATATAATCCTGGTACACATATATGAACATAATACAGGACCACCTAAATATATTTAATAACTTCTAGAGGAATATAAGGGGATGATTGACATTGGTACAGTTATATTAGTGAACTTGAACACCCTGCTGACTTCCAAACAAAAAATTAACAAGGAAAGAGTGACTCTAAAGGACACACTTGATCAGATGGGTTTAATTGACATTTATAGAACATTTTACCCCAAAGCTGCAGAATATACATTCTTCTCAAGTGCACATGGATCATTCACAAAGATACACCACATGTTAGGACACAAAACAAGTCTCCTCAAGTTCAAGAAGATTGAAATCATATCAAGAATCTTCTCCGATCACAGGTGAATAAAATGTAAAAATACCCAAAACACTCAAACACATGGAAACTAGCATGTAATTAAACAATGAATTGGTTACCACAAGATCAAGAAAGAAATAAAAAACTTCCTGGAAACAAATGAAAATGAACACATAACAACCCAAAATCTCCAGGACACAGCAAAAGGAAGTTCATAACACTACAGGCCTACCTCAAAAAAATAATAATAATAACTAAAAATAAACTATTTAACCCTACAACTTAAAGAATTAGAAAGAAAACAAGAAAAGCCCAGAGTAAATAGAAGGAAGGAAATAATAAAGATCAGAGCAGAAATTAATGACATAGAGACTAAAAGAACAATACAAAAAAATCAAATAAACCAAGAGCTGTTTCTTTGAAACCACAAACAAGATTGTTGAACCATTAGCCAGACTCATCAAGAAACAAGATAGAGGACCCAAGTAAATAAAATCAAAAACTAAAGCAGTGAAGTAACAACAGATACCACAGAAATACAAAGGACTGCAAGAAAACATTATAAACAACTATATACAAACAAGCTGGACAATGTGGAGGAAATAAAAAAATCCCCCCCCCCCGCCGCCAAAAATAAAATACAATCTATCAGAACTGAATCAGGAAGAATCAAAAAACCTGAATAGGCCAATAACAACTGATGAAATAGAAGCAGTAATCAAAAATTTTCAGCAAAAAAAGCCCTGGTCCGGATGGCTTTACAGGGGAATTTTACCAGACCTTCAAAGAACAACTTACACCTATCTTGCTCAAACTATACCAAGAAACACTACCAAGCTCTGTTTATGAGGCCAACATTATCCTAATTTCAAAACCAGATAAAGACACTACAAAGAAAGAGAACTATGGGCCAATATCCACGATGAACATGGATGTTAAAATCCTCAACAAAATATTAGCAAATTGGATCCAGCAATGTATTAAAAAAATCATACACCATGACCAAGTGGGATTTATTCCAGGGTTGCAAGGCAAGTACAATATTTGCAAATCAATAAACGTGATACATATCACATAAACAGATTAAAAGACAAAAATCATATGATCATATCAATTGATACAGAAAAAGTATTCGACAAAATCCAACACCCATTTTTTATAAAAATTCTCAGCAGAGTGGGAATAGAGGGATCATACCTCAACATGATAAAGGCCATATATGACAAACCTACAGCGAACATCATACTGAATGGGCAAAAACTAAAACCATTTCACCTAAGAACAGGGACAAGACAGAAATGTCTGTTTTCACCACTCTTATTCAATAGTGCTGGAAGTCCTAGCCGCAGCAATCAAACAGGAAGAAATAAAAGGCATCCAAATTGGAAAGGAGGAAGTAAAACTCTCATTATTTGCAGATGACATGATATTGTACACAGAAAACCCCAAAGGCCCCACCAAAAAACTACTGGATTTAATAAAGGAATGCAGCCATGTAGCAGGATACAAAATCAACATCCACAGAGAAGGATAAGTATCACATGATCTCACTAATTTGATAAATACAATGAACAATGTAAACTGATGAGGAAATATAGATCCAGAGACAAAGAAACATGGAACAGACCATCAAACATCAGAGGGAAGGCAGGGTGTTCAAGTTCCCTAATATAACTGTGGAGGGGCGGGGAGGAGGTTAAGAGATCAACCAAAGGACTTGTATGCAGCATATAAGCATAACCACTGGACACAGACAGTGAGGGCATGTGCTGGGGGTTGGAAGCAGCTGTGGAGAGATCAATGGGGAGAAAAGGAGACATATGTAATACTTTCAACAATAAAGAACTTAAATTAAAAAAAAAAATTCCAGCTCATGGAAGGATTAAAAAAAAAAAAAATCAACACCCAGAAATTGATGGCATTTTTTCACATAATAATGAATTCTCAAAAAGAGAAACTAAATAAACAATCCCATTTACCATTGAAACAAAAAATATTTAAGATACTTGGAATAAACTTAACCAGAGGTAAAAGATTTGTACTCGGAAAGCTACAATACATTGAAAAAAAGAGACAGAGGAAGATATAATAAATAAGTGGAAGAATATACCATGTTCATGGATTGGTAAAATTAATATCATTAAAATGTCCATACTACCCAAAGCAGTCTACAGATTCAATGCAATCTTTATTAAAATAACAACAGCATAGTTCACAGATCTAGAACAAACACTCCAAAAATTTATATGGACCCAAAAAAGACTCTGAATAGCTAAAGCAATCATGAAAAAGGAGAACAAGGTTGTAGGGATCACAATACCTAATATAAAGTTATACTACAAAGCTACTGCACTCAAAACAACCTGGTACTGGCACAAGAACAGGATCAATGGAACAGAACACAGACCCCAGAAACCAACCCAAGTCATTATGCTCAATTATATATCTGACAAAGGAGGCAAGAACATACCATAGAGGCAAGACAGTCTCTTCAATAAGTGGTATTGGTAAAATTGAAAAGATACATGCAAAAAAATGAAACTAGACCACCAACTTACACCATACACAAGAATAAACTCAAAATGTATATAAGACTTAAATTTAAATGTAAGGCATAAAACCATAGAAGTCCTAGAAGAAACCATAGGCAGCAAAATCTCACACATCTCTCGTAGCAATATGTTTATGGATACATCTCCTAGGGCAAAGGAAACCAAGGAGAAAATAAACAAATGGGACTACATCAAAATAAAAGGCTTCTGCACAACAAAAGAAACCATCAACAAAACAAAAAGGGAGCCCACTGTATGAGAGAGCATTTTTGGCAATGATACATCTGATAAAGCAACTCATACAATTTATCAAAAGGAAGGCAAACAACCCAATTAAAAAACTGGCAACAAACCTAAACAGACACTTCTCCAAAGCAGACATACAGATGGCCAAGAGACATATGAAAAAATACTCAAAGTCACTGATCATCAGAGAGATGCAAATTAAAACGAAAATGAGGTATTACCTCACGCCTGTCAGAATGGCTACCATCAACAAATCAACAAATGACAAGTGCTGACGAGGATACAGAGAAAAGGGAACCCTGGTACACTGCTGGTGGGAATGCAGACTGGTGCAATCATTATGGAAAACAGTACGGAGGTTCCTCAAAAAATTAAAAATGGAACTGCCATCTGATGCAGTGATCCTACTTCTAGGAATATATCCTAAGAGACCCAAAACATCAATCAGAAGAAAGTATGCACCCTTTGTTCATAGCAGCACAATTTACAATAGCTAAGATCTGGAAACAGCCCAATTGTCAACAGTAAATGAGTGGATAAAAAAGATGCAGTACATTTACACCATGGAATACTATACAGCAATAAAAAAGAAGGATCTCTTACCCTTTGAGACAACATGGATGGACCTGGAGAGTATTATGCTAAGTAAAATATGCCAGTCATAGAAAGACAAGTATCACATGATCTCACTCATATATGGAATCTAATGAACAGAATAAACTAATGAACAAAATAAATCCAGAGACATAGAAGCATGAACAGACTGTGGAATCTCAAAGGGAAGGAAGGGGTAAATGGGTCAGTCAGAAGAGATCAACCAAAGAACTTGTGTGCATCTATCCTATATAATAAAAGACTAATATGCAAATAGACCAACTGGCAGAACCAAACAACTGACCAGTTGCTATGATGTGCGCTGACCACCAGGGGGTGCACGCAGAACATGACGGGCATCAGCAACAGGCAGCAGAGCGCGAAACATGGTGGGCGTCGGCCGCGGCAGGACGGTGGAGCAGGTGAGCAGAGGCACCAGACCATGGCAGGGCGCTGGTCGCTGTCATCAGGGCAAGCCTCAGGTGGTTACTGAAAATTCTCTGCTTCCGCGCGCTGCAGTCCTGCCCGGCGCTAGTACATGCTACTGGCGCTGGCCCCAACTGCACCCACTGTCATCGCTAGAGCCGCAGCTCACACCCACTGCAGGTGCCCAGTGCCGGACCCAATCGCTCGGTGCCATCAGCGGGTCCGAGCAACGGCTGCCGGCCCCGATTGCCCCTCAGGGCTTCTCCACCTCCCCCTGTTCCTGAGGGGCGATCGGGGCCAGCAGCCCCCTCTCACACCCACTGCCAGCGACAGACCCACTTGCACCCACTGCTGGCGCTAGCCCCACTCATACCCACAGCCGGTGCTGGAGCCGCTGCTCACACCTGCTGCCGGAGCCCAGCGCCGGCCCCAATTGCTCGGTGCCATCAGCAGGTGCGAGCAGCGGCTGCCGGCCCCGATTGCCCCTCAGGGCTTCTCCACCTACCCCTGCTCCTGAGGAGCAATCGGGGCAGCAGCCGCCACTCGCACCTGCTAACGGCGCCAGCCCAGCTCGCACCCGCTGCTGGAGCCAGCCCCAATGGCTCCATGCTGTCAGCAGGTGTGAGTGGGGTCAGTACCACCAGCACATGGGAGTGGCAGCAGCAGGAGCTGGGCTGCCAGCAGACAGGGGATTGGGGGCCGCGGCAGGAGGGGCCGGCTGAGACCCGCCCCTGTACCCACCACAGCCTGGCAGCCCACAGTTCCTTTCAAGGTGCACGAATTTATGCACTGGGCCCCTAGTATATATATAAAAGCCTAAGCAACCAAACGACCAGTCGACCTGTTGCTATGACACACACTGACCACTCAACGTGAAGCTGAGTGGTCAGTGCACTCCCACAGCAGGAGTGCCGCTCAGCTGACCGACCCATCCCAGTGGCCCACCAACCCGGCGGCAGCCACTCACTCCCCCTCAGTAGTCCTGCAGGTCCAATCTCCGGAGAACGGGCCAGGCACCGATGGACACGGGCATGATCCCAACAGCGCCGCCAGCTTCCTGGAAGTCAGCCTCGGGCACTGTGGCCACTTCCCCTCCCTAGATGCTCAGCATGGAAGAAACAATATAAAAGCTGCCACCAGGTGGCTCCCGACAACTGGCGCGAACGTCAGCGAGACGGATCCGTATCCCAGGCCAGCAAGGGCGTCCCACCACCTGCCTGGAGGGCCGATCGCATCCCGGCACTCCCCCACCCCCTTTGGAACGAGTGCTAGATGCAGGGCTCACAGCTGGCAAGTGCTGCAGCGGCAGCGCAAGCCTCTCCCGATCAGGACTGGGCGCAAGTCCGCAGCAGGCGCAGCGGGGCCGGGATGAACAGGAGCAGCAGGCAGGAGCGGCAGGCAGGAGCGGCAGGCAGGAGCGGCAGGCGGCATTGGACTGCCGATTTCGGCCCATTCCCCGCAGGCCACGCCAAGGGACCCCACCCGTGCACGAATTCGTGCAATAGGCCTCTAGAATATACATGACCACGAACACAGACAATAGGGTAGTGAAGGCCTGGGGTGGAGGACAGGACAGGGGTGGGCTAGAAGGTGTCAATGAGGGGAAAGGGGGGACATATGTATACCTTCAACAATAAAGATTTAATTTAAAAACTATAATAAAAAAGTGAACCTTAAAAAATAAATTAAGAGTTCCAAGACCCGACACTAGAACTAGCCTGTCTTGCTTCACAGCTTGGCCTCTCCTGGGCAATTCTAAGCCAATACAAGTAGCAATCATCTGCAGATCTCTCTGTGGCTCCTGCCCGGTAACCCAAGGCAGTGACTGACTTTGTACCTCTTGGAAATCCCCAGAGCCAGCGCACCCAGTGGATACTTCAGACCTTACCAGATTACAACTCTACACATCCACAAGCGAAACACTCAAGGGGCAGACTTAGTGAGCACCAAATCCTCACTTGAAGCAAGTCCTGTTCCATAGGGGTGTCTTCACTGTAGTCGCAGCTGGTCCTCACAGCCATTTGGCCTAGAGGTCAATTCCTCCCAGTGACAGCAACAGCAATCAAGTCTCAACTACAAGACTGTGCCCACAGCCCACACAGGGGCACACCTAGAGTGTCCAGCTCAGGTGACTGGGAGGCTGAGCCACTGGGCCCTACAGGACACCTAATAGACAAGGCCACTCTGCCAATCCAGGAGACATAGCAGCTCTACCTAATACAATGAAACAAACACAGGGAAGCAGCCAAAATGCACAAAGAAACGTGTCCCAAATGAAAGAACAGAAGAAATCTCTAGAAAGAAAACTAAATAAAATGGAAGCAAGCAAACTACTAGATACAGAGTTTAAACAATGGTTATAAGGTTGCTCAAGGATCTTAATGAGAGCTTCAAGGATCTTAGTGTGAATTTCAAAAATCTTAGTGAGAACATCATGAAAAAGACCAGTCATAAATTAAGCATACACTAACTAAAATAAAGAATAATTTACAGGAATTCAACAATAGAGTAGAGGATTCTGAGAACCAAATCAACAATTTGGAATATAAAGAAGCAAAAAACACCTAATCAGAAGAGCAAAAAGAAAAAAGAATCCAAAAATATGAAGATAGTGTAGGGAGCCTCTGAGACAACTTGAAGCATACCAACATTTGCATCATGGGGGTGCTGAAAGGAGAAGAGAGGGAGCAAGAAATTGAAGATCTATTTGAGAAATAATAACAGAAATCTTCCCCAACCCAGTGAAAGAAATAAACTTCCAAGTCCAAGAAGCGCAGAGAGTCCCAAACAAGAGGAACCCAAAGAGGACCACACCAAAACACATCATCATTAAAATGCCAAAGATTAAAGACAAAGAGAGAATCTTAAAAGCTGCAAGAGAAAAGCAGTTAGTTACCTACAAAGGAATGTCCATATGACTGTCAGCTGATTTCTCAACAGAAACTTTGCAGGCCAGAAGGGAGTGGCAAGAAATATTTAAAGTGATGAATAGTGAGGACCTACAACCAAGATTACTCTACCCAGCAAAGTTATCATTTAGAATTGAAGGTCAGATAAAGAACTTCACAGGTAAGAAAAAGGTAAAGTAGTTGCCACCACCAAACCAGCATTACATGAAATGTTGAAGGGTATTCCTTAAGAAGGGGAAGAAGAAGAAGAGGAAGAACAGGAAGAAAAAGAATCAAAATATCAACAATAAAATGGTAATAAATACATATCTATCAACAATTAAATCTAAAAATCAAAATAAACAAACAAGGAATCTAATGAACAAAATAAACTGATGAATAAAACAGAACCAGAGGCATAGAACAGACTGACAAATCTCAGAAGGAAAGGGGACAAGGGTGGTGGGGGGTGGAGGAAAGAAATTAACCAAAGATTTTAAATGCATATATGCATTACCTATGGAGACAGAAAACAGAGTGGTGAAGACCTGGGACATGGCGGGAACCTGATGGAGGGGGGCAATGGGAGGAATAAAGGGGGATATCTATAATACTCTCAACAATAGAGTTGTTGTTTTTTTAAGTGTTTCAAGGAATAAAGGGCTATGTTAATGCTGTTAACAGATGAAAGGCGAGAACTGAGAACTGATCTTAAAATTTAGTGAAGCAAAGGTCATAGCTTGAAAGCAGCTGAGGGGAGGAGGCAAAAGCTTGAATTGGGGGGATACATGAAAGAGTAAGACACTGGAGACAGTGAGTATAGTTCTTTCCAGGAGTTTCATTATAAAGAGAAGAAAATAAATAGCACAGCAGCTGCACAAGGAAGCAAGGAGAAGAGAGAGAGAGATTTCTTAAGACAGATGAAATAGCCCTGGCATGTGTAGCTCAGTTGGTTGGAGCAACATTCAGTACACCAAAATGTGGCCAGTTTGATTCCTAGTCAGGACACATACCTAGGTTGCCGGTTGGATCCCCAATAGGGGCATGTACTGGAGGCAGCCAACTGATATTTCTCACTGTTTCTCTCTCTCTCTCTCTCTCTCTCTCTCTCTCTCTCTCTCTCTCTCTCTCTCTCTCTCTCTCTCTCTCTCTCTCTCTCTCTCTCAAAAATCAATAAAAACATATCCCTGGGTGAGGATTTAAAAAAAAAAACACACACAGAAGAAATAAAAGCATGTTTGTAGGCTGATGAGGATGAGGATGGAGAGAGGGGAGACCTCCCATAGCCATGTCTTTGAGAGGAGAGCTGAGAGATCTAGTACCAAAGTGGAATGACATTTCACACTATTTTTCAGACCTAATTCTAGACTTTATCAATGTAATACCACAAAAATGTATATAAACCAAAGACAAGCAAACATGTATTTAGCCTCATATCTAATGTCTGAAAAACATATATAAAAGATATAAACAGGAAAATAAACAGAGACCCAAACATTAAAATGTGCTCATCCTCATTCAATTGACTAGAAATTGAAACAGTTACAACATACTATTTTTTACATACTCTGTTGGCAAAGACTAAAACCTGATAACACCCAGTATAGAAAAGAGAAACTCTTTCATAAAGTATTACCTAGGAAGGTAAACTGGTACAACCTTTTGAAGGGCAATTTGACAGTGCCTATCCAAACTGTAAATGGACAGAAACTTTGACTCAGTCCCTATTCGGACGCCAATAAAAAAGGAAAAGGAAACTTTGACTCAGCAATTTCACATCTAGGCATTTTGTGCTGTATTAGCAAAAGTTCACAACCTATCTAATAAAGAGGGAATATGCTAATTGACTGCCCCGCCTTCAAAGATAGGGGCGCCCACAGCCAATAAGGAGGGAATAAGCTAATTGACTTCCACGCCCTCAAAGACGGCAGCGCTCACAGCACAAGATGGCAGCGCCCAGTCCCCTCAGCCCCGTCGGGGCGGCAGGCTCAGGCAAGGTCGGGCCCGTGCCCAGGTGGGCCCGACTGCTCTGCACACCTGCCTCCGTAGTCCCCCAGTCCCTTCAGCCCCCCAGCCGCCCAGGGCCGGCCCGAGGCTCAGGTAACCAGGGCCGGCCGAGGCTTGCGCTGCTGGCAATGGCAGCAGCAGAGGTGTGATGGGGCGTCGCCTTCCCCTGATCGCCGGTCACCTCCTGCCCCTGAGAGCTCCTGGACTGTGAGAGGGGGCAGGCTGGGCTGAGGGACCCCCCCTCCAGTGCATGAATTTTCATGCACCAGGCCTCTAGTTTGTAATAAACTAAAATTAACTTAAGTGACCATTAACAGGGGCCCAGCTAATTACGGTATTCAGATTAAGTAGTCATTAAGGAGAATAAGTAAGTTTATTAAGTGCTGACATAGAAGTACTGAATATAACCAACAAAATATATGTTAATTGACAAAAGCGAAATGGAGTGCATAAGAGAGAGAAAAAAAATACAATTACATAGTCCTATGTAGTCCAATATGGTAGCCACGTGTCACAGATAGCTATCGAGCACTTGAAATGTGGCTAATGTAACTGAAGAACCAAAAAATAGATGGTGTCATTTTATTAGGTCAAAAATATGGACTTAATGGAATTTTTAAATGAGAATGCAGTTCCCCTTGTCGCTTCATTGCACTGTATGACATACATTGAAAATACCTGTGCTCCAAATGTGATGAACAGTATTTGTGTCAGCCTGTGAACATGAAAAAAAATGATCCAGGAGACTTGCACAGCCATGTAGTAAATGAACATGCATGTAAATTATTAAGTGAAATGCGAGTGTAACAATGGACAACATGGACAGTATAGCTTCTTGAGCAAAATTACCTTTGACAAACGCAAAATTTTTTTGTATGTCAAGTATGTGGTTTTCCTAGAATAGGCAATGTTCAATGTTAATATGCTATTGAACATACTAAAATTTTCCTCATGTTTGTGATGAGTGTGGGAAAAGCTTTTCAATTATCCTAGAATATTACAAACATTTAAATTCACATTTATCTGAAGGGGTTTATTTGTGTCAATACTGTGAATATTCAACAGGACAAACTGAAGATCTTAAAATTCATCCAGACTTCAAACATTCAGCTGACTTACTTCGTAAGTGTAATGACTACTTGATGAGGTTTGGAAATGTAGAAATTAAGTCCATGAGACAATTATATCATCCTGTTTAACTAACATAACATTAATGTAAAGTCATAAATATGACTTTTTTGGAGATGTCAAAAAAAGAAGAAAACACCTGTGCTCCGTTTTCTGAGGCAGGGGAAAAGTGGACATACTCAACTCATTCAAAACCACGCTCCGACCGTGAAAAGGTACTAGCTGGCCGGGAGGTGATGGTTTATGAGTCCTTAAAAATGCACCTCCCCGAAAGCCACGACTCCACAGCAGAGCTGTGAGGACAAGGACCTAACCAGAGGGATGGAGGCCCGCCCTTGCGGAGGACAGAAAGCAACGTCGCGGGACCCGCTCTCCGCAAGCAGACCGAGTCCCTGTGCTTAACAGCCGCTCCGAGTGTGGGCCGGACCTCCGCAGTGAGAAACGGAGGCTCCCCACGAAACCCCGTCACCCTGGAACAGACGTTGGCCACGCCGTGCAGCCTCCGGCCGGGAGCGGGTCTCCCGCGCGCCGCAGACCCTCTCAGGTGCAGAGCGTCGGAACCCCAGCTCCCCCTCTCCCTAAGCCCGCGTACTACCTCTCCGAGGTCCCTGGGCCTCTCAGTCCACTCAAACCAAAGCCGGAGCCGCCGCAGCATTTACGAAAGAGCCGCCGCGGTCACCGTCTCCGGAGGGAGCGCCGCCCCTGAACCAAGGGCTCCTGGGAAATGTAGTGCCCACCGGACCCTCTACGCCTGCGCTCGGGCACCACCAGGCTCACGCAAACTACTATTCCCAGCGACGTCACAGCGGGGGCTGTTACCTAGGGGATTCGGGCGGGCACCTTCCTCCCCGGAAGATGAGAGGGCGGGGCGTAGGGAAAACCGTTTCTTGAGTAAACGGCCGGCATAGACCGGAAGGCCCGCCCCTTTGAAAACTGCGAGCGCGCCTAGAGAGGAGGAGAAGCCTCCAGGGTGGAGGCCTGGCTAAGCCCCAGGCAACACTTGCAGATGCGAGTGTGGGGGGAGGACGGGCCTTTTGCTTAACGGCGGCCTGTTTGAGAGGTGTGACTTTCCTGTTTTCTGCTTTGACTGAGTGTGACTTGATAAAGGGAAAAATTGGCCACACAATTTTTTAAAATCACTTTTTAGTTTTCAATTACAGTTGACATATAATATTATGTTAGTTTCAGGTGGACACGCCAGTAATTAAACATTATATAACTTATTAAGTGATCATCCTGATCTCATTGCAATCTGACACTATACATAGTTATTAGAATATCATTGACTATGTTCCCTGTGTTGTGCATTATTATCCCCATGGCTATTCTGTAACAACCAATTTGTACTTCTCAATCCCTTTGTGGTAGGCAGTTAGACATGAGTAGAGGAAGGACAATGGGCCATATAGAAGGTCACCGGGGTAGAAAGCCCTAGCAACTGGCAAAACTGGGAAACCTGGGACCTTGCCCCCAGGGTGACCTTTCCTCCCCCAGTATATCACTGATGGTGTGGTTTGGACCCTCCCCTGACCTTTCCTCCCCTGGCATGTTGCTAGTCACACTGTTACCATAGTTAGCTAATTACTGATGGGAAGGAAAGCAAAGAAAGAGTCCGACTTGTTAAGCATATTCAGCTGGGAAACAGTGGCCTGTTTGCTTCACCAGGAATCTACATCTTGACACTCCAAGGAATCACAGTATTGTCCCTCTAAGGGGTTAACCTCCCCACCCTCCCACCCTCCAGTACAGGATTCGGGGTCCGGGGGATCAGGGAGAGATAAGATCATGCTCAATAAAGTCAAAATGGTGCAGGGGAAGGTACTTAACCACAGAGGTGTTAACATAAAAACATTCAAACCTGTAAAGAATTTTTGTGAGTTTATTTGAGCCAAACTGTCGACAATTGCCGGGAAGCAGAATCTCAACGGACTGGGATAATGCTCCAGAGTGGCAGTCGCCAACCACTGGTCCACGGACCACTAGTGGTCCATGAGGTCCAAAAGGTTGACGACTGCTGCTCCAGAGAATGGTGTTTTCACCTTGTTTTATACCGTACATCAAAGGAGGAGTGGGTTACATGAAATCCATTGGTGATAAATTAGGGAGGCAGGAGAAAGCAAACGGGGGAGGACTTCTGGGATTGGATTAAAAGTAAAATGATAGACATATTACTTAGGTGGGTACAGGATAGTTAACAGTCAACAATTAACATGATAACAATAACAATGAAGGAATTTATGGTTTCCTGTCCTGGTGCCCAGGGGTGAGGGTAGTAGGGGAAGTGAAGGTACATTTCATAAGTATGTTATCTCAGATGCAAAAAGACAATAGGCTCAGTTAAGGTAAAAACTGACCTCCTCAGGGAAAATACTGGACTTGGACATGGTTACCCATCATAACCGCTTTTAGTTGAAGTTTTAATTTCAGACCATCCTTTAGGTCTTTAAGTTTGCAAGACTGCCATGCAGGCCTTCCCTGAGCTTGTCAGGTTAGCATGCGGCCTTTTTTTTTTTTTTTTTTTTTTTTTTTTCCATCCACAGAGGACTGTCAGTCTCATCTAGGAAAAAAGATTTTTGGGGAAACCAAGATGGCGGCATAAGGTATACACCTGTACGTGCTGCCTCTCACAACCATACCAAAACTACAACTAAAAGACAAAACGACTATCACCCAGAACCACGGGAAAGCTGGCTGAGTAGAATTTCTACAACTAGAAGGGAAGAAAAAAGCTCATTGAGACTGTGTAGGAGGTGCAGAGCCGTGGAAAAGCAGAGGTACGGAGGTGCGCGAATCAGGCTGGCGACTGGATGCGCTGTTTTTTTCAATTGGAAGGGAGATACAAGCTCCTGACTGCTCTGAACTCCAGTTTCCGGCGAGACTCTGGGGACCCAGACTCCTACGGGGAGAAACTGGACTGTCTGTCATTGGGTCAGAAAGTGAGGGTGGCTTTCTCGCAGAGGTGCACACCGGAATGATTGTTTACTGCGCTGGGGTGCGGGACACGGAAACGCGGAAAAGCGGAGACACGGAAACTCGGAGATGCAGATGGCTGACTGGCAGCCATCGCTGGTTGCCACGCCCTAGTGATTCACTGAGACCCCGCCCCAACCAATTTACAAACCCACACAAGCTGTGCGCAGTGGCTTTTGCATATGAATAGCCTGCCCTTTCACAGCTTAACCTAACAAACTGCAGCTGGGTCAGACAGCTCCAAAACTTCCAAACCCCAAACAAAGAGGAGAAATCTGCAGATATCGCTGTAGTTCCTGCTGGGTGGCCTCAGAGAGTAGCTGACTTGAACCTCCTTGAAGATCCAGGAGCCAGTGTACCTAGTGGTCAGTGTGAGACGACAACAGATTTCAACTCCTCACATCCATAAGCGACATACTCAAGAGGCAGACTCAGTGAGCACCAAAGCCCCACTGAAGCAAGTCCTGCCCCATAAGCGTGTCTCCAGCACAGCAGTTCTTCCATTATAGACAAAGCTGATTCTCACAGCCAATTGGCCTGGAGGTCAATTCCTCCCAGTGTACCAACGGCAATCAAGGCTTAACTACAACAAGACTGTGCACACAGCCCACAAAGGGGTGCACCAAGAGGGTCCACCTCAGGTGATTGGGGAGGCTGAGCCACTGGGCCCTATAGGTCACCTACCAGACAAAGCCATTCCATCAACACAGGGAAGCAGCCAAAATGCGGAGACAAAGAAAAATGTCACAAATGAAAGAAATGGAGGAAAGCAAACTACTGGATATAGAGTTCACAACCACAGTTATAAGGTTACTCAAGAATCTTCTAAAACCACCGAGAAACTTAGTGAAACCTCCGAGGAACTTAGTGAGACCTTCAAGGATCTTAATGAGAATGCCAAAAAAAAAAAAAAAAAATGGAAAAGGACCAGTCAGAAATTAAGCATACACTGTCTGAAATAAAGAATAATATACAAAAATCCAACAGTAGACTAGAGGACCCCAAGAATCAAACCAAAGATTTGAAATATGAGGAAGCAAAAAGCACCCAACCAGAAAAACAAAAAGAAAAAAGAATTTAAAAATATGAAGATAGTGTAAGGAGCCTCTGGGACAACTTCAAGCGTACCAACATCCGAATTATGGGGGTCCCAGAAGAAGAGAGAGAGCAAGATACTGAAAATCTATTTGAAGAAATAATGACAGAAAACTTCCCCCACCTGGTGAAAGAAACAGACTTACGAGTCCAGGAAGCGCACAGAACCCCAAACAAAAGGAATCCAAAGAGGACCACACCAAGACACATCATAATTAAAATGCCAAGGGCAAAAGACAAAGAGAGAATCTTGAAAGCAGCAAGAGAAAAACAATTAGTGACCTACAAGGGAGTACCCATACGACTGTCAGCTGATTTCTCAACAGAAACTATGCAGGCCAGAAGGGAGTGGCAAGAAATATTCAAAGTGATGAATAGCAAGAACCTACAACCAAGATTTACTCTACCCAGCAAAGCTATCATTTAGAATTGAGGGTCAGATAAAGAACTTCACAGATAAGAAAAAGCTAAAGGAGTTCATCACCACCAAACCAGTATTATATGAAATGCTGAAGGGTATTCTTTAAGAAGAGGAAGAAGAAGAAAAAGGTAAAGATAAAAATTATGACCAACAAAGTGACAACAAATACATATCTATCAACAAGTGAATCTAAAAATCAAGTCAATAAAAAAATCTGATGAACAGAATAAACTGGTGAATATAATAGAATCAGGGGCATAGAAAGGGAGTGGACTGACAATTCTCAGGGGAAGGGGGTGTGGGGGGTGAGGGAAGAGATTGGACAAAAATCTTACACCTATGGATGAGGACAGTGGTGGGGGGTAAGGGCATGGGGTGGGTGGGGGGAATCAGTTGGAGGGGAGCTATGGGGGGAAAAAAGGAATATCTGTAATAATCTGAACAATAAAGATTTATTAAAAAAAAAAAAAAAGATTGTTGGCTAGGGAGTGGACTCCAATGCAAGGCCGTGAAAACTCGAGACGCTAATTGTGAAAAAGCTCCTGGTTAAAACCCAGGGGAACAAAGAGCACTCTTGTTCTCACTCTCACTCTCACTCACTCTCTTGCTCTTTCTCCCTCACGGGCCACATATTCTCACCTACCTGGGAAATCGCAAACATTGGGGTCTCGTGGCCACCTGGGGCCCAAGGAAGACTGTGTGGTTCCAAAACAATGTGAAGCAAAAACTCTGGACAGTGGCTTTTATTTTGGCCCTGCTGAAGACACAGTTGGACTTTTTCCATGGTGAGACAGGGAGAGATGAGACATTGGAAACCCACCTCCAATAATATAAGTTAGACACCCTTAAAGGAAGAACAAACAAAGGGGCCAGAGAATAACCCTTAAGCATAAAGCCCCAGGACCGTGAGGTTCTGACCCTCATCAAATACACCTACATCTCAGTTGTGTTTCAGCTCCAGGTCCAGACAAGCAGCAAAACCAGACAAGCAACCCCATGGCTGACATCAGGATCAGCTACATTGACTAATGACCCCCTACCTAGGTGCTGACCAATCAGTGGAGACCACAACCCTGAAAGAACACAAGGAAAGCAGATGAATATTCTATTGAGATCCTCTCCTGGGGCCTCCCCTAGAATCCCACCCTTAAAAGCCTTCAGGAAAGAGGATCCAGTGCTCTCTCCCTCCTGGAGCAAGCAGGTGCTTTTCCTTTCTGCCTCTTCTTCCCCTAGGCCCATCACCTTTCCCTTTCTCTCTCCTAGGCTCCAAGGGCCCTTCTTTTGCCTCAGTAACATGTTTCCTGAACCCATTTCTTCTACCTCTATGTCTTTCTAAATAAACTTATTCTTGTAGTTTGAATCTTGACTCTGATTCATTTCTTAACCAGAATTCAAGTATAGAGCTGCTAAACCAAGGTCTGGTCTGACTCAACCAGTCTAACACCTGGTGCCATTTTGCCACCAAGATCTTTACCTTTTTCACCCATCCCCTCAACCCCACTCCCATCTGGCAAAATTCTATGTATCTATGAGTCTGTTTTGCAAGAACAGAGGAAGGCTTCTCCTTTTCTTTGTTGTGGCCTTTCACAATTTATGAGAAGCACCTGGTTAATTAAACCACAATATTGTTAGCTCTGTTAGGGTCTGGAAGGAGAAATAGAATAGTAGAGACTAGCTATAGTTATAAGAAACTAGAGGACTGGTGAATGAAAATTCATGCACTCGGTAGCGGGGGGCAGGGTCCCTCAGACCAGCCTGTGCCCTCTTGCAGTCTGGGGCCCCTCAGGGGATCTCCACCTGCTGGCTTAGGCCCACTCCCTGGGGAATCGGGCCTAAGCTGGCAGTCAGACATCCCTCTGGCAGCCCGGGAGCCCTCGGGGAATGTCCACCTGCCAGCTTAGGCCCACTTCCCCCTTTAGTCGGACATTCTTAGTGCTGCTGTGGAGGCGGGAAAGGCTCCCGCCACTGCCACTGCGCTGGCCAGCCGTGAGCCGGCTTCTGGCTGAGCGGCGCTCCCCTGTGGAAGCACACTGACCATCAGGGGCAGCTCTTGTGTTGAGCGTCTGCCCCCTAGTGGTCAGTGCGCATCATAGCGACCAGTTGTTTCCAGTAGATCCGCTGTTAGGGTCAATTTGCATATTACCCTTTTATTATATAAGATAATAATCATGCTCTGTTAATTGTGATTATTTTGTTCTGATTAAAGAAAGCACATTCTAACCTGGCTGGGAGTTAACCTGGAACTGCAGCCCATCCTCCACATCCAAGAGCTGCCTATTATCATGGAAAGATTAACAACCTTGTGGAAACCAGAGGAACCAGCCCTTTGCAAACTCCCAGCCCTTTGCAAACTCCCAGCCCGAAGTGCCTTTAATCTGTAATCATTATACCCATTTTGATTCCTTTTACCTACATCCCCATACCTGCATAAACATTTTTATTTTGTTTACCCACTCTTATTCCTTTTGCCTACTTCCATGTCAGGACCAAGAGGTTCTGACCCCACATCAAATACATCTAGACCTCAGTTGTGTTTCAGTTCCAAGACCAGAAAAGCAGCAAAACCAGACAAGCGATCCCATGACTGACATCAGTTGGACTTTTTCCATGGCGAGAAAGAGAGAGATGGGACATTGGAAACCCATGCCCCTCTGCCCTGGTGCTGACCAATCAGTGGATACCACAACCCTGATGTCTTTGTCCTTCTATCCCATATAAGCAGCTGGCTTATGGGGAGGTGCAAAGCAGACTTTTGTGGGTGAACTGCTGCTCTCCCATGCTGCCAGCATTATTAGAATAAATGCTCATACATGATTCAATCCTGTCTCTGCTTAATTGGCTCAAGTAGTGACAGGCAGCCTAGATCTATCTGTTCCTCTGATTCAAACAGCCCCTCTGTTCAAACTGTAAGACAAAATAAGGTACTCTCAAGGCTACATTCTTACATGCCCCTCCTCCCTACTGTTTTCACAACTCAGGGATAATTCGCACCAAGGAGTCTCCAGTTAGTAGAAAGTCCCTTCCCCCATCCTATTCGAACAAGCCTCTTTTGAACTCCTCATAACTTTTGCTCTAAGCATGTTTTACAGGCTTGGGAAAAATACTGGTAAGACACCTCCCTAGGACATCTGCTGGACTGTCTCCTGGAAAGCAAACAAGCTGTGACTTTTCAAGACAGCCCCTGGTATCTACTCAAACACAACTGTCCCTTCCTTCCTTGTTGCTTGGCAGCAGTCACTGCTTAAAAGACCAGGCCATCCTTTGTTTCCTTCCCTGTATTCACTAGAAATACTTGGCCCTTTCCGCTCTTGGAAAGTAAAATAAACTTCCTCTTTGCATCTCTTCTTTTAGTTGTGAATTCTTTCACAGCCTGTGTCGCCAGCCAAATCCTAACATTTTCCTGTTCTGCTTGTTCATTTATTTTGGTTTTTAGATTTAATTGTTGATAGATATATATTTATTGCCATTTTTATAGATCTAGTTCTTCTTCTTCTTCTTCTTCTTCTTCTTCTTCTTCTTCTTCTTCTTCTTCTTTTTTTTCTTCTTCTTCTTCTTCTAATACCCTTCAACATTTCATGTAATGCGGGTTTGGTGGTGGCAACTCCTTTAGCTTTTTCTTATCTGTGAAGTTCTTTATCTGACCTTCAATTCTAAATGATAGCTTTGCTGGGTAGAGTAATCTTGATTGTAGTTCCTCACTGTTCATCACTTTGAATATTTCTTGCCACTCCCTTCTGGCCTGCAAAGTTTCTGTTGAGAAATCAGCTGACAGTCATATGGGCATTCCTTTGTAGGTAACTAACTACTTTTCTCTTGCAGCTTTTAAGATTCTCTCTTTGTCTTTTATGTTAGATTTGATGGAGCAATTGAGTTGATACCCTTCCCCCAGGAACTGGCTTTTCAGGTCTTTTCACTATGGACAGTCCCTTTGCAGAAGACCACTTTTCACTTGCGGTGACCACATTCCATTCTCTCCCCTCCGGGTATGCATGAAGAAGTCTCCGCCCAGAAAAATCCTGCCAAATGTCCTTTAAAAGCTGCTGACTCCCCTCACTGGGTGCAGGAGCTATCCAGGCTCAGCCACCTGGTGTGTGGATGATCGAATAAATTCCTAATCTTTCACCACTCTGGCCTCGTGTGTTCCTACTTCGGCGACCTAACATTTGGTGTCAAAACCCAGGAGGGTTCCACGGGGATGGGGAGCCATCGTTCCAGCTTCAGTCACCCTGAGTTTGCTACTCAGAGAGCAGTAGGCAGCAGCATCTTGTCCGGGGCTTACCTCCGAATGCCACTCGGGTGACTCCATTGCCAGCCTCGATCAGGCCTCCCTCCCTTATGTGGTCCCCCGCAGCCAGCCAAGGAGGACGCTGGACCAGGAATTTCTCCTTTTCCATTGCTGACCCTCCATCCCACACCGGCCAATCTTCTCTAGGTGAGTGATGTTCCACAATTCCCCTCGTCTCGGGTCTTCTGCCCACTCTCTATCTGACTTCTGAGAAGTCTCTCACCTCAAAAGTCCTAGCACTAGGCCAGAAGACTCCTCAGCCATTTGGCTTTGGGTCCTTCTGGATTGGGGACACCCAGTCCAGAGGGTCACCTCTCGTTTCTCGTGGCGATTTATTTAGCATCAGGGATGCCTGCCCTAAACAGTCACCTTTGGATTTGTGGTCTGTCACTCACCCCTCCCCTCTTGGGTCACTTTTACTCTCCTCATCATGGGGAACACTTCCTCTGCACCCCTCAAAACGACGCCTCCTGGCTGTCTTCTTAAAAATCTCGATCACCTCAGACTCACAGGGGAGATCAGGCCCATGGGCCTTATTTTCTTTTGTAACACTGTTTGGCCACAACATAACCTAGGTAGTAAGTCTCAATGGCCTGAAAACAACACTTTCAATTTTAACACACTGAGCAATTTACATAATTTCTGTCACTGCAATGGAAAATGGTCAGAGATTCCCCACGTCCAGGCCTTTTGCACCCTTAAGTCCCAATCCTCTCTCTCAGTCCTGTTCTACCCATCAGATCTTTTTCCTTCACACAAAACATCTTACCCCTAACAATTCTGATTCTGAATCTACTCTTGACCCAGCAGACCAGCAACCTCCACCCCCTCATACATCCTCTCCCTCACCTACAGTAGTAGATTTCCAAAACCCAGATCCTCCTTACCAGCAGCCGCCTTCTCCCCAGTCCCTGAGAGCCCAAATCCTGAGAACATGAGCTCCAAAACAGCCTTTCCATCTAACATTCATTCTCAGGCCACCCAAAGACTGCCTTCCTCAACAGCCTCTTCTATTCCCGCGTCTATTCCTGCCTCCTGAGGGAGGCAGCAGGAACTGAGGGCATAGTCTGAGTCCATGTCCCATTCTCTATGTCCAGCCTCACACAGATTGAGAGGCATCTCAGGTTTTTTTCCACTGACCCGATCCCCTTTACTAAGCAGCCTGACCCAGCCCTATGTCCTGACTTGGCATGACATCTATGTCCTCCTGTCCTCCTCTGTAGAAATTTACCACCTTAGACCCCACCTCCCCAGAGGGAGCCCTTCTTCTAAACACCCATTTTATATCCCAATAAACCCCCAGCATATGCCACAAACTTCAAAAAATAGATACAGTTCCACAAACCCCTCAAAAAGACCTTGTTAACCTGACCTTTAAGGTCTTTAATAATAGAGACAAGGAGACCCAAAGGCGAGATCAGGCCAAGGCTGAGGCCTTCTAGCTCCTAGCCACCACTCTCATGAACCCTAAACAAAGTGCTGGTCCTCCAACTGCAGGTAAGTCAGAGGCTAAGACCCTCCGGGCCCGTGCTTCAAATGAAGCAAGGAAAGACACTGAGCCAAGTCCTGCTCAAACCCAAGACCCCCGCCTGGGCCCTGCCCAAGGTGCGGAAGGGAAGGCCACTGGAAATCAGATTGGAGTCTGGCCCCTCCGGGTTGGACCTCAGCCTGTCCAGCAGGCCACCCTCTGGATCTGGTTTGGAGCTCCCAGACCTCCTGGGACTGGCCACCAAAGAAGCTGCCCAGGCCCTGACAGGGCCCCACAGATTTACATCACCAGGACAGAGCCACGGGTAATGACTGTGGTGGCAGGTAAGCCGATCTCCTTTTTAATTGACACTGGGGCCACTTATTCTGCCCTCCCCAAGTTGGCTTGGACCCTTGATCCCTCCTCAGTCTCTATTATGGGTATTGATGGATTAGTGTCACAGCCATTAGCCACCTCACCTCTATACTGCATCTTACTAAATTCCCCCATTCACTCTTTTCTCATTCTACCTCGGTGCCCGGCCAGGGCTACCATGTATCCCCTCATAAAGCCCAGTTGTCCCAAATCACAGTCACCTACCTCAGTTTCACTCTCTCACCCCACAAGGCCGAGCCATTCCTTGGACTGTAAATGCCTTATCTCCTTATCTCTTCTAAGACTGTCCCCTCCTCTGGACAAGAATTTTTCTCCTTTCTCTGGCTCACTGGGTACTCTCACCTCCAGGTTCACAACTTTACTCTTCTTGCAAAGCTCCGCTATGACATGACATGGCGAAGGGACCCCCTCACTGAGCCTTTAGATCCCAAGGCCCCTTTAATGCTCTGAAAAATGTCAATCTAAGAAATGTTGGCTGTTTATTTTTTATCATTGAAAATTTAAGGTTTCTAAGAGTGAAGAATCCTAATACATTTTAAAGAAAAAAGAAAGAATATTAGAGTAGAAATACTTAATGGAAGGTCTGAAGGATGGTTATGCATTTTTGAAGGCCATAAAAGGAAGGTTTGAAGGCTAATTTGAAAGTGTGAAATTTGTGAAGGTTGTGTATGTGATGAGAAGGAAAAGAAAAATGTTGAAAGAAAGAAAGAAGTTCTAAAGTTAACTATTTACAAGAATTGTAAAAGGGCCATTGTACTCTGAGCAAGTAAGTGAGGTTTCAGTCTCCAAGCCTGGCAGGACAAGGTTGCTGGATACTTCTTAAGCTAAACCAGAAGATTCAGAAAAACAGCAAGGATTAAGGTTCAGTAAAAATAAGAAGTTAAGCCAGCGAGTGGCAGATTATAACCTCAGGAAATTTAAAGTACTAAATTTGGCTGGTCTGAGTGTAGTGTCTTACTTCCTATCCAACCATCCAGGACCCTGGCTTCCACTGCTCCTTTTCTTCCCTTTCTCTTTCCCTTGGATAACAGCCCATTCTAACATTCCCTCCCACTTACACTGCAATAAAATGTCAACCACTCATCTGTCACCCCTTATTGGTAGTGCCATGGTGACTACCTTCTCAGCTTGGAGCTTGGAACCGGGAAAGGGAATCTCATACCCTTTAGTCCACCTCTTCTCCTTACACCTTTCAGCTTGTCTCCATGATCAGGGGTTTTTCTTCCTCTGTGGGGAAAACACATGCATCTGTCTCCCCATCAGCTGGACAGGTACCTGTACTCTCGTCTATCTCTCACCCAATGTAGATGTAGCCCCCCAATAATCAGTCTTTACCTGTCCTGGTAACCCATCATATCTGACCCAAAAGAGGAGTCCAGATAATCCCTCTCCTCATAACCCTGGGCATCACAGCAGAGGTTGAAATTGCCATAGGGGGCCTAGCCACTGCTCTACCTATTTTGAAACCCTGTCTCAGGACCTACAAGAAACAGGTGGATGCCCAGCAAGGGGCAAAACTGGGAAAACAAGAACCTCACCCCCAGGGTAACCTATTCTCCCCTTTCATATCACTAGTGAGGCAACTGAGACCCCTACACTTTTCCCCCCTAAAAATAACATCTAGGTCTCAGTTGTATTTCAGCTCCAGGCCCAGAAAAGCAGCAAAAACCAGACAAGTGACATTGTGGCAGCCTCAGGACCAGCTTTAACCTCCCAAGTCACTCAACAGGATCCGAGCCTTCACCAACCAGTCTCTCGGGGAGATCATGCTGCTACACTCCTTGTCCAGCCAACTACTATCAAAATCCATTCCCCTGTGATCTCGACATCCTGACTCAGCAGGAAGTAATTACAGAAGATATGACCTTCGTCCCTATTCCATAAAACAAAAAGGCTGGAATGTTAGGTTTGATGGAGCAATTGAGTTGATACCCTTCCCCCAGGAACTGGCTTTTCAGGTCATTTCACTATGGACAGTCCCTTTGCTGAAGACCACTTTTCACTTGCGGTGACCACATTCCATTCTCTCCCCTCCAGGTATGCATAAAGAAGTCTCTGCCCAGAAAAATCCTGCCAAATGTCCTTTAAAAGCCGCTGACTCCCCTCACTGGGTGCAGGAGCCATCCAGGCTCAGCCACCTGGTGTACGGATGATCGAATAAATTCCTAATCCTTCACCACTCTGGCCTCGTGTGTTCCTCCTTCGGCGACCTAACATTTACCTTTGGTATTTTTTTTTTTTTAAGTTCTAAACAGCATTTATTACCTTGGTCTTGTTGCTGTTCCTTCACATTAACTGGTTTTCCGTCTTCCCTCCCTCTTCCCACAGTTTGGCTACACAGTGCATTCTTGAACTGTTAGCTCACAGCAGCAATATGCTTATTCCACATCTCTAACACCATTCATTCTCAGGGTTAAAGATCTGGTCCACAAACCCTTCTGTGTAGGAAGTTCAATGCTTGCGAAAGAATTTGTAATAAATCAGGTCTTCCAGGATGGCTATCTCCAGTAATATAACAATGGAAAGCAGCAACTTGTTAGTTGTCATTTCTCTGGACATTGACCAGATAATCTTTGGCTCAAGTTTTCATTTGTGTTTACCACTCTATTTTTGGTGTGTTCCAACTGGTTACTTTACTCTCCCAGCTCTTCTATAATTTATGAGCCAATCTGGTCAGTCTCTGTGGCAATCTGATGAGAATGCTCAATACTCTGGGTGGCCTGGTTCAGGCTGTTAGTGCCTTGCAAAAGCAACACCCTCTTAGACTGTAGCTGATTCATGTGCTCATTCTCTACAGTGTATGTGCCATATTTCATGTCTCCTAGGCCTCCAGATGTGGCTGTCAAAGGTGTCCTTCTCACTTCCCAGTAGAGTTTGGCAAGTTCCTTCCAGTAGTTTCGAAGCTTAGACATCATAGGGTTATGAAAAGATAGAGGTGCATAATGTAGTTCCTCTTCCATCTCTGCCAATGTTTCATTTGCTTCCTATTGCTTTTCATCAAAATCTCTGATCAATTTCTTCTTCTCTTCTCTCTCTCTTCTCTTCTCTTCTCTTCTCTTCTCTTCTCTTCTCTTCTCTTCTCTTCTCTTCTCTTCTCTTCCTCCAGTCCCTAGAAGCCACTCCAGCACCCCTCATAGGTCTTTAGGGAGGCTGCAGAAGATCTCCTGAAGTTTCTTAAAATGCTCCCAGGAGGTGGCTGAGGTGGCCATGGCACAGGCCTTGATCAAGCAGTGGCTGCCTAGATTCTGGGACCTGGGGCCTGCTCCTACCCCTGTGGTTAGCTGCCCAGCCCTGCAGGCATCAGGGCAACCAACACCTTGGCTGCCCAGGTGTTAATTAGGATGTGTCTTGGTGTGGACCTCTTTGGGTTCCTCTTGTTTGTGATTCTCTGTGCTTCCTGGACTTGTAAGTTTATTTCTTTCTCCAGGTAGGGGAAGTTTTCTGTCATTATTTCTTCAAGTAGGTTTCAATTTTTTGCTCCATCTCTTCTCCTTCTGGCACCCCTATTATGCAAATGTTGGTACGCTTCAAGTTGTCCCAGAGGCTCTTTACACTATCTTCATATTTTTGGATTCTTTTTTCTTTTTGCTCGCTTTTCTGATTATGTGTTTTATGGTTCCTCATATTCTAAACTAGAGGCCCGGTGCATGAGATTCGTGCTCTGTGTTGGCGGAGGCGGGGGCGTCCCTCAGCCTGGCCTGTGCCCTCTCACAGTCCGGGACCTATTGGGGGATGTCTGCCTGTCGGCAGTCAGACATCCCTCTCGCAGACGGGGCTCTTGCAGTCCAGGACCCTCCACTCCTTACCGCCCACCTGCAGTGGAAGTGGGAGAGACTCCTCCCACTGCCTCTGATGCCAACCATGAGCCTGGCTTCTGGCTGAGTGGCGCTCCCCCTGTGGGAGCACACTGACCACCAGGGGGCAGTTCCTGCATTGAGCATCTGCCCCCTGGTGGTCAGTGCGCATCATAACAACCAGTCAGTCCACCGTTCAGTCAATTTGCATATTACACTTTTATTATATGGGATTGCTGATTTTTTTCTTGGCATCATCTACTCTACTGCTGATTCCTTATAAATTATTCTTCATTCCAGTTATTATATCCTTCATTTCTGACTGGTTCCTTTTTATGGCGTTTATGTTCTTTTTCATGTTGTTGAAGTTCTCACTAAGTTTTTTGAGCATCCTTAAACCATTCTTTTGAACTCTGTATCTGGTAGTTTGCCTCCATTTCATTTAGTTCTTTTTCTGGAAATTTTTCCTGTTCTTCCATTTGTGACACGTTTATTTGCCTCTGCATTTTGACTGCTTCTCTATGTTTGTTTCTCTGTGTTGGGTAGCGCTGCAACATCTCTCGGACTTGGTAGGATGACCTTGTGTAGCAGGATGACCTTGTAGGATGACCTTGTGTAGTAGGATGACCTTGTGTAGCAGGATGACCTTGTAGGATGACCTTGTGTAGCAGGATGACCTTGTAGGATGACCTTGTGTAGCAGGCGTCCTGAAGAGCCCAGTGGCACAGCCGCCCCAGTCACTGAGCTGGGTGCTCCAGGTGTGCTCCTGTGCGGCCTTGATTGCTGTTGGCATCACTGGGGGGTTGAGCCCCATGCCAATTGGCTGTGAGGACCAGCTGCAACTATAGCAGAGAAGCTGCTGTGCAAGAGACAACCCTGTGGAGCACCACTCGCTTCGATGGGCTTTGGTGCTCACCAAGTCGGCCCCTAAGTTTGTCGCTTGTGGAGGTGGTAGGGTTATAATCTGGCATGGTCTGCAGCTGTCCCACGGGGTACCCTGACTCCCAAGAAGTGCCAAGTCAGTCACTCGACACAAGCTACAGAGTGATCTGCAGATGGCTGAGGTCGGAGGTGTCTAGGAGAGGCCAAGCTGCAAATCAAGGCTGGCTGTCATTACTCAGACTCACTCCCTCTGAGCTTGTGTAGTAGGTGTTCTGAGGTGGTGGGGCAGCAACTTGAATGGAACCAAAATCATATGGAGAGGAACTTCTGGTCTGGCTTCTGGGCAAGAGCTTGGGGATAGCTTTCTGCCAGATAAAAGTACTGGCAGAGGCCATTATTCCTTTTCTGAGACCTGCCTCCTCCCAGAGCCAGCAGGCAGGCCATATCTGAGTCTTCATTAACTTGGCTCACACTCTTAAGCCTGCCCTGAAACCCCACTGCACCCAACTTTCAGGCCCACCCAAGCTGTTTCAAATTACTTTTTTATATATACAAATGGCCTCCCTTGCTTCATGCTTCAGACTTTCCTAAAATCTCTGAAACATTCAGCATCTGGCCTCCAAGTACCTCAAACCTCTTGCTAAGTGGCCACACTATTTTTTTATTGAATTTATTGGGATGACACTGGGTAGCAGATTTAAGGTGCACAATTCCACAACACAGCAGCTGTACACCGTCTTAGGCCACACTATTTCTTTTTTTTAATTAAATTTAAAAATTTTTAATTGATTTGAAAGAGGAAGGGGGGAGGAAGGGACAGAGAGAGAGAGAGAGAGAGAGAGAGAGAGAGAGAGAGAGAGAGAGACATGGATTTGTTGTACCACTTATTTATGCATTAGTTAGTTGTTTTTTGTATGTGCCCTGACTGGGGATCAAACCCAAAACCTTGGTGTATCAGGACAATGTTCTAACCACCTGAGACACCCAGCTAGGACCTGTTGATCTTTTCTACAAACCAACTTTTGATTTAGTTTATTGTTTTTCTGTTCTCCATTTCATATATCTCTGCTCTAATAATTATTTGTTCTTTTTGCTGTCTTTGGATTTAGTTTGCTCTTCTATTTTAGTTTTGTTGTTGTTGTTAATTCTCACCCAAGGGTATTTTGTCCATTGATTTTTTTAGGGAGTGGAAGGGAGGGAGGGGGAGAGCGAGAGCGAGAGCAAGAGAGCGAGAGCGAGAGAGAGAGAGAGAGAGAGAGAGAGAGAGAGAGAGAGAGAGAGGGAGAGAGAAAGGGAGAGAGAGAAAGATCAATGTGAGAGAGACACATCGATTGGTTGCCTCCTGCAAGTACCCCGATGGGGCCAGTGATCAAACCTGCAACCCACATATGTGTCCTTGGCCCTTTGGTGCATAGGCCAATGTTCTAATCACTGAGCAACACTAGCCAGCCTTTTTTTTTTTTTAGTTCTTTAAGGTGTAAAGTTAAGTTGTGATTTGGGAATCTTCCTTTTTTTTAAATAAAGGCATTTACAGCTATAAAGTTCCCTCTCAACACTTTCACTGCATCCTATAAGTTTTTGTTTTCATTCATTTAAAAGTATTTTCTAATTACACTTGTGAATTCTTCTTTGACCCATAAGATGTTTAAATGTGTTTTAATTTTCACATATTTGCTATTTTTCCAGTTTTTCTTCTGTTAACTGATTTCTAGCTTCATTCCATTGAGGTCAGAGGGGATACTTTGTATGATTTCAATTTTTTTTTATGGTCTTCTTCTTCCTCTTCCTCTTCCTCTTCCTCCTCTTCCTCTTCCTCTTCCTCTTCCTCTTCCTCTTCCTCTTCTTCTTCTTCTTCTTCTTCTTCTTCTTCTTTCTTCTTTCTTCTTTCTTCTTCTGGTTAATCTTCACCCGAGGATATTTTTCCATTGATTTTTTTAGGGAGAGTGGAAGAGAGAGGAAAGACAGAAACATTGAAGTGAGAGAAACACATCAGTTGGTTGCCTTCGACCAGGGCGAGGGCCCTAGGAGTCTGCAACCAAGGTACGTGACATTGACTGGGATCGAACCTGGGACCCTTTGGTCCGCAGGCCAACACATCTATCCACTGAGCCAAACTGGCTAGAGCTTATTTCAATTATCTTAAATTTACTGCAAATCACTTTGTGACCTAACATATGAAATATGTTGGAGTATGTTCCATTGACATTTAAAAATATGTATTCTATTGTTATTGTGTGAAATGTTCTACATATGTATTTTATGTCTCATTGGTTTACATGGCCTGTTTCCTTATTCTCCTTCCTAGTTTTTCTGTCTGAGAACTATTAAAAGTGGGTTCTGAAGTCTCCAACTATTATTGTAGAACAATCTATTTCTCCCTTCATTTCTATCAATTTTTGCTTCATATATTTTGGGGCTCTCTTGCAACAATTAAAAAAAATTTTTTTTTATTGACCTTAGAGAGAGAGGAAGGGTGAGGAATAGAGAGATAGAAACATCAATGAGATTAATTGGCTGCCTCCTGCACACTCCTACTGGGGATCAAGCCCATGTGTCCTGACAGGGAATTGAATCAGTGACCTCTTGGTTCATGGGTTTGATATTAGAATAGTCTTCTCTGCTGTCTTTTGGTTATTATTTGCATGGAATGTCTTTTTTCCATCCTTTCTCATTCAACCTATATGTATATTTAGACCAAAGGTGAATTTCCTCTAGATTATAGATAGATGGATCATGGTGTTTTTAAATGAAAGGAAGAATCATATTCTCTCACTTTAAATCAAAAGCTAGAAATAATTAAGCTGAGCAAGGAAGACATGTCAAAAGTTGAGATAGGCTACAAGCTAGGTCTTTTATGCCAAACAGTTAGCCAAGTTCTGAATGCAAAGAAAAAGTTGTTGAAGGTTATTAAAATTGCTACTCCTGTGAACACAAAAATGATAAGCAAAATAGCCTTATTGCTGATAAGGAGAAAGTTTTAGTGGTCTAGATAGAAGTTCAAAGTAGCTACAACATTGAAAAAAGTTCTGCTGTTGGTAAAATGCTATCAATTAGCATCACATGCTACAGAGAAATTGTTCATGAAAGGAAGAATCAACCCATGCAGCAAACTTCATTGGTGTTTTATCTATATGTATAAAAGCCAAGCTACCAGAATGACTGGTCGCTATGACATGCACTGTGCCTGGCCAACCCGCACGATGGGCACGGGGCCAGCTGGCCAACCTCCTGAGGCCCCTTTCCTCAACCGGCCCCGCCTTCAATTGGCCCCCTTACCCTGATTGGGGGCGGGGGCGGGACTGGCCAGCCAATCTCCTGTGGCCCCTCCCCCAGCCATCTGACCCCGATCGGCCTCCATTGGGGTGGACCAGCAGGACCCCACCCATGCACGAATTTGTGCACCAGGCCTCTAGTTTTAAGATATTGTCATAGCCACCCCAACCTTCAGCAACCACCACGCTGAGCAATCAGCAGCCATCAGTATTGAGGCAAGACCCTTCACAACCAACAAGATTACACTCACCTAGGGCTCAGATGACAATAAGCATTTTTTAAACAATATAAATTTTTTACAAATTTACAAACATTTTTTAGCAAAAGTTAAAAATATTTTTAACAAAAATTTTACATTTTTAGCAAAAGTGGTTTTTAATTAAGTTATGTACTTTTTTTAAAGACATAATGCTATCGCATACTTAATAGATTAGAGTATTATAATGAACTCCAGGGGATCACCACTTGGGGTGTTCTAGTCAAGAATGAGAAGTGGTCATCTTTTTGTTGTTGTTGATAATCCTCACCCGAAAATATTTTTTTCCATTGATTTTTAAAAATATATTTTTATTGGTTTCAGAGAGGAAGGGAGAGGGAGAAGTAGAAACATTAATGATGAGAGAGAATCCACTGTCCCCTACAAGCCCCCCCACTGGGGATTGAGCCCATTCATACCCAAACCTCTGTCTTACAGAAAGGAGGCTTAGTTATTGCTTATATACACTATCCAGTTAATTACACATTTTCTCCTTGGCAGTTGGTTAAACTTACTGTTGGGCTCCTGGTCAAGATCATCCCTTTACAGCTGCATCTGCAAAATACTGTGCTACATGTTAACATTTAGCAAGAATAGCATTGTCAGAACCACTCAGATTTGAGAACATTGTCCTATCTAATAATATAGTGTAACACAACCTTTATATGCACCGGGAAACCAAAAAATTCATGTGACTGGCTCTACTGTTGCAACAGGCCAATAAAGCAGGACACGTGGAATGAGGAAACTGAGATAGTTAAACAAACTGACAGAGCAATTTACAGCAGATACAGAAGGTCACCTCCCTAGAAATAACATCTAGGCCTCAGTTGTATTTCAGCTCAGACAAGCAGCAAAATCAGGTGGGTGACACCAGGGTAAGTTTTTATAACTGACCAACCAGTGAAGAACACAGCCCTGAAGGAGCACACCTAGGAAACTGATTAACATTCTGCTGAAAACCTTCCCTGAGACCTCCCCTATGATTCTTACCTTAGAGGAAGAGATTAAGCCTCAAGACAAAGGACCCAGCCTGTGCTCTCCCTCTGGGAAGCAGCCCCCACCCCCACCCCCGTTCCTTTTCCCTTTCCTTCCCCACAGGCAGGCATCTCCTAACCTAAACCCTAAAGGACCCCACCAGGCTTGCAACCAGGGAAGCAATGGGCAGCGGCCCTTTCCAGGCTAACCTCTGAACCTGATCCCAAGGCCCCCTTTTCTCTCTTTTCCAGAGAACGAGGGCAGCCTAGCCTAGGCCCTTCTGTTCCTTCTTCTATGCTAAGCCCTTTCTTGCTTTACTGTCCCCAGCTTTAATAAATGTTCCCTCATAATCACCTGGGCTCGTGTTGTGAAATCTTGACCGCACAATGTCAAGATCCCACACGCTACCGCTGGCCCTAGGCGCACCCCCACAGGCCAGGTTCCCTTTCTCGGAACACTGTGATACAGGCATTATTGTGGTGGTCCAGAGCCCAGCCTGCAACAGCACTGACGTATGCCGGTAGTCGGGTATAGATTCAAAACCTTTCTAGATATTTTCTATTCTCATTTTCTTCATATCTGGGAAATTTTATTCTTTCCCATTACTTCACCCTCTACTCAATGAATCTCCAGCCCTCACCTCTCTGGAAGAGCAGATTTGTATTTCTAACTACTTAGGAACACTGCCAGGAACTTCAAACTCAGGAGGTCTTAAACTAAATTCATCATCTTACCCTCCCTCCTTTCTTTTTCAGGAGGTCTTAAACTAAATTCATCATCTTACCCTCCTGTTTCCACAAATCCCAAACCTTTCCAAAATTTACTGGTTCCCAGCTCCAGGGAATCACCCTCATTTCTCAGTTCAAGGGCAGCACCATCCACACACTTTCCCCAAACTCCAGCTTTGGAGTAACCCCTCATTTGCTAAATCCCGCCAGAAAGATGAAACAAAAAACCCTAACCCTGGGCTGGTCGGGGAAAGAAAGCCCGCCTGCGCAGCCGCGACCTGGCCGCCCGAGCCGCGGGCCGGTGCGGGCGGGCCGGGGGCGGCGGGGGCGGGGCTCCGACGGCCGGGTCCGCCCCCGCCCCCCCCCCGCCCCCGCCCCCGCCCTCGGAGTCTCCAGCTGGGAAGCGCCCGGAGTCCGAACCCGGAGGTGCAGGCAGCGGCCGGGTCCTCTGGCAGGTGGCGGGCACCGCGGGGGAGTCTTGGTCCTCGGCGCCAGCCGGGTGCGCGGGCGGCGGGGACAGGACGCGGGGCGGGGGCGGGGGCGGGGCGGGGGTGCCCCGGCGCGCAGGCCCGGGTCTCCCGGAAGGAGCCTGTCGCCCTGGGGCACTGCGTGTCTTGTTTCCGACGTGCCAAAGGGCATATCTGTCTTCTGGAAGTTGGGTCACAAAGCAAGCTTTTGCCAAAAGTTCAGGATTTTGATGGATAGCCAAGGAACACCGTGAGTACCTGGGAAAGCCGCGCGTGATAGTAACATTTACCATCGGTTGAAGTTCAAAGTCGAAAACCTGGAAATGAGTTTAATGATCCTTCGGGGGCTGAGTCGTTAAATCTCAGTCTCTGGAAAAACAGGGCGCGGCCCCGTGTTCAGCCTTACGCTCTGGGTGGCAAAATGACGGTAAACATGAAGATCTGTGAAATGTGGCGTTAGAATGAAGGCCAAGTTCACTCCGAATGTGTGCGGGTTGCAGATCCTTTCCGTGCGCGGACTTGGTCGTGTATTCAGTGAGCACTCCTTAGTTCCGGTCTCTGTGCTCAGAGCTGTGACAGGCCTCTGGACATGGAGCAGCGCCAGAGTGGGGGCCTCTCTTTTCAGGGGTTCAGTAGTCTCATTAGGAAGGTGCAGAGTTGATGCTATTTGAGTCCACATACGCAAATAGTGCCAGAGGATGTTCTGTAATCCTTGGTTTTAATGGATGCGGGAGTTTTTAGTAAGCAAGCATTTATTGAGTGCCTACTGTGTGCCCTAGAGTATAGGTAAAAATCAACAAAGCACAGCCCTCGCATGGGATCTATTCTACTAGAGAAACTAAAAGTGTTAAGAGTGGTTAGGAGGATGTGTGTGACTACAGCTCCCCACTGAGGGCCGAGGGGAGGCTGCAGCCTGTCCTGGATCAGAGCCAAGGGTTCCAGGGAGTCTCCCAACTGCACCCACAATTTCTGGATAGAGTGGCCAGAATTTGTGAGAGAGAAGCTGAAAGTTTCCTAGGACTTATATATAAAAGTCCATGGTTTCACTATCACATAATGTTAATTTTTAATTAGAAATTAATGCATATATATGTATATGTATATGAGTATATATATATGTATATATATATATATATATATATATATATATATATATATCTCCTCAACCGAGGATATTAATCCTCACCCGAAGGTATTCTTTCTATTGATTTTGTTTGTTTGTTTTAGAGAGAGTGGAAGGGAGGGAGAGAAATATCAATGTGAGAGAGACACATCAACTGGTTGCCTCCCACAGGAGACCCAACTGGGGCAGGGATTGAACCTGCAACTCAGGTATGTGCTCTTGACTGGTAATTGAACCTTCAGTCCTTCCATACATGGGCTGATGCTCCAGCCACTGAGCCACACCACACTGGCCAGGCCACTTCTATATATTCTTTATTTATTGATTGAGTTAAGGGAGAGAGAGCAAGAGAGACATAGAGACATCGATTTGTTGTTTCACCTATTCATGCATTCGCTGGTTGATTCTTGTATGTGCCTTGACCTGGGATTGAACCTGCAACCTAGGTGGACCAGGAAGATGCTCTAACCAACTGAGCTACCCAACCAGGGCAATGCTTCTATATTTGATCTGTGACTAAAATCTGTCATGTTTTCCTTAAAATGTATATTATTCCTGGCCCGTGTGGCTCAGTGGTTGAGCATCGACCTATGAACCAAGAAGTCATAGTTCAATTCCCAGTCAGGGCACATGCCCAGGTTGAGGGCTTGATCCCGGGGGTGGGGGGGGGGGCGGTGAGGAGGGTTCATGATGGATCAATAATTCTCTCTCATCATTGATGTTCTATCTCTCCCTCCCTCTCCCTTCCTCTCTGAAATCAATAAAAAATATATATTTTTTAAAATCACATGTCTTAAAAAAACATGTATATTATGAATCTACTAGAGGCCCGGTGCACGAAATTCATGCACCGATTGGGGTTGACCCTCAGCCCAGCCTGTACCCTCTCCAATCTGGGACTCCTGGAGGGAAGTCGGACATCCCTCTCACTATCCAGGACTGCTGGCTCCCAACTGCTTGCCTGCCTGCCTTCCTGATTGCCCCTAACCACTTCTACCTGCCAGCCTGATCACCCCCTAACCACTCTGCTGCCAGCCTGTTTGCCCCCAACTTCCCTCCTCTGCCAGCCTGGTCACCCCTAACTGCCCTCTCCTGCAGGGTTGATCACCTCCAACTGTCCTCCCTTGCAGGCCTGGTCCCTCACAACTGCCCTCCCTTGCAGGCTGGGTGCCTCCCAACTGCCCTCTCCTGCTGGCCATCTTGTAGTGGCCATCTTGTGTCCACATGGGGGCAGGATCTTTGACCACATGGGGGCAGCTATATTGTATGTTGCAGTGATGAGCAATCTGCATATTACTCTTTTATTAGATAGGATAGAGGCCTGCAGGGGTGGGGGCCAGCTGGTTTGCCCTGAAGGGTGTCCCGGATCAGGTGGGGGTTCCCTTGGGGTGTGGGGCGGCCTGAGCGAGGGGCCTGTGGGGGTTTGCAGGCAGGCCACGCCCCCTGGCAATGCAAGCAGAGGCCCTGGTATCTGGAATTTATTTTCCTTCTACAATTGAAACTTTGTAGCCTGGAGCGGAGCCAAGCCTGGGGCTCCCTCCAAGGCCGGTAGCCATTTGTGTTGGGGTTATAATTGAAACTTTGTTGCCTTAAGCGGGTGGGCCCGGCCAGGGTGTGCGGAAAGCTTTGCTTCCCCTGTTGCCGGCGGCAACCCTGGCCTGCTCTCTCAAGCTCCATTCTGCCGCCATTTGTTTGAATTTGTTTACCTTCTATAATTGAAACTTTGTAGCTTGAGTGGAGGCTTAGGCCTGGCAAGGGGAGGCGGAAAGCTTGGCTTCCTCTGTTACCTAGGAAACCTTGCTCTCTGTGGCTATAGCCATCTTGGTTTGGGTTAATTTGCATACTCGCTCTGATTGGATGGTGGGCGTGGCTTGTGGGCATGGCTTGTGGGTGTGTCGGAGGTATGGTCAATTTGCATATTTGTCTATTATTAGATAGGATACCAAAGGATTTTTGGGTGTCATAATATCAGCCATAAAAGCGAAAAATTATTCTAAAACCATGATATACATATTGCAAACTCAAGTAATATCTAACTTTTGTGATTATAATATGATTGCAATATCTTTTTTTTTTTTAAATAATGCCCAACTTTCCCACAGTTTGCATGTAAAACAATTCTAAAGTCACTGTCATTTATATTCACTGAAAAGAAAATCCTTAAAAATTATGACTTGAAACTTCTTTTTCCAACAGGATGACTGTGGGAGTCTTTGCAAATTGTACTTTCTGTTTGAAAGTCAAGCACTTACCTGGTCAACAGAAGAAAAAGCTACAAACTGACATTAAGGAAAACGGTGGAAATGTTTCCGTTTTATTAAATCCACAGGTAAAATATCCTAAGAATTCTTCTATGATAGACCATTGTGCCTGAGCGGGGCGAGGGCATGGTGAGAAAAGTAAGTAGAGAAACTGGCAGCAGGGAAGTCAGTGGAGGCAGGGGAAGTGACATCTCCAATAGGGAATCGGCTGGAGAGCAGCAGAGGAGGGAAGACCACCCCATTCCATCTTCTCCTATTCCTGTGAGCTGTAGGACAATCCTATATGCCATGTAAACCTAATATTATTAGAGCACAGCCAACGACACCAAAAAAGTAATGTCAGACCAGCCAAATCTGTTCTCAAAGGATAATGTGCAGCATTTGCCAAAACACTCTATTCCCTCACCAATATGTCAGCACTGGAGTGATACCTGTAAGCGTGGTTCTTATAGGACAGAAAAAAACCCCATGCATTGTAAACTGATCTTTGTACTGCTTATTTAAAGGTGGAAGGAAGCTACCTTCTCTCTTGAAATGAACTGTAGAACTGACAGTTTAGATATAGAATTTCACAGCTGGATGAAATCTTGAAAATAACTAAGATCACCCTGCTCTGTTTTAACCACCTCATCATAAGAACTAAAAATTGAAATTCAAAGTTGTTAGGTGCCAGGCCTACAAGTACAGGCCCTGCCCCATACAGGCTCTTCCCTCTTTTTTGCTTGTTTATTTTAAATTTTATTTTATTGTTTAAGGTATTACAAATAATAGTCATATGTCTCCTTTTTTCCCCTCATTGACCTTCCCCCAGCGCCCCTAACCCACAAGTACTTGCCCTCATCTCCACCCCCACCCCCCAGGGTCTTGTGTCCATTGGTTATGCTTATATGCATGCATACAAGTCCTTCAGTTGATCTCTTACCTCCCCCAAATCCTCCCCTACCTTCCCGATCTAGTTTGGCAGTCTGTTCGATGCTTATTTGCCTCTGTCTATTTTTGTTCAACAGTTGGTAATATTCTTTATTATCCATAAATGAGTGAGGGCATGTGGTATTTATCTTTTACTGCCTGGCTAATGTCACTTAGCATAATGCTCTCCAATTCCATCCATGCTGTTGCAGATGGTAGGAGTTCCTTCCTTTTTACAGCAGCGTAGTATTCCATTGTGTAGATGTACCACAGTTTTCTAATCCACTCACCTGCTGATGGGCATTTAGGCTGTTTCCAAATCTTAGCTATGGTGAACTGTGCTGCTATGAACATAGGGCTGCATATATCCTTTCTGATTGGTGTTTCTAGTTTCTTGGGATATATTCCTAGAAGTGGGATCACTGGGTTAAATGGGAGTTCTATTTTTAGTTTTTTGAGGAAACGCCATACTGTTTTCCACAGTGGCTGCACCAGTCTGCATTCCCACCAGCAGTGCACGAGGGTTCCTTTTTCTCTACATCCTCGCCAACACTTGTCGTTTGTTGATTTGTTGATGATAGCCATTCTGACAGGTGTGAGATGGTACCGCATTGTCATTTTGATTTGCATCTCTTTGATGATTAGTGACTTTGAGCATGTTTTCATATATCTCTTGGCTTTCTGAATGTCTTCTTTCAAAAAGTGTCTATTTAGGTTCTTTGCCCGTTTTTTTAAAATATATATATATTTCTTTATTGATTTCAGAGAGGAAGAGAGAAGGAGAGAGATAGAAACATCAGTGATGGGAGAGAATCATTAATCAGCTGCCTCCTGCACCCCCCCCACTAGGGATCGAGCCACAACCCAGGCTTGTGCCCTTGGCCAGAATCGAACCCTGGACTCTTCAATCCCCAGGCTTATGCTCTATCCACTGAGCCAAGCCAGCTAGGGCCCTTTGCCCATTTTTTTTTTAACTTGCTATTTATTTATTTATTTATTTTTAATTAATTTCTTTATTGATTAAGGTATCACATATTTGTCCTCATCCCCCCATTCCCATCCCAAACCCCTCCCCACGCATGCCCCCACACCCCTGTTGTCCTTAACCACTGGTTAGGCGCATATGCATGCACACAAGTCCTTTGGTTGATCTCTCCCCTTTACCCCCACCCTTCCCTACCCTCCCTCTGAGGCCCGACAGTCTGTCCATGCCTCCTTGTTTTTGGGTCTGTTCTTGTTCATCAGTCTATGTTGTTCATTATTTCCCCTAGATAAGTGAGATCATGTGCTATTAGAAATACACTTATAAGAACCGAAAATGAGACAAGCAATAATGGTTATGCTGACAGGCAAATGAATCAGTCTGTAGTGAGTTTCTTTCTGGGCCAAGAGTTCTTTTGAGACCCAAATGTTCCTTAATGTCAAACAGTTCCTTATGTGTCACATGTCAGGGCAAGAGTTCTTTTGATACCCAATTTCAGTTCCTGGATGGTGGCACAAATGGTGGTGGACAAATGGTGGTAATGCAGGTCCGACTCTCTCTGGTTTGGTCCTGGGCAACCTGCATTGACGCACAGCTGCTAACTGCTAGTATGGCAAGGCGACGTCAGCGTCTTCCATCTCTGGACTGCTTCTCTTCTGTCTTCATGGCTGGAGTAGTCCTGTCGATTCCTCTCTGTTGCTGGAATCCACATGGTCTCAGAGTTGTTTTCTGAAAATATACAAACATATTCTCGACCAAAAGTTAATAAAGGAATATTTTCTATAAATTTGACTTGAGATCCTATTTCATTTTTTGCCCAAATGATTTTCCTCTGGCTTGTTTTGACACCTTGTGTGTTTTTCATGGGTGTCTTGCTTTTAGCCTTACAATTAATTTTCTAAAGTATTAATTTTCTAGATGTAATTTACTTACAGGATATTTTTCCTTACATGATATTCTTCTACTATCCCCCCCCCCCCCTTTGATTTAAATATTAGGAGGCTTTTGAAAATTTTATAATATAGTCTTGATGGCTTTTAAATTTTAATTTTTTGCACTATAATATTACTGTTTTAGGTTCATTACATGGTGTGCGCAATTTTATCATGAGATGAACTACCAATAAAAATTTTAGTTAACACTTTAGGAACACCTTTTTGTCTAGTACAATTAATTTTTCTAGAATATTCACTTGTTTTCAACTAGCCAATTTAAATTTGCCTGAAAACTTGACTACTATTTTACTGTCAAATTTATTACTCTAACAACAATCTTATTTTACCCTGTAAATATTAGTGGAAAGGATTATTTGCCTTCTTGAGTAGGTCCTGACCATTCCTGGTATTAGGCTGGATTTAGATATCATAAACCCACTTCCCCACACCATGGGTACAAGACAACTCAAACAATTCTTGTTGGAGTGAGAGGGCAGCTGCTGTCGGCCAAGTCTCTGTCTGTTACCCGGGTCCGATTTGAGCTGGGCATCCTTTGCCCATTTTTGATTGGATTGTTTCTCTTCCTTTTGTTAAGTTGTATGAGTTCCCTTTAACCCTTTGCACTCACTTGCTTTTTTCTCGATTCCTTTATTCTAATGCTAACCATGTCGAGTCACACTTGACATCCGAGTGCAAAAGGTTAAATGCTGGAGATTAAACCCTTATTGGAGATAATATTGGCAAATATGTTCTCCCATGCAATGGGCTTTCTTGTTGTTTTATTAATGGTTTCTTTTGCTGTGCAGAAGCTTTTTATTTTGATGTAGTCTCATTTGTTTATTTTCTCTTTAGTTTCCATTGCCCTAGGAGCTGTATCGGTAAAGATATTGCTACGACAAATGTCTGCTATTTTGCTGCCTATGGCTTCTTCTAAGATTTTTATGGTTTCTCATCTTACGTTTAAGTCTTTTATCCATTTTGAGTTTATTTTTGTGTATGGTGTAAGTTGGTGGTCTAGTTTCATTTTTTTTTTGCATGTATCTGTCCAATTTTCCCAACACCATTTATTGAAGAGACTGTCTTGTCTCCATTGTATGCTCTTGCCTCCTTTGTCAAATATTAATTGAGTATAATGGATTGGGTCTATCTCTGGGTTCTCTGTTCTGTTCCACTGGTCTATATGTCTATTCTTGTGCCAGTACCAGGCAGTTTTGAGAACAGTGGCTTTGTAGTATAGCTTGATATCTGGAATTGTGATCCCTCCAACATTTTTCTTCTTTCTCAAGATTTCTGCTACTATTTGGGGTCTTTTTTTTTTTTAATATATATTTCTTTATTGATTTCAGAGAGGATGGGAGAAGGAGAGAGAGACACAAACATCAATGATGAGAGAGAACCATTGATTGGCTGCCTCCGCATGCCCCCAAATGGGGATCAAACTGGCAACCCAGGAATGCGCCCCTGGCCTGAATCGAACCTGGGACATTCGGTCCGCAGGCTGACGCTCTATCCACTGAGTCAAATCAGCTAGGGCTCGGGGTCTTTTTTTATTCCTGATGAATTTTTGGAGCATTTGTTCTAGGTCTTCGAAGTATGCTGTTGGTATTTTAATGGGGATTACATTGACTTGATAGATTGCTTTGTGTAGTATGGACATTTTAATGATGTTGATTCTACCCATCCATGAACATGGTGTATTCTTTCATTTGTTCATGTCCTCCTCTATCTCTTTTTTTAGCGTCCTGAAATTTTCTGTGTACAGGTCCTTTGTCTGCTTGGTTAAGTTTATTCCTAGGTATCTTAATTTTTTTGTTGCAATGGTAAATGGGATTGCTTTTTAAATTTCTCTTTCTGTGAGTTCATTATTGTTGTATAGAAAAGCCATAGACTTGGTATCCTGCTACATTGCTGAATTCATTTATTAAGTCTAGTAGTTTTTTGATGGAGTCTTTGGGGTTTTCTATGTACAATATCATGTCATCTGCAAATAAGGGCAGTTTTACTTCTTCTTTTCCAATTTTGATGCCTTTTATTTCTTCTTGTCTGATTGCAGTGGCTAGTACTTCCAGTACTGTGTCGAACAGGAGTGGTGAGAGTGGGCATCCCTGTCTTGTTCCTGTTCTTAGGGGAAATGGTTTTAGTTTTTGCCCATTGAGTATGATGTTGGCTTTGGGTTTGTCATATATGGCTTTTATTATGTTGAGGTATGATCCTTCTATTCCCACCTTGCTGAGCATTTTTATCAAGAAAGGGTGTTGGATTTTGTCAAATGCTTTTTCTGCATCAATGGATATGATTATATGATTTTTATCTCTCAGTTTGCTCATGTGGTGTATCACATTTATTGATTTGTGGATATTGTACCAGCCTTGCATCCCTGGAATAAATCCCACTTGGTCATGGTGTATGATCTTTCTACTGTAATGCTGGATTTGATTTGCTAGAATTTTGTTGAGGATTTTGGCGTCTATGTTCATGAGGGATATTGGCCCGTAATTCTCTTTCTTTGTATTGTCTTTATCTGGTTTTGGGATTAGGGTAATGCTGACTTCATAGAAAGAACTTGGAATGCTCCTTCCTCTTGAATTTTTTGGAATAGTCTGAGGAAGATAGGTTTTATTTTTTCTTTGAATGTTTGATAAAACTCCCCTGTGAGGCCGTCTGGTCCAGGGCATTTGTTTGTTGGGAGTTTTTTGATTAATGCTTCAATTTCCTCCATAGTTATCAGCCTATTCAGATTTTTTTATTCCTCCTGGTTGAGTTTTGGAAGGTCATATTTTTCTAGGGATATGTCCATTTCTTCTAGGTTGACCAGTTTGTTGGAGTAGAGTTGCTCATAGTACTTTTTAATGATTCTTCGTATTTCTGTGGGGTCTGTTGTTATTTCATCTCTTTCGTTTCTGATTTTGTTTATTTGGGTCCTCTCTCTTTGCTTCTTGGTGAGCCTGGCTAGAGGTTCGTCAATCTTGTTTATCCTTTCAAAGAACCAGCTCTTAATTTCATTGATCTTTTGTATATATATATTTTTTTGTCTCTATGTCATTTATTTCCACTCTGGTCTTTATTATTTCCTTCCTTCTGCTCACACTGGGCTTTTCTTGTTGCTCTCTTTCTAATTCTTCAAGTTGCAGAGTTAGATGGTTTATTACCAGTTTTTATTGTTTTTTGAGGTAGGCCTGTAGAGCTATGAACTTCCCTCTCAGGACTGATTTCACTGTGTCCCAAAGATTTTGGATTGTTGTGTTTTCATTGTCGTTTGTTTCCAGGATGTGTTTTATTTCTTCTTTGATCTCTTTTGGCAACCCATTCATTGTTTAATAGTATGCTATTCAGCCTCCAAGTGTTTGAATTTTTGTGATTGTTTTTACTGTAGTTGATTTCTAATTTTATGTCATTGTGATCTATCAGAGAAGATGCTTGATATGATTTCAATCCTCTTGAATTTGGAGAGACTTTTCCTGTGTCCCAATGTGTGGTCTAACTTTGAAAATGTTCCATGTGCCCTAGAGAAGAATGTAAATTCTGTAGTTTTGGGGTGGAATGTTCTAAAGATGTCAATTAAGTCCATCTGATCTAGTGAGTCATTTAGGATTGATGTTTCTTTTTTTGTTTTTTTTTTAATAAATCTTTATTGTTCAGATTATTACAATTGTTTTCTCCTTTTTTCCCCCCATATCTCCCCACCACCCGGTTTCCATCCCCCCTCTGCCCTTACCTCCCCCCCCTTGTCCTTATCCATAGGTGTATGATTTTTGTCCAGTCTTTTCCCGTACCCCCCACACAGACACCCCTTTCCCCCTGAGAATTATCAATCCACTCCCATTCTATGCCTCTGATTCTATTATGTTCACCAGTTTATTCTGTTCCTCAGATTTTTAATTCACTTGATTTTTAGGATCACTTGTTGATAGATATGTATTTGTTGTTCATAATTTTTATCTTTACTTTTTTCTTCTTTTTCCTCTTTTTAAAGAATACCTTTCAGCATTTCATATAATACTGGTTTGGTGGTGATGAACTCCTTTAGCTTTTTCTCATCTGTGAAGCTCTTTAGCTGCCCTTCAATTCTGAATGATAACTTTGCTGGGTAGAGTAGTCTTGGTTGTAGGTTCTTGCTATTCATCACTTTGAATATTTCTTGCCATTCCCGTCTGGCCTGCATAGTTTCTGTTGAGAAATCAGCTGACAGTCATATGGGTGCTCCCTTGTAGGTAACTAACTGTTTTTCTCTTGCTGCTTGTAAGATTCTCTCTTTGTCTTTTGCCCTTGGTGTTTTAATTATGATGTGTCTTGGTGTGGTGCTCTTTGGATTCCTCTTGTTTGGGATTCTGTGCGCTTCCTGAACTTGTAAGTCTATTTCTTTCACCAGGTGGGGGAAGTTTTCAGTCATTATTTCTTCAAATAGGTTTTCAGTATCTTGCTCTCTCTCTTCTTCTGGCACCCCAAAAATTCGGATATTGGTACACTTAAAGCCATCTCAGAGGCTCCTTACGCTATCCTCACACTTTTGGATTCTTCTTTCTTTCCGCCTCTCTGGTTGGGTGTTATTTTCTTCCTCATATTCCAGATCTTTGGTTTGACTCTTTGGGTACGGTGGTCTACAGTTAAGTGTCTGTATATTCTTTATTTCAGACAGTGTATGCATAATTTCTGACTGGTCCTTTTCCATTTTTTTGGTATTCTCATTAAGGTCCTTGAAGGTCTCTTCAAGTTTCTCAGCGGTTTTTAGAAGATTCTTGAGTAACCTTATAAATGTGGTTCTGAACACTGTGTCGTCCATTAGTTTGCTTTCCTCCATCTCTCCTACTTGTGACATACTTTGGTGTCTCTGCATTTTGGCTGCCTCCCTGTGTTGATGGAGTGGCTTTGTGTGGTCAGTGACCTATAGGGGCCGGTAGCTCAGCTTCCCCAATCACTCTAGGTGGTCGCTCTTGGTACACCCCTTTGTGGGCTGAGTGGAAAGTCTTGGTGTAGTTAAAAGCCTTGATTGCTGTTGGTACACTGGGAGGAATTGACCTCCAGGCCAATTGGCTGTGAGGACCTGCTGTGTCTGTAAGGGAAGAATTGCTGTGCTGGAGACACAGTAGGGCTTTGGTGCTCACGGAGTCTGCCTCTTGAATGTGTCCCTTATGAGAGTGATTGAAATCTGGTGTCATCCACACCGACCACTAGATACCCTAGTGTCTGGATCTCCAATGGGGTGCAGGTCTGAGGCCTCCCAGCAGGAGCTACAGCAAGAGCTACAGTTTTCTCCTCTTTGCTTGGGCGGTTTTGGAGCAGTCTGACTGGAGCTGCAGTTAATTTGGTTGAGCTGCCACAGAACAGGCCATTTATATGTAAAAGCCGCTGTGTGGAGCCTGGGCAGGTTTGTAGAATGTGCGGGGCGGGGTCTCAGGGCAGGGTGGGGTCTCAGGGTGTCACTAGGCTGGGGCGTGGCCAACGCCCATGGCTGCCTTCAGCCATCTCTCCCTTTCCGCGTTTCCAAGTCCCCGTGTCCCGCGCTCCAGCGCAGCAAACCCTGATTGCTGGGCGCACCTCTGCAGAAATGTTACTCTCACTCTCCGACCGATGGCCGAGAGTCCAGCTTCTCTCTGTAGGCGTCTGGGTCCCCCGCGTGTCCCCAGAAACTGGAGTTCAGAGTGATCGGCAGTTTGTCTCCCTTCGGTTTGAAGAAAAGCCGCGCGCCAGTCACCCGCCGCCAGCACTTCGCGCGTGCCTCCGTACCTCAACTCCCCAGCGTTTGCGCTCCCTTCTCTTCTTAGTTGTAAATCTACCACTCAGCCAGCTTTCCCGTGGTTCTGGGTGGTAGACGTTTTGTTTTTTAGTTGTATTTTTGAAATTGTTGTGCGAGACAGCAGTTTAGTTGTTTAACTTTGCCTCCATCTTGGTTCCCTCAGGATTGATGTTTCTTTGCTAATTTTATGTCTAGAGGATTTATCCAGTGATGTTAATGGGGTATTAAAGTCTCCTACTATGATTGTGTTGCTGTCAATCTCTCCCCTGATATCTTCCAGAAGTTTTTTTATGTATTTGGGTGCTCCTGCATTGGGTGCATAAATGTTTACCAGAGTTTTATCCTCTTGTTGTATTGATCCCTTTGGAATTATGAAGTGGCCTTTCTTGTCTCTTGTTATGGTCTTCACTTTGAAGTCTATTTTGTCAGATATAAGTATTGTTACCCCAGCTTTTTTTTCATTTCCACTTTCCTGATAGGTATTTTTTCATCCCTTCACTTTCAGTCTGTGTTAGTCCCTTGTTCTGAGCTGTGTCTCCTGTAGACAGCATATATATGAGTCATGGTTTTTTTTTAATATATTTAATTGATTTTTCACAGAGAGGAAGGGAGAGGGATAGAGAGCCAGAAACGTCGATGAGAGAGAGACATCGACCAGCTGCCTCCTGCACACCACCCACCGGGGGATATGCCCGCAACCAATGTACATGCCCCTGACCGGAATCGAACCTGGGACCTTCCAGTCCGCAGACTGACGCTCTATCCACTGAGCCAAACCGGTTTCGGCGAGTCATGTTTTCTTATCCATTCAGTCACTTGATGTCTTTTGATTGGAGCATTTAATCCATTTATGTTTAATGTTATTATTGATAGGTGCTTGTTTGTAGCCATTTCTGTACTTTATGTCTGTGTTCCTTCCTCCCTTTCTATTTCTTCTTTTTACAGCATTCCCTTTAGCATTTCTTGCATTGCTGGCCTGGTAGTGATAAACTCCCTTAGCCTTTTTTTGTATGCGAAGCTCCTTATTTCCCCTTCAATTTTGATTGATAGTTTTGCTGGATAGAGTATTCTTGGATTCAGGCCTTTGCTTTGCATCACTTTGTACACCTCCTTCCATTCCCTTTTTGCTTGATGTGTTTCTGTTGAGAAATCATTTGATAATCTGATGGGGCATCCTTTGTAGGTAACTCTCTGTCTCACTCTTGCAGCCTTTAAGATTCTCTCTTTAGTGTTAACATTTGCCATTGTAATTATGACATGTCTTGGTGTGGGCCTTTTGGGATTCATCCTTCTTGGGACTCTCTGTACTTGTGTAACTTTTTTCTTTCCCATATCAGGGAAGTTTTCTGTCATTATTTCTTCAAATAGATTTTCTAATCCTTGCTGCTCTTCTTGTCCTTCTGGTAGCCCTATTTTACGTATGTTACTTCGTTTTGTGTTGTCCCAAAGCTCCCTTAGGCTCTCTTCCTGCCTTTTAATTTTTTTCTTTTGTTGCTGTTCAGATTGGGCTTGTTTCTCTACCTTATCTTCTAACTCACTAATTCGGTACTCTGCTTCTTTTAGTCTACTGTTGAAACCTTCCATAGTGTTTTTGATTGTAGCTATATCACTTTTGATTTCTTCCTGATTTTTGCATAGGTTGTTGATTTTCTCATCCATCCGGTGTATGAACTGTACGACCATTACTCTGAATTCTTTTTCTGTCATGTTGCATGCTTCCATTTCACTTATTTCCTTTCTTGGTGATTCTTCTTTTTCTTCCCCCTGGGGATTGTTTTGTTGTCTCCCCATTCTAACTATCACCAGAAGGTTCAAACGCCAAGTTGCGGGGGCCTGGGCTGTGTGCAGTGGGAGCTTCGCACCACCCAAGTGTCACTGAAGAGCTCTGATACCAAGATGTGTGGCTGCGGTGGGTTGGTGGGAGCCACGCTTGCCCATGATCAGAGTCACCGGAACTCAGTGTGGCCTCGTGCATGCACCTAGAATCAGGGACCCACCTGCAACACGCTGAAAAAGAGACCCCGCTGGAGTGTGCAGAAAATCAGAGTCACCTAGTATGTGCCAGTTGTCAGAGTCTCCCTGTGCCCACACTGAGAATCAAGTGTCAGAGTCTCTGTTTCTCGGTGCAGCCTCGCGCCGAGAATCAGGGTCCCTGTGTGCGCATGTGCCAAGAAATGGAGTCACTGGCTCTTAGTGTGAATGCACTGAGAATCAGGGATCCCAGGCACACGCGATGAGAACCAGAGTCAAGTCACTGGTGCTCAGTGCTGCCTCTCACGCGGAGAATCAGGGTCCCTGGTCTGCTTGGGGGACCGAGTTTCACAGTCGCCCTTTGTGCGCATGGAGTCTGGTTGCACAATTGCACTTTGCGGGAAACAGATTCCCAGTGTCCACCCCAGGCTCAAAATCAGGTAGCGGCTGCCCTGTGTGGGCAGGACACCTGCTTGCATGGGGCGGGACCAGCAGTTCCTATGGTGCTGCAGCGAGCCTGTGGGGAGGGGGAGGGGCTCTGTGACTCACAGAAATCTGCTGCCGGTATATCTCGATTCTTGGTGTCTGTGGGTCTGCAGCTGTGGTTGCAGGTCTTTGTCTCTAGTGGCTGTAGTGTCCCGGTTTGCGTCTGAGACCAGACTGGGTGGTGCTAAGGCTAGGATCCTAGTCTCAAGCAGTTCTGTTTTTCAAGATGACGTGGTCTTTGTGCCCGCGCTGGCTGCCCCTGGAGTGTCCGTGGTGGCAGTGGGGTTTTGCTGTCTAAGAGTGCCTGGTTTGGCAGCCACTTGGAAGACCTGCAGGATCTAACTGTCCCTAGCTCACACACACACACACCACCCACGTCCACACACTCCTCTATCGCCCCCTCACTTTCTCACACTCTCTTTCTCCCTACCTTCTTGCCAGTCACCATCTTAATCTCTTCAGGCTCTTCCCTCTTGGTGGGCTGATGGGTCTGCCCCTTCCTGGTCCGCAGCCCTGGGCTTGCCAATGGAAGGAGCTGGGTTTGTTCTGTGAAGCACACGCAACTCTAGCTGGAGGCTGGGTACTTCTCTGGAATTTGGTAGTTTATCCTTGAATATCAGATACAGAATGGCCCTCTTTTCCTCCAGGTTAGCCACTGACCCGTCTTAGGATTTCTTTGGATGATGAATAATTCATGCCTTTTATATCCTTTCAGTTTAAAGAATGCCAACACAGGTTCTCACTTTTAGAATTTCTCACATACAAGACTGCAACCTTTTCAGCCGTTGTTTTGACAGTGTCTATAAACATTTGAAATGTGCATACCAGCTATTATAATGAAGGAGATAGCACAATATGTAATGATGAGGAATGATCTCCAAAATAAATTGTCAAGTGGAAAAGCAGTATGTTTAGTATGCTGCCATCTGTGGATACAAAGAGGGCTGTGTACTTGTATGCATGTTGTCTACATCGAATAGCTCAGGTTCCTCTGGACAGGAACCTGGAAAAATGGTGAGGAATAATTTAACTTAATATTATAATTTTACTTTTTAGGTATATTCTACAATGTGCATATACTACTTATTTTAAAATAAGTGAATAAAATTGCAAATTAACAAAATAATAATGAATACCCTTTAAACCTCTTATTCCACTCCTAAGGAAAAAACAAAGTTGTACAAAGAAGTGTACGTGAAGATATTCAGCACAGCATTTTTTAGAGGAGTGAAAATTTGGAAAAAACTCTAGGATTGGTTAATCAATTATGGTACATCCATATCCATAATCTTTAAAAATTGTTGATGTAAAACAATTTTTAATGTAGCAAGAAATTGTATTACTTATAGGAGTTTTAGAAATCTGAGGAAAATTGTTACAAATTACCTTCAAATAAGACTTTTCAAGGGTAAAAAATTACAGATACAAAATAATTTAAATTTTGTTTCTACTAATGCATAATGAATTGATTATTTTTTCTTAGTGTACACATATAATCTTAGACAATGCTGATGTTCTCAGTCAGTACCAATTGAAGTCTATCCAAAAGAACCATATCCATATTGCAAACCTGGATTTTATATGGGAATCTATCAAAGAAGGGAGACTCTTGGACGTAAAGAATTACAATCCTAACAAGTCACTGGACAGCACACTACTACCTTATCAAGAGACAAGCAGTTCTGGTAGGTATTTCATATCAAACATTTTAGTTTGTCAAAGATATTACAGACAAAGTATGGTCCAGAAATACTACCTAAAAATTAGGCTTGTTGTTATCTCAGAAAATGGGCAGCAAAATAGCAAAGGACAAAGATTACTTTAGCAAAGTAGATTTGTCACAATCAGAATGACTACAAAAAACACTGGTAGTCTCACCCTGGCTGGGTAGCTCAGTTGGTTAAAGTGTCATCCCGATATGCCAAGGTTGTGGGTTCGATTCCAGTCAGGACACATATAAGAATCAACTAATGAATGCATGACTAAGTGGAGCAACATCTCTCTCTCTCACCCTCCCTCCCTCCCACCATCTCCCCTCTTGTCTTTCTCTAGAAATAGATAAAATAAAAAATTAAAAAGTTATCATCACAACTTAACGACTGGACATTTTATGACCAGCGTTTGGCTAAAGAAGATTTTTTTCAAAAGATAATTTCTCCAAAAGTAGCATATCTCCTTTATTGTTTTAAAAATATTTTTATTGATTTCTGAGAGAGAGAGAGATACATCAATAATGAGAGAGAATCATTGATCAGCTGCCTCCTGTACACCCCACAGTGGGGATCGAGCCCACAACTTGGTCATGTGCCTTGACCAAGAATCGAACTATGACCTTCAGGTTCACAGGTTGACACTCAACCACTGAGCCACGCCTTGTTAGCTCATTTTAATAAATCTTTGAGTAGTTAACAAGTGTTTTTGTTTGTTTGTTTGTTTTAATTCTAGAAGTGAAAACAGACAAGCTAAGCCTGGACAATGCCACAGAGACAGAAAACATCGTGACACTTACTAAGTAATTTACTTTTGATCATTAAGACTAGACAGAGTTTTTATAAACCTCAAGCATGGTATTAAAATGCTATTAGTATATCAGTATTTTTGGTAGTATTTTAATTTATGTTGCTTATTTAATTCTTTATTAAGTTTTTATTTAATATTTTTACTTCAGTTAGTATAGTGATAATTATTTTATCTTCTCAGTATTATATGAGATTAGATGTAATTGTGACATTGATTTGTAAAAAGAAAAATCACTGGAGATAAAATTTGGGCAGTCTGCTCACTCTGTTACCTTACTGAATAGCCTTTAGAAACACTTTGTTAATCTCTACCTGATATTTTAAAAATATAATAACAATCTTCCAAATGGAGTATTCAAGTCTGAAGCGCTACATGGCTACTTAAAGCATACCCAAGACTACAGTATTAATTAGGCATCACATTTTGCCTTATTTTACTTGTTAATAGTAGTGCTAAAAGAGAGAACAAGTATCAAAATTAAAAGTACAGATTAATAAAATAAAGGGGGCTTGACTGTAGTTCAGAGAGGTGAGTGCCTGTCTGGGGTGATATGGTGTCTCAGGGTACATCGCAGAGTGAATGCAGGCTGCCTGTCTATGAGGGGATGTGCTTTCTTCAACACGTTGGCCTGTTTCTTTTATACCTGTGCTTTATACCACTCTCCGCTGTCCAATGTAGACACACAATATTTGATATCAGAGCTCTAGAATTACGTAAAGGAACTTTTGATTCCACAAGATCTTTTGACCATTTTTAGAATTTGTAAGGAGGCATTAGGGACTTATAATGCAGTTTGAATGTAGTTAGGGGAGGTACAAGAAAAATTCTAGGAAAATCCTATGTAGTCTGAAAGTAGATTTTAATATTAAAAATTTTACTTATACAAATTTCAGGTTTTATGCAGAGAATGTTGAAATTCCTTGTTTTCCTCAAGATTTTGAAGTTGCAAAATATAATATCTTGGAAAAAGTAAGAGTTTGATTCCTATTTGGAAAAAAAGCTGAATGTCGTATGATTATTCTTTCTGTTCGATAATTTTCTTGTTGTTTTGAAAAATTGCGCATATTCTGAATAATATTTCTTAATATATGAGTTGCTTTTTAATAATCAAGAAAATTTTTACATTTAAAATGTAATGGCCCTGGCTGGGTATCTCAGTGGGTTAGAATGTCATCTCTGTATGCCAAGGTTGGGAGTTTGATCACTCCTGGTCATGCAAGAAACAACCAGTGAATGCATAAACGGGTGGAACAACAAATCGATGTTTCACACTTGCTCTCACACTCCCTTCCACTCTCTCTAATTAATTTAAAAATTTTAATGTTTAATTTTTTAGTGTAAGAGTAATTGCTCATAATTACTGATTAAGTAATTCATGCTCATAATAAAAATGTAAACAGTACAAAATATTAATGATATTAAAAATAAAGGTCCTGCCCAGGCTGATGTGGCTCAGTTAGAGTGTCGTCCTGTACACCCAAGTGGTGGTAGGTTCAATTCCTGGTCAGGGCATATACCCAGGGTGTGTATAGGAGGCAACCAATCATGTTTCTCTCTTACATCAATGTTTTTTTCTCTCTCTCTCCCCCTCCCTTCCTCTTTTTAAGATCAATTAAAAGATAAATAAAATAAAAGTCATTCCTATTTTTAATAGTTTCTTATATATATATTTTTAAATATATTTTATTGATTTTTCACAGAGAGGAAGGGAGAGGGATAGAGAGCTAGAAACATCGATGAGAGAGAGACATTGACCAGCTGCCTCCTGCACATCCCCCACCGGGAGATGTGCCCACAACCAATGTACATGCCCTTGACTGGAATCGAACCCGGGACCTTCCAGTCCGCAGACCGACGCTCTATCCACTGAGCCAAACCGGTTTCGGCAGTTTCTTATATTTTAAGAGTATATTTGATACAAGTATTTACACCATCTTGAATTTCCATTACTTTTCATTTAAAAGAAAAACATACCCTGGCCAGTTTGGCTCAGTGGATAGACTACAGGGTCAGCCCTTGAACTGAAGGGTCCTGGGTTTGATTCTGGTCAAGGGCACATACCTTGATTGAAGGCTCAAAATCCGGCCCGGTTCAGGCGCATGCAGGAGGCAAGCAACTGATATGTCTCTCTCACATCGATGTTTCTCTCTTTCTCCCCCTCCCTTCCACTGTCTCTAAAAATCAATGGAAAAATATCCTTGGATGAGGATTAAAAAATATAAATAAATGAAAGAAAAACAAAAAACTTTTTTCCAACATCACACAAATGCAAATTAATTTTAGCGTTCAAAATGATGCTCCATTTGTATTTTTAGGTATTATAATAAAATGTAACTTGAAAATAACATTCCCTCTGTAATAAAGAAGATCTGAAAAGTGGTACCATTTAAACATATACAGATATATCTATAGTAAAAATATGGGAAGGAAAAATACTGAAATATTAATAGTGATTATATATCTGCAGTATGATTTCAGGTGATTTTTTTTTTTACTTAGTACTTTCTATATTTTCTACATTACATTTCCAAATGAGTTTATATTAGTTTTATATCAACCTTTTAAAAAAAAATCCTCATCTGAGGATATGTTTTACTGATTTTAGAGAGGGGAAGGAAATGAGAGAAAGAGAGAGAGAGAGAAAAACATCTATGGATTGTCTCCCATATACACCCCAACCGAGTATCCAGCCTGTAACTCAGGCATGTGCCCTGACCAGTAATCAAACCTGCAGTCTTTTGGTGCACAAGGGGGCGGGGATAGGGGGGTGGGGAGGGACGCTCCAACCAACTGAACCAGCCAGCCAGGGCTTACCAACCTTTTAAAATGGCGTGTGCAGTTTATTGTTTAATGAATGCAATTTATGAAAGACAAGCTCTTTTTCCAGATGGGGACAGAGGGAGGTCGAGAAACTGCAGTGGTGGAATTGCAGTGCTCCCAGGACCCCGGGTACCCAGCCTTCCTCATAGTCGCACACTTCCTCCCAGATGGTGGCACTGAGGTAATGATCTTTATATCGATTCCCATGTGTTTATCCACCCTTGTTCATAACTAGTTCCCTTAACATTGGCCAGTGAGCCAGCCAACCTGTTCATATTTTTTCATTTTGCCTATAAGTAGGTTTGAAAAGTGGGAACGTGTTCCCTTTTGGAAAGTGTCAGGAGAGGAGAGCAAGGTGAACCCAGTGCCCTTGACTGGAGCAGCACAGGGGGCTCGTCAGAGGGAGACCCTGTGTAGGATTCCTGCTCCTGTTCTGAGTCACTTTCAGAAACTTTGCTAATGTATATACCTCTCAAAGCAACCCATTCACACACCTCATTATGCACCTACTTTGTACCAAGCAGTCTGCTAGAGGCTGGAACCCAAAGATAAAAAAATACTCATACCTGCCCTCAGAAATCACCACCTGGGAGGAAACAACACATTCCTGACTTTAATCCACTGTGACGGTGAAGTGTCTATGAATGGTTGTGGGCTCTGAGTGACAAGGAGGGCTTTGCAGAGACCAACCCAAAACAGAATGAAACAAAAATAAATTCAGAACTAATACCTAAAGTTCAAAGAAAGTGCTACAAAACCATCAGGCCATCTTCTATCGACATTCTGCTTACCGACAAGAAACAGCAGGGTGCACAGGTGCTGCCCAGTAGGGGAGTGGTCCCAGGAGCAGTTCACTCAGGCTGTGGACACACTCACTTTGTTCCCATGCCAAGGTCAGTTCTAGGCAAAGGAGGCTCACATCAGGTGAGTGCAGGTCCACCTGACTTAGAAGCCCACCCACAGGAGTCCAGACCTCTTATAACAGGGGCCTGGGGTCAAGATGCCCTTAAGGGAGGTGCCCGTTGTCGGAGTCCCTGCTCCCAGGGAAGCCCAAGGTGCAGGTATCCCACCTTCTATTTATGGTTCATTCATTGAACTCCCAGTTCCAATGCAATTCATTAATGACAGGTTACTATTACCCAAGCAATTTTGCCTAATGTTACACACCACCCTTTTCAGGTTTCCATGGGAACAGCTATAAACTTTAATCCAAGGTCAGATGTGTTCAAGAAGAGGAAAAGTTTTCGTTAACCTTTTACCCCAAAATGTGGACTATATTTGGTGGAAGATTTAGTTATGTGGGTAAAAACTAAGTAAAAATCAAGTTTGAAAACCATGATAGATATGTTACCATTTTCTTTCTTCACTGAGAAAGAAAATGAGGCTGCTGCCGAGGCCAGCTGCCCCGTCCTGCTCTCTGTATGGAGAGCTGTTGCTGGGTGCCTTCCTCCCTTCAGAGCCTGAGTCTACTTGGCAAGTCTGATCACCTTGATAGAAATGATCCTCACTTAACCAGCAGAGAAGGAGCTGTTCCAGAAGAGACTCTTGTAGCTCACTCTTTTCCTTTATTAAACCCTTTTGATGGAAAATAAGTTAACCTCTACCTTCTTAAATGAAGTAGCTTGAACATGACATGCTTCTTTTTGCCACGTTTGAGAGGTGTCCTATAGCCACCAGTCCATGACTCCCTTGACCGTGGCAGGGATCTAATGCTTTGTTTATGTTCCTGGTACATAGTCCGTGTCCAATAAAGATTGATACTAAGTTACTGTATCCTCATATCCTAACACTTTGCCACATATTATATTCACAGCCTAGAAAGCAGTTCTCTGTAAAGCAAACCTCTGAAGATGCACGTGAGTACTATGAAAATTACCTTGAAGAACTGAAGAAACAAGGATTTCTACTAAGGGAATTGTTTACCCCCGAAGCCACCCAATTAGCATCTGAAAAACTGCAAGCAGTAAGATTGGTTTATCCATGTTATTTTGTGTTATTGATTAAATATTTTTAAGAAAAATGTTTCCTTTATGGCAAATAAAAAACTGGCAGGAGATAAGAGTGGGAGTTAGGAAAAGGAACAGTGAACCCACAGAAAGGCATGGAAGCTAAGACAGGAGTGAGTTCCAGGATAAACCCCAAAACTTATGGCTTATTTCAGCAATAAACCATCACAGATTTCAAAAGATTTCATTATAACCTAGGCCCGTGGTCGGCAAACTGCGGCTCGCGAGCCACTTGCGGCTCTCTGGCCCCTTGAGTGTGGTTCTTCCACAAAATACCACGGCCTGGGCGAGTCTATTTTGAAGAAGTGGCATTAGAAGAAGTTTATGTTTAAAAAATTTGGTTCTCAAAAGAAATTTCAATCGTTGTACTGTTGATATTTGGCTCTGTTGACTAATGAGTTTGCCGACCACTGACATAGGCCAAGAGTCAGGGCCCTTAACCCTTAATACCACTTAACTTCTAATTCCACTGGCAGGCCGATAGCTGATAGGGTGAAGAAAAAGGCAAAAGGAAAAATAACATAGGATTAAAAGAGAGAAGGGGGACAGAGAAAGGGTATAGGGAGGAGGTGGAGGGAGAGCTGAGCAGAAAAATGAGGCCTGAGTATTAACAGTTATTTGAGTGCGGGTGGCTCTCCTTGGCCATAATTATTTCTTCTTACGACTCTAATCATCTCCATTAAAAATAAACATGCCCACGAAAACTTTCTGTTGGTATTGTTTTGCTGTTTGTTGCAGTTGCTTTTGGAGGAGGTAATACATTCAAGCACTCTGAGCCAGGAGGTGAGCGACTTAGTGGAGATGATCTGGGCAGAGGCTCTCGGCCACCTGGGGCACACGCTCCTGGAGTCCATGAGTTGGATCAGTCTTAACGACGTAAGTCATGCGTGTCCTTGAAACAGAGCTTCTAACCTGACAAACCTGCTTTCCTGGTTTCTTTGCTTTAACGGTACCACTTCTGTTTGAGCACCAGTTCAGTTGTTTTTGGATGCATTCCTGTTCTTTTTTCTTATGCTGGAGTAGGGGACACCGAGAACACTAAGGGGAGATGAACTTTTAAGAAAACCAGACAGCCCCATTGGTGTGGCTCAGTGGTTGAGCGTCAGTCTGTGAACCAGGAGGTCATGGTTCGATTCCCAGTCAGGGCACATGCCCGGGTTGCAGGCTCTATCCCCAGTGGGGGCGTGCAGGAAGCAGCCAATCAATGATTCTCTCTCATCATTAATGTTTCTATTTTTCCCTCTCTTTTCATCTCCGAAATCAATAAAAAATATTTAAAAAATAAAGGAAAACCAGACATTTCCACATGTAAAATGTCAGACATGAGAGCTGATCAAAGCTTGGCTCATCAGGAGTCCTGTTCTCTGGGTCAAGAGACTTGTAGCAGGCCTGAGAGATGTGTATGCTCCTGGTCCTTCGTTAGATACTCAGACCCTAATATCCTCGGTAGTGCCTGCTTCAGAACCTTGTGCCTTCTGACCATCCGAGGGAAAGGCAGGCAGGTTCCCAGCCCTTCAGAACTTGCTCATCTTAATTATATGCTATTGAAAGAGCAAATGAGCCCTAGCCGGTTTGGCTCAGTGGATGGAGCGTCGGCCTGGGGACTGAAGGGTCCAGGGTTCAATTCCAGTCAAGGGCATGTGCCTTGGTTGCAGGCACATCCCCAGTAGGGGGTGTGCAGGAGGCAGCTGATCGATGCTTCTCTCTCATCGATGTTTCTAACTCTCTATCCCTCTCCCTTCCTCTCTGTAAAAAATAAATAAAATATATTTAAAAAAAAGAAAGAAAGAGCAAATGAAAGAAAATGTTCCTAGTGGTCCAACTTGTGCAACTATGTGGTCATATTCAAATAATACAGACAACTCCTCTGTGGAATTAAATGAATTTATTTCAGAGCAAAAAAAAACAGTAAAAAGGTCTCTTGGGATATATTCCAAAAAGTACTTGTGTAATTTGAAACATGTTTTGGTGGGTTTTGCTCCTGGTTTGATCCTGACATCTTTCTAAATGTCTTATGTGAAAAGCAAGTTTCCTACTATTGCATGAGTATTCCTCTCTCTGTGGATATATATATATATATATATATATATATATATATATACATACACATACATATATATATATGTGTGTGTATATATATATATATATGTATGTGTGTGTGTGTGTGTGTATATATATATATATATATTAGATATTGAAGACTCTGGTTCTTTCCTTTAGTTAAGCCGAGCCCAGTTTTGGAAAACTCCTCATGGCATTATCATCATAACCAAGATACATCTCCAGTAAACTCTGCATTTGTTTTATGACCCATGTCCAGAAATCTAACCATTGCAATATATCTAACAACTGTTTTAGCTATTTTTATACATTTCTTCACTTTCTCTATGATTATCAAGATCTAACTTTAATAAGCATATATCATCTTCTATTTAAAGGTGAGCAAGGCAGAGGGAATTCTCCTCCTAGTAAAGGCAGCACTGAAAAATGGAGAGACTGAAGAACAATTGCAAAAGATGATGAGTGACTTCTACAGATTAATACCTCACCGAGGTACAGCTACTGAAAAAGTTAGCCTGAGACTATTAGCCAAGAAAGAGGACCTCTGCCAGGTAAATCTCTGGAATATAGAATTCCATTTAAAATATGTTGGGGGAGCCCAGCTGGAGTGGCTCAGTTCGTTGGAGCGCACTGAAGGGTTTCCTGTTCAATTCCGGGTCAGGACATGCACCTGGGTTGCAAGGTCAATCCCCGGTTGGGGCACATAGAGAAGGCAACTGATCAATGTTTCTCTCTCACATCAATATTCTCTCTCTCTCTCTCTCTCTCTCTCTCTCTCTCTCTCTCTCAATGTCTCTGAACATGTCCTCGGGTGAGGATTAAAAAAATAATAAAGAGAGAGAACTAAGATGGCGACATAGGTAAACACCTGTACTTGCTGCCTCCCACAACCACATCAAAATTACAACTAGCCCTAACTGGTTTGGCTCAGTGGATAGAGCATCGGCCTGCGGACTGAAGGGTCCCAGGTTCGATTCCGGTCAAGGGCATGTACCTTGGTTGCAGGCACATCCCCCGTAGGGGGTGTGCAGGAGGCAGCTGATTGATGTTTCTCTCTCATTGATGTTTCTAACTCTCTAGCCCTCTCCTTTCCTCTCTATAAAAAATCAATAAAATATATTTTTTAAAAATTACAACTAAAAGACAGAACAACTATCATTCAGAACCACAGGAAAGCTGGATGAGTGGAAGTACTACAACTAGAGAAGTGAAGAAGAAAGCACATTGAGACTGGTAGGAGGTGCCGAGGCACATAACGGGCTGGTACCCGGGCGTGCTGCTTTTTTAATCAGGAGGGTGGTACAAGCTCCCACTTGCTCTGAACTCCAGTTCTGGGCGAGACTCTGTGGGACCCAGACACATACAGGTAGAAACTGGACTGCCTGGCATTGGGACAGGAAGACGAGGGCAGCTTTCTTTCAGATGGAGGTGCTCATAGTGATCATTGTTCCTGTGTTGGGACCTCTCTGATGCAGGGTTGGTTGCTCCGCCCTGATGATTCCCAGAGACCCTGCCCCACCCAATTTACAACCTCACCCAAGCTGTGTGAAGTGGCTTTTGCATATGAATGGCCTGTCCTTTCTCAGCCTAAAACCTGTCAAACAGCAACTTGCTTCACAGCTGGGCCTCCTCTGGGCACTTCCAAACCAGATACAAAGAGGAAGAATCTCCATATCTCTCTGTAGCTCCTGCTGGGTGGCCCCAGGCAATGGCTGACTTTGCACCTCCTTGGAGATCCAAGAGCCAGTGTACCCAGTGGTCAGTGTGAGACCATATCAGATTACAACTCTTCACATCCATAAGTTACACACTCAAGGGGCAGACTCAGTGAGCACCAAAGCCCCACTGAAGCAAGCCCTGCCCCATAAGGGTGTCTCCTGCACAGCAGCTCTTCCATTGTAGACACAACTGGTCCTCACAGCCAGTTGGCCTGGAGGTCAATTCCTCTCAGTGATACCAACAGCAATCAAGGCTCAACTACAACAAGACTGCACTGAGCCCACAAAGGGGTGCACCAAGAGTGTCCACCTCAGATGATTGGGGAGGCTGAGCCACTGGGCCCTATAGGACACCTACCACCCAAGGCCACTCTGTCAACTCAAGGAGACTTAGCAGCTACCCAATACATAGAAACAAACACAAGGAATCAGCCAAAATGTGGAGACAAACAAACATGTTACAAATGAAGGAAATGGAAGAAAGCAAAATACTGGATATAGAGTTCAAAACCACAGTTATAAAGTTACTCAAGAATCTTCTAGAAACCTCCGAGGAACTTAATGAGACCTTCAAGGATCTTGGTGAGAATACCAAAAAATAAATAAATAAATAAAAGGAAAAGGACCAGTCAGAAATTAAGCATACACTGACTGAAATAAAGAATAATACACAGTGATTCAACAGTAGACTAGAGGACTCCAAGAATTAAGTCAAAGATTTGAAATATGAGGAAGCAAAAAACACCCACTGGAAGAAGCAAAAAGAAAAAACAATTAAAAAATATGAAGATAGTGTAAGGAGCCTCTGGGACAACTTCAAGCGTACCAACATCAGAATTATGGGGGTGCCAGAAGAAGAGAGAGAGCAAGACGCTGAAAACCTATTTGAAAAAATAATGACAGAAAACTTCCCCCACCTGGTGAAAGAAATAGACTTACAAGTCCAGGAAGCACACAGAACCCCAAACAAAAGGAATCCAAAGAGGACCACACCAAGACACATCATAATTAAAACACCAAGGGCAAAAGACAAAGAGAGAATATTAAAAGCAGGAAGAGAAAAACAGTTAGTTACTTTCAAGGGAGCAGCCATACAATTGTCAGCTGATTTCTCAACAGAAACTATGCAGGCCAGACGGGAGTGGCAAGAAATATTCAAAGTGATGAACCTACAACCAAGATTACTCTACCCAGCAAAGCTATCATTTAGAATTGAAGGTCAGATAAAGAGCTTCACAGATAGGAAAAAGCTGAGGGAGAAACCAAGATGGCGGCATAGTTAAACTCCTAAACTGCAGCCTCGCACAACAATTTCAAAAATACAACTAAAAGACAAAACAGACATGATCCAGAACCACAGGAAAGCTGGCTGACTGGAAATCCTACAACTAGAAGGAAAGAGAAAACCACAAGGAAAATCGGAGGAGCTGTAAAAGCCTGAGGTACGGAGACACGGGCGTGCGTGTGTGGAGAGGACGGAGCCAGAGAGGACAGGCGGCTGAGTGCCTGGCTGGCATTCTCTAGCAGGAAGGAGATAAAAGCTCCCGACTGTGCTGAACCCCAGCTCCGACTGCACTGAACCCCAGTACCGGGTGAGACCCTGGGGACCCAGGCTCATACTGGGGGAATCTGGGCTGTAAGGCGGAAACTCAGGGGAGTGGCAAAAGGCAGAGCTCCGGAGGCGCGCATGTGAATGCGTGCAGAGGACGGACTGTTGAGTGTGCCACAGGATTGCTCTAGCGGGAAGGAGACAAAAGCTCCAGACTGCGCTGAACCCCAGTTCCGACTGCACTGAACCCTAGTTCCGGGTGAGAATCTGGGAATCCAGATTCATTGGGGGAGAGACTAGACTGTTTGGCAGCGGGCGAAACTAGAGGGCGCCTTTCTCTCAGAGGTGCTTGCAGCGAGTACCGAGGGACACTGAGGGACACTGAGACCCAGGAACCTCATAGGGCGGGGCTGACGGGAAGCCAAGGCTGTAGGCTCCACCCTGAAACTCCGCCCCATCCAAGCTGAGCACAGAGGCTTTTACAATTTTGCAAGTCTAGTCGAATAAGGCTCTCTCCCGGCATAGACACAGCTGATCCTCACAGCCAATTGGCCTGGAGGTCAACTCCTCCCACTGATACCAACAACAATCAAGACTTAACTACAACAAGGCTGTACACACTGTCCACAAAGGGGGGCACCAAGAGTGTCCACCTCAGGTAATTGGGGAGGCCAAGCCACTGGCCCATATAGGACAACTAGCACACAAAGCTACCCTACCAACTCAAGGAAGCAGCAAAAATGGGGAGACAAAGAAACAGATCACAAACCAAAGAAATGGAGGAAAACAAACGACTGGACATAGAGTTCAAAACCACGGTTATAAGGTTTTTCAAGAATTTCCTAGAAAAGGCCGATAAATTTAGTGAGTCCCTCAAGGATATGCAAGAGACCCTCGAGGATATGGAAAAGGACCAACTAGAAATTAAACATACACTGACTGAAATAAAAAATATACAGACACCCAACAGCAAACTAGAGGAACGCAAGAATCAAGTCAAAGATTTGAAATACAAAGAAGCAAAAATCACTCAACTGGAAAAGCTAAAAGGAAAAAGAATCCAAAAATTTGAAGATAGTGTAAGGAGCCTCTGGGACAACTTCAAGCATACCAACATCAGAATTATGGGGGTGCCAGAAGGAAAAGAGAGAGAGCAAGATACGGAAAACCTATTTGAAGAAATAATGACTGAAAACTTCCCCCACCTGGTGAAAGAAATAGACTTACAAGTCCAGGAAGTGCACAGAACCCCAAATAAGAGGAATCCAAAGAGGACCACACCAAGACACATCATAATTAAAATGCCAAGAGCAAAAGACAAAGAGAGAATATTAAAAGCAGCAAGAGAAAAACAGTTAATTACCTACAAGGGAGCACCCATACGATTGTCAGCTGATTTCTCAACAGAAACCATGCAGGCAAGTTGGGAGTGGCAAGAAATATTCAAAGTGATGAATAGCAAGAACCTACAACCAAGATTACTCTACCCAGCCAAGCTGACATTCAAAATTGAAGGGCAGCTAAAGAGCTTCACAGATAAGAAAAAGCTAAAGGAGTTCATCACCGCCAAACCAGTATTATATGAAATGCTAAAAGGTATTCTCTAAGAAGAGGAAGAAGAAGAAAAAGGTAAAGATAAAAATTATGAACAACAAATACATATCTGTCAACAAGTGAATCTAAAAACCAAGTGAATTAAAAATATGATGTACAGAATAAACTGGTGAATATAATAGAATCAGGGGCATCGAAAGGGAGTGGACTGACAACTCTCAGGGGTAAAGGGGTATGAGGGGTGCGGGAAGAGACTGGACAAAAATCGTACACCTATGGATGAGGACAGTGCGGGGGAGGTAAGGGAAGAGGGTGGGATGGGAACCAGATGGACGGGAGCTATGGGGGGAAAAAAGAGAAACAACTGTAATAATCTGAACAATAAAGATTTATTAAATTTTTTTAAAAAAAGAAAAAGCTAAAGGAGTTCATCACCACCAAACCAGTATTATATGAAATGCTGAAGGGTATTCTTTTAGAAGAGGAAGAAGAAGAAAAAGGTAAAGATAAAAAATTATGAACAACGAAGTGACAACAAATACATATCTATCAACAAGTGAATCTAAAAATCAAATGAATAAAAAACCTGATGAACAGAATAAACTGTTGAATGTAATAGAATCAGGGGCATGGAAAGGGAGCAGACTGACAATTCTCAGGGGGAAGGGGTGTGAGGGGTGCAGAAAGAGATTGGACAAAGATCTTGCACCTATGGACGAGGACAGTGGGGGGAGCAGGGGCCTGGGGTGGGGTGGGAACCAGGTGGAGGGGAGCTATGGGGGAAAAAAGAGGAACATTTGTAATAATCTGAACAATAAAGATTAAAAAATAATAAATAAAAATAAAATACGTTGGGAGAGGTGTTTTCAAATCTGATGAATAAGATAACACAATCATGAATTATCATAGTTAGCCATTTTTTAGTTATCTATAGATTTTTTTATATAGAGACTTTAGAAACATCAAAAAGAAACATAAATTGTTAGCTATTTTAGAAACCCGGGACCCTGCTTTGGGGTTTCAGCAATTGTCCTTATGGAGGAGTTTTTCTGAACTATATTTCCAAACTGAAATGTATTGGAATAGTAGTACAGTTGCAAATATGTTTAGAATTGCTACCCTGTAAAATAATTTTTCACATAAGGAGATGAGCTAGGATTCTTTCTGCAAAGAAACAGAAAGTTGCAACTGACTTGAACAATGAGGACATTTATCACCCCGTATAACAAGGAGTCCAGATGTAGGGAGGCTGCTGGTCCAGTTCACTTCAAGGTTACACCTCTGACCTACCGGTGAAGTGGCAGCTTCCCTTTGCCTGGCTCCCCTTGCCATCAGCTTACAGGTACAATATATTTTGTATTATCCCACCGGGAATATATTTTTTGATGTCTTTTAGAGGAAGCCCCGGGCAGACTTTTATTTCTTTGGTCAGAATTAAGTTACGTACATTTCTAAGGCAGTCACTGGCCAGGAGATTGGAGTTACGTGACTGCTTGGAAATGGTTAGTCTCCCTCAAACTGTGGGATAAGGTCAGAGATGAGTGACCTAGATTTCAGAGGAGTTTGTAGATCTGAAATTTTGCATGTTTGGGGCAAAGTCTAACTTTGAATGGATTCTCAGAGGAGCCTGTAAAGCAAAATAAGTGAAGAATCAACAAATGAGATGAACCAGTAAATGAGATAATATAGGACCCTTCCAAATGTAAATATCACAATTTGTCTCACATCCAGCATGAAGAACCTTAGTCTTTGGTTTTGCTACTGAGAGGGTATGTATGCTGCCCATCCAGATACTTTTTAATTTAAATTCTATATATTCAATAGATCATATATCTCCATAATTTAAAAGTCAAAATTATACTAAAAAAGTACACTCAGAAAATTTCTATTCTACACTTTCCATTCTGACCCATTCCTCTTCCCCACCCTAATAGATAACCATTTTTACTAGTTTCTTGTTTGTTTTTGCATAACTTCTTTATGAAAATCCACATGAATGAAAACATAGCATATTACTTTATGTAAAAATAGAAGGTGGAATAATCTATATATATATAAAAAGTGTAAGTGACCGTTACGACCGGACGATCCGATGACCGGACCACTGGCCGGTAGCTATGATGCACACTGACCACCAGGGGACAGACAGTCAACACACAGGATCAGGCTCCCTCCTATCTGGATCGGGCCTACAGGAATTGGGCTGAAACCGGCTATCCGACATCACCCAAGGGGTCCCGGATTGTGAGAGGGCACAGGCCAGGCTGAGGGACCCCATTGGTGCACAAATCCATGCACTGGGCCTCTAGTATTTAATAACAATGAATAAAAATGATAATTACTCCTCCTCCTATATTTTTATATAAAAAGTAGTGCACTAACTTTACTGTTCTGCACCTACTTCCCTCATTTAATATACCTTACACATGGAGATTATCCTTGTAGTATTCCACTGTGGGATGTGCCAGATTGGTGGGTATCCTCTATCTCCATACATTTTGATTGTTTCCCTATCACAAACTGTGCCACAGTGAATAACCTTGCATGTTTGTCATCGCCTACTTGTACAGGGGTATCTCTGGGATGTGGCCTCAGCAATCGAAGATGGCTTAAGGATGTAACTGTGATACACATTTCAGATGGCTTAAAGGATGTAACTGTGATACACTTTGATGATTCACTCCCAGGGGTAATACTGTTCTATCCTCCCACCACCAAAGCATAAGTTTCTATTGCCTATATTCCTACCAACAGTGTATTTGTCAATTTTAGACTTTATCAATCTATGGATAAGATGTGGACCCTCTGTGTGGCAAGCCAGAGTATATTTTCAAACGGTTAAGGGACGGTTGTGTTTCTTTTTCTGTGAACTGTCTACTCATGGTCTTTGCTTCTTTTTCTTTGGGGTCTTGGTAATTTTCTTCATGATTTTTAGGTCCATTTTATTCATGATTTTTATCAATTGAGGAGCTTTGTCTGTGATGTGAGTTGCAAATGTTTTCTGCAGTTATTTGGTTATTTTACTTAAGTTATAGTGAACTTGGTGGTGGTCATTAACTTGTTCTCTTTCACTATACAGAAGTTTTTTACTTTTATTTAGAAAAATGCATCAATTTTTAAAAATGTAGTTTTCAATTACCATTGCCATATCTATATCTATAAAAGCCCAGTGACCAGAATGGCAGAAAAACCAGAATGACTGGTGGTTATGATGTGCACTGCGGCAGCCAACCAGCCTGATCCAGACCCTGATCGCCCCCACATACCCCCAGGCCAACCTGGCCCCCGATCGGCCCCCAACACCCCAATCAGGGGCAGGGCCAGCAGGCCAACCACTCACGGCCCCTCCCCCACTGCTGACACACCCCAATGGGCTCCCATTGGGGTGGGCCGGCCGGACCCCATCTATGCACAAATTCATGCACCAAGCCTCTAATAATATTATATTAATTTCAGGTCTACAACATAGTAATTAGACTTATATAACTTACTAAGTGATCACTCTGGTAAATCTAGTATCCACCTGGCATCATACATAGCCTTATACTACTACTAGAGGCCCAGTGCACAAATTCGTGCAATCAGGGCCGATCAGGGCCATCTCACCCAATCCCAATTGGGGCTGATTGGGGCCGGCCAGCTGGGGGGAGGGACCGCAGGAGGTTGGCCAGCCAGGGGGAGAGACCGTGGGAGGTTGGGGCCGATCAGGGCCAGCCAGCTGCCGGAGGTTGGCTGGCCGCAGGAGGTTGGTTGAGGGAGCACACTGACCATCCGGCTGGCCTCGGGGGAGGGACTGTGGGAGGTTGGCTGGCTGTGCGAAGTTGGCTGTGGAAGTACACTGACCACCAGGGGCAGCTCCTGTGTTGAGCATCTGCCCCCTGGTGGTCAGTGCACATCATAGTAACCGGTCATTCGATTAACCAGTCGTAATGGTCGCTTAGGCTTTTATATATCTTATAGACATATTGACTATATTCCCTGTGCTATATTTTACATCCCTGTGACTATTTTTGTACCTAGCAATTTGTACTTCCTAATCCCTTACTTTATGGCTGGTGGATTTGAATTATAGTTAGAAAGCCCTCCCCATGCATCATAAAGATGAGTGGCAGCATAATGCCTAGTGCTCTCTTTCAATAGCCCTTTAGTCTCAAAGATGCTAAAAGCAACACACTCACCTATTAAATCTAATTCAGATTACCCAGGAGCTGTGTTCCCTCCTCCAAACTCAATGACCTAAGAGTATATTAATCTTCTTAGGTTCCTGCTTAGGGAAAAACCCCATGTCTTACGCATTTTTTAAAAATATATATTTTTATTGATTTCAGAGAGGGAGAGGGAGAGGGAGAGAGATAGACACATCAGTGATGAGAGAGAATCATTGATCAACTGTCTCCTGCATGCTCCCTACTGAGTATTGAGCCCACAACCCAGACATATGCCCTGATCGAGAATTGATCTATGACCTCCTGGTTCATAAGCCAACGCTCAACCACTGAGCCACACTGGCCAGGCTCTTATGCATTTTTTAATCTTTCAAATCTAATAGATGATTGGCATATAAAACATGCTTAATGAATTTTTGTTAAGCAGAGTTGACCTGTTGTCTGTGGATCTATCTAAGTTCCTGTTTTGTCACTGTCCCTTCCTCACTGTGGGATCTTGAGCAATTAATTTATTCAGAGTCTCACTTTCTTCAGCTATACATGAAGGCAATAAGATATGATAGTAATAAGTCCAATGTTATAGTGTAGGTTAAAGGAATAATGTACCCAAAAATATTTTATGAACAATGAAGTGTTATTATAATGTACACTATTATTATTATCATATTATCATCAAGTATTTTGCTATCACCGAGGTAAGTATTACCTTTAACCTTTTGTACTCGGATGTCGAGTGTGACTCGACACGGTTAGCATTAAATCCCGAGTAGAATAAAGGAATCGAGAAAAAAGCAAGCGAGTGCAAAGGGTTAATATGCCACTTACAAATTGGACAGATATATGCAAAAAAAAAAAAAAAAAAGAAACTAGACCACCAACTTACACCATACACAAAAATAAACTCAAAATAGATAAAGAACTTAAATGTAAGATGGGAAACCATAAAAATACTAGAGGCCTGGTGCACGAAATTCGTGCATGGGTAGGGTCCCTAGGCCTGGCCAGCGATCAGGGCCGATCGGGGCCTTCCGGCTGCCGGCCAGGACCTTCCTTCATTCCGTACTGCCCCCTGGTGGTCAGCGCACATCATAGCAAGCGATGGAACTCCCGGTTGAACTCTTGAGGGAACACTTTGCATATTAGCCTTTTATATATACAGATTAGAGGAATCTACAGGCAGCAAAATCTCAGACATATGCTGAAGCAATATCCTCACTGATACAGCTCCTAGGACAATGGAAACTAAAGAGAAAATAAACAAATGGGACTACATCAAAATAAAAATATTCTGCACAGCAAAAGAAACCATCCACAAAACAATAAGAAAGCCCACTGCATGGGAGAACATATTTGCCAATGTTATCACCAATAAGGGTTTAATCTCCAACATTTACAGGGAACTCATACAACTTAACAAAAGGAAGATAATCAACCCAATCAAAAAATAGGCAACAGACCTAAATAGACACTTTTCGAAAGAGGACATAAGGAAGGCCAAGAGATCATATGAAAACATGCTCAAAGTCACTAATCATCCGAGAGATGCAAATCAAACGACAATGTGGTACCATCTCACACCTGTTAGAATGGCTATCATCAACAAATCAACAAATGACAAGTGCTGGGTAGGATGCGGAGAAAAAGGAACCCTCGTGCACTGCTGGTGGGAATGCAGACTGGTGCAGCCACTATGGAGAACAGTATGGAGTTTCCTCAAAAAACTAAAAATGGAGTTCCCATTTGACCCAGTAATCCCACTTCTAGGAATATATCCCAAGAAACTAGAAACACCAATCAGAAAGGATATATGCACCCCTATGTCCATAGCAGCACAATTTACCATAGCTAAGGTTTGGAATCAACCTAAGTGCCCATCAGCAGATGAGTGGATTAGAAATTGTGGTACCTCTACACAATGGAATACTACGCTGCTATAAAAAGGAAGGAACTCCTACCATTTTCAACAACATGGATGGAACTGGAGAGCCTCATGCTAAGCGAAATAAGTCAGTCAGAAAAAGATAAATACCACATGATCTAACTCATTTGTGGATTATAATGAACAACATAAACCGATGAACAAAAACAGATCCAGAGACAGAGAAGCATCGATCAGATGCTCAAACCTCAGAGGGAAGGTAGGGGAGGAAAGGGGTAAGGGGGAAAGATAACCAAAGGACTTGTATGCATGCATATAAACAGAACCAATGGACACAGAGACCATGGGGGTGAGGGCATGAATGGGAGGGGGGTGGGGGACAATGGGGGGATAAGGACACATATGTAATACCTTAATCAATAAAGAAAAAAAATCCCTAAAAAATGCTGCTTACAGTACAGGCAGATATTAATCAAGAGCTTTGGCCCTAGCCAGTTTGGCTCAGTAGATAGAGCATTGGCCCATGGACTAATGGGTCCTGGGTTCGATTCTGGTTAACAGCACATATCTCTGTTGCAAGCTTGATCCTGGCCCTGGTTGGGGCATGCGCAGGAGGCAACCAATCAATGTGTCTCTCTCACATAGATGTTTCTCTCAGTCTCTCCCCCTCCCTTCCACTCTCTCTGAAAATCAATGGAAAAATATCCTCAGGTGAGGATTAACAACAACAACAACAACAAAAAAAGAGCTTTGGCTAATAATCCTGGCTGCTCTGGCTCAGTGGTAAGAGCATTGGCCCACACACTAAAAGGTCTCAGGTTCAATTCCCAATCAAGGTCACATACCTGGGTTGCATGTTCATCCCTGCCCCAGTCAGAGCACGTGTGGGCGGCAACCAATTGATGTGTCTCTCTCACATCAATGTTACTCTCTCTCTCTCCCTCATTCTCCCCTTCCCTCCTTCCCTTCTACTCTCTCTCTAAAAAAAAAAAAAAAAAAAAATGGGTGGAAAAAATATCCTCAGGTGACGATTAACAAACAAACAAACAAAAAGCTTTGGAGAATAAAGGTTATTTTCCAATCTTTTTGAGAAAGTGTAACATGATATAAATATTTGCATATATGATAATTCTAGCATCTGTGTATCATTTTTATCCACAGCTAATAAGAGACATGGTTAATGTCTGTGAAACTAATCTGTCCAAACCCAACCCGCCATTTCTTGCCAAATACCGAGCTTTGAGATGCAAGATTGAGCATGTGGAACAGAACTCAGAGGAATTTTTAAGACTTAGAGAAGAGGTATTGCAAAATAATTGCAGGTAAGAATAAGGAAATGGGTTTGGATCTGTTCTTCTGTAATGCTTTTTCAGATATGGATACAGAGCCAATTGCCACAATTACTTAGATACATTAATTCTCAGTAACAAGATAACTGTGTTGTGATGACCAATTACTTTTGTCTGTGTTTGTAATAGTAGGCAGTATGCTATGCTTGAAAACACTCCCTACTATTCTGCTCGGATTTCAAGGTTATCCAATCTTGATGAGAATTAAATTTTAAAAATTTAAATCAAAGGGTATTTAAGTTTGTGTTTGAAGGGTATTACATAAGAAAATGCACCTAAATTAAGATTTTAAATTACAAAAAAATATATGTGTATGGCAGTTTCTAAAATGACCACTCTGGCATAAACACCTGGAAAACTTGTCAAAAGCTATGGCTCCCCTCAATGTCAGTCACATCTGCTGCCTCATTGACTGTGCACATTCCTGTTTCTTGTGCTGGTGTGCATTCTGCAACCTGGGGCAGCAAGAGTAACAACAAACACAGATAATCAGCTGCTCAGACAAGCCCTCAGTGGTATGTTAGCACCTCTGTGGAATCACCTCGGCTAAAGGCTCTAAAGGTTCAGAAACTACTTTTATTGATTATTCTCAAGGGTGAGAACAACTTTCATTGGCTTGGTCGTTCAACCTATGGCAGCACTCCTCTGCCTGATGTCTCTCTTTTGGGTATTGCTGGCATCTTGGGTCTCAGATATCATCCAGGCAAACCTGCATCAGCCTTGCACACGCCTTAGAGCCAAAGGTGGTGCATGGCAGCTGCTCATACCAGCTTGCAGAGGCCAGTGGGTAAATTTTTAGAAATTTTGTTAACTGATTGTTAAACCATTAGTAACTTGAAATCAGCTCTGGTAGGAGAATTTACACCATGGAAGTCAGCAAATGCTACAAATCAGATCTCGTGTAGGTTTTGCTGTTGTTAGGAGTTGGTTTTCTAGCACTCCACTAGAGCCAGACCCAGCCATGCCTCCCGTGGATGGATTCAGACCTATCTCAAAATATGTTCTGTCTTCCTTGGGTGATCATCCTCAAATTCCATTCCCAATACCACTTCCCACCCACTAAGATGGTTATATTTTTTAAACTGGAAAATTATACATGTTGGTGAGGATGTGGAGAAATAGGAACCTTCACACATTGCTTGTGGAATGTAAAGTGGTGCAGTTGCAATTTGGTGATTCCTCAAAAATTAAACACAGAATGATTGCCTCAGTAAGTTCACTCCTCCTTATATACCCAAAATAACTGAAAACAAGTTCTAAAACAGATACTTGTACATGAATGTTCATAGCAGCACTATTCAAAAGCCCAAAGATTGAAACAACTGAAATTCCAAAATTATGGTGTATACATATAATGGAATATTATTCAGCCATGAAAAGGAATGAAGCACTTGCACATGCTGCAACACAGATGCACCTTGAAAACATTATGCTGAGTGAAAGAAGCCAAACATGGAGTCAAAGGGAAGGAATAGCTGAGGAGGGGGGTGCAGTTCAACCATCTAATGTGAGTCGAGCAAGCCCTTAGAGACCTCACCTCCTGCCCCCAAGTATTTATACGACAAAGGTGGGCCTCTTCCTAGGGAGAGATTCTGCTGCTGGGAAAAATTATTTTCTCCATTTCATTTCACTAATAATGATTTTTAAACTATATTTTTGTTGTTCTAAAATTTATATTCTTTGTTGAAAATTTAGAAACTATATAAAACTATGAAGAGCCCTGGCTGGCGTGGCTCAGTGATAAGAGTGTTGCCTGCATACCAAAGGGTCGTGGGTTCCATTCCCAGTCAAGGGCACCTACCTGGGTTGCAGGTTATCCCCACACTAGTCGGGGCATGAGCTGGAGATAACAAAATGCTGTGTCTCTCTCACACTGATGTTTCTCTCTCTCTCTCTCCCCTTTCCTGCCTTTCACTCTCTAAAAATCAATGAAAAAATGTCATTGGATAAAGATTAACATTAAAAAACATAAAGAGAATCAAAGATCACTCCAAATCTTCCCACCCAGAGATAACCCAGAGATTGTATAACCACTGTAAATACTTTGGTGTAGAACATATTCCAAATTGAATTATTGATTCTCCTCTTCACCCAGTGGTGTCCTAGTAGGCCAGCTCTCTGAATAAAAGTCCTGATTTATAATATTTGCTGATTTCTGTGGTGTAAATACTCCTACCATAGCTCATATCAAGCTACTGACCTGACACCACTGAGTGTAGAGCTGGCAAGACGTGCTCAATAAGCTTTCATAACCCTTTGGTGACTACAACTCTTTCCCTCAGTAGTACCCCCAGTCTTTCCCTTTGTTTCCCCATTTTAGCCACCCATCCTGAGCCACTGATGATTCTCTCTCCCTCATCCCCATATCACCACACGTTCTGTCTGTTCTGCCTCCAAAGATCTTTAATTCACTGGTTTTCTTTTACAATGTTGCCATCTTTAGTGCAGAACACTGTTATCTCGTTTATACCAGCCCCCCTTCCTGATGTTCTTGCCACTCCTGCCCTATCCAATATGTTTTCCCATAATGAGCAGTTAGATCTTTAAAATATGTACTATGCCATCTTCCAATACATGTCACCTCCAAAGAGAGGCCTTTCTTGACCACCTCTCTCTGAACCTGGTTGGTTTGTTGATTTTTAATCCTCATCTGGAGATATTTATTCCATTGATTTTTTTTTTTTTTAGAGAGAGTAGGAGGGGGAGAGAGAGAAACATTAATGTGAGAGAGACACATCGACTGATTGCCTCCCACACTTGCCCCAACTGGGGCGGAGATGAACATGCAACCAAGGTTTGTGCTCTTGACCGGGAATTAAACCCTCAACCCTTCAGTCCTCAAACTGACGCTCTAACCTCTGAACAACCGGCCAGGGCCTGGTTGTTTCTTTAGTAGCACTTAAAATCGGGCATTTGTTAACTTGTTGATTTTTATCTTTCATTAGAATGTAATCTCCATGAAGCCCCAGAGACCATGTTATCTTATTTCCAGTGCCTGGCAGAATACTTGGCACAGAGTCTAATCATTGAATGCATGAGTGAATGAATGAGCTCATTCAAACTGTGTATTCTATATAGCATATATATGATAACATTTTGGATCATACTATGCATATAGTTTTGTAACCTACTATTAAAATTTATATTTTACTTCATAGCTTTATTTATTTTTTGAGTGTGATTTTTTTTAATGGTTGGAATGGCTGCATAATATTTTGAAGATAAAATGTGTTATGATTCATTGCATCAGACATTTGGGCTGTTTTGTGGTTTCTGCTGATAATGATTTTTCACTTTGTTTTTCTTCTGATTCTTACAGTAAAAGTCCAGTGAACATCCTGCAGATATTTAGAGTTGGCAGAGTGAATGAAACCACAGAGTTTTTGAGCCAGCTTGGCAACGTGAAGCCCTTGTTGCATGGCTCTCCTGTGCGAAGCTTTGTGGGAATCCTGTCCCGGTAAGAGTGCACCATCTTCACTTGCCAAGCTTTTCAGCCTCACAAATGTGGAGTGTCTTTTTTTTTTTTTTTTTTTTTTTGAACAGATCACAGAATGGAATGATCAAATAAATGTTCACACACTACTGACAGCATGGAAATATTTCCTTTTCCTTGCATATCTCTTCCTGTTCTTAGTGTTCTTAGTGTTCTCTCAATATAGCACGTCTCCCTCATTGTGAGTGAAAGAATAAAGGCCTCCATATGGATTCAATTCTGGTGTTCATTAGGTTAGAGCAATCAGGAATGCATTTCCCCTGGGGCTCATGTTTCTGCTTCATGTTGAAGGTGATTACTTGGCATTCAGATCAGATTGGTAATGATTTCTTCTTCTCTGATGTCCAAAGACAAGAAATGGAGTGTCTTACTTTTTTTTTTTTTCAAGCAAATTTTTTAAAATATATTTTTATTGATTTTAAAGAGGAAGGAAGAGGGAGAGAGATATAAACATTAATGATAAGAGAGAATTATTGATCGGTTGCCTCCTACATGCCCCCTACTGCGGACTGAACCCTGGCATGTGCCCTGACCAAGAATGGAACTGTGATCTCCTGGTTCATAGATCGACACTCAACCACTAAGCCACACTGGTCGGTCTCAATTTTTTTTTTATATATGACATGGGTCTTGTCAGTTAAAATCAGCCAGCTAACTGTATTCCAGAGGAAATCGAACATTTTGCATTATAAGTACCTGGTCTATAATTTAAATAATGTGTTTATTATTATATACTAGAGGCCCAGTGCACGAAATTCGTGCACGGAGGGGGGTTGTCCCCCAGCCCAGCCTGTACCCTCTCCAATATGGGACCCCTCAAGGGATGTCCGACTGCCCTCTCACAATCCAGGACTGCTGGCTCCCAACTGCTTGCCTGCCTGCCTTCCTGATTGCCCCTAACCGCTTCTGCCTGCCAGCCTGATCACCCCTAACCACTCTGCTGCCAGCCTGTTTGCCCCCAACTTCCCTCCTCTGCCGGCCTGGTCACCCCTAACTGCCCTCTCCTGCAGGGTTGATCACCTCTAACTGCCCTCCCTTGCAGGCCTGGTGTCTCCCAACTGCCCTCTCCTGCTGGCCATCTTGTGGTGGCCATCCTATGTCCACATGGGGGCAGGATCTTTAACCACATGGGGGCAGCTATATTGTGTGTTGCAGTGATGAGCAATCTGCATATTACTCTTTTATTAGATAGGATAGAGGCCTGCAGGGGTGGGGGCCAGCTGGTTTGCCCTGAAGGGTGTCCCGGATCAGGTGGGGGTTCCCTTGGGGCATGGGGCAGCCTAAGCGAGGGGCCTGTGGGGGTTTGCAGGCCGGCCACACCCCCTGGCAACCCAAGCGGAGGCCCTGGTATCTGGAATTTATTTTCCTTCTACAACTGAAACTTTGTAGCCTGGAGCGGAGCCAAGCCTGGGGCTCCCTCCAAGGCCGGCAGCCATTTCTGTTGGGGTTATAATTGAAACTTTGTTGCCTTAAGCGGGTGGGCCCAGCCAGGGTGTGCGGAAAGCTTTGCTTCCCCTGTTGCCGGCGGCAACCCTGGCCTGCTCTCTCAAGCTCCATTCTGCCGCCATTTGTTTGAATTTGTTTACCTTCTATAATTGAAACTTTGTAGCTTGAGTGGAGGCTTAGGCCTGGCAAGGGCAGGCAGAAAGCTTGGCTTCCTCTGTTACCTAGGAAACCTTGCTCTCTGTGGCTGTAGCCATCTTGGTTTGGGTTAATTTGCATGCTCACTCTGATTGGATGGTGGGTGTGGCTTGTGGGCGTGTCGGAGATATGGTCAATTTGCATATTTGTCTATTATTAGGTAGGACTAGAGGCCCGGTGCGCGAATTCGTGCACGGGTGGGGTGGGATCCGGCCGGTGGGGGGGAGTGGACATGGGTGGTTGGCCGGCCAGCCCTGCCTGTGATCAGGGTGGGGGGGCCAATCAGGGGCAGGGATGGCCAGGGAGAGGGGCCGCGGGCAGTTGGCAGGCCGGCCCTGCCCCCTGGTCAAACTCCTGGTCAAGGGGACAATTAGCTCTTTACTATATAGGATACTTTAAGAGCAGTGTATGGATAGGAATTGCTTCTTGAAGACAGTATCATTGAAGAAAGGTGATTGTCAGCCCTGGCCGGGTAGCTCAGTTGGTTAGAGTGTCATCCTAATATATGCCCATGTTGTGGGTTTGATCCCCATCAGGGCACATACAAAAATCAACCCATGAATAAGTGGAACAACAAATCCATCTTCTTCTCTTTCCTCCTCCTCCTCCTCCTCCTCCTCCTCTTCCTCCTCCTCTTCCTCCTCCTTCTCCTCCTCCTCTGTCTCTCTCTAAAATTCAATAAATAAAAATTAAAAAAAATAAAGGTGATTATCTGTTTTATGAGTTTTCCATGTGTATCTAATCTAAGGATAGTCCAAAACTTAAAGAGAAAGCTCTAATTAGAATGCCCAGATATTATTTAACACCACTATAGTTTTCTGTTTGCTTTGAATAAACACTTAATATTAAGACTTAAATGAAGTCATAGGAAGCAGAAGAAAATATGATTTAATCTGGATCCTTAATTAAATACGTAATAAGAAACTTAAAAAGAAACATACAAGATCCATCAGGAAAAAACTTTCCAGTCTTTGAGGGATCCAGAAGACACTTGCACTTATCAGAAGGATGCCAATTTTTCTTGAATTAACCTGTAAAATTAATGGTATCACAGTAAAAGTATTAACAACATTTCCTTAGAAGAAATAAAAAGCTGATTCTACAGCACATGTTTTTCTAAAAATTTCACATTGGCAAGGTTGAAAACGAGTAATGAGGGAGGATTAACCAGACTACACATTAAAAATGCATTATAAAGCTATATTAATTAAAATATGAGGTGGTGTATAAATAGGTGCATGAACAGAATAAAGAGTCCACAAATACACAAAAGCAGAGTATTTAGTGTATGATAAAAGTAGCTTTTATTTCTGTAGAAGAAACATCATTTCTTCAATGCTATGTATTGGGATAAATGAATAACCACCTGGAAAAAAAATAGAAAATTGGACCCTTATCTCATTTCTTACTTAAATAAACTGCACATGGGGTAAAGATTTAAATATTAAAAATAAAACTGTAAAGATACTAAATGAAAAACAGGAGAATATAAAAAAATAATAATCTTTGAGTGGGAATGGCTTTTCTAAGGAGGACTAAAACTCAAAGCCATTTTATAAAATTAATTCCCTCTCATAATACAAAATTCAAACTGTAGGTATTTGTATAATAAAAGGGAGACATCTCCTTTTCCCACATTCCCAGAGATAAACGTGAACCGTCCAAATGCCCACAAGTCCAATAGTAACTACAATGATCTTGAGCAGGGGAAAAGTGCAGGTTGTGTTGGGCTTAAACATTGTCTGGCTGAGCACTGAGGGGCTTGGGCCTGAAGGATGCTGAGTCTAGGGTCAGGAAAAATGGCCAGCAAATCAGGGCTACTCAAGACAGTGATGAGAACCATTCACCAGTGAGCCATAGCCTGGGTCATTTTCATGGCACCTAGAACTTCTCTGTGGGGTTACTTTGAAAATGTATTTTTCATTTCATACTATTTATTTGTTTTCTTTTAATTGGTGTTTTTATTTTTATTGTATTTTTTAATTTAAAAAAATAGAATATTTTAATAACAATTAATATATTTTCTTGAACATTAACTTACCAGACACTGAATAACTGCACAAATTAATAAGCGTAACACAAATAAACCTATTTTTCTTGTTCTCTGAAAGCAAAATATTTCCTGTTGTGCACACCAAACAAGTCAGTCCAAGACTAATGAGGTGGCAGTCACCTGCTAAAATATTCGCTGCTAGTATTAGTGGAGAGAAATGGTGCGCCTGCCCTTAAGGCGCATAAGGGAAATGAATGCAACACGATTATAATAATCAGTCATTAGCGAAAGTTGTAGTTTGTTATTAATAATTATGTATAACAGGATATTGTAAAAATTAAGTTACGAATTTTTTTTGAAAAAATTTTTGTATTTTTTTTAAATCTTTATTGTTGAAAGTATTACACATGTCCCTTTCCCCCCCCAATTGACCTCTTCTAGCCCACCTCCACCCCCGTCCCCCACCCCAGGTCTTCACCCCCCTATTGTCTGTGTCTATGGGTTATGCATATATGCATACAAGGTCTTTAGTTGATCTCTTCCCTCCCTCCCTCCCCTGCCTTCCCTCTGAGATTCCACAGTCTGTTTCATGCTTCTATGTCTGGATCTATTTTGTTCCTCCATTGATTTTATTCCTTAGATTCCACCTATGAGTGAGATCGTGTGGTACTTGTCTTTCTCTGACTGGCTTATTTCACTTAGCATGATGTTCTCCAGGTCCCTCCATGCTGTCTCAAAGGGTAAGAGATCCTTCTTTTCTACTGCTGCATAGTATTCCATGGTATAAATGTACCTCAGCTTTTTTATACACTCATCTACTGATGGGTATTTGGGCTGTTTCCAGATCTTAGCTATTGTGCTTTTGAAATGTAAATGGCCATCTTAGGTGCCTGGCTTCCTTTACTCCACGTTTTTTGTTTTTCTTTCTTTATTGATTAAAGTATTATATATGTGTCCTTTTCTCCCCATTTCCCCCCTCCCCCAGCCCTGGCTCATGCCCTCACCCCTCTGGTGTCTGTGTCCATTGGTTATGTTTATATGCATGCATATAAGTTCTTTGGTTGATCTCTCCCCCTTACCCCCACCCTCCCCTCTGAGATTTGAGCATCTGATCAATGCTTCTCTGTCTCTGGATCTGTTTTTGTTCATCAGTTTATGTTGTTCATTATATTTCACAAATGAGTGAGATCATGTGATATTTATCTTTCTCTGACTTATTTCACTTAGCATAATGTTCTCCAGACCCATCCATGCTTTGCAAATTGTAGGAGTTCCTTCCTTTTTACAGCAGCATAGTATTCCATTGTGTAGATGTACTACAGTTTTCTAATCCACTCATCTGCTGATGGGCATTTAGGCTGATTCCAAATCTTAGCTATGGTAAATTGTGCTGCTATGAACATAGGGGTGCATATATCCTTTCTGATTGGTGTTTCTAGTTTCTTGGGATATATTCCTAGAAGTGGGGTTACTGGGTCAAATGGGAACTCCATTTTTAGTTTTTTGAGGAAAGTCCATACTGTTCTCCACAGTGGCTGCACCAGTCTGCATTCCCACCAGCAGTGCACGAGGGTTCCTTTTTCTCCGCATCCTCGCCAGCACTTGTCATTTGTTGATTTGTTGATGATAGCCATTCTGACAGGTGTGAGATGGTACCGCATTGTCATTTTGATTTGCATCTCTCGGATGGTTAGTGACTTTGAGCATGTTTTCATATATCTCTTGGCCTTCCTTATGTCCTCTTTCAAAAAGTATCTATTTAGGTCCGTTGCCCATTTTTTGATTGGGCTGTTTATCTTCCTTTTGTTAAGTTGTATGAGTTCCCTGTAAATGTTGGAGATTAAACCCTTATTGGTGATAACATTGGCAAATATGTTCTCCCATACAGTGGGCTTTCTTGTTGTTTTGTGGTTTCTTTTGCTGTGCAGAAGCTTTTTATTTTGATGTAATCCCATTTGTTTATTTTCTCTTTAGTTTCCATTGTCCTAGGAGCTGTATCGGTGAAGATATTGCCTCGGCATATGTCTGAGATTTTGCTGCCTGTGGATTCATCTAATATTTTTATGGTTTCCCATCTTACATTTACGTCCTTTATCCATTTTGAGTTTATTTTTTTGTATGGTGTAAGTTGGTGGTCTAGTTTCATTTTTTTGCATTGTATCTGTCCAATTTTCCCAACACCATTTGTTGAAGAGACTGTCTTGACTCCATTGTATGCTCTTGCCTCCTTTGTCAAATGTTATTTGAGCATAGTGGTTTGGGTCAATTTCTGGGTTCTCTATTCCATTCCATTGGTCTATATGTCTGTTCTTTTGCCAGTACCAGGCAGTTTTGAGAACAGTAGCTTTGTAATACAGCTTGAAATCCGGTATTGAGATTCCCACCTACTTTATTCTTCTCAGGATTGCTGCAGCTATTCGGGGTCTTTTTTTATTCCAGGTGAATTTTTGGAGAGTTCGTTCTAGGTCTGTGAAACCTGCCATTGGTATTTTAATAGGGAGTGCATTAAATCTATAGATTGCTTTGGGTAGTATGGACATTTTAATGATGTTGGTTCTACCAATCCATGAACATGGTATGTTCTTCCATCTGTTTATGTCTTCCTTTATCTCTTTTTTCAGTATCCTGTAGTTTTTCGAGTACAGGTCTTTTACCTCCTTAGTTAAATTTATTCCTAGGTATCTTAATTTTTTTGGTGCAATGGTAAATGGGAATTTTTATTTTTTAGTCTCTCTTTCTGTAAGTTCACTACTGGTGTATAAAAATGCCATAAATTTCTTGGCGTTAATTTTGTATCCTGCTACATTGCCGAATACATTTATTAAGTCTAATAATTTTTTTATGGAGTCTTTAGGGTTTTCTTTTTTTTTTTTAATTTATTTTTTATTTTTTAATTTCTTTATTGATTAAGATGTCACATATTTGTCCTCATCCCCCCATTCCCATCCCACACCCCTTCCCACGGATGCCCCAACCCCCTGTTGAACTTAACCATTGGTTAGGCTCATATGCATGCACACAAGTCCCTTGGTTGATCTCTCCCCCCTCCCCCCACCCTCCCCTATCTTCCCTCTGAGGCCCAATAGTCCGATCGATGCCTCCCTGTTTCTGGTTCTGTTCTTGTTCATCAGTCTATGTTGTTCATAAATTCCCCTAGATGAGCAAGATCATGTGTCACTAGAGATATACTTATAAGAACTGAATGTGAGACGAGCAATAATAGTTATGCTGACAGGCAAATGAATCAGTCTGTAGTGAGTTTCTTTCTGGACCAACAGTTCTTTTGAGACCCCATATCAATGTCCACCAGTTCCTTATGTGTACATGTCAGTACTGACCCCTCAGCTCTGGATGGTGGACAAATGGTGGTAATGCAGGTCTGACACCCTCTGTTTTGGTCTTGGCCGGACCCAGGGGCATGGCTTCACCCGGACTCAGGGGCACGTGGCCTCACCCGGGCCCAGGGGGCGCATGGCCTCACCTGGACCCAGGTGCGCGCAGCCTCACGCGGACCCAGGACCCAGCCTCTCCTGGATCCAGGGGCACACGGCCTCACCCGGACCCGGGATGCTCCAGCTTCACCCGGACCCAGGGGCGCGTGGCCTCACCCAGACCCAGTGGCGCGTGTGGCCTCACCCGGACCCAGGGGCGCAGCCTGGCCCCACCTGGGACCCAGGGGCACACGGCCTCTCCCCCGGGATGACCCAGGGGGGCGCGTGGCCTCACCTGGACCCAGTGGCGCGCACGGACTCACCTGGACCCACCCGGATCCAGCTTCACCCAGGACCCAGACCCAGGGGCGCGTGGCCTCAGCTTCACCCGGACCCAGGGACGCGTGGCCTCACCCGGACCCAGGGGCGTGTGTCTTCTCCCGGACCCAGGGGCACGTGGCCTCACCCGGACCCAGGGGTGCGTGGCCTCTCCCAGACCTATGTTCGCGTGGCCTCACCCGGATCCAAGGGCACACGGCCTCACACTGACCCGGGGTGTGAGGCCTCACCTAGACCCAGGGGTGTGTGACCACACCCGAGCCCAGGGGTATGCAGCCTCGCCTGGACCCGGGACCCAGCCTCTCCTGGACCCAGGGGCGTATGGCCTCACCCGGACCTGGGATCCAGCTTCACCCGGACCCAGGGGTGCGTGGCCTCACCCGGACCCAGGGGCGCGTGGCCTCACCCGGACCCAGGGGCGTGTGGCCTCACTCGGACCCAGGGGCACGTGGCCTCTCCCAGACCCAGGGGCGCGTGGCCTCACCCGGACCCGGGACCGAGGCCTCACCCGGACCCGGGACCCAGCCTCTCCCAGATCCAGGGGCACACGGCCTCACCCGGGCCCGGGATCCAGCTTCACCCGGACCCAGGGGCGCGTGGCCTCACCCAGACCAGGGATCCAGCTTCACCTGGACCCAGGGGCGCATGGCTCACCCAGACCCAGGGGCACACGGCCTCACCCAGACCCGGGATCCAGCTTTACCCGGACCCAGGGGCGCATGGCCTCACCTGGACCCATGGGCGCATGGCCTCTCCCAGACCCAGGGGCGCATGGCCTCACCCAGACCAGGGATCCAGCTTCACCTGGACCCAGGGGCGCATGGCTCACCCGGACCCAGGGGCGCACGGCCTCACCCAGACCCGGGATCCAGCTTCACCCAGACCCAGGGGCGCACGGCCTCACCCAGACCCGGGATCCAGCTTCACCCGGACCCAGGGGCGCGTGGCCTCACCCGGACCCAGGGGCGCGTGGCCTCACCCAGACCCAGGGGCACGTGGCCTCACCCAGACCCAGGGGCGTGTGTCCTCTTCTGGACCCAGGGGCACGTGGCCTCACCCGGACCCAGGGGTGCGTGGCCTCTCCCAGACCCATGGTCGCGTGGCCTCACCCGGATCCAGGGGCGCACGGCCTCACCCTGACCCAGGGGTGTGAGGCCTCACCTAGACCCAGGGGTGTGTGACCACACCCGAGCCCAGGGGTACGCAGCCTTGCCCGGACCCGGGACCCAGCCTCTCCCGGACCCAGGGGCGTATGGCCTCACCCGGACCTGGGATCCAGCTTCACCCGGACCCAGGGGCGCGTGGCCTCACCCGGACCCAGGGGTGTGTGGCCTCACCCAGACCCAGGGGCGCGTGGCCTCACCTGGACCCAGGTGCGCGAGGCCTCACCCGGACCCGGGACCTAGCCTCTCCCAGATCCAGGGGCACACGGCCTCACCCGGGCCCGGGATCCAGCTTCACCCGGACCCAGGGGCGCGTGGCCTCAACCGGACCCAGGGTGCGCGGCCTCACCCGGACCCGGGACCCAGCGGGGTTTCGTCTTCTTGATCCCAATTCCTGTTGGTCAATTCCCTCTCAGCAATTCCTTCGGCCATTTTCTCAGAGCTCCAGGGCGGCTGCCACAGAACTCATTGGGCTGTGGGCTCGGTGAAGCTCCGGTGTGCCCGGTGCGCGGTGGCGGGCTGGTCCGGGGTCGCTGCGTCGGCCCTTGGATCTGCAGCGGTGGCCAGTCGCCGAGCGTGCGCACCTGGCCGCTTCTGGGGCGTTGAGATTCTTGAAGGACTCGGAGGTCAGCAAGCGCGGAGTCTCCCACCCCATGTCTCTCAGGGGCTCGTCTGTCCGTGCTCGGCAGCGAGTGGAGCCATCCCCTCAGCCGGAGACCGCCGGGGGAACTGCGCCGAGCACGTTCCAGGCTGCCATTGTGTCGCCTGAGCCGTAGTTCTTAAAGTGTGATCTTTGGGTCACCAGCATCAGCATCATCCCGCATACCCCTCTCTTTTATTCTAGTTGTAGAGCATCTGCTCAGCCAGCCCTCCGGTGGTTCTGGATGGTGTCAGCTCTGCTCTCCCATCGTAGTCTCAAAATTGTTGTGGTAGGCAACAATCAGGCTTCCGCCCTATGCCTCCATCTTGGTCCTCCTTTGTATAGTTAAGTCTTGATTGTTGTTGGTATCACTGGGAGGAATTGTCCTCCTGGCCAATTGTCCGTGAGGACCCTCTGTTTCTATAAAGGAAGAGTTGCTGTGCAGGAGACACGTTTATGGGCCGGGACTTGTTCCAGTAAGGCTTTGGCGCTCACTGAGTCTGCCTCTTGAATGTGTCCCGTATGCGAGTGGTTGAAATCTGGTGTCATCTCACACCGACCACTAGATGCCCTCGTTTCTGGGTCTCCAGTGGGGTGCAGGTCAGCTACTGTCTGAGGCCACTCAGCAGGAGTTACAGTAAAAACTGCAGTTTCCTCCTCCTGTCTAAGCGGCCCTGGAGCAGTCCGACTAGAACCGCAGTTCATCTGGTCAGGCTGCCACAGGGCAGGCCACCCACATGCAAAAGCCGCTGCTTGGAGCCCAGGTGGGCCTGCAAAACGTGCGGGGCGGGTCTGCAAAACGTGCGGGGCGGGTCCCAGGGCGGGGTGGGTCTCAGGGCGGGGCGGGGTCTCAGGGCGCCACCAGGCCATGGCGTGGCAAACCGCAATGGCTGCAAGTCTGCTTTTTCTGCTTTCCACATTTCTAAGCCCCCTCGTTCCGCACTCCAGCACAGCAAACACTGATTGCTGGGCGCACCTCCGCAAGGAAGTTACTCCTACTCTCCGACATGAAGGCCGAGAGTCCAGCCTCTCCCCGCAGGCGTCTGGGTCTCCCGCGCGTCCCCAGAAGCTGGATTTCAGGGTGATGGGGAGCTAATCTCCCCTAGGGTTGGGAAAAAAGCCGCACGACCCTTCCCCCGCCACCAGTCCGACCCACGCGCCTCTGCACCTTATCCCTTCCGAGTTCGCTCTTTCCTCTTCCCTCTTAGCTGTAAATCCACCCTTCAGCCAGCTCTCCTGTGGTTCTGGGTGGCAGGCGCTCTGTCCTCCAGTTGTATTTTTGAAATTGCTGTGCGCGGCGCAGTTCATTTGTTTAACTTTGCCGCCTTCTTGGTTCTCCTCTCTCAAAATGGCTAAAGGACTTGAAATCCTAAAAATCCTCCAAGTCGGTGTCGGCGGCCTCCGGGGCCCCGAGGATCTCACTGGGCAGCTTGGCCAGGTCGGTGACGCGGATGGGCTCGTCCTGTAGAAAGATGGTCTCTTCCTTTACCAAGAGCCACTGTGCCAAGTCCGCGGCCGCCGCCGCCATAGCAACTGCCGCGGCCGCCCACGAGCTCATGGCCCCGGCTGAGGTGCTGACAGAGAGGAGCAGCCGCCCGGCCTGGGGAGATGCGAGCAGGAGTCGCCGCGCTCACCAGTCCATCTTTTAGTTGTATTTCCGAAACTGCCATGCGAGGCAACAGATCAGCCTTTCAACTCCGCCGCCATCTTCCAGAGCCGTCTAGGGTTTTCTATGTACAATATCATGTCATCTGCGAATAATGACAATTTTACTTCTTGTTTTCCAATTTGGATGCCTTTATTTCTTCTTCTTGTCTGATCACTGTGGCTAGCACTTATAGTACTATGTCGAACAGAAGTGGTGAAAGCGGGCATCCCTGTCTTGTTCCTGTTCTTAAAGGAAATGGTTTTAGTTTTTGCCCATTGAGAATGATGGTGGCTGTAGGTTTGTCATATAAGACTTTTATTATGTTGAGGTATGATCCCTCTATTCCCACTTTGCTGAGCGTTTTTATCAGAAAAGGTTGTTGGACTTTGTCAAGTGCCTTTTCTGAATCAATTGATATGATGATGAGATTTTTGTCTCAATTTGTTTATGTGATGTATCACGTTTATTGATTTAAGGATATTGTACCAGCCTTGCATCCCTGGAATAAATCCCACTTGGTCATGGTGTATGATCTTTCTAATGTAATGCTGGATCCAGTTTGCTAGGATTTTGTTGAGGGTTTTAGCATCTGTGTTCATGAGGGATATTGGCCTGTAATTCTCTTTCTTTGTAGTGTCTTTATCTGGTTTCGGGAATAGGGTAATGCTGGATTCATAGAAAGAGCTTGGAATTGCTCCTTCCTCTTGAATTTTTTGGAATAGTCCTAGAAGGATTGGTTATAGTTCTTCTTTGAATGTTTGGTAAAACTCCCCTGTGAAGCCATCCGGTCCAGGGCTTTTGTTTGCTGGAAGCTTTTTGATTACTGTTTTAATTTCATCAGTAGTTATTGGCCTATTCAGGTTTTTTTTATTCTTCCTGATGGAGTTTTGGAAGCTTGTATTTTTCTAGGAATATGTCCATTTCATTGAGGTTGTCCAGTTTGTAGGAATAGAGTTGTTCGTAGTATTTTTTTTATAATCCTTTGTATATCTGTGGGGTCAGTTGTTACTTTACCTCTTTCATTTCTGATTTTGTTTATTTGGGCCCTCTCTCTTTGCTTCTTGGTGAGCCTGGCTAGAGGTTCATCAATCTTGTTTATCCTTTCAAAGAACCAGCTCTTGGTTTCATTGATCTTTTGTATTATTTTTTTCATCCCTATGTAGTTTATTTCTGCTCTGATCTTTGTTATTTCTTTCCTTTTGGTTACTGTGGGCTTTTCTTGTTGCTCTCTTTCTAATTATTTAAGTTGCAAGGTTAGATAATTTATTACCATTTTTTCTTGTTTTTGGAGGTAGGCCTGTAGAGCTATGAACTTCCTCTTAGGACTGCTTTCATTGTGTCCCATGGATTTTGGATTGTTGTGTTTTCATTGTTATTTGTTTCCAGGATGCTTTTTATTTCTTCTTTGATCTCTTTGGTAACCCAATCATTGTTTAATAGCATGCTATTTAGCCTCCGAGTGTTTGATATTTTTTTTTCATTGTTTTTATTGTAGTTGATTTCTAATTTTATGCCATTGTGATCTGAGAAGATGCTTGTTAAGATTTATATCTTCTTGAATTTGCAGAGACTTTGCCTGTGTCCCAATATGTGGTCTATCTTTGAAAATGTCCCATGTACTTGAGAAGAATATATATTCTGTAGCTTTGGGGTGAAATGTTCTGAAGATGTCAATTAAGTCCATCTGATCTAGTGAGTCATTTAGCATTGCTGTTTCTTTGCTGATTTTTTGTTTAGAGGATATTCAGTGGTGTCAGTGGGGTATTAAAGTCCCCTAATATGATTGTATTGCTGTTGATCTTTCCCTTGATATCTTTCAGGAGTTTTTTTATGTATTTGGGTGCTTCTGCATTGGGTGCATATATGTTTACCAGAGTTACATCCTCTTGTTGAATTGCTCCCTTTTGTATTATGAAGTGGCCTTCCTTATCTCTTGTTATGAACTTCACTTTGAGGTCTATTTTGTCAGATATAAGTATTGCTGCCCCAGCTTTTTTCTCATTTCCATTTGCTTGAAAAAATTTTTTTCATCCTTTCACTATCAGTCTGTGTGAATCCAAGTTGGGTCTCTTGCAGACAGCAAATATATGGGTCATGTGTTCTTATCCATTCAGCTATCATAGGTCTTTTGATTAGAGCATTTAATCCATTTACATTTAATGTTACTATTGATAAGTATTTGTTTGTTGCCTTTTTTATTCTTTATGTTTGTGTTCCTTCTTTCCTTTCTGTTTCTTCTTTTTACAGCAATCCCTTTAGCATTTCTTGCATTGCTTGCTTGGTGGTAATAAACTCTCTTAGCCCTTTTTTGTCTGTGAAGCTCCTGATTCCACATTCAATTTTGAATCATAGTCTTGCTGGGTAAGTATTCTTGGTTTCAGTCCCTTGTTTTGCATTACTTTGTATATTTCATTCCATTCCTTTATGGCCTGGTGTGTTTCTTTTGAGAAAAAAGTTGATATTCTAATGGGAGATCCCTTGTAGGTAACTTTCTGTCTCTGTCTGGAAGCCTTTAAGATTCTTACTTTGTCATTGATGTTTGCCCATTTAATTATGATGTGTCTTGGTGTTGGTCTTTTTGGGTTCATCTTGTTTGGGGCTCTATGTATGTGGGTTTTTTCTTGCCAACATCAGGGAAGTTTACTGTCATTATTTCTTCAAATAGGTTTTCTTTATATGTGTGTGTGTGTGTGTGTGTGTGTGTGTGTGTGTGTGTATAAGCCTAAGCAACCAAATGACGGGTCGACCAGTCGCTATGACGAGCACTGACCACCAGGGAGCAGATGCTCAAAGCAGGAGCTACCCCCTGGTAGTCAGTGCACTCCATAGCCAACCTCTGGTGGCCAACCATCCTCCTGCAGTCCCTCCTCCCCCTATAGCTGGCCCCAAATTGCCCCAGTCTGGACTGGATGAGATGTCCCGATCAGCCCTGATCGCTGGCCAAGCTGCAGGACCCTACCTGTCCACGAATTCATGTACCAGGCCTCTGGTAATCTATAAAACAGGTTCTGTGATGATCCCATTTGTATAGTTAAGATGAGTAACTTTTCTCCACGCTCTGCTATAGCCACACTAGCCACCTTGCTGCTTTCCTCAAATATACTAGGCACATTCTTACCTCAAGGCCTTGGCACTTACTGCTTTTTCTCCTGAGAATATTCTTCCAAAGCTCCAAAGCTCATGCCTTCTCCTCCCTCAGGCCTTTACTCAGATGTTACTTTCTTAGTGAGCTGTTCTCTCCCACCATATATACATTGTAATACTCCTCCATGAACCCCTCACTCTCTATCCCTCTTTCCTGCCCTATTTTTTTCTGTTCCTAATAGAGCATTAGCTTCATGAGGACCAGGATTTTGTGTTTTATTCACTTCTGTATCAGTGAGGTTAAACAACTTGCTCTATGAGAGGAGCTGATAAATGGCAGAGTGAAACTGATTCCAAAGCCTGTGCTCTCAATCTCTCTATGGTTGTCATAGACATAGTTAAAGGCTGGATCCCTGTAGAGATAAATGAAACAAACACCCATCCATAGATTAAATTGTTTTCTTTGCAATGTAGGTGTCAGTTTATCATATTCCTTGCATTGGACATGTTTTAGTTGCTTAATCATAACTTTCCTATCAAGAATAAAGCCTTTCTTTGACTCAATATTATTAACAGAAAAAAAAAATGTTTGAGGCCCTCATGTAGTGCTGGATGGATAGCCCAAGGAAATTGGTGACCTTGGATTCCCGGGGTCTGGGATCAATGCTGTTGTCCATGATCCCAACACTGAGGTGACCACCCTTTTCATTGTGGACAAGGACTGGAGGTATGAAATCATCCTCGCAGCCAAACTGAGTTAGAAATCTTTGTTGGTAGTTCCTGGTTGCAGTGAATTCCTTTCTATAATTTTCTGAAATTAACTAACTGGAGCATATAGAAAAATTTAAAAGATTAACCTCTTTAATGCATAGCATTATTAAGATGTATTTTCTGCAGTTTTGAGTTTATTCTCAATTATTTTGTTAATTCAATGAAGAAAGGCAAGCTATGGAAGAATGGTTACCCCAATGCATTAAATATTCCTTTTTTGTTTTGTTTTCAAGAAAAACGATTTTAAATATAATAATGTTACATGCAATAAACATTAATATTTCTAGAAAAACGATCCTATATAATAAAATGCTAATATGCAAATCAACTGAATGACAGAATGACCAGTCGCTATGCGCGCACTGACCACCAGGGGGAAGACACTCAATGCAGGAGCTGCCCACTGGTGGTCAGTGCGCTCCCACAGCGGGAGTTCCACTTATCCAGAAGCCAGGCTCACAGCTGGCGAGCGAAGTGGTGGTGGCGGAAGCCTCTCCTGCCTCCGAGGCAGCACTAAGGATGTCCCATGGGGAGCGGGCCTAAACCATCAGTCAGACAGTTCCAGAGGGCTCCTGGACTGCGAGAAGGCACAGGCCAGGCTGAGGAACACACACCCCCACCCCGAGTGCACAAATTTTGTGCACTGGGCCTCTAATATATATATATATATATATATATATATTGATCTTCCATAGAGAGGAAGGGAGAGGGACAGAGAGCCAGAAACATCGATGAGAGAGAAACATTGACCAGCTGCCTCCTGCACACCCCCCACTGGGGATGTGCCCGTAAACAAGGCACATGCCCTTGACCGGAATCAAACCCCGGACCCCCCAGTGCACAGGCCGACGCTCTATCCACTGAGCCAAACTGGTCAAGGCTCAAACAGGTTTTCTATTCCTTGCTCCACTTCCTCTCCTTCTGGTACCCCTATTATGCGGATGTTGTTTCATTTCGTGTTATCCCAAAGCTCCCATAGGCTCTCCTCCTGCTTTTTAAGTTTTCTTTACAGTTGCTGCTGTGTTTGTGTGTTTTTTCCAACTTGTCTTCTAATTCACTGATGTGGTCCTCAGCCTCTTCTAGTCTACTGTTTAAACCTTCCATTGTGTTCTTTATTGCAGCTATGTCATTCTTCATTTCCTCATGGTTTCTTTTCATGTTGGTAACATTCTCATTCAGCTCCTTGTAATTCTCATTGAGTTGTGTATTTGTCATCCAACCGTTTGAGCATCCTTATAACCATTGCTCTGAGTTCTTTCTCTGACATGTTACTTGCCTCAATTTCATTTAATTCCCTTTCTGGTGATTCCTCTTTTACTTTCTTTTGGGGATTGTTTTTTTGTCTCCCCATTTTTTTACTGTAACGTTTTAATTGTTTCTATGTCTTGGATCCAACTGCTTTGCTACCCCATTTCTTTTGGGAGTGGTGCGGTCTCTCAGGTTCTCTGGGCTTGGTGATCTAGCAGAGCTCTCTATTGAGCTATTTGGATTTTCTTGATGTAGTTGGATCTTGAATGTTAGTTTCTTATTCATGGATGAAGTCTCATCACGGATTGGCAATGTGACTCACCCCCGGCTTTGTTGTGCAAGCTGTTTTGCATGTGATCATGTTTCCGGCTCTTGTGGAAAAGGTTGTTTGAGGTCTCACTGGTATGTGCTCACTGTGGGTTCCCAGGCTCCACAGCCTGGGAGGAAGGAGTCTCAGGGCCTCAGGCTCAGGTACTGTGACTTTGGCTGGTGTGGTATGACTCTTGCTGGATTAGCATCACTCTGCAACTCACTACAAGGGTCCCAGAGCCTGTGACATTGGGGGGCGGGTGTCTTGTAGTCTGTGATTGAGGCAGTGGGACTCTGGCCAAAGTGATTTTTCTCTCTGAATCACGAGGGGGTTCAGGATCCAGCAGCTGAGGATGTGGAAATCTCGGTGACTGTGGCTGAAACAATGTGACCTTGTCCAGGGAGGCAAGTCCTCAGTAACTCACCAAGCTGTCCAGAGGTAGGTAGCCAGGAGGGGGATGTTGTGGATCCTGCTGAGGGAGCCGTGCGCCCTTGGTTGGAGAGGTACATACCCAGTGGCATCTCACAGAGGGGCCCAGGAGCCATCTGCAAAGGGTGTATGCTCGTGGGGCCCATACGCTGGATCCGAGTGATTGTGGTGTGCCACCAACCCCATGGAGGGAGAAGTCCCAGTTTCTGCTTCAGGGGATGTGCACCTTTGGTTGGATACGTGTGTCCAACGGCTGCTTAAAGAGGTGCTCAGGAGCTGTCTGCTAGGGCAGTGGGCTCAGGGGGCCCGTGTGCTGGAGCGGTGCTACCACAGGGACTAGATGCCAGCAGCCGGGGTTGTGTCTTGCAGCATCTCAGAGAAGCATCTAGGGGCCACCTGCTGGGTCAGCAGGCTCAGGAGGCTTGTGTGCTGGATCGGTGCAACTACAATGACTGGAGTTTGGCAGCAAAGGAGGGGGACGTCCATGTTTCTGCTCCCGGGGTTTGTGCCCTTGGTTGGATACAAATGTGCCTAGTAGAAGCTCACAGAGGTACCCAGGAGTCGCCTGCTGGGGCGGTTGCCTTAGGGGGCCTGCATGCTGAAACCACGCAACCGCCGTGTCTGTGGGTAGGCAGCTGGGAAGGGGGAAGTCTGAATTTCTACTGCTGGGACCGTGCATCCTTGTTTGGATATGAGCGCACCCAGTGGGGGCTCAAGGAGGCACCCAGGAGCCACCTATAGGGGCAGCGGGGATGGGGGGAAGTTTGAATTTCTACTTCTGGGGACATGCACCCTTGTTTGGATATGAGTGCGCCCAGCGGGGGCTCACAGAGGTACCCAAGAGCTGCCTTTGGGGCGGCAGGCTCAGGAGGCCTATGCACTGTATATGGAGGTTGGCAGCTATGGAGTGGGAAGACTCAGTTTTTGCTGCCAGGGCCTTGCGCCCTTGGTTGGATTTGCACACGCCTGGTGGCGGCTCACAGAGGCACTGGGGACCCTTTGCCAGGGTGGTGCACTCATGCACTGAGAGGGGCCCTTGCACTGAAGCCATGCAACCAAGGTGTCTGTGGGAAGGCAGCTGGGAAGGGGGAATTCAGAATTTCTACTGCTGGGGCCATGCGCCCTTGTTTGGATAAGAGCACGCCCAGTGGGAGCTCACAGCGGCACCCAAGAGCGGCCTGTGAGATGGTGGGCTCAGGAAGCCTGCATGCTGGGAAGGCACAACTGAGGTGTCTGGAAGTCAGCAGTCAGGGAGGGGGAAGTCTCACTTACTGCTGCAGGAGCTGTTCAGCCTTGGAGGTGGACATCCTAGGGTCTGCAGGTCTGCAGGCAGGGCAGCAGGATTTTGGCTGGAGTGGCTGCAGGGTCACTGGCAGTGTCCAAGACCAGTCTGGGTGGTGGTGCTGATGATTTCCTTGGTGTTTTTATTTTTATCCAGCTTTATTGAGGTATGATTGACAAACACTGCATGTATTTAGGTTGTACAATGTGCTTTTAAAAATTTTTTTTTATTGATTTCAGAGAGGAAGGGAGAGGGAGAGAGAGATAGAAACATCAACGATGAGAGAGAATCATTGACTGGCTGTCTCCTGCACACCCCCTACTGGGGATCGAGCCTGTAACCCAGGCATGTGCCCGTGACTGGAACCGAACCCAGGACCCTTCAGTCTGCAGGCTGACTGAGCCAAACCAGCTAGGGCCACAATATGATTTTTTTCAAAGGTATACATCATGATGATATGATATAGGTATGCATTATAAAATGATTATCACAATCAACCTAGTTGAAACTTCCATATCTTACCTTTTCTTTTCTTATGTCGAGAACACAAGATCTACCATCTTAGCCAATTCAAGTATACAGTACCATATTATTAATTATTAGTGGCCCAGTGCACGGATTTGTGCACATTTAAAAGAAATTAATTAGAAGAAATATTTTAATATCGCTATTCACCCTTTCTCTATAATATGTCAACCAAATTCATGATCAACAATGACAGAATGAAACACACACGTGCGATTGGTGCCAGCGAAAGCTTTATATGTATCACACATGCACGAGTCAACTTAGCCTTTTATAGCTATAGAATAAACTTGCTTAATTAGACCTGCTTTCTGATTTAGCTAAACTTTTTCCAGCCCAGTGAAGCACCCCAACTTCTCTTTCAGGTAATTGTCAGCAGCACAGCAGTAAATATCAACATGAAGCAGATTATTATTGTAGATCATACAGGGAGAACAAAGGGTAAAATATTTAACTGGAGCAGTGTTTGACTATATTCTGCGCAGTGAGAAAACCTGAAGTCATTTTCAAGGTCCACCAAATCTCTGTTTTCTGGCTGATGAAAAGAAAATAGGATTCTACCGAGTCTCCTATCTACCTACTCCAGGACTTCTGTGAGGATCAAATGAGATGAAAATGTGAAAACGCTTCACAAACATTTGGTTAAAGTGTAAAATGTTTGCACTTGGTTATAAAGCAAGTCGTGTTCCTGGGCTGAAGAAACGCCAAGGAGGCTAGTGGTTTCTAGGGAGAGTAAGCCGGGCGTTGCTACGTGATGTCATTACCTGGTGCCCACAGAGACCATTTCCTAGCTGGGCTGGGCTGTGGGTCGTATTTTGCGCCATGGCAGCATTGGCTGTGATATGGAGGGGTGTTGCTCCGGGGTGGTGATGGGACCTCTGTCTCACTTGGGGGAAGCCAAGTGTTGCCTTATCAGTGCCAGGTCCACGCTGCTGTTTCTCTGTAAATGGCCAGTGTGCGTCACGGCAGCTCCTGCATTGAGCGTTTGCCCCCGGGTGGTCAGTGCATGTCATAGCGACCAGTCGGACGGTGGCAGGGACACCTAGCATATTAGCCTTTTATATACACTGAGTGGCCAGATTATTATGATCTCTGAACGCATAATAATCTGGCTACTCAGTGTATATCCTATATAATAAAAAGCTAATATGCAAATTGTGCCCTCGACCAGGAGTTTGACCAGCAGGCAGGCTGGCCAACCACCCATGTCCCCTCCCCCTGGCCAGGCTGGCCAGACCCCACCCATGCACGAATTCATGCACCGGGTCTCTAATATATATACATACTGAGTGGCCAGATTATTATGCATTCAGAGATCATAATAATCTGGCCACTCAGTGTATATACTAGAGGCCTGGTGCATGAAATCCGTGCACAGGGGGTGGGAGGGTCCCCTCAGCCCAGCCTGCACCCTCTCCAATCCAGGAATCAGGCCAAAACCGGCAGTCGGGCATCCCTCTCACAATCCTGGACCACTGGCTCCTAACCCCTCACCTGTCTGCCTGCCTGATTGCCCCTAACTGCCCCCCCCCCCTGCCAGCCTGTTCACCCCTAACTGCCTCTGCCTGCCAGCCTGATCGCCCCTCACTGGCCCCCCTGCCAGCCTGGTCGCCCCTAACTGCCCCCCTGCCAGCCTGATAACCCCTAACTGCCTCTGCCTGCCGACCTGATCACCCCCAACTGCCCCCCCCCCCGCCGACCTGGTTGCCCCCAACTGCCCCCCCTGCTGGCCTGGTCGCCCCACGCAGCCTGCTGCTTGGTTGTTTGGTCGCCCCTCACTAACTTCCCTGCTGGCCTGGTCACCCCATGCAGCCTGTTCTGTCGTCTGTTCTGTTGCAACGGTCGCATAGGCTGATGATAGATAGATGATTGATTGATAGATAGATAGATAGATAGATAGATAGATAGATAGATAGATAATACCATACTGTACATTACAGATATAGAATTTATTCATCTTATAACTGAAAGTTTGTATCCTTTGCATTTTATTTTTTTATTTTTTAGAGAGAGTGGAAGAGTGGGGCTGGAGGGAAGAAAGAGAGAGAGAGAAACATTGATGTGAGAGAGACACATCAATTGGTTGCCTCTGCACACGCTCCAACCTGGCTGGGGATGGAATCTGCAACCCAGGAATCGAACCCATGATCCTGTGGTGCTAGAGCTGATGCTGTAACCACTGAGAACATTGGCCAGAGCAGTTTGTACCCTTTGACCAAAATCTTCCCATTTCTCCCAGCCATTCTAGTCTTTGGTTCTATGAATTCAACTTTTTAAGATTCCACATATACTAGTAAGGAGGTCATGCAGTATTTCTGTGTCTGGATTGCTTCACTTAGCATAATACCCTTAAATAATACCTGTTTCTGCTAGAATTATGAGGCTATAATAAAAAGTTACTTCTTTCTAGTAAACATTATAATGCCCTTTTCTTTTTAGGGGGTTGCTTTTGCCCAAAGTAGTTGAAGATCGTGGTGTGAAAAGAACAGACATTGGAAATCTTGGGAGTGGAATATATTTCAGCGATTCACTCAGGTTAGTATTATTGTATCCTTAATCATGTTATTCATACCCATTACCAAGGAATCATTGCTGAATGCTTGCTATATGTTTTCCTCTGTCTTCCCTGGTGAGGGATTTCTCACCCAGAAACAGGTAACTCATTTATTTATCAAACTAAAAAGCTTCTGCACAGCAAGAGAAACTGCCAACCAAACATAAAGGCAACCGACCAAATGGGAGAAGACATTTGCAAACAACAGTTCTGACAAGAGGTTAATATTCAATATAGAGAAAGAACACAAACAACTCAACATCCGCCCCCCCCCAAAAAAAAAAAAAACACAAAAAAACAGTTCAATTAGAAATTGGGCAGAGGACCTGAACAGACATTTCTCCCCAGAAGACATACAGATGGCCAAAAAAATATATGAAAAGATGCTCAATCTCACTAGTTATTAGGGAAATGCAAATCAAAACTACAATGAGATACCACCTCACACCTGTTAGAATAGCTATTATAAGCAAGACAAGTAATAAGTGTTGGAGGTTGTGGATAAAAGGGCACCCTTATTCACTGCTGGTGGGAATGTAAACTGGTACAGCTACTATGGAAAACTGTATGGAGGTTCCTCAACAAATTAAGAATAATTACCATATGACCCTCACCACTCTTCTGGGTATCTACCTGAAAATATTGAAAACATTTATTCGCAAACTTATATGCACCAGCATTGCAGCATTATTCACGGTGGCCAAGATGTGGAAACAACTGAAGTGTCCTTAGATCAGTGGTCGCCAACCTTTCGGACCTCATGGATCACCAGTGGTCCACGGACCACTGGTTGACGACTGCTGCCTTCGATAGATGATTGGATAAAGAAGATGTGGTACATATATACAATTGAATACTACTCAGCCATCATAAGGAATGAAATACTGCCATTTGCAACACCATGGGTGATCTTGAGAATATCATACTAAGCGAAATAAGTCAGATAGAAAAAGTCAAGAACCATATGATTTCACTCATATGTGGGCTATAAAACTGAAAACAACAAATGAACAAACATGACAAACAAACAAAAACTCATAGACTTAGACAATAGTATAGTGGTTACCAGAGGGAAAGCAGGATGGGATGGGAGGAAGTAGGAGAGGGTAAAGGGAGGATAAATGATGGTGGAAGGAGACTTGATTTGGGGTGGTAAACACACAATATACAGATGATGTATTATTAGAATTGCACACCTGAAACCTATATAATTTTATTAGCTGCTAAATTCAATTTTAAAAATTGATGAAAACTTAAAACAATAAGAAAGAAACAGGTCACTAAAAGCAGCCAGTTTTTTCAGTATACTGTAGGAGCATGTCTTTTGTGGTGGATAGGCAGGAAAATTATATTTGAAATCATCTTAGTGATTTTACTACCCTAAGAACTTTTACATATATGTACCCACTTAATCCTTAAAAGCCTCCTGATTGTCTCATTATTATCGCCTTATCACAGGTGAGAACACTGAGGGCCAGTGAGAATATCTTGCCCAGGGTCACACAGCATTTTGTCTGTCTCCAGAGCCAGGAATCTTAACTTCTATAGCACATGACCTCTCTTCTAAAAAATTTATTTTATGTGAACTCTATATGCCTGGAATAATATTTCATCTTGAATATACTTGTTAATAGTTAAATCTGTCCTCATAACAGCCACAATGTATTGTGTGCCTGCCCTGTGTGAGGCACCAGGCTAAGTGCTTCATGCATATTGTTGTAAACCTCACAATTGGTATTATCACATCATTTTATGGAAAGGAAACAGAGTCGTGGAGATTGAGTAACTTGCCTAAGGTCACAGAGCTAGTTAAAGATGGAACCTGGGATAAAGAATAATTATCCAGGATATTTAAAGATAATTATCCAGGATATTTAATTATCTAGGATATGTAAAGAGTTTCTACAAATCAATAAGAAAAAGATAAACAACCTAGTAAGCAAATGGGCAAAAGACATGAATAGGAACTTAACAGAAGAGGAAACAGGTATGAAAGGTAACATTTGAAAAGATAAGTAATCAAGAACATGAAAAGTAAACCATAATGCTACCTTTTTTTACTCTTATCACTTTGACCAAAAAAAAAAAAAAGGCTTAACATCTCGACGTGGCAGTCTCTAGAACAATCTGAACTCTCAAACACTGCTAATAAGAGTATAACTGATAAACCTTCAGTTTTTGTATTACAGGTATAATTGAAGAACAGAGTTGATGGCATGATTCAGGAATTCTATAGGTTGGCCTGTGAACCAGAAAACAGTGCTTCCCAACCTCACTGCACGTTGTAATCACCAGCGGGGAGCTCCATTGGTGCAAACACTATGGTGCTGATTTCACCCAGAGTAGTTAAATCAGAATCCCTAGGGGTGAGGCCTGGGTATCAATAGTTGTTAAGTTCCTTGATGATTATAATATGCAGCCTGGGTCAAGAATCACTACCCTAGAAAAACTCTAGGCAAGGAGGCATGTATGGGAGTGGCTAAGATCACTAGTAACAGAATACTGGAAATGACACACATGTCCATTGACAGTGCAATGAATTGATACATTTTTGTGTGGTCCTATATGGAGTCCTGCATGGCACTTTTAACAGAAGACTTAACAGCTACACATGTCAAATGGATGAGCCTGGGCATATAGCACAGCAAAAATGATCATACGATTCCATATATATGCAAAGTTCAAAAACAAGCAAAACTAAACTTTACATTGTTAAGGGACACATACCGATGTGACAATACTATGAAAGAAAGAAAATGACATGCACAAAATCAAGATAGTGATTAGATCACCCCTGGGTGGCAGGGGAGGTGATACCAACAGAAGTATTGATGATATTCTATTTCTTAAACTTAGTGGCACTTATATGGGTGTCTTATTATAATTATTGAAACAACATTAATATTACAAATGCTCTTTTGAGTACAAAATATTTCAAAGTAAAAATTCTTAGATATTTAAATATTTAAAATTTTTCAATTGGCATTCAGTTGAATCTAACCAAATTGAAGTCCATTGTGACTTTTGACAGAGTGGTTTTGGTGAAGAAGTATAAATAAAGCCAAACAGCAGTGGCTTGAGAAGCGGTCAGCAAACAAGCTGTGAAAACTGGACAGATAATATGCAAAAACAGGAAAGAAACTAGACCACCTTCTTACACCATACATAAGAATAAACTCAAAATGGATTCAAGACTTGGATGTAAGACCTGAAACCATAAAACTCCTAGAAGAAAACACAGGCAATACAATCTCTGACATTTCTCTTAGTAATATTTTTTTCTTATATATCTCCTCGGGCAAGGGAAACAAAAGAAAAAATAAACAAATGGGACTACATCACACTAAAAAGTTTTGCACAGTAAAGGAACAATCAACAAAATGAAAAAACAACCTTCTGAATGGGTGTCATCGATAAATCAACAAACAATGTTGGTGAGGATATGGAGAAAAGGGAACCCTTGTGTACTGTTGGTGGGAATGCAGGTTGGTGCAACCACTATGGGAAACAGTATGAAGATTCCTGAAAAAAATTAAAAATGGCCTTGGCCGGTTTGGCTCAGTAAATAGAGCATCAGCCTACGAACTGAAGGGTCCCACGTTAGATTCCCGTCAAGGGCATATACCCAGGTTGTGGGGTGTGTGCAGGAGGCTGCCAATAAATAATTCCCTCTCGTCATTGATATTTCTCTCTCTCTCTCTCCCTCTCCCTTCCTTTCTGAAATCAATAAAAAATATTTTTTTAAAAATTGAAAATGGAACTCCCTTATGTCCTCTTTGGAGAAGTGTTATTCAGGTCCTCTGCCCATTTTTAAAAGATGCTTTTTAATTGATTTTTAGAGAGAGAGAGGAAGGGAGAGGAACAGAGAGGGAGAGAGAAAGAGAGAGAGAACTATTGATCAATTGCCTCCTACACACCCGCTTCTGGGGATTGAGCCCTCAACTAACCAGCAACCTCTCAGTGCATGGGACAATGTTCAACCAACTGAGCCCCACACCAGCTAGGGCTCGTCTGCCCATTTTAAAATTGAATTTTAAAAATTAAAAAAAATAATAAAATAAATTTGATTAAAAAATTAATTGACATTCAGTTGAATTTAATGAAGTCCTTCATGACTTTTGACAGTGGTTTTGGTGTAGACATATGAACAGAACCAAACTACAGTGGACTGAGAAATGGTCAGCAAACAAGCCAGTAGAGATGGTCACTAACTGTGGAGGGTGGAGAGAAAGGGAGGAGACTGAGAGGGGCAGATGTGGAGAGGGTCTAGAAGACAAAGTCTAGGTCCAGGTTCCATGGGAAGGAGTTAGCATGTTTGTAGTTACAAGAAAAGAGCCCACTGAAAGGAGAGGTATATAAGAGGAATGGGGGAAATTCATTTTTTTTTTTTTTTTAAAGTGCAAGTCTTGCCGAAACCGGTTTGGCTCAGTGGATAGAGCGTCGGCCTGCAGACTCAAGGGTCCCGGGTTCGATTCCGGTCAAGGGCATATACCTTGGTTGCGGGCACATCCCCAGTAGGGGGTGTGCAGGAGGCAGCTGATCGATGTTTCTCTCTCATCGATGTTTCTGACTCTCTATCCCTCTCTCTTCCTCTCTGTAAAAAATCAATAAAATATATTTAAAAAAAATTTATAAAGTGCAAGTCTTAGAGAGGATAGAACAAATGGTCATTAGGCAATGCTTTTACATTTTGTTCTTGATCTTTGAAAAAATAGAAGTATGTCCCCAATGTCCCAACCTGTGTTCCTCATAGCAAAAAGTGCTTTATTAAAGCTGCTGATTCCTAAAGAAAGTTACAGAATCCTTCATTTGGGTGTCATTGGAAATTTTTGTTTTTCTTTTTGGATTCAGAAGGCTCATGAGAATATAGCACCTGTCTTTTCCTTTGATCAGTTCTTAGTAATACTTGGTATTTAATGTCCTTTCTGAGCTTTAGTGCAGAGAATTAGCCTACTTTTTATTTTTTTAGTAGTCTTATTTTTTTGTTAATTCTCACCCGAGGGTATTTTTTCCATTGATTTTTAGAGAGAGTGGAAGGGAGGGATAGGACAGAGAGAGAAATATCGATGTGAGAGAGACACATCGACTGGTTGCCTCCCACACGGATCCGAACTGGGGCCGGGGATTGAACCTGCAACCCAGGTACGTGCCCTTGACTGGGAATCAAACCTGCGACCCTTTGGTGTGTGGGTTGACGCTCTAACCATTGAACACACTGGCCAGGCTACATCAAATTTTTAAATAAATAAATGAATAATACTATTCTAAATGAATCTTCAGAGATATTTCAATAACAGTAAAATTTGGAATGTTCTACCAGCAAGGTTTTTTTTGAAAAATCTCCTACATATGTAATAAAATGTTGTAGCCATGTTACTATAAACTGTAAATGTGTACTTACTTCCTTTCACCTGCAGTACAAGTATTAAGTACTCACACCCAGGAGAGACAGATGGCACTAGACTCTTGGTCATTTGTGATGTCGCCCTCGGGAAGTGCATGGACTTACACAAGAAAGATTTCTCCTTAATAGAAGCACCACCAGGTTATGACAGTGTCCATGGGGTTCCTGAAACAGCCACTGTCCCCACAGACTTCGAGGTACTTGTATCAAGAAACAGGCAGAGAGGCTCCTGTTTTACTAAATATGCTTAAGTTTAAATAATTATTGTATATATATTGTCTGGATTCAATATGTTCACATTCAATAATTAGCAAACATGAAACTCTGCTTTTATAAAAACATGTACCAATAAAGCTTATTTCCCCACCTATTTATGTTTGCTCTAGGATGATGAATTTGTTGTATATAAAACCAGTCAGGTTAAAATGAAATATATTATTAAATTTTGCATACCTGGAGATGAAGTAAAGGACTTTCACCCTTATCATAATATTGAATTAGAGGAACACACACCTGAGGTTTTGAATTTTTCAAAGGTTGAAGGTAAGACAATGTTCTTGAATGCTGTTTCATGTAATATTATAGAACTCAATATTATATTTTCAATGGAATTTATATTCATGTTTGGTAGCTACTTATGACCTCAGACATAAATGTTCATTTCCTTTTTTATTTTGTAAAAATGAAAACCAGGATGCTTGTGAGAGTTCAAAGTGATCTCAAAATTATGCTACTTCACTGACACACCGAAGTTGAGCTCATCCACCTCAGGATAGCCACAAAAACCCACTGATACATTTAAGATGTCAGTGTGCAGAAAGGGTAACAGGGGCTGATAGGATAGACAGAAGGTTCAACTTTAGAATCAGGAAGCTTGGGTTCAAGTGTCACCTACGAGGCTGTGTGATCTGCGACAAACCATATAATATCTCCAGGCATCAGCTTCTCTCTAAGGGGAATGAGACCAATATCCATACCACAGTGCTGCTGTGAGGATTGCATGGGATAGGTGAAGGCACCCCGCCAAATTGTAACGTGCAGCTTACCTATTAGTAGTACAAATAACTGAGGGGATGAAAGCTTCTTAGGAAACTACTATAACATTAATTAGTAGCATTGTGAAACACACAGACATTTTTAACTGTGACCAAAGTATTTTTTTAATCAGAAATGTATGGCTTCAGAGTGGGGAGAAACAGGCCTAGTGAGAATAATCTTACCTGAAAAAAAATCCCAGCAGAAAAGCAAAGAAGCGGAAGGAATGACTCTTTTACTGGCGACTTCCTGCTGGATTTGCAGTAAAGTAACTATTACCCAGACTGGAAATTAATAAAGGAGAACTCTACAATCCATTGATATTAGAAAAAAATGAAAGCCATGGCACCAAGGAGTTTGACCTCAAGGAAAACTGGGAAAATATACCTGAGTTTGAAAGTGAGTGGCAGTGTGATGCAGGCAATTACAAAAGGGATGCCTTTTACCTAGAGCAAAAATTTCAGTTGTACCAAAGATCAATATAATAAACTCTCAATTCTCCTCAAAAGCACAGTGTTTTTGTAAGAAATAATACACACATAATATTCTATGCATGACGAGCCATTTACAAGGCATTGGTTAAAACTGAAAAATAACATCAGTGATGCAGGAAACAAGTATATAAAGTGTTTGGAAAATAGAATTGGGTTACATTTGCAGGTACACCTCGCTGAACTGCAGATGTTTAAAAATGAAAGAGAAAATAAAGGGAAAATTTATGACTGCAATAAAGTTGAGAAAACTGTCAACAATTATTCTTCAGCTTCACCACAAAAATTTTTTTTCTCACTATCAAAAACATGTCTAATAAATGTAGGAGGATTTTTAAATGGTATAGGAGAACACACATTAGGGGAAAGTCTTATCAACTTAAGGACTATAGGAAGACTTTCAGCAAAAGTTCAAACATCAAGAATCATGAGACAGTTCATTCTGGACAGAAACCATACAAACATCATGAGTGGCAAAGATTTTAATCAGTGCTCACACCTTATACACATCAGAAAATCCACATTGGCGAGATACCATATAAATGTAGCAGGTAGCAAATTGTTTAGTGGACATTCAAGCCTTGCAATTCACCAGAGAGTGCATGATGGAGTGACACCTTACAAACGTAATGAGTGTCATAAGGTGTTTTTTTTTTCAATATTCACAAATTTAGACTTGTGAGAGATTCATACAGGTGAGAATCCTTATATATGTCATGAATGCATAAAAGCCTTTGCTTTTAGTTCCATCCTTACTAGACATAAGATAATCCATACTGCAGAGAAACCTTTACTCAATTTGTAAACCTTACTAGGCATCAGAAAATACATATTGGGGAGAAACCACATAAATGTAATTGTGTGGTGAGACTTTTATTGAACTTAAGGCCTTACAGATCATCAGGGAACTCATACATTTATTTCTTATAAATGTAAGAAATGTGATAAGGGTTTTTCCAGACATTCACAACTTTAGAGTCATAAGAGAATCTATATAGGAGAGAAAACTTAAAAATGTGGTGAGAGTAGTAAAACCTTTACACAGAGGTCAAATCTTACTCAACATAAGAAAAGCCATACTGGAGAGATACCTCACAAATGTAGTGTATGTGTCAGGGCTTTTACATGATTTGCAAGCCTTACTGAGCACCAGAAAATACATACTAAATAGAAACTTTATAGACCTAATTATGTGACAATGCTTTTATTCAAAGCTCAAGCTCAAGCTTTGAATAAAAGTAAAAGGAGCCCAGCCAGCATGGCTCAGTGGTTGAGCATCGACCTGTGAACCAGGAGGTCACGGTTTGATTCCTGATCAGGGTACATGCCTGGGTTGCAGGCTTGCAGGGGCATGCAGGAGGCAGCTGATCAGTAATTCTCTCATTATTGATATTTACTAGAAGCCCATTGCAGGAAGATTCCTGCAAGAAGAGGGCTTCTTCAGGTCTATTCCTGCAAGAATAGGGCTTTCTGTGGCTGGAGTGAAGCCAAGGCAGGCTTCGCTCCCTTCTCCGCTGCCTCGTTCCCTCCCATCTCCACTACCTCACTCCCCTCTCCGCTGCTTCGCTCCCTTCTGCAGTGCTTGCCTTCCTTCTACGCTGTCTTCAGTCTTTGCTCCACGCCTGCATATGCAAATTAACTGCCATCTTTGTTGGGTTCATTTGCATACTCGCTCCTGATTGGCTGGTGGGTGTAGCGGAGGTACAGTCAATTTACATGTTTGTCTATTATTAGATAAGATATCTGTCTCCCTCTCCCTTCCTCTCTGAAATCAATAAAAATATATTTTTAAAAAGTAAAAGGAAACCTTTATACATATTATTGGAGTAAAACTTATGCAAGTGTTCAAGCCTTATTCAAAGCCATAGACTCCATTGTGGAGAGAAAACATGTAAAACTCATGTATGAGACAAAGCCTATAACCAGGGCTATAATCAAAGCCTATAACCTCACTTGGTGAATATACATCTTTGAGAGAAAGCACATAAATATATGACAATGTTTATCAAACTTTAAGCCTCATAGAATATAATAGAATTCTTATGTGGGAGAAAACTTACAAATGTATTGAGTGTGATCAGCTTTATAAAAAATGTACAACCTATGGTCAAGACAGAATTCACATAAGTTTGAAACTATACAAATATGTCAAGAACTTTAGCAATGAACTGGATACACCAAAGAATTCCTACTGGACAGAAACATTACAAATGTAATGAAAGTGATATGTTTAAATCAATTTTCTCAATGAATTACATAAGAAAATTCATATTAATTCTATTACTTTTGAAGATTAACCAATATCAGATGTTAAATTCCAGAGAGAATTAAAAGTTAAAATTATTTAAAAGTCAAACTCATTAGAATGTTGTCTGTCAATTTAGAGCAAGAAAATTTGTGGTAAGGTATAATTATTTTGAGTTTATACAATGTTTTTATTCAATTATTTGAGGTTTCTTGGAAGGGTTACATTGTTATTGATGACTTACATGAAGTTTGAAATCTGTTGATGTTATGCTTTTATTACATGCTTTTCAATTTTCACTAGGATGGCCTCAAGGTTAGGGATGAAAGAACCTGCTTCATCAGGTGGGGTTTATTCAGATCCACATAACTGGGTAAAATTATAACACTAATTTTAAGATACAATATGGTATAAATTTGAGAGTCTGGGGATTGGCAGAGCGTAAATGTAAAACTGTTATCTAAATTATAGTGCATTTTGTGGGCACAGCCTCTTCTCTAAATTTGTTGGTATGACTGAGGGTTTCCATTGATGATCATAGGAAAGTATTATTCTACCAGGTTATTAGGAAATAGAGTAGGCCAGGACACTGAAAGAATGAGTTTTTCATGTTAGAATGATGGGTTGCTAGGGATGGAATAAATGATAACAAAAATTGAAGGTGAATAATGTTCTCCCTCCTTTTTGAAAGTTAACAGCTGATGCATATTGTAGGTTAAGGAAAATATCTTATGTTTGGAAACAAAAAAAAAAAGATACATTGTAGGAAACAGTTTATTAAAAAGAACCAGAATAGAGTGTACTTGTGAAGGATTAAGAATTAGCCACTTAAAATGCATTTTGATGCCCTGGCCAGTTTGCTCAGTGGTTAGAGTGTTGGCCTGCCAACCAAGGGGTTGCGGGTTTGATTCCCAGTCAGGGACACTTACTTGATTGCAGGCTCAATCCCCAGCCTGGTTGGGGCACATGCAGGAGGCAACCAATCAAATGTGTCTCTCTCACATAGATGTTTCTCTCTGTGTGTCTCTCCCTCTCCCTTCCACTCTCTAAAAATCAATGGAAAAATATCCTTAGGTGAGGATTAAAAACAAACAGAAAAAATAACGAGTCTGGGAAGAGAATATACCTCTAACTATATTTGTATTTTTGTACTACCTAATATAGTATACGAACAGTTTTTCAATATACTGTATTAGGAGTTTGATTTAATCTTCCTTGGATCAAAAGTCTAGGGAATCTCATATTTCTCCAACACACTTTTGTAGAACAATCAATAATAATGACTGATTAGTTCAAAAGTACAAGCGGGGGAGTGCAGCTGTCTAGAGTTAGCCTAAGCTACTCTTATTCAGAGTTTCTTAAGACCTTGATGTACTTGTGTGTATGCTTAAACATATGCCTTTCAAGTAGTGGCATGACTAGGTTTTCAAGACGACCTCTCAACATCTGTAGATTTAAAAGGCAGAGTGTCTGCTGACAATGCTGCCCTCTTTCTTTTCATTGCCTACTGAAAATCATAAAATGCTGTTTGTCCATTTCTCCTGAAGTATCATGTATGAAGGGGAGGAGAAGGATTAAAAATCAAGACAATAAAAATAGAGAGTTCAAGAATGGCTTTAAAAGGTAACATTAATATTTTTAATGTATAGATTACCAGTTACCAGACACCAAACCTTTCAGCAGCATCAAGGCTGGTCTCCAGGACACCTCTGGGAATTCAGTTCCTCTTGAGGACCTGCACATCAAGGGGAAAATAATAGACTTTGTAGCCCAGGTGAGCTCTTCGTGGTCTTATGATACTTAAGCCAAATGGATGTCAATCATAACTGAGCATTGGATTACAGTTGCATGAACTCAACAAAACATGTACATTTTTCAAATTTGTTTATTTATTGAGCACCTTCTACATGCTAGGGACTGTTCTAGGCTCTGTGCATACAGCAATAAACAGTATGAAAACTCCGCCCTCACCGAGCATACATTGCATTGGGGGACGAGGCAACAAACATGATCAATAAATAAAATGCATGCCATGTTAGATGGTGGTAGGTGCTAGAGCCAAAAATCAAAGCAGGTAGGGATGGGAGCTGTACAGGGTAGAAGGATTTCAACTTGGAAGTTGCATGGCCAAGGAAGGCCTCACTGAGATGACATCTAAGCACAGATCTGTAGGAAATGAGGGACTAAAGCCTATGGACGTCTGAGGGGTGCTCATTCCAGGCAGGGGAAGCAGCATGTGCAAAGGTCCTGAGGTAGGAGCAGGTCTAATGTAGTCAAGGGACACCAAAGAGGACACCAAAGAGTTCCACTGTGGGTGGAGCCTAGTGGAAAGGGGAAGCATGGTAGAAAATTGGGTCAGAGAGTTGGGTTGAGGGAGGGCAGCTCACATCAGGACACAGGACATACTATCTTTAACTCTGATTAAAATGGAAACCTTTCAAAAATGTTTGGCAGAGGATATGATTGGGATCACACTGGCCACCTTGTTGACAATTGACTGAAGTGGACAAGTTTGAGACAACTTAGGTCAGATTCTCTGGAAAACAGACACTTGATGGAAATTTGTTTTCAGGAAGCTTGTTGGGAAGTGCTCTCTGGAGCGACATCTGTAAGAGAACATGGGAGGCAGAAACTGGCAGAAGGAGACGTGGACTGTGACACAGGCATACCAGAGTCCTCAGACAGTTTCAGGGGGAGCTCTGAGATGTTCTGAAATGAGGCAAGAGGCTCAGGCCTTCTACCCCACAGGGACCAGCCATTGGATGTGGCTGCCCCTTGTGGAGGGGTCATTCTCTTGAGTGAGGCAGTTCATCTTTGGAACAGGACATTGACTGGGGAGGGACACAAGTAACACTCCCTGCAGCCTTGGTCCTGAAGAGGTTGTCTGGGGGCACACCACAGTGTCAAATGTAGGTGACTATTAAGTAATTCAGTCAAGGATGATGGTGATTTGGACCAAAATGTTAGCAGTGGGGATGGTAAGAAGTGATTGGCTATGGCAAAGGATTAAAGGTAGAACCAATATGATTTGCTGATGGATATGGAACATGAGAGAAAGACAGAAGTTGAACATGACATTACATGGACATAGTTTGGCCATATGTCATGGAGCTCTGAAAGTGCTTAATTTTCTAAAATAATTTGTTTTTTAAGAGTTGACCTAACCATTGGCTCCTAACACTAAAGATTACATTGGCCGAAACCGGTTTGGCTCAGTGGATAGAGCGTCGGCCTGCAGACTCAAGGGTCCCAGGTTCGATTCCGGTCAAGGGCATGTACCTTTGTTGCGGGCACATCCCCAGTAAGGGGTGTGCAAGAGGCAGCTGATCGATGTTTCTCTCTCATCGATGTTTCTAACTCTCTATCCCTCTCTCTTCCTCTCTGTAAAAAATCAATAAAATATATTTTTTTAAAAAAAAAGATTACATTGAACAACACTAAAGACCTCTTAGGAGACTAAGAACACCTAAGTCCAGTATTGTGGTATTGCTGTCATTTCAGAAGGGAATCAAGTTAAATTTAATGATTGCTTTAACCTGTGAAAATGGGATGTAGTGGAGTAGGCAGAGCATGCTACCCATATGTATGCCAGTTTGCATCTATCTGACCTCTACACACTGGCCCCACTCGGATCCATACTGAGGATGCTGATGCTCATGATATGATAAAGCACAAATTTGAACTGATTCTAGAGACCAGGTTATATTTTTCTCCTAAGGTGTAAACAACTGATCATTGTTTAGACTTTGGTGAAAGTATTTTACATTTTAACAAGAGTCAAAGCTTTACATGGAAAGATTGAGTTCTAACTTTGGGCAGTTGTTTGAAAGAGATTGGATGGGAAAGAGTGAAAAGATGTTATGGGTGAATTTGAGATGGTAGCAACCCGGTGCCCCCATCCTTTCCCTAAGGTAGAACCCTGTCACCAACCTGAATTCCTTCTGGAGTCCAGGTTCTTAACCACTGTGCTGTAGTGCAGCTTGGTATGGACGGTAAGAAGCAAAGGATTTGGAGTTTGAAAGGCTTAGCTGTGAATCCTTGCTTGTTCCTTTCCAGCACTGTAACCTGGGAGAAGTTACTTAACTTCTTTGTGCCTCAGTTTCCTCATGTATAAAATGGAAATAATAATATCTGTCAGTGACTATTAGATACAAGTACCCAGGGCATTTTTTTTTCATATGCAGTAGATGCAAAACAAATAGTGACTATTTTACAGGGAGAGATGTGTGCCCTCCATTTGTTACTGTGGATTATACAACTTGTACCATCTGATATTTCAAACCTCATAAGGCTTTTTTCTTAGGGAAGTTTGCCCCAAAATAAACTAATTATGTAGCAGTGGCTTTTTCACTAGTTTGTGATGAGACAGCTGGCCTGTAGGATGACCTTGAATCTCCAGGCAGAAGCCCAGCAGCACAGACCTTGTGTATTCAATGGCTCACATATTTGGCTCTTCTTGGAATGAGTTCAACGTTTTTGGTTTAGTTATATAATGATTTCATCTGAGGGAGAAAAATTAAGATGTCAAAAATTTGTACAGTATACTAGTTCTCAGTCTTAGTAAAAATATTGTTGTCAATGTTATCTAAAATTACTTACTTTTTCAATGCCTGATCATACAAAGAAAATATTCATAATAGTTTTCATTCATAGTTGTTCTGCAAATGGTTCCATATTTTCATCAAGTTTATGGATTTTTTTTTTCTTTAGGTCATTGTTTTTCAGACATACACAAATCAGAGCCCTGTATCCATTGAGGCAAAGTATGTTTTTCCTTTGGATGATAAGGCCGCCGTATGTGGTTTCCAAGCGTTCATCAACGAGAAACACATAGTGGGAGAGGTAAGGGGAGAAAATGCATTGTGGCTGCTCTTTGGTCCTAAAGTCAGTTTTCCTTTTACCCAAATCTTCTTTATTTGCGTCTCTAGAGTGTAGGACTGAGTAGCAGCCTTATAAAACAAAAGTATTTTTTGAAGAACTAAGTACTTATGCAATTAGCCTCCGCTCACAAATCCCTCCTTGATTACCTCGTTTCGCTCGAACTTGTCCACTCTTTATTGGTCAGTGCCTTGCAAATTGTTTGCCTGGGCACTTTTTTTTAAAAAAATTTTTATTGGTTTTTTTTTTTTTTCATTTTTCATTTTTTATTTTTTTTAATTTCTTTATTGATTAAGGTATCACATATTTGTCCTCATCCCCCCCATTCCCATCACAAACCCCTTCCCCACACATGCCCCCACCCCCCTGTTGTCCGTGACCACTGGTTAGGCTCATATGCATGCACACAAGTCCTTTGGTTGATCTCTCCCCCTTATCCCCACCCTCCCCTACCTTCCCTCTGAGGTCCGACATTCTGATCTATGCTTCCTTGTCTCTGGGTCTGTTCTTGTTCATCAGTCTATGTTGTTCATCATTTCCCCTAGATGTATATATATATCTCTTTTTTTTCCCCATTGACCTTCCCCCAGCCTCCCCTATCCCCTGTCGCATGCCCTCATACCACCCCCCAGTGTCTTGTGTCCATTGGTTGTACTTATATGCATGCATACAAGTCCTTTGGCTGATCTCTTTCACCACCTCCCCAACACTCCCCAGCCTTCCCGCTGTAATTTGACAGTCTGTTCAATGCTTTACTGCCTCTGTATCTATCTTTTTGTTCATCAGATTATAATGTTCTTTATTTTCCATAAATGAGTGAGATCATGTGGTATTTTTCTTTCATTGCCTGGCTTATTTCACTTAACATAATGCTCTCAAGATCCATCCATGCTGCTGCAAATGGTAAGAATTCCTTCTTTTTTATAGCAGCGCAGTATTCCATTGTGTAGATGTACCATAGTTTTCTAATCCACTCATCTGCTGATGGGCATTTAGGCTGTTTCCAAATCTTAGCTATGGTGAATTGTGCTGCTATGAACATAGGGCTGCATATATCCTTTCTGATTGCTGTTTCTAGTTTCTTGGGATATATTCCTAGAAGTTGGGTTACTGGGTCAAATGGGAGTTCCATTTTTAGTGTTTTTGAGGAAACTCCATACTGTTCTCCACAGTGGCTGCACCAGTCTGCATTCCCACCAGCAGTGCACGAGGGTTCCTTTTTCTCCACATCCTCTCCAGCACTTGTCATTTATTGTATTGTTGATGATACCCATTCTGACAGGTGTAAGATGGTACTGCATTGTCATTTTGATTTGCATCTCTCGGATAATTAGTGACTTTGAGCATGTTTTCATATGTCTCTTGGCCTTCCTTCTGTCTTCTTTTGAAAAGATTCTATTTAGGTCTGTTGCCCATTTTTTTTTATTGGATCATTTATCTTCCTTTCATTAAGTTGTATAAGTTCCCTGTAGATGTTGGAGATTAAACCTTTATCATTGATAACATTTGCAAATATGTTCTCCCATACAGTGGACTTTCTTGTTGTTTTGTTGATGGTTTCTTTTGCTGTGCAAAAGCTTTTTATTTTGATGTAGTCCCATTTGTTTATTTTTTCTTTAGCTTCCATTGCCCTAGGAGTGGTATCGGTGAAGAAATTGGTACGGCATATGTCTGAGATTTCTCTGCCTGTGGATTCCTCTAGTATTTTTATGGTTTCCCGTCTTATGTTTAAGTCCTTTATCCATTTTGAGTTTATTTTTGTGTATGGTGTAAGTTGGTGGTCTAGTTTCATTTTTTTGCATGTTTCTGTCCAATTTTCCCAACACCATTTATTGAAGACACTGTCTTGACTCCATTGTATGTTCATGCCTCCTTTGTCAAATATTAATTGAGCATAGTGGTTTGGGTCGATATCTGTATTCTGTATGCTATTCCATTGGTCTATATGTCTGTATTTGTGCCAATACCAGGCTGTTTTGAGAACAGTGGCTTTGTAATACAGCTTGAAATCTGGTATTGAGATCCCACCTACTTTGTTCTTCTTTCTCAGGATTGCTGTGGCTATTTGGGGTCTTTTTTTATTCCAGATGAATTTTTGGAGAGTTCTTTCTAGGTCGGTGAAATCTGCCATTGGTATTTTAATGGGGAGTGCCTTGAATCTATAGATTGCTTTGGGTAGTATGGACATTTTAATGATGTTGATTCTACCCATCCATAGACAAGGTATGTTCTTCCATCTGTTTATGTCTTCCTCTATCTCTTTTTTCAATGTCCTGTAGCTTTCTGAGTATAGGTCTTTTACCTCCTTAGTTAAGTTTATTCCTAGGTATCTTAATTTTTTTGGTGTGATGGTAAATGGGCTTGCTTTTAGTCTCTCTTTCTGTAAGTTCACTATTGGTGTATAGAAATGCCATAGATTTATTGGCATTTTTGTATCCTGCTACATTGCCGAATTCATTTATTAAGTCCAATAGTTTTTTGATGGAGACTTTAGGAGTTTTTATGTACAGTACCATGTCATCTGCAAATAAGGACAGTTTTACTTCTTCTTTCCCAATTTGGATGCCTTTTATTTCTTCTTGTTGTCTAATTGCAATGGCTAATACTTTCAGTACTATGTCGTACAGGAGTGGTGAGAGTGGGCATCCCTGTCTTATTCCTGTTTTTAGGGGAAATGGTTTTAGTTTTTGCCCATTGAGTATGATGTTGGCTGTGGGTTTATCATATGTGGCTTTTATTATGTTGAGGTATGATCCTTCTATTCCCACCTTGCTGAGAGTTTTTATCAAGAAAGGGTATTGGATTTTGTCAAATGCTTTTTCTGCATCAATTGATATGACTGTGATTTTTATCTCTCAATTTGTTTATGTGATGTATCACGTTTATTGATTTGTGGATATTGTACCGTCCTTGCATCCCTGGGATAAATCCTACTTGGTCCTGGTGTATGATCTTTCTGATGTACTGCTGGATCCGATTTGCTAGAATTTTGTTGAGGATTTTGGCATCTATGTTCATGAGGAATATTGGCCTGTAATTCTCTTTCATTGTGTTGTCTTTATCTGGTTTTGGTATTAGGGTGATACTGGCTTCAAAGAATGAGCTTGGAAGTGTTCCTTCCTCTTGAATTTTTTGGAATAGTCTGAAGAGGATAGGTTTAATTTCTTCCTTGAATGTTTGGTAAAAATCCCCTGTGAAGCCATCTGGCCCCAGGCTTTTGTTTGCTGGAAGCTTTTTGATGACTGCTTCAATTTCTTCCATAGTTATTGGCCTATTGAGGTGTTTAGATTCTTCCTGATTGAGTTTTGGAAGATTGTATTTTTCTAGGAATATGTCCATTTTCTCCAGGTTGTCCAGTTTGTTGCAATAGAGCTGTTCATAGTATTTTTTAAACAATGCTTTGTATTTCAGTGGGGTCTGTTGTTATTTCGCCTCTTTCATTTCTGATTTTGTTTATTTGGGTCTTCTCTCTTTGCTTCTTGGTGAGCCTGGCTAGAGATTCATCAATCTTGTTTATCTTTTCAAAGAACCAGATCTTGGTTTTGTTGATCTTTTGTATTGTTTTTTTTGGTCTCTATGTTGTTTATCTCCGCTCTAATCTTTATTATTTCCTTCCTTCTGCTTACACTGGGCTTTTCTTGCTCTCTAACTCTTTGAGTTGTAGGGTTTGGTAATTTATTACCATTGTTTCTTGTTTTTTGCAGTAGGCTTGTAGAGCTATGAACTTCCCTCTCAAGACTGCTTTCACTGTGTCCCAAAGATTTTGGATTGTTGTCTTTTCATTGTCGTTTGTTGCCAAAGATTTTTCATTTAGAGGATTTGTCCAATGATGATAGTGGGGTATTAAAGTCCCCTACTATGACTGTATTGCTGTCAATCTCTACCTTGATATCCTCCAGGAGTTTTTTTATGTATTTGGGTGCTCCTGTATTGGGTGCGTATATGTTTACCAGAGTTATTTCTTCTTGATGGATTGCTCCCTTTAGTATTATGAAGTGGCCTTCCTTATCTCTTTTTATGTCCTTCACTTTGAGATCTAATTTGTCAGGTATAAGTATTGCTACCACAGATTTTTTTTCATTTCCATTTGTCCTGAAAAACCTTTTTCCATCCCTTCACCCTCAGTCTGTGTGCGTCTTTTTTTCTGAGGTGGGTTTCCTGTAGACAGCAGATATATGGGTCATGTTTTCTTATCCAATCTGTTACCCTATGTCTTTTGATTGAGGCATTTAATCCATTTACATTTAAAGTTATTATTGATAGGTACTTGTTGGTCGCCATTTTTATTCTTTACCCCTGAGTTCCTTCTTCGCTTCCTATTTCTTCTTTTTACAGCAGACCCTTTAGCATTTCTTGCATTGCTGGTTTGGAGGTAATAAACTCCCTTAGTCCTTTTTTGTCTGTGAAGCTCCTGATTTCACCTTCAATTTTGATTGATAGCCTTGCTGGGTACAGTATTCTTGGATTCAGACCCTTCCTTTGCATGACTTTATATATTTCATTCCATTCACTTCTTGCCTGATGTGTTTCTGTTGAGAAATCAGTCGCTAGTCTGATGGGGGATCCTTTGTAGGTAACTTTCTGTCTCTCTCTGGCCACTTTTAAGATTCTTACTTTGTCGTTGGTGTTTGCCAATTTAATTATAATGTGCCTTGGTGTCGGTCTTTTGGGGTTCATTTTGTTTGGGACTCTGAGCTTCTTGGTTTTGTGTGGGGTTTTTCTTCCCTATATCAGGGAAGTTTTCTGTCATGATTTCTTCAAACAGGTTTTCTATTCCTTGCTCAGTTTCCTCTCCTTCTGGCACCCCTATTATGCAGATGTTATTTTGTTTCGTGTTGTCCCAAAGTTTCCTTAGGCTCTCCTCCTGCTTTTTAATTTTCTTTTTCTAGAAGCTGCTCTATTTGGGTATTTTTTTCTACCTTGTCTTCTAGTTCACTGATGCGGTTCTCTACTTCTTCTTGTCTACTGTTGATGCTTTCTATTGAGTTCTTTATTGCAGCGATGTCATTTTTAATTTCTTCTTGGTTCTTCTTCATTTCCTCTTGGTTCTTACTCATATTGTCGAATTTGTCTTCCATTCTTTTCATCCACCTTATGACCATTTCTCTGAATTCTTTCTCTAACAGGTTGCTTGCCTCCATTTCGTTTACTTCCTTTTCTGGTGTTGCCTGCTTTTCTTTCATATGCGAGCTGTTTCTTTGTCTCCCCAGGATCTCTCTTCTCTGGGTGTCTGGTTATGTAGTTCTCTCTCCCCTTATCCCAGGTGAAATCTGACCTTTCCATGAGGGGGTGGGTGCAGAGCTCCTCTGAATCCATGTGCTTGCGCCACTTGGGGACCGGTGTTCTCGGGTTCACAGCTGTTTGGTGGGTGCCGTAGTTGTAGATTCCCAGGCTTTTCAGGCTTCCGATAACATCCACTTTCCTCTTCAAGATGGTGCGGTCTCTGCGTCCTAGCCGGTTGCTCTGGGAGGGAACCCAGCAGCAGTGGGGGCTGCCCAGTCAGGGTAACCCCATCCGGTCGTCCCCCACAGTCTCCTGGAGTATAGCTGTCCCTCAACTCACCAACAAACACTCCCCATGCGACTACACACTCTCCCTTTGCTCTCTCACTCACACACTATCTTGCACTCTGCCTTCCTGTCGGCAGCCATCTTTTCCCATCTATCTGCCTGGGCACTTTTTAAAAAGTGTGATTTCATTATCAAAAATTTAATAGAAGCACATTAGAAAATTGGTGAAGCCCTTATACATTTTTGCAAAAACTGATCCTCTGCTATAAAAGTCAAATTGGTAAAATAAATAAATAAACAAACAAACAAACAAACAAATAAATAAATAAATCTATCCATATAAACAATGTTCTAAATGGTGATTAGCTTGCCAATCCAGCCCAAACCAGCCAATTTAACTCATTTTATACCTGAAGTATAATACTATTTAACTATTATTGTTCCCATGGTAGTGACAGCTACTAGGGGATGGGGGCCCATGAGGAGGAGTGAGCTATCATTGCCTTGGAAGTAGGGGCCCATAGACAAGTCTGTTCATCAGTACATGTGGGTAAATGACACAGTAACTATATTAAGAGAGATCATATATCAAGCTCAGAAAAAAATATAAACTACAAAAATTAGCAAGTCACAGAAAGAATCACAACTATCACCTAGGCTCGCATCATTGTGGTGATAATAGGAAATGTCTTAGTGTGCTCTGGCACACAACTTTAATTTGTGAGTATTAAACAGACACCATTTGATATTTTTAGCATGTCTTCAAATCATAAATAGTTACTTATGAACACAAGGAAGATAGGTCTATGTTTTTCAACATCTATACATTTGCAAATAAGAAAAGCAGATGCAGCCTGGCTGGCATGGCTCAGTGGTTGAGTGTCAACCTGTGAACCAAGAGGTAACAGTTCAATTCCAGGTCAGGGCATATGCCTGGGTTGTGGGCTCGATTCCTGGTGTGAGCTGTGCAGGAGGCAGCTGATTAATGCAATGATTCTCATCATTGATATTTCTCTTTCTTTCTCTTCCCCTCTCTGAAATCAATATATATTTGTGTGTGTGTATATATATATATATATTTAAAGCAGACGCAAACTTGCTAAATGGTAAAATGAAGCATCCTATATAATCCTACATAATAAAAGGCTAATATGCAAATAGACCAAATGGAGGAACGACTGGTCACTATGATGCACACTGACCACCAGGGGGCAGACGCTCAATGCAGGAGCTGCCCCCTGGTGGTCAGTGTGCTCCCACAGGGGGAGTGCTACTCAGCCAGAATCCAGGCTCACAGCTGGCCAGCGCAGCAGCAGTGGCAGGAGCCTCTCCTGCCTCCGCGGCAGTCGGACATCCCCCGAGGGCTCCCGGACTATGAGGGTGCAACCTGGGCTGAGGGACCCCCTGAGTGCATGAATTTTGTGCACTGGGCCTCTAGCAAATAAATAAAAAGTCAAACTGGGCAGTGCTCTCAGTGCCACTCACCCATCTGTTTCTTGCTTCAATAGTGTTTGGACAGAACAGACCCAGGGACACCCCTTCTTCCAGCCTCCAAGCACCCTCCAACGTCTTTTCCAGTCACCACCTTTGGAACCATTTCAGCCATTCTTGGCCTTTGAAACCAGCCTACGCTGTGTTTTGAGCTTAACTTCTTATTGCTAAGCAACCATGAGCTCCCAAATTCATCAGAATTAGTCTACTGAGGTGGAAGCCGCTGTCAACTGCCTGGTCAACCTGCATTTGTGGGTCTCTTACACATACCTCTCTCTGGGCTTCTAATTCGACCCCAACAATGTGGCTCTGGAGGGCATAGGCCACTTCCTCCAGGAGTTGGCTGAGGAGAAGCCTGAGCACACCAAGTGTCTCTTTAAGATCCATAACCAGTGTCTCGACCTCGCCTCTCCCAGGACATGCAGAAGCCTTCCCAAGATGAGGGGAATAAAATTCAGGATGCTATGAAAGCATGGCCATGAAGAAGAACCAGAACCAGGCCCTTTGCTATGCCCTGGGTTCTAGGTTCTATCTTCACAGACCCTCATGTCTGTGATTTCCTGGAGAACCTGGATGAGGAGGTGAAACTCATCAAGAAGATGGGCAACCATCTGACCAATCTCTGTAGGCTGGCTGGTCCCCAGGCTGGGCTGGACAGATATCTCTTCTAAAGGCTCACCTTCAAACATTACTAGGAGCCCTTGCAGCCCAGAAGACTTTGAGGGGCCACTCTGCATCTTCCTGGTGTCTGGCTTCTTCCTGAGTCTCTCCATGAAACCATTAAAATCCCTATAACCACCCTGGAGCTCTCTTCCATGCTTTGGACTAAATGGAAATAATTTTTTGCAGGAAAAAAAAGTCAAACTCAAGTGAAGGCTATTGTTCTAACTGTAAAGAAAAATTATAACAAAAGAAGTAACAGTTGATTCATTCTTTGTTTATTGTAAGGATTAGCTCACAGTTGCAATGGTAACAAACATTTCATTAAATTTAAGATAAGTTCAATTATTATCTTTTTGTTTAACATAAAGTCCCGAACTCTTTTTTTCACTATTGACTTAAATATTTTGATCCCAACTTAAAGACAATTCTCATTAGTTGGCCTTTTCTGATTCAAACTCTTATTAGATAAAGATGATCATTACCCAGGGGTTTGAGCATTGGTCCATCCACCAAAGGGTCAATGGTTTGGTTCCCAGCCAAGGGCACTTGCCTGGGTTGCAGGTTCAATCCCTGGCCCCAGTCAGGGCACATGTGGGATGCAACCAATTGATGTGTCTCCCTCACATCTATGTTTCTCTCTCTCTCTCTCTCTCTCTCTCTCTCTCTCTCTCTCTCTCTCTCTCCCTCCCTCCCTCTCCTCTCTCCCTCTCCCTCTCCCTCTCCCTCTCCCTCTCCCTCTCTCTCCCTCTCCCTCTCCCTCTCCCTCTCTCCCTCTCTTCCCTCCTCTTTCCCTCTCTTCCTTTTTCCCCTCTCTCCCTCGCTTCTACTTTCTCTAAAAAATAAATGAAAAATATCCTTGGGTGAGGATTAACAAAACAAACAAACAAAAAAGAAATATCATTGATGATCATTTTATATATTTCCCTTCATCTTAGACAAACACTCAGTTTTCTCTTTTTGCATAGGTTTTAATGATGAAATTTTCCTTAGTAAAGTCTGAAATCACTATTCATATTATGACTGGTCTAAAAATAATCTTTTACAGATCAAAGAGAAGGAGGCTGCCCACCGAGAATACCGAGAAGCCATCAGTCAAGGCCATGGCGCTTACCTGATGGACCAGGATGCACCTGTAAGGCTGGACATGCACCCATTAGTCTAGCACACTTACTAGAAAGGGAAAATGTTGGAAAATTATTTGAAATATAAAATTCATACTAGAAACTAGGATAATTTAAATTATTTTGGCTCTACACTTTCAGGTGCTGTTAGCAAGGGGAGGTCAAGCTGAGCATACCCGTTGGGCTTATCTAAATAATATGACCAAACAAATACGAGCCATCTCTGTCATTGGGAACTGAGTTTCCCAGAAGTGACAGTTTTAAAAAGAAAACATTTGAGATACATAATTTTCACCTTCTGATAAAAGAGTGTAATATAGCTCTGGCCAATTCAGTTGGGCGTTGTCCCAAGTACCGCAAGGTTGTGGGTTTGATCCCCACAGATCAGCCAATGAATGCATAAGTAAGTGGAACAACAAATCGATGTTTCTCTCTCTTTATCTCTCTCCCTTCCTTGCTTTCTAAAATCAGTAATAAAACCTGGCTGATGTAGCTCAATGGTTGAGTGTTGACCTGTGAACCAAGAGGGCATGTGCCCAGGTTGGGGTTTTGATCCCCAGTGAGGGGCGTGTAGGGGACAGCCATCTGATGATTCTCTCTCATCATTGATGTTTCTATCTCTCTCTCCCTCTCCCTCCCTCTCTGAAATCAATTACATATATATTTTTTTTAAAATAATAATTTAAAAAGTGTGTAATATATTTACATGTTTCCTAGAACTAAGCTCACTAGCAATTTATTCTATTTTCATCAAATCATAACACAGGGAGGCATTTCTGCAGGATCCTGAGATATGTCCAGGTTCTGTTCTTTCTGATTATTTGTTTTCATAGGAATTAAATATGGAGAATTTGGAAGAAGGAACAGCTATCATGTCCACTGGGTTTCTTTTCCTGTATATAAAATGTTTTCAATGTGCCCTTGGTAGATACTAGATTGCAAGCAGTCAGCTTCTAACTCGTATCTCCTGAGTAGATATTTAGTTGTTTTTAAAGATAGGCCACAGGTTTCAGGTATCACTTCTGAGTAGTGCACATTGCCATAGTATCGAGAAAATTTGATGTTTGGGAGGGAGAGTTATTAAGATTAAAATAGATTTAAGGAATAAATGATTACTTTTGACATCTAAGATAACCATTTGCAGAATGGAGGGTAAGCAAGGAAGAGGTAATTATTAACCAGTTACAGTCCCCTTGCTGAAGTGCATGTATAAAAAAAACCCTGGCTTCTTTTGACAGACTGCCGCTGAACAGTGTGGGGTTATTGTCACAAATGGATTGGTCTGCATGTTTCCTCCTTGATGCTAACATATTTCCCCAGGAATATGACTCACAAAAAAAGTTTTCACAAAGGATATTACTTGTGGGTAAAGTTTAGTCAGAACCATTGCTAACCCATGCCTTTGGGTACCCTAGAGTGTATTTTGCCATCCAATGACTATAATGTTCTCATACTATATTACATTAATAACATAATAATATGTAATATGTAAATATTATAAGTTATTTTACAGTTGACCCTTGAACAACTTGGGTTTGAACTGCACAGGTCCACTTATACATGGATTTTTTTAGTAAATATATTGAAAAAATTTTGGAGGCTTGTGACAATTTGAAAAAACTCACAGGTGAACCATGTAGCCTGGAACACAGAGAAAAGAAAAGAAAAAGTTAGGTATATCATGAATGTATAAAATATATGTAGGTAAGGAAGAGAAGTGAGTGAACACCAGGACTTACGGAAGAAGTGACAGCAAGCTAACTACTGTTTTGTGCAAATTCCTTCGGGTTTATGATGAGGACTGCCCTTAGCTATAAAGCTGCTTACCCATGAGCCTTGAAGGGAAAAGATAAAAACCACCTGCCAGTTTTTGGTCTTACAACAGGAAAAAAAGCCTGGATGATGAGGACCCTTTTTCTGGATTGGTTTCATCACTTTGTCCCTGAAGTCGGGAAGTACCTTGCTTCAGCAACAAAGGGGCTGCCTTTTAAAGTCCTTTTGACATTAGACAATGCCCTTGGTCACCCAGAACCCCATGTGTTCAACAGGTGTCAAACTAGTCTACTTTCCCCAAACACAAGTCTCTAAGCCATCAGGAGACATAAGTAACTTTTTTAGAATTTAAAGTATTACAAATAGTAGTACATATGTCTCCTTTTTTTTCCCCATTGACCTTCCCTCGGGCTCCCCTTCCCCTCACCACTCCCCCTCACCTGTACATGCCCTCCCCCTCCCCCTGTGTCTTGCGTCCATTGGTTATGCTTATATGCATGCATACAAGTCCTTCTGTTGATCTCTTACCTCCTCCCCCCAATCCTCCCAGCATTCCCGCTGTAGTTTGACAGTCTGTTTGATGCTTCTCTGTCTCTGGATCTGTTTTTGTTCATCAGGTTATAATGTTCTTTATAATCCATAAATGAGTGAGATCATGAGGTATTTTTCTTTCACTAACTGGCTTATTTCACTTAACATAATGCTCTCCAGTTCCATCCATGCTGTTGCAAATGGTAAGAATTCCTTCTTTTTAACAGCAGCTCAGTATTCCATTGTGTAGATGTACCACAGTTTTCTAATGTTGATTCTGCCAATCCATGAGCATGGTATATTCTTTCATTTGTTCATGTCTTCCTCTATCTCCTTTTTCAGCATCCTGAAATTTTCTGAGTACAGGTCGTTTGTCTCCTTGGTTAAGTTTATTCCTAGGTATCTTAATTTTTATGGTAAATGGGATTGCTTTTTAAATTTATTTTTCATTGAGTTCATTATTGGTGTATAGAAAGCCATAGACTTCTGGGTATTGATTTTGTATCCTTCTATATTGCTGAATTCATTTATTAAGTCTAGTAGTTTTTTATGGAGTCTTTGGGGTTTTCTATGTACAATATCATGTCATCTGCAAATAAGGGCAGTTTTACTTCTTCTTTTCCAATTTTGATGCCTTTTATTTCTTCTTGTTGTCTAATCGCAGTGGCTAGTACTTCCAGTACTGTGTCGAACAGGAGGGGTGAGAGTGGGCATCCCTGTCTTGTTCCTGTTCTTAGGGGAAATGGTTTTAGTTTTTGCCTATTGAGTATGATGTTGGCTGTGGATTTGTCAAATATGGATTTTATTATCTTGAGGTATGATCCTTCTATTCCCACCTTGCTGAGAGTTTTTATCAAGAAAGGGTGTTGGATTTTGTCAAATGCTTTTTCTGCATCAATGGATATGATTATATGGTTTTTATCTCTCAGTTTGCTCATGTGGTGTATCACATTTATTGATTTGTGGATATTGTACCAGCCTTGCATCCCTGGAATAAATCCCACTTGGTCATGGTGTATGATCTTTCTACTGTAATGCTGGATTTGATTTGCTAGAATTTTGTTGAGGATTTTGGCGTCTATGTTATGAGGGATATTGGCCAGTAATTCTCTTTCTTTGTAGTGTCTTTATCTGGTTTTGGTATTAGGGTAATGCCGACTTCATAGAAAGAGCTTGGAATTGCTCCTTCCTCTTGAATTTTTTGGAATAGTCTGGGGAAGATAGGTTTTATTTCTTCTTTGAATGTTTGATAAAACTCCCCTGTGAGGCCGTCTGGTCCAGGGCTTTTGTTTGTTGGAAGTTTTTTGATTAATGCTTCAATTTCCTCCATAGTTACCGGCCTATTCAGATTTTTTTATTCCCCCTGGTTGAGTTTTGGAAGGTCATATTTTTCTAGGAATATGTCCATTTCTTCTAGGTTGACCAGTTTGTTGGAGTAGAGTTGCTCATAGTATTTATTAACGATTCTTCATATTTCTGTGGGGTCTGTTGTTATTTCATCTCTTTCGTTTCTGATTTTGTTTATTTGGGTCCTCTCTCTTTGTTTCTTGGTGAGCCTGGCTAGAGGTTCATCAATCTTGTTTATCCTTTCAAAGAACCAGCTCTTGGTTTCATTAATTTTTATTTTTGTCTCTATGTCATTTATTTCCACTCTGGTCTTTATTATTTCCTTCCTTCTGCTCACACTGGGCTTTTCTTGTTGCTCTCTTTCTAATTCTCTTCAAATTGCAGAGTTAGATGGTTTATTACCAGTTTTTCTTGTTTTTTTGAGATAGGCCTGTAATGCTATGAACTTCCCTCTCAGGATTGCTTTCACTGTGTCCCAGGATGTTTTTTATTCCTTCTTTGATCTCTTTGGCAACCCACTCATCCTATCTAATAAAAGAGAAATGTGGAAATTGACTGTACCTTCGCTACGCCCACAAGCCATGCCCACAAGCCAATCAGGGCGACCATGCAAATTAACCCAACCAAGATGGCGGTTAACTTGCATATCCTGGCGCAGAGCGAAGACTGAAGACAGCATAGAAAGAAGCCAAGTGCTGCAGAAGGGAGCAAAGCTGTGGAGAAGCAAGCAAGCAGGGTAGGGGAGAAGGGAGGGAAGCAGGCGGGGCGGCAGAGAAGGGAGGGAAGCAGGCGGGGCGGCAGAGCCCGCAGCAGGGAACCCTATTGTGGGAATCTTCCTGCAACGGGCCTCTAGTTGTTTAATAATATGCTATTCAGCCTCCAAGTGTTTGAATTTTTGTGATTGTTTTTACTGTAGTTGATTTCTAATTTTATGCCATTATGATCTATCGGAGAACATGCTTGATATGATTTCAATCCTCTTGAATTTGGAGAGACTTTGCCTGTGTCCCAATATGTGATCTAACTTTGAAAATGTCCCATGTGCCCTTAAGAAGAATGTATATTCTGTAGTTTTGGGGTGGAATGTTCTAAAGATGTCGATTAAGTCATCTGATCTAGTGAGTCATTTAGGATTGATTTTTCTTTGCTAATTTTTTGTCTAGAGGATTTATCCAGTGATGTTAATGGGATATTAAAGTCCCCTACTATGATTGTGCTGCTGTCAATCTCTCCCCTGATATCTTCCAGAAGTTTTTTTATGTATTTGGGTGCTCCTGCATTGGGTGCATAAATGTTTACCAGAGTTATATCCTCTTGTTGTATTGATCCCTTTAGAATTATGAAGTGGCCTTTCTTGTCTCTTGTTATGGTCTTCACTTTGAAGTCTATTTTGTCAGATATAAGTATTGCTACCCCAGCTCTTTTTTTTTTCTTTTTTTTTCATTTCCATTTGCCTGATAGATATTTTTCCATCCCTTCACTTTTAGTCTGTGTGAATCCCATGTTCTGAGATGGGTCTCCTGTAGACAGCATATCAATGGGTCATGTTTTCTTATCCATTCAGTCACTTGATGTCTTTTTATTGGAGCATTTAACTTTTGTTTGTTTGTTTGTTTTAATAAATCTTTATTGTTCAGATTATTACAATTGTTTCTCCTTTTTTCCCCCCATATCTCCCCACCACCCGGTTCCCACCCCCTTCTGCCCTTACCTCCCCCCCCGTTGTCCTTATCCATAGGTGTATGATTTTTGTCCAGTCTCTTCCCGTACTCCCCACACAGACACCCCTTTCCCCCTGAGAATTATCAATCCACTCCCATTCTATGCCTCTGATTCTATTATGTTCACCAGTTTATTCTGTTCCTCAGATTTTTAATTCACTTGATTTTTAGGATCACTTGTTGATAGATATGTATTTGTTGTTCATAATTTTTATCTTTACTTTTTTCTTCTTTTTCCTCTTTTTAAAGAATACCTTTCAGCATTTCATATAATACTGGTTTGGTGGTGATGAACTCCTTTAGCTTTTTCTTATCTGTGAAGCTCTTTAGCTGCCCTTCAATTCTGAATGATAACTTTGCTGGGTAGAGTAGTCTTGGTTGTAGGTTCTTGCTATTCATCACTTTGAATATTTCTTGCCATTCCCGTCTGGCCTGCATAGTTTCTGTTGAGAAATCAGCTGACAGTCGTATGGGTACTCCCTTGTAGGTAACTAACTGTTTTTCTCTTGCTGCTTGTAAGATTCTCTCTTTGTCTTTTGCCCTTGGCATTTTAATTATGATGTGTCTTGGTGTGGTGCTCTTTGGATTCCTCTTGTTTGGGGTTCTGTGCGCTTCCTGAACTTGTAAGTCTATTTCTTTCACCAGGTGGGGGAAGTTTTCAGTCATTATTTCTTCAAATAGGTTTTCAGTATCTTGCTCTCTCTCTTCTTCTGGCACCCCAAAAATTCGGATATTGGTATGCTTAAAGCCATCCCAGAGGCTCCTTATGCTATCCTCACACTTTTGGATTCTTCTTTCTTTCCGCTTCTCTGGTTGGGTGTTATTTTCTTCCTCATATTCCAGATCTTTGGTTTGACTCTTTGGGTACAGTGGTCTACAGTTGAGTGTCTGTATATTCTTTATTTCAGACAGTGTATGCATAATTTCTGACTGGTCCTTTTCCATTTTTTTGGTATTCTCATTAAGGTCCTTGAAGGTCTCTTCAAGTTTCTCAGCGGTTTTTAGAAGATTCTTGAGTAACCTTATAAATGTGGTTCTGAACACTGTGTCGTCCATTAGTTTGCTTTCCTCCATCTCTCCTACTTGTGACATACTTCGGTGTCTCTGCATTTTGGCTGCCTCCCTGTGTTGATGGAGTGGCTTTGTGTGGTCAGTGACCTATAGGGGCCAGTAGCTCAGCTTCCCCAATCACTCTAGGTGGTCGCTCTTGGTACACCCCTTTGTGGGCTGAGTGGAAAGTCTTGGTGTAGTTAAAAGCCTTGATTGCTGTTGGTACACTGGGAGGAATTGACCTCCAGGCCAATTGGCTGTGAGGACCTGCTGTGTCTATAACGGAAGAAATGCTGTGCTGGAGACACAGTAGAGCTTTGGTGCTCACTGAGTCTGCCTCTTGAATGTGTCCCTTATGAGAGTGGTTGAAATCTGGTGTCGTCCACACTGACCACTAGATACCCTAGTGTCTGGATCTCCAATGGGGTGCAGGTCTGAGGCCTCCAAGCAGGAGCTACAGCAAGAGCTACAGTTTTCTCCTCTTTGCTTGGGCGGTTTTGGAGCAGTCTGACTGGAGCTGCAGTTAATTTGGTTGAGCTGCCACAGAACAGACCATTTATATGTAAAGGCCGCTGTGTGGAGCCTGGGCGGGTTTGTAGAATGTGCCGGGCGGGGCGGGGCGGGGTCTCAGGGTGTCACTAGGCTGGGGCGTGGCCAACTGCCATGGCTGCCTTCAGCCGTCTCTGCCTTTCCACGTTTCCAAGTCCCCATGTCCCGCACTCCAGCACAGCAAACCCTGATTGCTGGGCGCACCTCTGCAGACAAGTCACTCTCACTCTCCGACCGATGGCCGAGAGTCCAGCTTCTCCCCGTAGGCATCTGGGTCCCCCACGTGTCCCCAGAAACTGGAGTTCAGAGTGATCGGGAGTTTGTCTCACTTCGGTTTGAAGAAAAGAAAAGCCGCGCGCCCAGTCGCCCGCCGCCAGCCCGTTCGCGCGTGCCTCCGTACCTCAGCTCTCCAGCGTTTGCGCTCCCTTCTCTTCTTAGTTGTAAATCTGCCACTCAACCAGCTTTCCCGTGGTTCTGGGTGGTAGACATTTTGTTTTTTAGTTGTATTTTTTAAATTGTTGTGCGAGGCGGCAGTTTAGTTGTTTAACTTTGCTGCCATCTTGGTTCCTCTCCCCTGGAGCATTTAAGTTTAATGTTATTATTGATAGGTACTTGTTTGTAGCCATTTCTGTACTTTATGTCTGTCTTCCTTCCTCCCTTTCTATTTCTTCTTTTTACAGCATTCCCTTTAGCATTTCTTGCATTGCTGGCTTGGTAGTGATAAACTCCCTTAGCCTTTTTTTTTTTGTCTGCTAAGCTCCTGATTTCCCCTTCAATTTTGATGGATAGTCTTGCTAAATAGAGTATTCTTGGATTCAGGTCTTTGTTTTTCATCACTTTGTATACCTCCTTCCATTCCCTTCTAGCTTTATGTGTTTCTGTTGAGAAATAATTTGATAATCTGATGGGGGATCCTTTGTAGGTAACTCTCTGTCTCACTCTTGCAGCCTTTAAGATTCTCTCTTTATCGTTAACATTTGCCATTGTAATTATGATGTGTCTTGGTGTGGGTCTTTTGGGATTCATCTTACTTGGGACTCTGTGCTTGTGTGATTTTTTTTCTTTCCCATGTCAGGGAAGTTTTCTGTCATTATTTCTTCAAATAGATTTTCTAATCCTTGCTGCTCTTCTTGTCCTTCTGGCAGCCCTATTTTACGTATGTTACTTCGTTTTGTGTTGTCCAAAGTTCCCTTAGGCTCTCCTCCTGCTTTTTATTTTTTTTCTTTTGTTGCTGTTCAGATTGGGCTTGTTTCTCTACCTTATCTTCTAACTCACTAATTCGGTCCTCTGCTTCTTTTAGTCTACTGTTGAAACCTTCCATGGTGTTTTTGATTGTAGCTATATCACTTCTTCCTGATTTTTGCATAAGTTGTTGATTTTCTCATCCATCCGGTGTATGAACTGTACGACCATTACTCTGAATTCTTTTTCTGTCATGTTGCATGCTTCCATTTCACTTATTTCCTTTCTTGGTGATTCCTCTTTTTCTTTCCTTTGGGGATTATTTCATTGTCTCCTCATTCTGACTATCACCAGAAGGTTCAAACGCCGAGTTGTGGGCGCCTGGGCTGTGTGCAGTGGGAGCTTCGCGCCACCCTAGTGTCACTGAAGAGCTTTGACACCAAGACTTGTGGCTGCAGTGGGTTGGTGGGAGCCACACTCACCCTGGATCAGAGTCACCGGCACTCAGTGCAGCCTCATGCACACACCTAGAATCAGAAACCCCACCTGCACCGTGCTGATAAAGAGACCCCGCTAGCATGTGCCAAAAATCAGAGTCCCCTAGCGCATGCCAGGAGTCAGAGTCCCCCTGTGCCCATGCCGAGAATCAAGTATCATAGTCTCTGTTGCTTGGTGTGGCCTCATGCTGAGAATCAGGGTCCCTGTGTGCTCATGCACTGAGTATTGGAGTCACTGGCTCTTAGTGTACGTGCACTGGGAATCAGGGATCCCAGGCACACTTGTTGAGAACCAGAGTCAAGTCACTGGTGCTCAGTGCTGCCTCTCACACAGAGAAACAGGGTCCCTGTTCTGTTTGGGGGACCAGGTTGCACAGCCGCCCTGTGTTGGCAGGAGGTCCACTCCTGCACTGCGTAAAAACAGATTTCCATTTGTGCTTGCCCAGAATCAAAGTCAGGTGGCACTGCCGCCCTGTGTAGGTGTGGGGTCTGGTTGTGAGAGTGTTCTCTGCGGGAAGCAGATTCCCAGTATCCGTGCACCCAGGCTCAAATTCACGCAGCAGAGCCGGAGCTGCCCTGTGTAGGCGTGGGGTCTTGTCTCTGCAGGAAGCAGATTCCCAGTGTTTCCACGCCCAGGCTCAAATTTGGGCAGCGGAGCCGGAGCTGCCCTGTGTAGGTGTGGGGTCTGGTCTCTGCAGGAAGCAGATTCCCAGTGTTTCCATGCACAGGCTCAAATTTGGGCAGCGGAGCCGGAGCCACCCTGTGTGGGCAGGAGGCTTGCTTGTGTGAGGCGGGACCAGTAGTTCCTATGGCACTGCAGCGAGCCTGTGGGGAGGGGGAGGGGCTCTGTGACTCAGAAATCTGTGGCCAAGATGTCTGGATTGTTGGTGTTCATGGGTCTGCAGTTATGGTCACAGGTCTTTGTCACTAGTGGCTGTAGGGTGCTTGTTTTCATCTGAGACCAGATTGGGTGGTGGCGAGGCTAGGATCCTAGCCTCAAGCAGTTCTGTTTTTTCAACATGGCGTGGTCTCTGTGCCCGCACTGGCCGCCCCCACCCCCATAAGTACCTTTAAGGCTCATTACGCATGGTCTCTATGGAAAGGATTGTCAATGTTATGGAAGAGAACCCTAATAACCACAACATCACAGAAATCTGGAAGGATTACACCACTGAAAATGCATCGTTGTTATGGAAAAAGCCGTGAAAGCCATGAAGCCAGAAACAATAAATTCCTACTGGAGAAAACTGTGTCCATATGCTGTGTGGGACTTCACAGGATGTACAACAGAGCCATTCAAGGAATACATGGAAGATTGTGGGCATGGCAAAATAAGGTTGGTGGTGCCCAGCCAGATGGACTCGGTTGCATGTTGTCCTGTGCACCGAAAGGTTGCCCGTTTGATTTCCTGGTCAGGGCACATACCTGGGTTGCAGGTTTGATCCCCAGTTGGGGCATGTATGGAAGGCAGCCAGTAGATATTTCTCTCTCATATTGATGTTTCTCTCTTTCCCTTCCTCTCTCTAAGAAGGGTTCCAATTATTTGTGAGTATTTTTTACTTATTTTATGACATGGATCCTTCTATGATACAGGCTCTTAAACTAAAGCAATATTAGAACATTTTTTAAAAATATATTTTTATTGATTTCAGAGAGAAAGGGAGAGGGAGAGAGAGAGAGAAATATCAATGATGAGAGAGAATCATTCATTGGCTGCTTCCTGCATGCCTCCCACGGGGGATTGAGCCCGCAACTGGGTCATGTGCCCTTGACCAGAATCGAACCCAGGACCCTTCAGTCCTCAGGCTGAAGCTCGATCCACTGAGCCAAATCAGCCAGGGCTCAACATTTTTAATTGTAAAAATATCTATAATGTTAACACCTTCAGCAAAATTAACATATGAAGTTTTGAAGCTTGTTATGAATACAACAAAATAGCATACATATCAAATTGCATATATATCAACATATGTGTAACTCCATCTATTGAAACAAATCCACATTATTAACTGGTACACCTAGTATATGTATTATTATGTGTTAAATCTATAATAATAAAAGGGTAACGTGCTAATTAGACCGGACATCTTCTGGATGTCATTCCAGACATCCTTCCTGACAAAGCCGGGGCCAGAGGGAAGCCAGCCCAGGTCCCGAGTGCCTGAAGGTGACCCGAGGGAAGCCAGCCTGGTTCCCTGGTGCCTGCCGGTGGCAAGAGGAAGGAAGCCCAGTCCCAGGTGCCAGAGGGAAGCAAGTGCTGGCAGCTGGGGGAAGGAAGGCCTACTCTTGCACGAATTTTCATGCATTGGGCCTCTAGTGTGTTATATAAATGCGGGGTGGGGCAAAAGTAGGTTTACAGTTGTGAGTACATGAAACAGTTTATTCTTGTATTATTATTTATTGTTTTATTTTTTATATAAACAACTGTAAATCTACTTCTGCCCCACTCTGGATATATTATTTATTTGTTAGTATATAATAAGTACAATAACAAATATATAATGTATACTTGTTATAAATATACTAGAGGCCCAGTGCACAACTTTGTGCATGGGTGGGATCTGGCTGGCCCAACCCCAATCCGGGCAGATCAGGGCTGGGCCTGTTGAGAGGAGATGGTAGGAGGTTGGCCGGCTAGTCCGCCCTGATCGGGGCCCGATCGGGGTCAGGCCGGCTGGAGGAAGGGGCCACGGGCGATTGGCCGGTGGGCCCTGCCTCCAATTGGGGTTGGGAGGCTGATTGGGGGTGCTGCTGGCCATGGAGAGGGGCTGCGGGCGGTGGGCCGGCTGACCCTGCCCCTGAATGGGGTGGGGGTGCTGATTGGTGTCCAGCAGCCTGGGGGAGGGGCCAAGGGTGGTTGGCCGGCCGGCCCTGCCCCTGATCAGGGTTGGGGGGCCAATCTGGGGTAGGGCCAGGCAGGGGGAGAGGCTGCAGGAGATTGGCCAGCCAGCCCCATCTCCTATTGGGGTGGGAGGCAATCAGGGATGGGGCCAGCCGGGGGAGGGGCTACGGACTGATCAATGTGGTGGGGGCCCATACAGGGTGGAGTCAGCTGGGGGGAGGGACTGCAGGAGGTTGGCCAGCCCCGCCCCCTATTGAGGTGGGGGGTGATCAGGGGCAGGGTTGGCCAGGGGGAGGGGCTGCAGGCCTATCATGGTGGGGTGGGCTGATGGTGGTGGGGCTGGCCAGGGGGAAGGGAGGGGACATTTGGCTGGCCCTGCTCTTAATTAGGGTGGGAGAGTCCGATCAGGGGCAGGCCATCAGTGGGGAGGGGCCACGAGGTTGGCCGGCTGGCCCCACCCCCTGATTGGCCGGTTCGCTGGCCATAGTGGGCGTCATAGCGACAGTTGTTACGGTCATTATGGCTGTTATGATCGCTGGCTTTTTATATGTATAGATAATATTATATGGGATATTGTATACAATATTATATGGACAATATAATATAGAAATATACATTATATATTATATATACAGTGTTTCCAAGTATCAGAAGGATATTATTTTATGTGTCTACTAGAGGCCCAGTGCATGATTAAATCATGCACATGTAGGGTCCCCTACATGCTTTTGCTTTCGATCGCGGGGGAGCTGGGTGCCTGTCCGCTGGTGCACCAGGCCTTTCAGAAGCCTCCGCCGCACTGGAGGCTTCTGAAAGGCCTGGTGCCAAAGCGGACAGGCACCCAGCTCCCCCGCTTTTGATGGTCTGCGGCGGGACGTGAGCTCGCTGCCCCAGAGGCCCCTTCTGTGCCGCAGCACAGCCATGACACAGATGCTGAGCTCGCGCCGCCACTGGCGACGCAAGCTCAGCGTCCCGCCGGCCCAATCGGCCACCCAAGCCACCCCAAGTCCTGCCCCCCAGTGCCTCCTGGCCAATCGTGGGCATAGCAGAGGTACAGTCAATTTGCATATTTGTCTATTATTAGGTAGGATATGATTTTATAGACTATTTAACTTGTTATAATGGAAGTGACATCTTCCATCCATTTATATCCTGCGCAGAGGCATTGCAACCTCACATGATTAAGTGTCAGTCTCTCAAATGAACCTCAGGCTTTTATACACTTCTTTTAATAGCAAATAATATGAATACTTTCAACAATAGAGATTTTTTTAAAAAAAGCAAACAGTATGGTGATTACTAGAGGAAAGGGGATGGGGGTGGGTAGAAAAAGGTAAAAGAGGTCAAATATATGGTAACGGAAGGAGACTTGAGTTTGTGTGATGAACATACAATGTAGTATTCAGTTGATGTATTACAGAATTGTACACCTGAAACCTATGTAATCTATTAACCAATGTCACTCCAATGAATTTAATAAAAAATTTTTAAAGTGAACACTATTAATTGTTTAATAATCATCTCTTCATTGTTTATCTCCATCCTGCAAGTAGGTATCCTTGATGCCAAAAGTAATAACCCATCCCTTAAATCTGTCTAATTACTAATGTTATACACTCCTCATCTAAACATGTTACATTTTCATGGCAACATGGTCAAGTAGAATGGAGGATATGGTTGGCAGGTTAAGAGGTTCTCTGTGTATCAGAAAAAAATACACCTAGCCATAAACAGTCATGAGGTTGTCTCTCTGTGCAGTGATTATCGATATCCCATTGAAAGAAGGTGAGATAGCTCTCTCTAAAAAACAGAGTGATAAGTTTGCTGTGGGGGAAGAATCACGTGGAGGCCAAACCCGGTGAAACTGCTCTGGCTCTGCAGCCACTGGTGGAGCTGGTATCGGAGGCCGTGGAGGTCAGAGCAGCCTCCATAGTTCTCCAGGAAGGGCAGCGTGGAGGGGGCCCTGCTCAGAGCCCTGCATGTGAGGCCTCCGGGAAGGAGAGGCCGCTGGGTGAAGTTCCCCAGTCCAGACAGGTCCTGCTGCCAAGGGGCCTCCTCGCCCTGTGCTCCTTTTAGACATCACCCCGCCCCCACCACTGGGGAGTGGCTTTCAAAGTCCCCTTTTGCACCACCAGTGCTTGGCTTGTAGGCTCTCTTCTTGTTTTCTGAGGAAGAATCTGGCAGGTTGAAATTCCAGTAGTTCATGTAATAGGGTTAACTAGCATAGAGGGGATATGCATTTGAGTCACAAGCTAAGTAACATATTTCTGTCTCAGGATGTCTTTACTGTAAGTGTTGGAAACTTACCCCCCAAGGCTAAGGTTCTTATCAAAATAACCTACATCACGGAACTCAGCATCCAAGGTACTGTGGCCGTCTTCTTCATGCCCGCCACCGTCGCACCCTGGCAACAGGACAAAGCTTTGAAAGAAAACACCCAGGTTCGTGTGCTTAAGATAAGATTTAAAGAACCCTTTGTGTGTGTGTGTGTTTGGGTGTGTGTGTGTGTGTGTGTGTGTGTGTGTGTGTGTGTGTGTGTGTGATTTATGCACAAGGAAGAAAAATATGCATATAATGCAAAGTATCCATATAATGTTTGTAAAACAAAAAGAATAAAGACAAATACGCTTAATGGGGGTATTTTTATTCTGTTTAGTCACTTTAACAAGTTTGTGTCTATGTTAAACATTTATCGTTAAGAATTCAGAGAAGCCCACAGAATACGAATAAGCCAAAGAGGAAAATATGTTTTTGTTTTTTTGGTTAATCCTCACCCAAGGATATTTTTCCATTGATTTTTAGGGAGAGTAGAAGAGAGAGGGAAAGACCGAGAGAAACATCAATGGTGAGAGAAACACGTTGATTGGTTGCCTCCTGTAGAAGCCCTGACCAGGACCTGGGCCAGGGAGGAGCCTACAACCAAGTATGTGCCCTTGACTGGAATTGAACCCGGGACCCTTTGGTTCACAGGCCGACTCTCTATCCACTGAGCCAAACCAGCTAGGACAAAGAGGAAAATTCAAACCATCCTTAATTCCATCGCCAGACATAGTAGCCCAAAGCTACTGGTTAACACTTTGGTTTTTATCTATTCAGACTTCCTATTCTGTATGTATTTATAAATTGTGTGTATATGTACATGCGTGTTTGTGTGTATATGTAGTTGAAAAGGTCACAAATTATCCTGATTATCAGTTACCTTTTAGAACTCACTGTCATTTCATGAACAAATGGTCAATGTCTCCCTACTGCAAAGTGAGACCAGGTCTCATTGCTGCTATAGGTTGTGGCCTTGATGACATTACATTCAGTTGAGTCTTACTGTAAAACTTGATACTTATACATATGTGTGTGTGTTTTTTTAACAGGATACAGTAGAGAAGATTTGTATAAAGGAAATAGGAACACAGCAAAGGTTAGTATCTAAAATATAAAACCTGACAATTAATCATACAATGGGAATTAGTTTTTTTATGGCTTAAATTTTCATTTAAAATTATGTAAAACAAACACAGGTAGCTGTTTAACATTAAGATATTATTAGACTAAGACAACTTTCTCTTCGTTTTTGGTAGCTTCTCTCTGAGTATGTCTATTGAGATGCCATATGTGATTGAATTCATTTCTAGTGATACACATGAACTGAAAAAAAAGGTTAGTAAATCTTTGCTTTATTTCTTAAGAGCTCTTATTTTAACATGAATTTTATGTTATAAAAGAAGACATGCACAAGGTCTAAAAAGTGAAATACTAAAGACAGCTTCTTAAAAGCAGCAACAGTCCCAAGACAGTGAACTACTTTCATATTTTAGCTCTTTCCTGGTGGCCTCCAAAGTTTTTTTGCTGCTTGTTCTTGATTCATCTGTTTCAGAAAAAAAAAAATTACTTTTTGTTATGATACATGAAAATTTAAGTCCCTTACCTCTGCATTCCCCTCACTCCTCACTTCTTCTCTCCCCTTCATTCCAAAAGTTATATTACAATTTTTGGTTAAATTAAGTCAATGTTTACATTATTACGACTGTTAAATGATGTTCACTATTGAACCAAGAAATGTATTATGATTATAAGTATATTCTTTTGTTTTTACCTCTTTATATAGTGTTTCTTGGGGAAATTTCGTTTTTCATTTGCTTAGACCTCTAGGACAATTTTTCACATATGCTAACACATAGATTAAAACTCCTCTTGAATGCTTCAGAGAATCCATTAATTTATGTCCCCTCTAACAGATGTCCTGCCTCTTCTCTTCACTCCACCCAGCTTGGCTACTGTGGGACAGCCATTATCAGAGAGCCTCCCTTGACTCTTCGTTTTTGTAGGGGTTTTATCTTTATCCTCTTTCTTGTTTTGTTCTCTCCATTTGACAGAGCACAACCTCATTTCCTTCCTGTGTAAGAAGGATGGACAGCAGTTTTTTTCTCTCTTCTTCTTCCTTCCTCTCTGAAATCAATAAAAAAAAATATATTTTTTTTTTTAAAGAGAAGGGTGGGCAGTAATGTCGGAAGATATCCTTATTCCATGTGCTGCTCTTGGTGAGGTGCTTAATCCTGGTTGGAAATCATCTTCTCTTAGGATATTGAAAACATTGTCTTCTAGCTTCTAACGTTACTTTTGAAAAGTTAAATGATGTTTATATCTCCCATTCTTTGCCTGTAGTCTGTAATGTTTTGTGGGGTTTTTTAATTGTGCAAGAATTTCAGATCTTTTTATCTCTGGTATTCTGAAATTCCACAATAATGTGATATTCATTCATTGTGTGTAACTCATGGACTTGAGTTCTGGGAAATTTTATTATAGTTTTAAAAAGTAAGTTGGTCCTCTCTCTTTCACCATTCTGCAATACCTTTCAGTCAGATGTCCCCTGAATTGAGACCCTTATTTTCTTATGTTTTATCTCCTATTTCCCATTTTATTGTCTTTTTGGGGGTTTTTCTGGGTGGTTTTTCTAAATTCTAAATTCAACTGAAATGTTTATTTTAGTTCTCCTATATTTTTGTTTGTAGGAGCTCTTCTGTATTTATTTCTCTTTTATAGAATTTTTTGTGTTTCACAGATGCATTATCATCTCTTTCATCTCTCTGAAAGCGTTTATAACTTTTTTCCTTCTATTTTCTGTGTTGTGTCTCCTTTCTTTTAGTTCCTTCTGGCTTTTTGTTTGTTTGGTCTACACATCGCTTCTCGGCCTTTTGGCTAAGATCAAGTGTTTGGTCTACATACGTCGGTTAGAGCAGGGGTGGGGAACCTTTTTCCTGCCAAGGGCCATTTGGATGTTTATAACATCATTCGCAGACCATACAAAATTATCAACTTAAAAATGAGCCTGCTATATTTGGTCAAACATTTCATTAACTCACCCCTAATACTTTGGCAGGGCCAGACCAAATGATTTCAAGGGCCTTATACGGCTCTCAGGCTGAACATGTTTGGTTTTTTTCTGGGTGATTTTTCTAAATTCACCCCTGGGTTAGAGGCTTTTCCTCAAATGTCTGGATGACTTGTCTGTGTTCATCTTTAATTGAGACATGAGAAAGCCAGTTAGATGCTCTGTGGTGAGTGGAGTGAGTATACCAAAGACCTGCATCAAAGGCCACTGGCAGCTGTTTAGTGGTGAGTATTGTGGTGGTGTTTTAGCCATTTCTGTGGTTATTCAGAACACCTCTAGGATATTTATAAAGTATGACAGGGAGGGCAACTAAGGGTCCTATGTTTTGGGATGCTGCCTGTCAGTTCAGTGCCATTTGCAGTTCTATATTCCTATGCTCCATTATGTCTAGTATTCCCAAGTCTGGATTCCATTTGGTTGAATTTCTCTGAGTAATGAATCTCTAACTTTCTTTAGTGAGAGAATAGGGTGCTACTTATTGGTGCCAGCTACTTGATTTTTAAGGTAGGGAGAGGGCCTGAAGGTTCAACAGTTTAGTACATAGCGTGTTCACGAACACTGGTTCCTACAGTACCTCACCTGTGTGTGAGCTGCCTCAGGTTGCTGCAGGACCACTGAGTCCTTCCATGTCATGGAAGATGATTTCCAACCCAGGATTACGTACCTCACCAAGGGATCAAGAGCAGCATTTAGAATAAGTATATTTTCAGATATTGCTGCCTATCACTCTTACTCAGCGGTCCCTTCCTCCACTCTGGCTAGGTCTCTTACTATGCCGCTATTGATTTTCCATCCTCTTAAATGTATTGACATCGCTTGTCTGCTATTATCTTTGCTCCTGTTCTCAATATCTTTATGGGTTTACACGCTTTTTATTGCTTCCCTTTTATTGTAGGGAATTTTAGGATTTTGCAATTGGGAATGGAGGTAGCCACATAGATTTAATCTATTCTGAAGAAGAAGTCCTTGGCATCAGATGGCTTTTGCTTTGTGTTTCAACACTACAAGCATGTGTTATTTCTCATAATTTTTGGGGTGGCTGGGCAGTTCTCTGCTGGGCTGGCTTCCCTGGAACAAGATGGTCTACAGTGGTCTCACGCACATACCTGGCGAGGTGTCAGCTGGGGTGATAGCCATGTGTCTCTTGTCATCCAGCAGGTGAGCTCAGGTTCATTTATATAGTAACAGAAGATTTCACAGTAGCAACAAAAGAGGGCAGGCCCCATAGCACAAACAACACTTTTCAAGCCTCTGTCTGCCTCATGTCTGCTGATATCCCATTGGCCAAAGCAAGTCACATGGCAAACTCTAGACTCTAGGGCAGAGGAAGAGATGCCACCTTCTGACAGGAGGAGCTGCAAATCACATTGCAAAGGGGCAAGCACACCAGAATGGAAAGACTCTGTGACCATTTTATAAGTTACCATACCACATTGCCTTTATGACTTTAAATCCTAACATCTACATTTTTAAAGTGTTTTTTAAAATTGTTTATTGATGTTTAGGGAGAGAGGAAAGGAAAGAGAAAGAGAAACATTGATGTGAGGGCACAACATCAATTGATTGCCTCCTGCACACTCCTACCAGGGACTGAGTCTGAAAACTGGGCATGCGTCCTTGACCAGGAATCAAGCCTACAACCTCCTGGTGCACAGGGTGACACCCAACCAACTGAGCCACACTGGCCAAAGTTTAAAGTAATTTTATATTGGCCCAGGATGGGTAGCTCAGTTGGTTAGAACATCATCCTGATACGCTAAGATTGTGGGTTTGATCTCCATTCAGGGCACATACAAGAAGCAATTAATGAATACATAAATAAGTGGAACAACAAATACTGTAGATGTTTTTCTCTCCCTCTCTCTCTCTCCGCCCCCCTTTCCCTCTCTCTCTCAAATCAATAAATAAAAATATGTTTAAAAGTCTAAAGGGATTTTTTATTTATAAAAATATATTTTTAAAAGAAGATATAATTCTAAGATTTCTGTTGAATTTTCCATTTTGCTATTCTAAGGTATGACCATCTGATATACTTTCTGTTATCTCCAGAGAAGTCTAACTGAATTCACAAATCTATCATATTTGGGCCCAGGGTTTGAGACTGTTTCAAACTTACCTAAATTTGACTACTTATATAAACCTTAGAATATCAGGAGGATAAGTGATAAGATAATGGTCACACTTCTAAAACTTACAGTTCATAATTTTAGAATTTATTACTACATTGTTGATTCTTAGTGGAGTTATATAACTTATGCAAGGCTTTGCTGCTTGACAGATAAGTGCATATTGATATTATAGTATTATTCCATTCCTTACTTTGTTGTCATGGCTCTTTGTAGGTTACAGACTGCAAAGCTGTGATTAGCACTGTGGACAGGAGCTCCTTAGACAGAAGTGGATTTTCTCTCCACATCGGTTTGTCTGATGCATATCTCCCAAGAATGTGGGTTGAAAAACATCCAGAAAAAGAAAGCGAGGTATAGTCCTTTTTACTTAAAACTAGGAAATTATTAAAAAAATATTTCAGAATAAATTATTTAAACTTGTAAATTATTGCTAGTCTTGAAAACTAGCATTACTAAATGAGCTCTCCCCACCCCAAGATTCTGCAACTAAAAATACTGATGATGTCAAGCATGACAGACATCTGAGGTTTCGACCTCAGATGTGGCTTAGTTCCTTGTAAAGATTGTAATTTTTACCTTAATCCCCCCAAAAAGGAAAATCTGCCTTCACATATTACACTGATTTGCCTGTATAGTTTTTATAGCTTTTAAACATTGATACTATAAAAACAGATACAAAATTATTTATGGCCATACGATCATTTTGTATGGCTGAGACAAAGAATCTCTTCGTATTAAAATAAAATTTGAAAGAGACATCAGCAAGATGGTTTAATAAAATGTCCCTTGCATATATTTCCCCACCAAAAATAATTAGGTATCTATCTATCCATCCATCCTGCCTGTGTAAAAGGTTTGAGATCCAGGTAGGAGATTGTGAAATCCCAGTGCAGTCCAAGACCTGAGGAGAGTCATTTTGCACGCAGGCAGTCCCACCCAGGTAGCTGACTCACTGACCATGGTCCCAGTTGATGAAATAGAAGAAGCTTCATGTCCCTGAGAAACTAGCTATGGCCTGGCTTGGCTTGACCTGTCATCAGCACCCTATGCCACGGGACTCAGGGGAAGTCAGGTCCATCTGTGCATTGGGTAATAGGCATATAAGACTTGGTCCCGGCTGTGGACCCGGATGTGGCCAATGAACTGGCTCTAAGCACTAAGGGACCCCTGGAGATAAGGCCCGCCACACTCAGTCAACATAAAAATCAGCCATATTTCTGTACACTAACAGTGAGCTTGCTTTTTTTTAAAATATATTTTATTGATTTTTTACAGAGAGGAAGGGAGAGGGATAGAGAGTTAGAAACATCGATCAGCTGCCTCCTGCACACTCCCTACTGGGGATGTGCCCGCAACCAAGGTACATGCCCTTGACCGGATTCGAACCTGGGACCCTTGAGTCCGCAGGCCGACGCTCTATCCACTGAGCCAAATGGTTAGGGCAACATTGAACTTTCTGAAAAAGAAATAAAACGAACAGACTGTCAAATTACAGCAAGAAGGCTGGGGAGTGTTGGGGAGCGGGGGAAAGAGATCAACTGAAGGACTTGTATGCGCAACCAATGGACACAAGACACTGGGTGGGTGGGATGAGGGCATGCGACAGGGGCTAGGGGAGGCTGGGGAAAGGTCAATGGGGGGAAAAATGGAGATATATGTACTACTATGTGTAATACTTTAAACAATAAAATAAAATTAAAATAAATGAAACTATCTATTTACAGTAGCATCAAAAACAATAAAATACTTAGAAATAAATTTAACCAAGGAGATGGAAGATCTGTACACTAAGAACTATAGGCATTGATAAAAGAAATTGAAGAAGACACAGATAAATGGAAAGATATCCCATGATGGACCCACAGAACACCATGAATAGCCAGAGAAATCGTGGGAAAGAAGAACAAAGCGGAACCATCACACTTTCTGATTTCACAAAGCTACAATCAGTATAGACACATAAACTGTTGGAACAGAACTGAGAGCCCAGAAGTAAACCCATGCATATATGGTCAATGAGTATTTGACAAGGGAGTCAAGAATACTCAATGAAGAAAGGATAGTCTTTTCAATAAATGGTTTTTGGGAAAACTAGATATCTACATATCTTTTGAAATTGGACCCCTATCACACCACTCATAGAAGTAACTCAAAATGGATTGAAGGCTTAAATGTAAGTTCTAAAACTGTATAACTTCTAGAAGGAAACAGGGGGAAGCTCCTTGACGTTGGTCTTACTAACAAGTTTTTGTATGACACCAAAAACACAAGCAACAAAAGCAAAAATAAACAAGTGAAACTACAAAAAAAGTTTCTTCTGCACAACAAAGGAAACCATCAACAAAATGAAGAGGCAGACTATGCAATGGGATAAAATATTTGCAAACTACAGTCAACCCTCAGTTCTCCACTGTCTCCCATCTCAAACAATTCGGTTTCATGGAAAAAATGTCTAGTTGTTGACCAAAACTTCAGTTTTGGACCTGACAACCTTTCATGCTGATACCTCAGGATGGCAAAAAAGTATCTCTCAGGCAACAAAGGAGAGAATTTTTTGTTGCTGATGAAATCATTAGCACAATTTTAAAACAGAAAGAGGCCATCTAAGGGTGTGAAAGTGCTCACAAAACAACAATCACAAGCAATTGAAGAGGTAGAAAAACGGTTGTTGATTTGGATAAATGAAAAGCAGTTAGCTTGTGACAGCATTTCAGAAGCAGTGATGTGTGGAAAAAAAAACAAGAAAGATTAAAACAAAGAATCACTTGTCGGTCCCGGAACAGATTAATTCCATTTACATTATTTCTAATAGGGAAAAATGATTTGGTTTTTTGGACAAATCTGCTTCTTGAACAGCTTTCCAGAATGAATTAAGTTCAAGAACTGTGGTTTCACTCTCTATATATCTTATGAGGGGTTAATATCTAAAATATGTAAGAAACTCATACAACTCAACAGCAAAAACACTAATAATCTGATCTAAAAATAGGCAAAGGACTTGAATAGACATTTTCCCAAAGAGGATATACAGATGGCTAATAGGTACATGGAAAAAAAATGCACAACATCCCCATTCAACAGGGAAATGCAAATCAAAACCACAAAGAGGTATCACCTCACACCTGTCTGAATGGCTATCAGCAGAGAGACTACAAGTGTTGGGAAGACAAGTGGAAGAAAAGGGAATTCTTGTGCATTATTGGTGGGAAAGCAAATTGGTATAGCCACTATGGAAAACAGTTGGGAGGTTCCTAAAAAATTTAAAAATAGCACTACTGTATGAAGTAATCATATTTTGGGACATATATCCAAAGAAAATAAAGTCACTATCTCAAGGAGATATCTGCATCTCAATATTCTTTGCAGCATTATTCACAATAATCAAGACATGAAAACAATTTAAGTGTCCCTCGATTGGTGAATGGATAAAGAAAAAGTGAGATAGATAGTTAGATAGAAATTATTCAGCCATAAAAGAGAAGGAAATCCTGCCATTTATTATGCTAAATGAAATAAGTCAAATGGAGAAAAACAAATACTGTATGATCTCACTTATATATGGAAGAGAAAAAAGTTGAGCTCATAGAAACAGTTGAATGGTGGTTGCTGGGGGTAGAAATGGGGAAATGTTAGTCAAACGATCCTAACTTCTAGTTATAAGATGAGTAAGTTCTGGGCATCTTATATATAGCACGATGACTTGGCAACTTTCAATCATATACTTGAAGGTTGCCAAGAGAATAGATCTTAAATGTTTTCACTACAAAAAAAAATATATAGTTATATGAGGTAATGGATATGCTAACTTACCTTATTTTGGTGATCATTTCACTATATATATATATAAAAAGATGAGACAGAGGGCCGAAGACCAGGACTACAGGCTTTATTAGGGGAGAAGGAGCCTGCCGGGCTGCCTTGCAAAGGAAGAGAGCACATGTGCAGGGGTGAAGGTGCCTTTTGAGGGGAGGAAAGGGAAGGGATGGGGCTTCGGGTACTCGGCACACACTGATTGGTGGTTTCATATAAGGCACATGATTAGGCACTTAGGTACTTAGGAATCGGGGGCTTAGGGTATTTGGCAGGTGCTGATTGGTGGTTCAATGTACAGTCTATATAAGGTGCCTGGTTAGGTGCTCAGGAATGTCCAGGCTGCAGGTACAGTTTACGTCATACTCCGTCCATCAGTTGGGGAAAGGAGGATCTATCATTCCAGGCTTTCGGTAATATTTTAAAAAATTGAGAGTCCGGGCAAGGTTAGGGGGTGAAGGTCCATCTTCCGTAACTTCTTCCAGCTGAGAGGGGGCATCATTAGGGGCGTCTACCCGGGGTCTCAAGGATTCTGGTGTTAGGTTCTGAATTCAGTGCCAGATAGATCTCTCCCACCTTCTGGTTGGCGAACGCCTGCATTCTGTTCTGCAAGAAACTAGTGAAACAGCGCATGAGAAAGGGGCCAAAGAGCAAAATTAAAAGAATAAATACCAGTGGGCCTAATAGTGGGAGGAGCCATGGGGTAAGTGAGCGAAAAACAGGTAGTGTTTTCCGTGCTGGACGAGGGGTGCAGCAGCATGATTTCCCCAAGAGACTGGTTGGTGAAGTCTCCAGAGCAATCCTGTTGAGTCACTTGGGAGGTAAAAGCTGTTCCTGAGGCTGCCACAGCATCACTTGTCTGGTTTTGCCGCTTTTCTGGGCCTGGAGCTGAAATACAACTGAGACCTAGATGTTATTTTTAGGGGGAAAAGAGTAGGGGTCTCAGTTGCCTCACTAGTGATATGAAAGGGGAGAATAGGTTACCCTGGGGGTAATGTTCTTGTTTTCCCAGTTTTGCCCCTTGCTGGGCATCCACATGTTTCTTGTAGGTCCTGAGACAGGGTTTCAAAGTAGGTAGAGCAGTGGTTAAGCTCCCTATGGCAGTTCCAACTCCTGCTGTGATGCTGAGGGTTAGGAGGAGAGGGATGATCTGGACTGCCCTTTTGTGTCAGATATGATGGATTACGGGGACAGGTAAAGACTGATTATTGGGAGCTAAATCCACATTGGGTGAGAGATAGATGAGAGTACAGGTTCCTGTCCAGCTGATGGAGAGACAGATGTATGTGTTTTCCCCACAGAGGAAGAAAAACCCCTGATCATGGAGACAAGCTGAAAGGTGTAGGGAGAAGAGGTGGACTAAAGGGTATGAGATTCCTTTTAGAGGGTGGTCACCATGGCACTACCAATAAGGGGTGACAGATGAGTGATTGAGATTGTATTGCAGTGAAAGTGGGAGGGAAAGGGAAGGAAAGGAGTAGTGGAAGCCAGGGACCTGGATGGTTGGCTAAGAGGTTAGACACTGAATATTCTGGTCTAGCTTAAGAAGTATCCAGCAACCTTGTAGACCCTCTATTAAGTATTTCTAAACATGTCTAGCAATCAATGTTTCAGTATTGTATGCTAGAAAAGGCAGCGGGGGAGGGAGCAGGCTCTGCAGCCCGTTCCCAGGCTAGCCAGGCCTCTAGCCACATTCTTCCTAGAGATAATGATCATAGAGGAGATAAGGAGATAAGGCATTTACAGTCCAAGGAATGGCTCGGCCTTGTGGGTCGAGAGAGTGAAACTGAGGTAGGTGACTGTGGTTTGGGACAACTGGGTTTTATGCATGGTAGCCCTGGCCGGGCACCGAGGTAGAATGAGAAAAGAGTGAATGGGGGAATTTAGTAAGATGCAGTGTAGATGTGAGGTGGCTAATGGCTGTGAGACTGATCCGTCAACCCCCATAATAGAGACTGAAGAGTGAATGAGGGTCCCAGCGAATTCGGAGGGGGCAAAATAAGTGGCCCCAATGTTGATTAAAAGGAGATCGGCTTACCTGCCGCCACAGTCATTACCGGCGGCTCTGTCCTGGTGATGTAAGTCTGTGGGGCCCTGTCAGGGCCTGGGCAGCTTCTTCGGTGGCCAGTCCCAGGAGGTCTGTTTTATGGGGCGACCCGAGAGACGACCACCAGAGACAGAGATCAAAATGTATGAGCCTTTAATAAACTGGCAGTGACTGCAGTTGCAGCACTCTACCGCGGTAAAGGCCGAGCAGTGCAGACCTCAGGTGTTACAGCAAATTTATACTCAGAGACCACAAGAGGGAGTTAGGACAGTTACAATGACAACCCAAAGGTTACAAAAGCTATTTCAGCCGTTTCCAAGAAACTCAGGGCACAGGTGTAACGCCTGGGCATGCTTGGCTGGAGCTTGAACCTCCACCTCCCTCCAAACTCCAACCAACCCATTGTTCAGTGACCTACTCTACCTCCCTCTGTCCCAAGGCATCCTGCCTCCAGGCAGCGGGGGAGCTGTACAATGTTTGCAGCCCAGAACAGTCTGGGAGCTCCAAACCGGATCCAGAGGGAAGCCATGCTGGACTGGCTGAAGTCTGAACCGAAGGGGCAAGACTACAGTCTGATTTCCAGTGGCCTTCCCTTCCGCACCTTGGACAGGGCCCAGGCAGGGGTCTCGGGTTTGAGCAGGACTTGGCTCAGTGTCCTTCCTTGCTGCATTTGAAGCATGGGCCCGGAGGAGGCTGAGGCCCTGACTTACCCAAAGTTGGAGGACTGGCACTTCGTTTGGGTTTTGAAAGCGGTGGCTAGGAGCTGGAAGGCCTCCTACTGGGCCTCAGCCTTGGCCTGATCTCGCCTTTGATTTTGGATTTGGGTCTCCTTGTCTCTATTATTAAAGACCTTAAAGGTCAGGTTAACGAGGTCTTTTTGAGGGGTTTGTGGACCTGTATCTATTTTTTGAAGTTTGCGGCATATGTCGGGGGAGTAAAAGTTGTCAGGTCAGTGGAAAAAGAAACCTGAGATGCCTCTCAATCTGTGAGGCTGGACATAGAGAATGGGACGTGGACTCAGACTATGCCCTCAGTTCCTGCTGCCTCCCTCAGGGATAGAGTGGACCCAGGAATAGAAGAGGCTGTTGCGGAAGGAAATCTTTGGGTGGCCTGAGAATGAGTGTTAGATGGGAAAGGCTGTTCTGGAGCTCACGTTCTCAGGATTTTGGCTCTCAGGAAGATCAGAAAGTGAGAAGGGAATGGCCAGCCACCTGTGAATTCGGTTGCTGGCGGTCATGGGGACAGAGATTAGGCAGAGAGCACAGGGGAAGGCGGGCGGTTAGAATTCTGAGGTAGAAATGCCCCATCCTACAACCTAGGGAGTTTCTCAGGAGCTCGGTCTACCTCCCATAATGAGGGCGGGACCAGGAGGGGCTGCGCAGGGAGGGGCGTGCAAACTCCGCCACCGCCACCACCGCAGCTGCTTTTCTGGCTCAGCTGCCACCGCCGCCCGCAGGCCATTGGGCGGGACTGGTGTGTGTGAAGGAAAAAAAAGAGGCTAAAACCACTTCAGGGACTGTGAGGGGAAAGTTATCCTGCAGTCTGGCATTGACCTGGGAAAAAGAGTGCTTAGTCAGGAAGGCACAGGTTCAGGGTTGTAAGGAGGTGGCGGGAGTGAGACACATGGAGAGAAATGATCCCCTGGGTCAAAAGATCAGTCAGAAGACAGAGAAAGGGGCTGAAGACAGGTTTGAGAGGGCAAAGAGGACTTTGCAAGGAGGATCTGATGGGTGGAACATGAGGAGTAAAGCGAGGGGCGAGAGCGGAGCAAAAAGAAAGCCTGTACATAGGGAATCTCGAAAGCTTTCCCTGTCCGGTGGCAAAAATTATCTAGACCTCAGAAGATATTGGAATCAAAAGTGCCGTTTTCAGGCCACAAACAGCCATTATCAAGTTTGTATTGTGGCCAGGCAGTGTTACAGAAAAAAATGAGCTTCTTTGGTTTGATGTAACCAGAAAGACCAAGGGTCGAGAGATTGGTGAGAAGACACCCTAAAGGTGTGTTACGAGGGGGTTTGGACTGAGAGGATCCCATGACCGGAGGGAAGGGCCACCGAGAAGTTGGGGAGGAAAGAAGGAGTATCCTCCTTTTCCCTCAGCCAACCTGTAGTGAGAGAGAGACAAGAGAAGGTTCCAAGGTCATCACCCCAAGACCTTTCCCGTAGAGTAGAGCAGAGTTTTCCCGGCCAGGTGCCTGGGCTTTGGCGAGGACGTGTAGCTGAGGAGACGGGAAAACTCTGAGGCCCTTCCAGGTCAAGGGAATGAGAGGGGGTGGTCAGGAAAGTCCCTGAAGCCTACCGGTAAGAAAGCAACGAGATCCCCATGTGTCCTGGTACGGCAGGGTTCGAGAGGTGTCCGGAGCGGGCCAATCAACTCAGAACCATGCCACCGAGCAGAGCCAGAGCAGGAGTCAGAAGCTCGGGGCTAGGTCCGAGGATCGTCCACGCTCTTGTGCACCTCTCCCAGGTTCGGCACCAAATGAAAGATGAGACAGAGGGCCGAAGACCAGGACTACAGGCTTTATTAGGGGAGAAGGACCCTGCCAGTCTGCCTTGCAAAGGAAGAGAGCACATGTGCAGGGGTGAAGGTGCCTTTTGAGGGGAGGAAAGGGAAGGGATGGGGCTTAGGGTACTTGGCACACACTGATTGGTGGTTTCATATAAGGCACATGATTAGGCACTTAGGTACTTAGGAATCGGGGGCTTAGGGTATTTGGCAGGTGCTGATTGGTGGTTCAATGTACAGTCTATATAAGGTGCCTGGTTAGGTGCTCAGGAATGTCCAGGCGGCGGGTACAGTTTACATCATACTCCGTCCATCAGTTGGGGGAAGGGAGGATCTTTCATATATATGAAATCATCACATTATTCATCTTCATTTTGCACAGTATTATGTATATATCAATTGTATCTCAATAAAGCTAAGGGAAATTTATTTTAATTTTTAAAATTGATTTGAGAGAGGGAGAGAGGTGGGGAAAAGAGAGAGAGAGAGAGAGAGAGAGAGAGAGAGAGAGAGAGAGAGAAAACATCGATTTGTTGTTCCACTTATTTATATTCATTGGTTGATTCTTGTATGTGCCCTGCCTGACCAGGGATGGAACCTGCAACCTTGGCTTATTGGGACAGCACTTTAACCAACTGAGCAACCCGGCCAGGGCTAAGGGAAAATTTTTAAAAATTGAAACGTACATGATAGTGGTTATACTTTAAGTGCTGGTTGATTAATAAAATGAAAGATAATTATGTATATTTTAGTAATCACAATAGTATCTATATTCCTTTTAGAATAGTACATTATATATGTGAGAAAACACATATTATTTATTCATTCTGCAGACAGTGTTCATACCATATAAATTTCTAGATATTAATTATATTTATTTTTTACCTCTCAGGGGTTTATGGACTGACTATATATTGGAAACTCCAGTTCTCAGATTCTACTTTTTATTTGAACTCCTATTGTTGAATAAATCTTACTCTTTTTGTTTGTATAGTGTTATCTTACCTGGCTAAAAAGTTTTCAAATTTTACAAGAAGAACTTTTCCAATAAAAATGACACATGTTTATGCCAAATTCTGCAAATCCTAGCTCTATATATATCTTGCTTTGTACCTTAGAGAGGTGCCTGAAATATTGGTAGCATATAAACTAAATTCTCTTCCAAATGCCACATTTGAGCATGGTAAACCAATAACTCCTTTAGTAACAGGAATAAGCACAATTTAATTCATCTTTTCTGTAAACATGGGTTTTTGTACATGGGTTTTAAATTAAAAACACACACATGTCTACGTTAGTGTGTTTATGTCTCGTCCTATAGGCTTGTAAGATTTTTGTGCCAGCTGTTTCCATGGCAAGTGGCACCTTCCCACTAGAGTCAGAGATCTAGGGAGAAGCACTATGCCTTAGCCCAGGGGGTCTTCACTGGTTTATAAGGAGGCCATTCTTTACCCTCTCTTACTCTATCCCAATCACATGCCCATTGTTTAGAGAGATTGTGTGGGTGGGTTTTTGGATCAAAATGTTGTGGTCTTTGGACACATAAATGCTTCCCAATTTGAAAAGCCAGACCAGTTTAAGTTATGAGAAGTGTCAATCCAGCACCTTTTTCTCCTTTTAGGCCTGCATGCTTGTTTTCCATCCAGATTTTGGCATCACCCACCCTGACATAGCTGAGGAGAATGAAGTGATTATTTGTCTCGACTGCTCCTGTTCCATGGAGGGCGTGACATTCTTGCAAGCCAAGCAAATTGCCTTATATGCACTGTCCTTGGTGGATGAGAAACAGAAGATAAATGTTGTCAAGTTTGGCTCAGGTGAGTGCTCTTTGACCAGAGTCCACAGTATGCTTCCTCCTTAATATCAGCATATTCATGGGTAGAGGCGACATCTGTCAGCATCCTTGACTTCACCTTTGGCTTGTTCTCACATAGCATAACACGTGTTCAAGAACTCTGACCCAGGCCCCTGGGTTCATATCCCAGCTCTGCCACGTACTAGCTGTAGGTGTCACCTTGGGCAAGTTACTTAAACTTTTCATGCCTCTGTTTCCTCATCTGTATTCTGAAGGTAATAGTCTCTACCTCACAGTGTTTTTATAAGGAGTAAACTAATGTATGTAAAGGATTTGAAACAGGGCCTCATTCAAGTGCTATCCTATATAATGAAGAGGTAACATGCAAATTGACCATCACTCCAACACACAAGGTGGCCGCCCCCATGTGGTCAAAGATGGCTGTCCCCATGTGGACACAAGATGACCACCACAAGATGGCCGGCAGGGGAGGGCAGTTGTGGGCGATCAGCCCAGCAGGGGAGGGCAGTTGTTAGGGACTAGGCCTGCAAGGGAGGGCAGTTGGGGGCGATCAGGCAGGCAGGCAGAGGCAGTTAGGGGTGATCAGGCAGGCAGGCAGGTGAGCGGTTAGGAGCCAGTGGTCCCAGATTGCGAGAGGGATGTCCGACTGCTGGGCATCCCTCAAGAGGTCCCCGACTGGAGAGGGTGCAGGCTGGGCTGAGGGAAACCTCTTCCCCGCCCACTCCGTGCACAAATTCCGTGCACTGGGCCACTAGTATAAACATAACACTCATTATCAGCTGAACCAAACACAACACCCTTGTTGTCATGAGTATGAGGGTCCCAAGGATATGGACAGAACATTTGAAATTAGCACAGTAGTAGAAAATGTATAAGGAATAATTTCAGCAAGCAGCAGATCAGCCTATTAGAAGACAAATAATGCCATCTGCAGGTGAGGGGTCAAGGGCCATCTTGACCACAAGAAAAAGACACTTTGGAGATGAGAGAAGGACCACAGAGTGGAGTGAGAGGATACCATGTCCTATTTGTTCTTCTCTGTCATGTAGCAGAAGGCCCAGCCCCTGCTACATGAAGGAGCCAGGATTTGCTACTGCTGGAGGCATAGGTCATGGAAAGAGAATGTGTACCTCTGGTGGCCAAGCTGCCTGTGTTAGAATGATACCTGCATCAGACTTTACATAAGCAATCTGCTACAAGACAGAGTCAACACACATAATTTGACTCAGAACCGTTTGCACAGTAAAGTGCTTAGTTCGCACTAGAATTTTATTATTTAAAGAAATATTGTAGTGAGTTTTTATATGTTAAAAATTATCAAATATTGCCGAAACCGGTTTGGCTCAGTGGATAGAGCGTCAGCCTGTGGACTAAAAGGTCCCGGGTTCGATTCCGGTCAAGGGCATGTACCTTGGTTGTGGGCACATCCCCAGTAGGGGGTGTGCAAGAGGCAGCTGATCGATGTTTCTCTCTCATCGATGTTTCTAACTCTCTATCCCTCTCCCTTCCTCTCTGTAAAAAAAATAAAAATAAAAAAAATTTCAAATGTTATTGTTTGTTGGTGGTCAATAAAGTGAATATTTAATGGTAGCACCTCACACCAATCTTATTATACAGGTTACAAGGAGTTATTTTCATTTCCGAAGTACATCACAAGCAATAATATGCCAGCTGAGTTCATTATGGTGAGTAAAGTCACTTTCCTTTGTCTCCTGAGCCTGTTTTTATCCAGTTCTAGTGATATTGCCCTGGAGATCGCTGTCAGAACACCCCCAGTCCTTCCATTTTGTATGTTGGTGGGCTCTTTTATTTGACTGATAAAATCAATATGAACTCATTGAAGAAAATTTGGAAATTAAAAAGGGTAAAAAGGAAAAAGATGGCGACCGGCAAGAAGGTAGGGAGAGAGAGAGTGTGAGTGAGGAACCCATAGAGGAGAGCGTAGACGTGTAGACGTGTGTGGTGTGTGTGTCTGTATGAGCTAGGGTCAGTTAGATTCTGCAGGGCTTCCAAGGGGCTGCCTAACCAGGCAGTCCTAGACGGCGGAGCCCCGCGCACAAAGCGGACACTTCTCGGCGGCTGGTGCGGACGCGGAGACCACGCCATCTTGAGAAACAGAGCTGCCTGAGACTCGGATCCTGGCTTCTGACACAAACCAGGACCCTGCAGCCACTGGGGACAGGGAACTGCTATCACAGCTTCAGAGGAAGAAACAACAAGAATCCAGACTTCCCGGCAGATTCCTGTGAGTCAAAGAGCCTGTCCCCCTCCCCGCAGGCGTGCATGGATAGCGCCATAGTAACTGATAGACACGCCCCTCGCCCAAGCTGCAGAGCTTTGCGCAGGGACGCGCTCCGCCTTAGGGAATTTGGCGCACAGGACAGAAGCAGCTCACCTTCGGGGAAATCTGTCAGTGCGCACAGAGGGCTCCCCTTTGGGGAATTGGGGGGAATTTGGCCTGCGGGTCACAGCTCCCCTTCGGGGAATCTTAGAGCGTGCACAAAGGGGCTTCCCTTTGGGGAATTTGGCGCGCAGGACAGACTCCGCCCCTCTTCGGGGATTCTGGGAGAGTGCACGGAGCCAGAGCACCTTCAGGAATTTGAGAGGGTGCGCCCTAGCCTGTTTGGCTCAGTAGAGAGAGCACACACAGGACGCAGCTCCACTTCAGGGAATTTGGCACGCCGGACACAGCTGCCTGGGATCCCTGACTCACAGCGCATTCACACTAAGAGCCAACGACCCCAATTGTTGGTGCATGCACACACAGGGACCCTGATTCTCAACGAGAAACTGCACAAGGCAACAGAGACTCTGACACTCGATTCTTGGTGCAGATACAGGGAAACTCTGACTCCTGGCACATGCTAAGGATCTCATTTTCGGCACATACCAACAGTGTGGTGCTGACAGGGCCCCTGATTCTAAGTGTGCACACGAGACCACACGGAACACTGGGACACTGACCCTGGGCAAGTCTGGTTCCCACCAACCAAAGGCAGCCACACGTCCTAGTGTCAGAGCACTTCAGTGAAACTCGGGTGGAGCGAAGTCCCCACAGCGCACGGCCGAGGTGCACACAAACGGAAGCTTGAGCTTTCTGGTGATAGCCAGAATGGGGAAACGAAATAACTTACAGAGGAAAGAAAATGTGGAGTCGCCAAGAAAGGAAATTAGTGAAACTGAAGCTTGCAACATGACCGAAAAGGAGTTCAGAGTAATGGTCGTGGAATTTATACATCGGATGGATGAGAAAATCAACAACTTATGCAAGAATCAGGAAGAAATGAAAAGTGATATAGCTACAATCAAAAACACCATGGAAAGTTTCAACAGTAGACTACAAGAAGCAGAGGACCGAATTAGTGAGTTAGAAGAGCAGGTACAGAAACAAGCTCAATCTGAACAGCAATTGGAGAAAAAAATTAAAAAGCAGGAGGAAAGCCTAAGGGAGCTTCGGGACAACATGAAGCGAAGTAACATGCGTATAATAGGGCTGCCAGAAGGACAAGAAGAGCAGCAGGGATTAGAAAATCTATTTGAAGAAATAATGACAGAAAACTTCCCGGATATGGGAAAGATAAAAGTTACGCAAGTACAGAGAGTCCCAAGCAGGATCAACCCCAAAAGACCCACACCAAGACATGTCATAATCTCAATGGCAAATATAAATGATAAAGAGAGAATCTTAAAGGCAGCAAGAGAGAGACAGAGAGTTACCTACAAAGGAACACCCATCAGATTGTCAAATGATTACTCAACAGAAACATAAAAAGGGTAAAAAGAAAAAAATCACCCATAGCCCCACCACCCAGGTACAACCAGCATTAACAGTTTTGCAGTGTTTTCTTCTGTCCCCTTTTTTCTTTCTTTTAAGTGAGCAAGCTCAGAATAACCAGTCACCATTTCAGTCTAGGATGACAGGCCCAGGGGTGTTTGATGTAATAGTTCTTTGAAAACCATTAAAAAAGCAGATAAGTGCCAATTAATAATATTGTAGTTACTTTGTAACATGAAATAAACTCAAAGGTTGTAAATGTAGTTGTTCTACAAATATGTAATTAGGGAAAAATACCTTTTCACTGACGATACTTCTAAACTCTCATTGAAAGACTTGTTCAGTAAATGACTAGAGTAAATAGTGAATATCCCCAAAAAGGGGTAAATAATTTCTCTCATTTCTTGCAGTCTGCCTCGCCTACCATGGGAAACACTGACTTCTGGAAAACACTCCGATATTTAAGTTTACTGCCCCCTTCTCGAGGGATACGGAACATCCTCCTCATTTCTGATGGTCACCTCCAGGAGGAGAGCCTGACTCTGCGGCTTGTGAGGAGGCACGTGCAGCACACCCGGCTGTTCTCCTGCGGTGTCGGGTGAGTGGGAGGTTGTCACTGTGAAGGCCTCGGTGAGAGGCAGCCGGCGAGCCGGCACCTTGTTGGCCCGCACAGGGTTCTCGGCAGGTGTGACGTGGACACTTGTGTACAGAAGGTGTTTAGGGTACAGATGTGGAGTCTGGGCTGTGAGCCAGACTGCTGGTTCTCACCCCCAAGCCAGCCACTTATTAGCTGTGACCTTGTGCAACTTGCTTAATCTCTATACAATTAAGGTGCTGATGCAAACACCACTTTTTTTTTTCTTTATTGATTAAGGTATAGAAAAGCGTATAGAAAGCACTTATAGAAAAGCGTATAGAAAGCACTCACGTATAGAAAGCACTTAGACTGGACTGGCCCATGGCAAGCCCCAAATCAATGTTAGTGTTATTTTGCATAAAAAATCCAAATTTCCAACTTATTGAGAAGCCCATGGCAGTTTCTGACGGGGGTCGAGGGGGTCTGCTGCCTCAGAGGCCCCACCTAGCTGCCCTGCTCCTCACGACACTTCACTGGTGAGCTTTCTGTGAGGTTTGCATTGTCAAACCCTGAGATGTACAGAGAATCTATCTCTGGGGAGGCTAAACCTGATTGTTGGAATCAACCCCCTCCCAATTACAGTTAGCTTTCCTGGTTGAACTGGGTGTATGGTGTAAATACAAGGAAAACACCAAACTAAAGGGGCTGGACTGGTGTTTGCACGGAACATGCCTGTCCTGCACCTCCCTGTGCTCTCCCCCTATAGTCACCATCCTGGCAAACGGCCACCAAGTCTACCCTTCCCCACACTGTGCTGTCCTAGGCCTCTGTGCTTCTGCAGTGATTCGGGGCCCTCAATGCCCCTGGATGGCCCTTCTTGCCTGCACAGAGGGCTCTTCTCTCTGCCCTTCCTCAGTCCCAGCTCCTAGTCCTGTTCTCTGTCATCTGAGGCCTAACAGGGCATCACATTCCAACTAGGAAATGTGTGCAACCCATAACAAACTCCTCTAGGAATTGTTCCTAACAGGACTTTACCTGAATAACTTGCACCTGTGGACACTGGGTGGCCAGCTATAAGCCTGCCACAGGGAGGTGTCTTCTTCCTGCCTTAGTCAGCACCCTATTTCATCTTCCTGGTCCCAGCAATACCTGCCTGCTCCCCATACTGTGTGTTGGGCCCCCTGTGCTGTTCAGGCACCTCAGTGCAGAAAGCACGGTGTCTTTGCTGAGGGTCTGTCATGGGACAGACCCTGCTCAGCTCAGGCTGCAGTACTGTGTGTGGGATACATACAGACAGACAGCAACCCAGAACCTCAACGGGAGATGGGGTCCTAAGTGCCAGGAATGAAAGAAAGGGGTTGTGAGGGGACGACTTTGTGCTGGTTGACATGACCCAACCTGAGGGAGCTGGAATTGTTACTGACTTTCTATCCAGTTTTTAGGATCTTTCTAAATGTTTCTGCCTCATTGTATACATACTCACTTGTGTTCAAAAACTCCAGCAAGATGCTGTGAGTTCTCCAGGTATAGAGACCCTCCCGCCTGCCATAGTAACAAGTTGTCTCAGAGTCCACCCACAGGAAAGGTTCCAAGTAGCCTCATTAACTGATGGAATTTGTAAAATACAGATAAATTCCAGCTGAAGGATTTTCTAATCAGTGTTGTAATTGCCACCAGTTAATTTTGAGGGCTGAAGACAAATCTGATCATTATCATAGGCTAAAACATGTTTCAGAGGTAACTTTCTTAAGCTCTTTTTCTGAAAAGTTATTGATCATTTCTTTAATATTTCAGGAGGAAACTATAAGAAAATCATTCTTCATAGGTGTAGAATTATTATTGAGAGAAATTTAATAGGACGTTGTCATGTAAATGTCAGATTATCTTTGCTAGAATGAGAGTCACTTCTTTATAGCTTTTGCTATCTAGATGTGGATCAAATTTCAAGATGTAGATTTTATTAACACTTTTGCCAATTATTGGCCTTTGGAACCAATTCAGGTAGCTTTGACACTCCTTGAAAGTAGGCTGATCTTTGTCAGTATTCTGGTACTTTTTGGGGGGTTTTCAAAATCATCTGCTCCCTCCTTCGGTAAATCAAAGTTAAGAATTTCTGCTTTTATTCTGTTGTGAGAGAGAAATAAGCCCTCTGATGTGTGGGAGCTTAAGTTTCCCAAATCTTGTGATATTTCATACTGTCTGCCATCTATTTTATCTCCTGAACCTTAGCTAAAGAAGAGTAAATTCTTCTGCATGTAATGTCTTCTTTTGAGTTTTGAACTGTGTCAACCTTTTTAACTACATGGACTTCTAAAATGTTTCCAAAATTTATTTTAAAATAATACCTGTGAAATGTGATCAGTTCTACAGCAAATCGTCATATCTTAAGGACTCTGTCCCAGTGTGGTGCTGGACTGTTTGAATATTTTAACCCAAAATCCAAACATAGTTGGAAAAAACAGGTACGTTTCTCAAACATCTTATTTCTGGTCTTATGTTTACTTGTGGAAATGTTATCTTTGTACAGATCTATTGACAGTAAACTATGTTTTCATTCATGGAAATGGGAGCTGGAAAGAGGCAAAGACATTGAGGTGTGCACCCCACCCTTGGTGACCACTGATCTTCCACCTGGCAGGAGAATAGTGGGAGCAAAATGGGGTCTTTCCCCTAGCTAATAGTTTGATTTCTGCTCTATAAAGTGTCACTGATTAATTTTTAAAAGTGAAGTATTAAACATGTTTGATAAAATTAAAATTTTTTAAAACTGTAAGATAATGTTTATTTAGAAAGTCACAGAGGTAGAAGTGAGTGGCAGAAAAACTGGGCTCAGGAAACAAGCCACAGAGGCAAAAGAAGAGCCCACGGAGCTTAGGAGAAAGAGTAAAAGAAACTTGCCTTGAGGGGAGAAGAAGTGGAACAGAGAGGTGTGGGCATGCTCCCAGCAGGGAGAGTACCTAAAATTAATTTTTATTGTGGTAAAAGATACATAAAATTTACCATTTTAACCATATTTAAGTGTACAGTTCAGTGACGTTAGGTATATTCACAATGTTATGCAACCATCACCACTGCCCATCTCCAGAACTTTTTCATCTTCCCAAACAGAACTCTGTTCCCATAAAACAGCTGCTGCCCGGTCGGTGTGGCTCAGTGATTGAGCATTGATCCATGAATCAAAAGGTCACCAGTTGGTTTCCCAGTCAGGGCACATGCCTGGGTTGCAGGCTCAATCCCCAATAGTGGGTGTGTAGGAGGCAACCAATCGATGTTTCTATCTTTCTATACCTCTTCCTTCCTCTCTCTCTCTCAAATCAATAAAAACATTAAAAAATAAACAAAAAATAATAACTTCTGATTCTTCCTCCCTAGCCCCTGGCAACCACCCTTGTATTATTAGTCTCTACAAAGTTGACTACTTTAGATACCTCATATAATTGGAATCATACTGTATTTGTCCTTTCATGCCTAGCTTATTTCATTGGGCATAATGTCCTCAAGATTCATCCATGTTCTAGGATGTGTCAGAATTTTCTTCCTTTTTAATGGCTGAATAATATTCATTGTCTATATCTACCACATTTTGTTTATCCATTTGTCAGTAAACATTTGGGTTATTTTCACCTTTGGCTATTGTGAACCATGCTGCTATGAGTATTAGTATACAAGTATGGTTTGACACCTTGATTTCAATTATTTTAGGTATATACCCAGAAATAGAATTGCTGAATCATATGGTAATTTTATATTTAGTTTTTTTAGGAATTGCCACACCATTTTCACACAGTGGCTACACCCTTTTACATCCCCAGCAATGTACCAGGGTTCCAATTTTTCTACATTCTGATCAATCCTTTTTTTCCATTTTTTGTTTTTATAATAACCATGCTAATGGGTGTGCAGTTGTATCTCACTGGGGTTTTGACATGCATTTCCCTAATGACTCATGATGTTGAACATCTTTTCATGTGCTTATTAGCCATTTATGTCTCTTCTTTGGAGGATTGTCTGCCCAAGTCTATGTAGGATTAATTTTTATAACTGGAATCTATGCTGGAGCTATATATTAGTAATTAACTAATTAACTAATGCAATAATTTTAGGCTATTATGTAGATTTAAATTATGTGTTAGTGCTGTTATTAAAAATTTTACTTAAAAATATTTTTGGAAAGTATCCTCCAGCAGGAAGGAGGAAGGAAGAGCTATAAGTCTCAAAGAATAAAATGTAAAGTTTAAGTGTTCAGGAACTATTTTCTGGATACAGCATTGAAAGAGAAATAATTCTTCTTTTACAAATAGATAGAAGACCAGATGATTCGGTCACAATCCCCGAGCTGCCACTCTATCTCCGTGAAGTGGCAGCAGCTCAGTCCTGATGCACCTGAGCCTCTGCAGGGCCCAGCCCAGGTGCAAGCCTTATTCCACAATGATCGGCTCCTGGTCTATAGCTTTATTCCTCATTGTACTCAGGTAAAGAGGCACACAATTTGTTTTACTGTGGGAAGAGCAATGTATTTTGCTAGTAATTTTTCTGTTTTTACCCCTCTCTTTCTTCCCTAAATCATAATATGCTGACAAATTTTCTCTTTCCGGGAGTACAACAGGTGGTTAACCAGGGCCCTGGAGAGCCTTTTAATTTCCCTTGAAAGGAGAGAGGAAATCACTGACCAAAATACTGTAGAGTAGAGCCCTAGCCAGTTTTCTCAGTTGTTATAGTGTTGACCTGCAGACTGAAGGGTCTTGGGTTGATTTCGGTCAGGGGCACGTACCTGGGTTGCAGGCTCAATCCTTGGCCCTGGTCGAGGCACGTGTGGGAGGCAACCAATCCAAATGTCTCTCACATCCATGTTTCTCTCTCTCTCCCTCCCTTCCACTCTCTCTAAAAATCTGTGGAAAAAATATCCCCGGTGAGGATTAACAAAACAAAACCAAAAAAAAGCTAATAAGGAATTTTCTTTTTCTGTTTCAGGCAACTCTGTGTGCATTAATTCAAGAGAAAGAATTTTCTGCAATAGTATCAACTACTGAACTACAGAAGACAACTGGAACTGTAAGATTCCAAACTTAAACTGTGGACCCAGTGCTTGAAAGCTAATAATAATTTTACATTTTCATAGAATGCTCAGTGTGTTTCCTTTGTTGTTGCTGTTTTTCTATGTTGACATTTCAGTACAAAGAGGACACTTCCTGTCAGTTTCTAATGTAGCAGTTCTTCATCTGGGGTTCTTGATTTTAGATGTGTCCATATGGACATGAATAACTAAGTTTGGTATTGTATGCATGAAAAATTTTTAGGGAGCTTCTCATAGATGTCCATGACTCAATAAAAGTTAAGTACCACTGGACTACCTATGTTATTTTAAAATAGTAAATAACAGTAGTAGCCTAAATAGAACATATTTATTGAGGCTATGTGTTTTTTTTTCTACCTTTGGATTAAAGGCAAATGAGCCATGGCCAGGTGCTCATTGTTTGGTTGGTTAGAGTGTTATTCCGTACACCAAAAAGGTTGCTTGCGGTTCAATTCTGGGTCAGGGAACATTCCTCGGTTCTGGGTTCCATCCCTGGTTGAGATGTGTATGGGAGGAAACCAATCGATGTTTCTCTCTTACATCGATGCCACTCGCCCCTTTCTCTCTCTTTCTCCCAAGTTGGTAAACATATTCTTAGAGTGAGGATTTAAAAAATATATATGACATTTGAATTATTTTTTCTTTGCTGCTTAAACAGATGATTCACAAGCTGACAGCACGAGCTCTGATTAGAGATTATGAAGATGGCATTCTCCACGAAAATGAAACGAATCATGAGGTTTGCTCTTTTCATAGCAAAAACCATTATGTTTTGTTCATGGCTGGCTCTTTAGAAATTGACTTATCCATGGACGTGGAGAGCAAGGCTAGCTGGATGGAGGTGCACACAGTATTGGGGGCATGTATTGTCAGATCTGGGGTGCAAGGTGCTCTGTAACTTCCTGAGAACTCTTTGGTAATTGTACCCATCAGAGAGGCCGGAAGAGGGCTTCAAGGGTGTCTATCACTGGAGTTCTCAAGTGTGATGGTCGTATTCCCCTCTTCCTAATGAAGAACCAGGTGCAGGATGGGTGGGCAACCTGCCTAAGGACACACAGCAGAGACAAAGCCACCTTGCTCCCTCCTGGCTAAGCTGATGAGGCCAGCCATCATGGCCCTGCTGGTCCCTCCAAGCTCTGATCTTAAATGAGGTTAAGAGCATTAGGGCTCAGTGCCATCCCCAAAAGAAAGTACCAGTATGCCACACAGGGCCCAGATTTCCTTGCAAGCAATTACAGCTTGTGATAAGTGGCCTGTGCCTTCATTGCTCTCCTTTACTGCCCTTCCATGAGCAGCCTTGAGTTTTGTTCTGCTTACATCCCTCTTATTTCTGGGGTCACTGACCAGCTCTGCCACAGACAGTCCTGAGCAAGTCACTCCACCAGTCCACGCTGGAGAGTCTTATGTAGAAAAGAGGAGGCACAGGCAGCCTATAAAAGATTTCAGAAGCTCAGCACACTCCAGAGTGAGAGTTCTTTGTAATCTACAAAGGGGTCTATAAATAGAATTATTCCTTCTATGACTTGGCTGCTCAGTCGAGTAGAGAACGTTTAGTTACCAACTTGAGATATTTAGATAGGGCTATTGACTCAATATTTAGTTTGAAATTCTAGTTAGGGGATGTTTGCTTTTTATAGAAAAAGTCTTTTAGATTAATTAATACTCATTTAATGAAAAATAAAACAGGACATGTTTGCATTTATTTTATTCTATCGTAGATGAAGAAGCAAATCTTAAAATCTCTCATTATTCAACTCAGTAAAGAAAACACTCTCATAACAGAGTTTACAAGCTTTGTGGCAATTGAGAAAAGGGTACGTATTGTTGTTAACTCATGGTTATTTTCTTTGTGTTTACATATTAACAAAATTACTCTTAGTCTGTCACTGACAATATCCATATCCTGGGCCTGTGACAAACAGGGAGAAGAGAGGTGGAGGGTCATCAAGCCAGGACCTCAGTGTGAGGACTCATGGTAACCTCTCTAAATGAGATGCATATTTTATTATTTTTAACTAGAGGCCCAATGCACGAAATTCATGCAAGGGGCTCGGCCCTGAGAGCCGTGCCAGCTTGCCTTGGCCCTCACAGCCCTGGCTTCATCCAGAAGGACGTCCAGACAGTCGTTCAGCTGTCTGGTCTAATTAGCATATTATACTTTTATTATTATCGATGATATAATTATTAATTAGTTACATGTGTACTTTTAAGATTTACTACAATTTTGTTACTTTTTTGGCATTTCTCATCTTTTATTAATCTAAGACCTTCAAAAAATAGAAAAGGCCTGGGCTTCCCCTACCCTCTCTCTGAAAAGCCCTTTCTCCTCCATAAATATAAGGCACTTAGTTCAGTACCCGAGCCTATGAAGGATTTAGTAAAGAGGAAAGCCACTCACCCTGGCCAGTTTGACTCAGTGGATAGAGCATCGGCCTGGTCAAGGGCAAATACCTCGATTATGGACTTAATCCCCGGCAACCAATCGATGTGTTTCTCTCACATCGATGTTTCTCTCTCTGTGTGTCTCCCCCTCCCTTCCACTCTCTCTAAAAAAATAAAAAATAACAATCCATGGAAAAATATCCTTGGGTGAGAATTAAAAAAAAGGAAAAAAGAGGAAAGCCACTCAACTAAGGACTTCTGCTTCTTTCTCTCTCACTTGTGGCCCAGGACACAGGATCCAATCTGACAACCATACATATTCCAAACCAAACATTCTCAGGGCTTTAGGATGTATAATAATCATTTCATTTGATAATAGCTGTTTTGTTTTATCTAATTGTGATTCAATATAGGATGGTAATGAGTCTCCTTTTCCTAATACTCCCAATATTTTGGAACTTATTGCCGAAGAAGATGTGGATTTTCTGCCGTACATGAGTTGGCAGGAAGAGCACCCCAACACCAGTATACAACAGGTAAGTATTAATTACCACATAGATTGGTATTACGTTTCCATATTTATGGTGGTGAGGGGAGCCCTTTGCTAAAATAGTAACTTTATTACTTGTATATGCAGAATATACATACAAACATTTGTACATTTATAAAAATGTTATTAATAACGGAGGAAGTCACCATATATAAATATAGCTATAAAGTACAAAAAAGGGAACAAGTATGGTTCTGCTTCATTCATAGACAAACTGTCACACTGAAAGCTAAAGTCATTTACTCTCATTAATATAGTAAGTTTGCCTGACAGTAGTGATAAAGTCTTACCTAATAATCTAAATTCACCACCAATGTGTCTTAAAGTTTATAGTGCTTTATACTGTGGCTTTACAGCCAGAGATATACTAGAAATTGACAAATGTGACTTAACTAAAAATTGAAAGGCATATTCAAAAGCAAAGAAACAAGACAGTGCTTTCAGGTATCTAGGTTAGAGAAATAAAATTGCCAAATTTTAGGAATTTAGAATCTAAGGGACAAAATTTGTGAGGAGAGGAATTTTTGGAAAATACAATATAGGCAACATTCATTTTCTTGGATCCATTTTAAGGTTATGATGTCAGTTAAGGACATAAAAACACTTAGATGTCACTTGCTTTGCTCATAAAGTCATGTTTAGTATAACTTTTAAAAATATTTTTATCAATTACAGTTGACATACAATATTATGTTAGTTTTATGACTACAACATAGTGATTAGACATTTACATAACTTATGAAGTGATCACCCTGATAAGTTTAGTGCCCACCTGGTACTATACATTTTACTAATGTTTACTATGTTTTAAGATGGTAAATAAAACACAACATCAACAAAACCACAAATGTTTCCTTGTATAAGTTGGGGGAGGGAGAGGGGCAGTGGGTAAATAAACCAACACGGTACTGAAAAGTCAACATGGAGGGAGTTTTTGTTTTTTGTTTTATTTTTTTTTTAATTTCTTTATTGATTAAGGTATCACATATTTGTCCTCATCCCTCCATTCCCATCCCACACCCCTCCCCACACATGCCCCCACCCCCCTGTTGTCCTTAACCGCTGGTTAGGCTCATATGCTTGCACACAAGTCCTTTGGTTGATCTCTCCCCTTTACCCCCACCTTCCCTGCCCTCCCTCTGAGGCCCGACAGTCTGATCCATGCCTCCTTGTTTCTGAGTCTGTTCTTGTTCATCAGTCTATGTTGTTCATTATTTCCCCTAGATGAATGAGATCATGTGCTATTAGAAATACACTTATAAGAACAAAAGATGAGACAAGCAATAATGGTTATGGTGACAGGCAAATGAATCAGTCTGTAGTGAGTTTCTTTCTGGGCCAACAGTTCTTCTGAGACCCAATTTCAATGTCCAATAGTTCCTTATGTGTACATGTCAGCACTGACATTACAGTTCTGGATGGTGGACAAATCGTGGTAATGCAGGTCCACCTCTCTCTGGTTTGGTCCTGGGCAACCTGCAGTGATGCACAGCTGCTAACTGCTAGTATGGGAAGGCCACATCAGCATCTTCCATCTCTGGACTGCTTCTCTTCTGTCTTCATGGCTGGAGTAGTCCTGTCGATTCCTCTCTGTTGCTGGAATCCACATGGTCTCAGAGTTGTTTTCTGAAAATATACAAACATATTCTCGACCAAAAGTTAATAAAGGAATATTTTCTATAAATTTGACTTGGGATCCTATTTCATTTTTTGCCCAAATGATTTTCCTCTGGCTTGTTTTGACACCTTGTGTGTTTTTCATGGGTGTCTTGCTTTTAGCCTTACAATTAATTTTCTAAAGTATTAATTTTTCTAGAATGGCCATCAGGAGAGAATTTGGGGATCAACAGAGGTGGGGCACAGACCCTCACCCCCCCAACATTGCAGGGGCCTGAACCCTAGCCCCTTCTGAGGGAGGTCTCCTGCCCCCATGGCTGCTTCGTGCTTCCCATGCCCAGCTCAGATCAGGACCCAGGTGACCGACAGAGACTTGGCCGACAGCAACTGCCCTCTCACTCCAACAAGAATTGTTTGAGTTGTCTTGTACCCATGGTGTGGGGTAGTGGGTTTACGATATCTAAATCCAGCCTACCACCAGGAATGCTCAGGACCTACTCAAGAAGGCAAATAATCCCTTCCACCAATATTTACAGGGTAAAATAAGATTGTTGTTAGAGTAATAAATTTGACAGTAAAATAGTAGTCAAGTTTTCAGGCAAATTTAAATTGGCTAGTTGAAACAAGCGAATATTCTAGAAAAATTAATTGTACTGGACAAAAAGGTGTTCCTAAAGTGTTAACTAAAATTTTTATTGGTACTTCATCTCATGATAAAATTGTGCACCATGTAATGAACCTAAAACAGTAATATTATAGTGCAAAAAATTAAAATTTAAAAGCCATCAAGACTACATTATCAAATTTTCAAAAGCCTCCTACCATTTAAATCAAAAAAGGAGGGGATAGTAGAAGAATATCATGTAAGGAAAAATATCCTGTAAGTAAATTACATCTAGAAAATTAATACTTTAGAAAATGGAGGGAGTTTTTGAATGGTGTTTCCAAAACTGAAAGCAATTTAGGCATATGATAGAAAAAAATCCTAAGACAGCGATAAACTGAGAAAAAAATATTTTCACCAAAGGCAGATTGATTTCCTTAATATATAAAGAACTATGAATTAAGAACAAAATCAGTCATTCCAGCGAAAAACAGGCAAAGGGTTTGATCATGAATAAGAAAATGATGCAGTTCTTAAACAGGAGAAGATGCTCAGCCTCATTGTGGCTAAGAGAAATGCAAATTATTTTTTTAATTTCTTTATTGATTAAGGTATTATATATTTGTCTTTATCCCCCCATTACCTTCCCAACGCCCCACCACCACCACTTATACCCTCACCCCCCTGGTGTCCATGTCCATTGGTTATGCTTATATGCATGCATACAAGTCCTTTGGTTGATCTTGCCTCCTTACCCCCCCTCCTCTACCTTCCCTCTGAGGTTTGACAATCTGGTGGATGCTTCTCTGTCTCTGGATTGTTTTTGTTCATCAGTTTATGTTGTTCGTTATTTCCCATAGATGAGTGAGATCATGTGATATTTATCTTTTTCTGACTGGCTTATTTCACTTAGCATAATGCTCTCCAGTTCCATCCCTGTTGTTGCAAATGGTAGGAATTCCTTCTTTTTTAGCACAGCATAGTATTCCATTGTGTAGATGTACCACAGTTTTTTAATCCACTCATCTGCTGATGGGCATTTAGGCTGTTTCCAAATCTTAGCTATGGTAAATTGTGCTGCTATGAACATAGGGCTGCATATATCCATTCTGATTGATGTTTCTAGCTTATTGGGATATATTCCTAGAAGTGGGATCACTGGGTCAAATGGGAGTTCTATTTTTAGTTTCTTAAGGAAACTCCATACTGTTCTCCACAGTGGCTGCACCAGTCTGCATTCCCACCAGCAGTGCACGAGTGTTACTTTTTCTCCGAATCCTAACCAACACTTGTCGTTTATTGATTTGTTGATGATAGCCATTCTGACAGGTGTGAGATAATACGGCAGGAGGGGCAGTTGGGGGCAATTAGGCTGGCAGAGGGGGCAGTGAGGGGTAACTAGGCCCGCGGGGGGGCAGTTGGGGGCAATCAGGCCAGCAAGGGGGGCAGTTAGGGGCAACCAGGCCGGCAGGGAGGGGGCAGTTGGGGGTGACCAGGCAGGCAGGCAGGCAGGTGAGCAATTAGGAGCCAGTGGTCCAAGATAGTGAGAGGGATGTCAAAGGGTCCCGGATTGTAGAGGGTGCAGGCTGGGCTGAGGGCACACCCCCCCCCCATGCACGAATTTCATGCACCGGGCCCTCTAGTTTTAAATAGTGAGGAAAACTCTGCTACTGACCATGAAGGAGTAACAGCATGCAGTTAGGAAGTGGATGTATTCTCCCACCTTAAACAACTAAATATATATATAATATATATATATATATATATATATATATATATATATATAAAAATACACATATATATATATATAATATATATAAACATATATTATATACTAGTATATATAATTTGATTGGACAAAATATATGAACTGGTGACTTTTGGATAGAGCAGAGCAGTGATCCCTTAGAGATGAAAACAAACGAAGTTGAGTCCTATATTGTTAGTTCACTACCTGGGAAGAGTCCCCAGCCAATAGCCCAAGGATAATAGACCTGAGAACAGTCTGGTAGTGCCACTGAGTGAGGGGGACAGAGTGAGTGGGGATCAGGGAGACCAAAGTGGCTAAGGTTAAGAGGTAAAGCACTACTATAGAATGGGCTCCAGGGACCTGTGGAGGGTTCCTTTCTAGTCCTTGGCTGAGGCCTAATTAGGGTATGTGGGAAGTAAAAATCGAGGCTAGAGAAAACCATAAGAAAGGAGAAGCAGGTAGAGCGATCATTATAAAGATCGCAAAGGGTCAGAAATAGCTTGCAATCCCATTGCCTATGTGGAAAGATTTCCATACAGAGCTCTCAGAAGGCTATTGCTCTAGTCGAAGTGCTTTACCAAAGGATCTAGACTAAAGCTATTCTCATCCCACCTTGAGACTCAACAGAATAAAATTATTTCCAAATAACTGAACTATGTACCATAACCAAGCCTAAAACAATGTAAAGGGACTTTAAAATTTTTTCAGTACCTCAACAGTGTAAAATTCACATGTCTATTATCCATTTAAAAATTAGCAGGCAGTCGGAGAAGTGAAAAGATGACCCATAATGAGGAGCAAAATCAATCAATAAAAACAAAACTAGAAATCCTATATAATAAAGATGTAATATGCAAATGGTCATTACGCCATGAAGGGTAACTACTGGATCACGGATCAGCAGGAGGGTGGGGCAGTGAGCTATGAGGCGGGGCAGAGAGCTACAGGAGGGGGCAGGGCAGCAAGCTATGAGGGGAGGGTTGGGGGAGCTACAGGAGGGCGGGGCAGCGGGCAGAGAGCTACTGGAGGGTGGCAGCAAGCTACTGGTGCATAGATTCGTGTGCAGGGCTACTAGTTAAAATATAATAAAGGTAGTAAACAAGGATATTAAATTAGCTATTATAAACATACTATTTTTAAATTTTTAATTAATTTTAAAATATAAATTTATTGGGGTGACATTGCTTAATAAGATGAGATAGGTTTCCAGTGTACACTTCTATTATACAAGTTCTGTACATTGCACTATGTGCCCACCACCCAAAGTCAAATAATATTCTGTCACCATATATTAGGGCTTCTTCACTCCCAATTCCCTCACCCCTTTCCCTCTGACAATCACCACACTGCTGTTTGTTTCCACAGTTTCAGTTTTGTATCCCACATGTGAGTAAAATCATATGGTTCTTAGTTTTTTTCTGACTGACTAATGTCACTTAGCATAATATCCTCAAGGTCCATCCATGTTGTTGCAAATGGCAGTATTTCATTCTCTCTTATGGCTGAGTAATATATGTACCACGTCTTCTTTACCCAGTCCTCTATTGAAGGACACTTAGGTTGTCTCCATGTCTTAGCCACCATGAATAATACTGCAATGAACATAAAGGTGCATATATCATTGCGAATACATGTTTTCAAGTTTTTTGGGTATATACCCAGGAGAGGGATTGCTGGGTCATATCGTAATTTTGTTCTTAATTTTTTGAGGAATTGCCACACTGTAGTGGCTGTACCAGTCTACATTCCCACCAGCAGTCTACATTCCCACCAGCAGTCTACATTCTCCACCACCTCTCCAACACTTGCTATTACTTTTCTTGTTGATAATAGCCATTCTAACAGGTGTGAATGGTATCTCATTGTAGTTGTGATTTGTATTTCCCTAATTACTAGTGAGGTTGAACATCTTTTCATATATCAGTTGGCCATCTGCATGTCTTCTTGGGAGAGGTGTCTGTTCAGGTCCTCTGCCCATCTTTTAATTGGATTCTTTGGTGTTAAATTTTATGAGTTCTTTACATATTCTGGATATTAAACCTTTATCAGAGCTTTTGTTTGCAAATATCATCTTCCATTCTGTCAGCTGCCTCTTTGTTTTGTTGTTGGTTTCTTTTGCTGTGCAGAAGCTTTTAGTTTTATACTAGAGGCCCGGTGCACGAAATTCGTGCATGGGGGGGTGTCCCTCAGCCCAGTCTGCACCCTCTCCAATCTGGGACCCATCAAGGGATGTCCAACTGCCCGTTTAGGCTCGATCCAGGTAGGATTGGGCCTAAACAGGCAGTCGGACATCCCTCTCACAATCCAGGACTGCTGGCTCCCAACCACTTGCCTGCCTGCCTTCCTGATTGCCCCTAACCACTTCTGCCTGCCAGCCTGATCACCCCCTAACCACACCCCCGCCAGCCCGATTGCCCCTAACTGCCCTCCCCTGCTGGCCTGGCCACCCCTAACTGCCCTCCCCTGCCATCCTGGTCACTCCTAACTGCCCCCCCCCCGCCAGCCTGGTCCCCTCCAACTGCCTTCCCCTGCTGACCTGGTCACCCCTAACTGCTCTCCCCTGCTGGGCTGGCTCCCCCGCAACTGCCCTCCCCTGCAGGCCTGGTTTCCCCCAACTGTTCTCCCCTGCAGGCCTGAGTCCCCCCCAACTTCCTTCCCCTGCCAGCCTCATTGCCCCTAACTGCTCTCCCATGCTGGTCTGCCCCCCCCAACTGCTCTCCCCTGCAGGCCTGGGGCCCTCCCAACTGCCCTTCCCTGCAGGCCCAGTCACCCCCAACTTCCCTCCTCTGCCGGCCTGGTCACCCCTAACTGCCCTCCCCTGCTGGCCTGATCACCTACAACTGCCCTCCCTTGCAGGCCTGGTCCCTCCCAACTGCCCTTCCCTGCTGGCCATCTTGTGGTGGCCATCTTGTGTCCACATGGGGGCAGCCATCTTTGACCACATGGGGGCAGCCATCTTGTGTGTTGGAGTGATGGTCAATTTGCATATTACTCTTTTATTAGATAGGATAGTCCCATTCATTTATTTTACCTTTACTTTCCTTGCTTTGAGGTCAAGTTCACAAAATGTTCTCTACGACCATGGTCCATAAGTTTAGTACTTATGTTTTCTTCTATGTAATTTATTGTTTCAGATCTTATATTTAGATCTTTGATGGATTTTGAATTAATTTTTGTACATGGGGACAAAATAATCTAGTTTCATTATTTTGCATGTGGCTTTCCAATTTTCCCAGCACCATTTATTGAAGAGGCTTTCTTTACTCCATTGTATGTTTCTGTCTCCTTTATCGAAAATTATCTGCCCATATACATGTGATTTTATATCTGGGCTCTCAATTCTGTTCAATGATCTGTTTTTCTGCCAATGTCATGCTGTTTTTAATTATCATAGCTCTGCAGTATAATTTGAAGTCAGGTAGTGTGATACCTCTGGCTTCATTGCTTTGGCTATTCGAGGTCTTTTGTGTTCCATACAAATCTGATGAGTTTTTGTTCTATGCCTTTAAAGAATGACACTGGGATTTGATAGGGATGCATTAAATCTGTATATTGCTTTGGGTAATATGGCCATTTTAACTATGTTGATTCTTTCAATTTGTGAACACAGAATATCTTTCCATTTTATTGTGTCTTTTTTATCTCTTTTAATAATGCTTTGTAGTTTTTGGTATTTGGTCTTTCACATCCTTTGTTTATTCCTAGGTATTTTTTTCTTTTGTTTGCAATTGCAAAAGCTATTGTTTTTTTCATTTCTTTTTCTGAGGTTTTGTTGTTAGTATACAGGAAGGCATTGGATTTTTGTACATTGATTATGTATCCTGCAACTTTACTGTATTTGTCTATTTCTAGTAGTTTTTTGGTGGAGTCTTTAAGGTATTCTATATACAGAATCATGTCATCTGCAAAAAGTGACACTTTTACTTCTTCCTTCCTGATTTGAATGCCTTTTATTTATTTCTTTTGCTTATTGCTCTGCCTAGGACTTCCAGAACTATGTTGAGTAAGAGTGGTGAGAGTGGGTACCCTTGTCTTGTTCCTGATTTTAGAGGAAAATCTTATAGTTTTTCACCATTGAGTGGTGAAAACTTTATAATATTGGCTGAGGGTTTATAATACATGGCCTTTATTATGTTGAGGTACTTTCCTTTACTGAGTGTTTTAATCATAAGTGGATGTTGTATTTTATCAAATGTTTTTTCTGCATCTATTGATAAGATCAGAGGATTTTTATCTGTTGTTTTGTTAATGTGGTGTATTACATTGATTGATTTGTGTATGCTGAAGCATCCTTGTGACCCTGAAATGAATGCCACTTAATCATGAGGTATCATTTTTTTAAAATGTGTTGTTGTATTTGATTTGGTTGTATTTTCTTTAGGATTTTTGTATCTGTATTCATCAAAACTATTGGTCTGTAGTTTTCTTTTTTTGTGATATATTTGCCAGGTTTTGAATCATTCCTTTCAGATTCCAAAGGAAGCTTTTTAAACATTAAAAAAATAAAACAAAAAACAGGTAGCTATTTATGGAATTGAACTTACAATCTTTCAGTGCACAGGACGAAGCCCAACCAATTGAGCCACACCAGCCAGGCAAAATGGAAAACTATTTACTAGTAAATGTGCTGTGGTTTTATGTGGAGCAAACAGTTTATATGTAAATTTTAAAATTCACTTATGGTGGTTTTGTTTTGTATCATTTTTATTTTTTGTCATGCTTAGAAATACCTTTCCAGTTCAGAGATTATGCTTTTTTAAAATTTCCCCTTAGTTATATCTTTACATCATTTTATGGTTTCACGTTTGAATTTTTCACCCAATTGGAATCTCTTCTAGTATAAGATAGGAAGTCTGAAACCAACTTTATTCTTTTTCAGGTAACTGCCAACTTTTTCTAACACTTTCTATTGCATAATTCTTCTTTTCCTCCTATTGACTTCAAATGCCATCTTTATCATCTACTAGATTCCCACATGTTTTAGGATCTGTTGCTGGACCAGGTGTTCTGTCCTATTGATTTGTCTGTTATAATTATTGCAATTTAACAAAATGCTTTAATAAATCTAGCCCATCACTATTGTAATTGTTCTTTTTTAGTTATGTGATTAAGAACTTTTTTTAGGGCCGCGGCAGCTGCTTTGGCGGCGGCCGCGGCAGCTGCTATGGCGGAAGCGGCGGCCGCGGACTCGGCGCAGTGGCTCTCGGTGAAGGAAGAGACCATCTTTCTGCAGGACGGGCCCATCCGCATCACCGACCTGGCCGAGCTGCCCAGTGAGATCCTCGGGGCCCCGGAGGCCACCGACACCGACTTGGAGGATTTTTAGGATTTCAAGTCCTTTAGCCATTTTGAGAGAGGAGAACCAAGAAGGCGGCAAAGTTAAACAAATGAACTGCGCCGCGCACAGCAATTTCAAAAATACAACTGGAGGACAGAGCGTCTGCCACCCAGAACCACAGGAGAGCTGGCTGAAGGGTGGATTTACAGCTAAAGAGGGAAGAGGACAGAGCGAGCTCGGAAGGGATAAGGTGCGGAGGCGCGTGGGTCGGACTGGTGGTGGGGGAAGGGTCGTGTGGCTTTTTTCCCAACCCTAGGGGAGATTAGCTCCCCATCACCCTGAAATCCAGCTTCTGGGGACTCGCGGGAGACCCAGACGCCTGCGGGGAGAGGCTGGACTCTCGGCCTTCGTGTCGGAGAGTGGGAGTAACTTCCTTGCGGAGGTGCGCCCAGCAATCAGTGTTTGCTGCACTGGAGTGCGGAACGAGGGGGCTTAGAAACGTGGAGAGCAGAAAAAGCAGACTTGCAGCCATTGCGGTTCGCCACGCCATGGCCTGGTGGGGCCCTGAGACCCCGCCCTGCCCTGAGACCCCGCCCCGCCCTGAGACCTGCCCTGCCCTGGGACCCGCCCCGCACGTTTTGAAAGCCCACCTGGGCTCCAAGCAGCGGCTTTTGCATGTGGGTGGCCTGCCCTGTGGCAGCTTGACCAGATGAACTGCGGTTCTAGTCGGACTGCTCCAGGGCCACTTAGACAGGAGGAGGAAACTGCAGTTTTTGCTGTAATTCCTGCTGAGTGGCCTCAGGCAGTAGCTGACATACACTCCATTGGAGACCCAGAAACGAGGGCATCTAGTGGTCGGTGTGAGATGACACCAGATTTCAACCACTCGCATAAGGGACACATTCAAGAGGCAGACTCAGTGAGCGCCAAAGCCTTACTGGAACAAGTCCCGGCCCATAAACGTGTCTCCTGCACAGCAACTCTTCCTTTATAGAAACAGAGGGTCCTCACGGACAATTGGCCAGGAGGACAATTCCTCCCAGTGACACCAACAACAATCAAGACTTAACTATACAAAGGAGGACCAAGATGGAGGCATAGGGCGGACGCCTGATTGTTGCCTACCACAACAATTTTGAGACTATGAGAGGAGAGCAGAGCTGACACCATCCAGAACCACCGGAGGGCTGGCTGAGCAGATGCTCTACAACTAGAATAAAAGAGAGGGGTACGCGGGATGATGCTGATGCCGGTGACCCAAAGATCACACTTTAAGAACTACGGCTCAGGCGACACAATGGCGGCCTGGAACGTGCTCGGCGCAGTTCCTCCGGCGGTCTCCGGCTGAGGGGACGGCTCCACTCGCTGCTGAGCACGGACAGACGAGCCCCTGAGAGACATGGGGTGGGAGACTCCGCGCTTGCTGACCTCCGAGTCCTTCAAGAATCTCAACACCCCGGAAGCGGCCAGGTGCGCACGCTCGGTGACTGGCCACCGCTGCAGACCCAAGGGCCGATGCAGCGACCCCGGACCAGCCCGCCACCGCGCACCGGGCACACCGGAGCTTCGCCGAGCCCGCAGCCCAACGAGTTCTGCGGCAGCCGCCCTGGTGCTTTGAGAAAATGGCCGAAGGAATTGCTGAGAGGGAATTGACCAACAGGAATTGGGATCAAGAAGACGAAACCCCGCTGGGTCCCGGGTCCGGGTGAGGCCGCGCGCCCCTGGGTCCGGGTGAGGTCACGTGACCCTGGGTCTGGGAGAGGCCACGCGCCCCTGGGTCCAGGTGAGGCCACGCGCCCCTGGGTCCGGGTGAAGCTGTATCCCAGGCCCGGGTGAGGCCGTGTGCCCCTGGATCCGGGAGAGGCTGGGTCCCGGCTCCGGGTGAGGCCTCGCGCACCTGGGTCCGGGTGAGGCCACGTGCCCCTGGGTCTGGGAGAGGCCACACGTCCCTGGGTCCAGGTGAGGCCACGTGCCCCTGGGTCCGGGTGAGGCCACGCGCCCCTGGGTCCGGGTGAGGCCGTGCGCCCCTGGATCCGGGTGAGGCCACGCGACCATGGGTCTGGGAGAGGCCACGCACCCCTGGGTCCGGGTGAGGCCACGCGCCCCTGGGTTCCGGAGAGGACACACGCCCCTGGGTCCGGGTGAGGCCATTCGCCCCTGGGTCCGGGTGAAGCTAGATCCCGGGTCTGGGTGAGGCCGTGTGCCCCTGGGTCCGGGTGAAGCTGGATCCCGGGTCTGGGTGAGGCCGTGCGCCCCTGGGTCCGGGTGAGGCCATGGGCCCCTGGGTCCGGGTGAAGCTGGGTCCCGGGTCCGGGTGAGGCCTCGCGCACCTGGGTCCGGGTGAGTCCACGCGCCCCTGGGTCTGGGAGAGGCCACACGCCCCTGGGTCCGGGTGAGGCCATGCGCCCCTGGGTCCGGGTGAGGCTGGATCCCGGGTCCGGGTGAGGCCATACGCCCTGGGTCCGGGAGAGGCTGGGTCCCGGGTCCGGGCGAGGCTGCGTGCCCCTGGGCTTGGGTGTGGTCACACACCCCTGGGTCTAGGTGAGGCCTCACACCCCTGGGTCCGGGTGAGGCCGTGCGCCCCTGGATTCGGGTGAGGCCACGCGCCCCTGGGCCCGGGTGAGGCCACGTGCCCCAGAGTCCGTGTGAGGCCGTGCGACCCTGGGTCCGGGTGAAGCTGGATCCCGGGTCCGGGTGAGGCCGTGCGCCCCTGGGTCCGGGTGAGGCCATGCGCCCCTGGGTCCGGGTGAAGCTGAATCCCGGGTCTGGGTGAGGCCGTGTGCCCCTGGGTCCGGGTGAAGCTGGATCCCGGGTCCGGGTGAGGCCGTGTGCCCCTGGGTCCGGGTGAGGCCACGCGCCCCTGGGTCCGGGTGAAGCTGGAGCATCCCGGGTCCGGGTGAGGCCGTGTGCCCCTGGATCCAGGCGAGGCTGGGTCCCGGGTCCGGGTGAGGCCGTGCACACCTGGGTCCAGTTGAGGCCACGCGCCCCCTGGGTCTAGGTGAGGCCACGTGCCCCTGGGTCCGGGTGAGGCCACGCGCCCCTGGGTCCGGGTGAAGCTGGATCATCCCGGGTCCGGGTAAGGCTGGGTCCTGGGTCTGGGTGAGGCCACACGCACCCGGGTCCAGGTGAGGCCATGCGCCCCCTGGGCCCGGGTGAGGCCACGTGCCCCTGGGTCCGGGTGAAGCTGGAGCATTCCAGGTCTGGGTGAGGCCGTGTGCCCCTGGATCCAGGCGAGGCTGGGTCCCGGGTCCGGGTGAGGCCGTGCGCACCTGGGTCCAGGTGAGGCCACGCGCCCCCTGGGTCTAGGTGAGGCCACGTGCCCCTGGATCCGGGTGAAGCTGGATCATCCCGGGTCCGGGTGAGGCTGGGTCCTGGGTCCGGGTGAGGCCACACGCACCCGGGTCCAGGTGAGGCCATGCGCCCCCTGGGCCCGGGTGAGACCACGTGCCCCTGAGTCCGGGTGAAGCCATGCCCCTGGGTCCGGCCAAGACCAAAACAGAGGGTGTCGGACCTGCATTACCACCACTTGTCCACCATCCAGAGCTGAGGGGTCAGCACTGACATGTACACATAAGGAACTGGTGGACATTGATATTGGGTCTCAAAAGAACTGTTGGTCCAGAAAGAAACTCACTACAGACTGATTCATCTGCCTGTCAGCATAACTATTATTGCTCGTCTCACATTCAGTTCTTATAAGTATATCTCTAGTGACACATGATCTTGCTCATCTAGGGGAAATGATGAACAACATAGACTGATGAACAAGAACAGAACCAGAAACAAGGAGGCAACGATCAGACTATTGGGCCTCAGAGGGAAGATAGGAGAGGGTAGGGGGAGGGGGGAGAGATCAACCAAAGGACTTGTGTGCATGCATATGAGCCTAACCAATGGTTAAGTTCAACAGGGCGTTGGGGCATCTGTGGGAAGGGGTGTGGGATGGGAATGGGGGGATGAGGACAAATATGTGACACCTGAATCAATAAAGAAATTAAAAAAATAAAAAATAAAAAATAAATAAAAATAAATAAATAAAAAAGAACTTTTTTTAACAGATAAACATTTTTTTAAATATATTTTATTGACTTTTTACAGAGAGGAAGAGAGAGGGATAGAGAGTTAGAAACATCGATGAGAGAGAAACATCGATCAGCTGCCTCCTGCACACCCCCCACTGGGGATGTGCCCGCAACCAAGGTACATGCCCTTGACCAGAATCGAAACCGGGACCCTTCAGTCCGCAGGCTGACACTCCATCCACTGAGCCAAACCGGTTTTGGCGATAAACATTATTTTTAACTATTATTTTAGAATGTATGTCTTATCATATGTTCTTCAATATTAATTACTTAAATTTATACTTAAAATTTGATTGAGCTGGGAAAGGACTACTCCTTTTTTTAAATTCCCAATTTTAAAAATGGCAAACATGGTTGTAGGACCAGCCCGTTATGTGCCTCCTACCAATCTCAATGTGCTCTCTTCTTTACTTCTCTAGTTGCAGTATTGTATCGTAAATCAGCGAGCTAGATACAAGACACCTTAACAAGCCAATTAATTAGGAGTCTTTATTATGCTCGGGCTCAGAGCAGAATGTCTCTGTCAAATTCTGAGCCAACACATAGAGGAAGTTTTCCTTATTTATACCCTTTTGAGCTCTTTGTCTGCAGATTTTACAAAGAGCTCTATGTAAGTTATTTTTGTAGACAGTTTGTGACCTTGGATACATAATGAACAAACATTTTGCATGGGAATATTATCAGTATTAGTCTATTATGTTAGATGGCTAGCTTGCAAGGTCAGACAGTTAAGTTTTTATCTTTTTCTATTATTCAAACTAAAACAGTTATTTTACAGAATAAGGGACTATCTAAAAATAATAGAGTTGACCTATAGAACAAGGAATTGTCTAAGAATAACAGAGTAGTTCAAACAGCAGTTTCAAACAGCAGTTTTCCAAAGGAGGGATTACTATGCTTCATTAGGACTTCCATTCAGCCAGTTTTCAGGTGGTTCTGAATGATGGTTGTTCTGTATTTTAGTTGTAATATTTATGTGGTTGTGGGAGGCACCACCATCTTGATTCTTGAAAATTCTAAATAGCTCATTTACATTGGTAAAATTAGAGGCTAGCCAATTCCAAGGGCTTGTAATTCATATAAAACTGCATTTTATTTACATGTAACTATTTAAGGAATACTCTTTAAATTATATTCAAACAATAGTAGTAACATAGCACCTTTCAATTCCTTTTGTTATATATTTTGTTTATATTCTGGTATAAAGATATATTCATTTAGTTACTTTAAAGCTTTTGAGGTTTTTTTCCAGTTTTCTCATTTTCTGAATAGTGCTGTAAAACAGTATAAAGGACTAGAAAATTTTATTTCAAATTACCAGCTTATTTTAGGGCTAGTTTACACATATGATACTGCTAATTGTAAAATCTTAGGTAAGTTACTTCTATGGTCTTTAGTTTTCTCTTGTGTAAAAATAAGGGGTGTTCAAAATTCTGTGATTCTGAGAACTAAGAGAGATTAAGATCTGTAATGCATTTATTGCTGATATCTTCTCCAAATCTCATATTCCATACCTATAAAATGAGGGTGTTTCATTTCAATGATCTTGAATAGCTTTTTGTTTGTTTGTTTTTCAATGCTCTGGGATAAGCAATTGCTTGACTACAGGGAAGTCAGCTACTAAGAAGGGCATTGGCTTGATTGGTGATTTTATTCCATTTTCCCTGACATCATAATTTTTTCTTCTGGGCAGACTCTTTCAGCATCCTCTGAATGGCATGAAGAACTGCAACTTAAACGTTTGACTAAAAAAAAATGTAAATCATCTAAGCTGGAAGCTTTTGAAGGTTCTGAAGTGCTTAGCTTAGGTTCCCACATACCAGAAACACCTTTAATACACAATTTTGAATGTAGAGATGCAGAAAGGCCATTGGACTTAAGTCAGATAGATTCATTTAAATACACAGAAATTAAACCAGTATTTACAAAAGCCAGTTCACCAAAAGCGGCTCTTTCCAACTCCTTTGTTGACCCTGGTTCAACCAGTTCCCTAGCTGCTTCCTCTGTTGGTTCTGCTTTCCTCTATCCTCAGAGCTCTCTTATTGGTTCTCTTGCTAGTCCCAAACAGTTTGGTCCATCTAATAATGACCAAGGCCTTAAGACAGGCTGTTCTACTGGTATTTCCCTTGAATGGCGTTCTCCTCCCAGACTGCCTTCCCACAACCCACCTTTGGGATCTTTTACTGGTTCTGCTTTCTCAGGTGACTTATTTAGCTGCAGACAGTCTGATCTACCTAAAATTTATGAAGGCCCTAAGCTCCGTCCTTGTACTGACAGTTCCCTTGAGTTGGACTCTCCCCCTCAGCAGAATCCTTTGTTCTCTTCTCCTAGACTTCCTCCCCCTGGTCCACCCGGAGGGTCTAGCTTTCATCTTCTTCCTGGTTCCTCTCCTCTTCATTTTCCAAATTCCTCAGCTCCCTTGAGCACCAGTTACAAGCAGCCAATGCATCAAATTGGCTTTGCTCACTATGGGGCTCCTCCAACATATGAGGCTTCTCCATCAAATATTTCTGCAAGAACTGCATCATCAGATTCTCTCCCACATACATATTTGACTGGCTTAAGTTCTTTTGAAACACAAAGTGGTGGAACACCAGGATTTTGGGCAAGTAGGCTTTTTAAAAAGGTAGAAAAATCTGATATAACAAGAAGAGACTTTCCTGCAAGCATTCTGGTACTAAACGACGAGGATGACATAGACTGCAAAGAAAGCTGGATGAATTTTGTACCTGGGACTGAACTCTTCAGTCTGCAAACCGAGGTATTAGTTTTATTTCACCTATATCTGTTGTTGATTTGCTTCATAAATCAAGTAGCTGGTCATCGAACTGTATATGACCAATGCACAGTGAGTTAAGAATGGACTTGTGCCAGAGTGTATCAACACACTGCTTCCTTCATTGAGAAAACCTTACTGAGAAATAAAAAAAAAGGGAATTGCACAAAACAGTGTACTCTATAATGACTGTTGTTTGTCTCTCTACTTATCACTCTTCGGCCAGAATATCATGCTAGTGAATGATAATATTTCTCAGCTGAAAATGAGCATCCCTGAATGGGCCAAGGGTAAGACCTTAATTTCTTAGGTTCTAAAACTGATGCTCTGCAAGTCACATGAATTTCCCATTGTCATGTTAAGCACAGACACTATACTAGTAAGCATACTCTAAATATTTCTGCAGAAGATCCTGGGAATAAAACTCAGTATGTAAGATTGTGTTAGAGCATGTGTCAGGATCTAGGATTGTGCTTATTAGCTTCTCAAATGGAATGATTAAAGAGATTTACCTCCTGTACAGGTACTAAGGCCCTCTCTCACATCTGTAATTATTTCTTTTGATGTAGTTTAGTAACAGAAACAACTGGGTTTAGTATAAGACTAAGTTTGAGTCCCAACGCTGCTACTTGCTGATTTGGGGCAAGTCAGATAACCTTTTTCAGTCTCAGTTTCCTTACCCATATAATGGGAATAATAATAGTATCTATATCATATTGTGGTTTCAGGTTTAAACAAGATAATAACAGCTGCCCAGCTGCCCTAACCTGGGAGGATGTACATAAACGCAGTATAGGTAGCAGTATAGCAGCCACTGCTATCTGTGGACCCTGGAGCCAGACTGTTGGGGCTCAAATCCTGGCTGTGCCACTTCTTAGCTGTGTAACTTTGAACAAGTACCTTAACCTTTCTGTGCTGCAGTGTCCTCAATCTGCAAAGTGGCTATAATAATAATACCTCCACAAAGAATGGCTGAAAAGATAAAATACCACCTAGCACCTGTTCAGTACTGGTTGGCACAGATTATCACTGCTGGTATTTTTCAAATTATGGCCATAGATTCTTTAACATATGCACCTGCTTGTGACATCACCCTCCTTTCTGCTCCCTGTATGGGTTCCCCTGAGACATAGAGTCTGTCTAATCCTCACATGGAAGCTTACCTCACTCCCATAAGCATGTGACAAAGGGTAGCCTAAAAACAGTAGTTCTTTGCTGGGGTGGGTGGGGGACGTGAACACAAGGAAGTAATTTTAAAGAGCATATTCAACTTAAAAATTTTATATTTAGTAAAAAATTGTCAGTTTCATGTTTCAGATATCATAAGGGCACATTTTTAACATTTAACAAAGGAATCATGCTATTTAAAAGTTCGAGGAATATTGCTTTGAGAAACAATGCATTGTTAGAAGAAAAAATATAAGGTACCATTTTTAGAATATCTCTACACATGTGCCTTTTTTCAGACTTTTTATAAATGCCATTAGATATTTAGTGTCTATAGTATGTACTGTGTCACTAGTATGTGAAGAACTTTGATTTTACAGTAATAAAAATTTTAGACATGTCTTAATAAACTGAATTGAAATAATTGGAAACTTACTCATCCCATAACTTCTTATGTGATGAAATTTCAAGAATATTACTTAAATTTGTTTTCTGAACTTCATAGGATGGCTTCTGGAAACTTACACCAGCACTGGGACTCATATTAAATCTGAATACAACTATTTTGAACAGTTTTCTTGAACAAAAAGGCATTCGATCTCTAGGTAAGTCACTATTTTTCTATTCATTAAATCACATGCTCTAATTGTTATAATTTTTGTAAGCTAGTGTATTAATATAATAATTATATAAGTTACATATGAATGGAATTATATTTGTTAATCATAAAAGGAAATAGGGGACTAGTTTCTAGTCATATCTTTATCACCAATTAGGGTATCACCTTTGCAAATTTATTAGCATAAGTAGCAATAACTATTTTTAAAAATTCAAATTTTAAGCCACTTAACACAAAGATTACTTTCTTGCCCATATCACAGTGAAATACCAGTAAGCAGGGAAGTTCCACTCCACACAGTAATTTAGAGACCCAGGCCCTTTCCGTATTGTGGCTCTACTATCATCAACATGTGTCTTTAAAATTACTCTGGTGGAAGAAAAGAAGAAAAAAGATGACTCTGGCATCATTTTCCAGGTAGACATCAGCAAGAGAGTGAAAATGTGGCAAGAATTAGTCACAGAGCCTCACCTAGATACAGGACTTTGTGCCCAGGAAGAGAAGACAGTTTTAATAAGCAGCCAGTCAGTCTCTGCCAGAGCAGGTTGTTCAGCTGGACCTGATTCTTTTTATGACAATGAATTGGATGGATGAGAAGATCCTGGACATCCTCAAACCCAAAAGTAGTTTGAAGGCCAAATGCTAGCCCTAGGTTAAGAGATTTTTTAATTATTTTTTCCTATGTTATAATTGATTTCAGAGAAAGGAAGGAAGAGGTTGATAGAAACATCAATGATGAGAGAGAATCATCAATTGCCTGTTTCCTGCATGCCCCCTACTGGGGATCGAGCCCACAACCCCAGCAGCAAATGCTCTGACCAGGAATTGAACCATAACCTCCGGGTTCATGGATCAACACTCAACCACTGAGCCACACCGGCTGGGCTAAGAGATTTGTCTATTATTATTTTTTAAAATCTTTATTGTTGAGAATATTACAGATGTCCCCTCCCCTCCCCATTTTCCCTCTCCACCTGGTTCCCAACGGGCCCCAGGCCTTCACGACCCCCCTGTCTGTGTCCATAGGTAAGATCTTTGATTAATCTCTTCCAGCCCTCCCTCCCTGCTTCCTTCTGAGATTCATCAATCTGTTCCATGCTTCCATACCTCTGATTCTATTTTATTTGACCAGTTTATTTTGTTCATTAGATTTCTTGTTTGTTTATTTTGATTTTTACATTCAATTGTTGATAGATATATATTTGTTGCCATTTTATTGTTCATATTTTCTTCTTCTTGTTCCCCTTCTCCTCCTCCTCTTCCTCCTCTTCCTCCTTTTCCTCCTTTTCCTCCTTTTCCTCCTCCTCCTCCTTCTCCTCCTCCTCCTCCTCCTCCTTCTTCTTTTCTTCTTCTTCAATAACCTTTAACATTTCATAATACTGATTTAGTAGTGATGAACTCTTTTAGCTTTTTCTTCTTTGTGAAGCTCTTTATCTGACCCTAATGAGAGCTTTGCTGGGCAGAGTAATCTTTTTTGTAGGTCCTTGCTATTCATCACTTTGAATATTTCTTGCCACTCCCTTCTGGCCTACAAAGTTTCTGTTGAGAAATCATCTGACAGTCATACCTAACTGCTTTTCTCTTGCTGCTTTTAAGATTCTCTCTTTGTCTTTAGCCCTTGGCATTTTAATTATGATGTGTCTTGCTGTGGGCCTTTTTGGGTTCCTCTTGTTTGGAACGCTCTGTTCTTTCTGGACATGTAAGTCTATTTTCTTCACCAGGTAGGGGAAGTTTTCTGTCATTATTTCTTCAAATAGGTTTTCAATATCTTGCTCTTTCTCATCTTCTTCTGGCAACCCCATAATGCTAATGTTGGTACACTTGAAGTTATCTCAGAGGCTCTTTACATTAACTTCATATTTTTGGATTCTTTTTTCTTTTTTCTCTTCTTATTGGGTGCCTTTTGCTTCCTCATATTCCACATTGTTGATTTGATTTTTGGACTCCTCTACTCTACTGTTGAATCCCTGTAAATTATTTTTTATTTCAGTTAGTGTATGCTTAATTTCTGACGAGTCCTTTTTCATGTCTTTGATGTTCTGGATCCTTGAAAGTCCCATGAAGATCCTTGAGTAACTTTATAACCATGGTTTTGAACTCTGTATCCAAAAGTTTGCTTCCTTCCATTTCTTTCATTTGTGACATGATTCCTTGTCTTCCCATTTTGGCTGTTTCCTTGTGTTTGTTTCTATGTTTTAGGTAGAGCTGTAGTGTCCCTTGGAATTGGTAGAGTGGCCTTGTGTAGTAGGTGCCCTGTAGGGCCCAGTGGCTCAGCCTCCCCAGTCACCTCATCTGGGCACTCTAGGTACATCCATGTGTGGGCTATGTGCACAGTCTTATAGTTGAGCCTTGGTTGCTGTTGGCGTCTCTCAGAGGAGTTGATCTCCAAGCCAATTGGCTGTGAGGACCAGCTGTGGCTAAAGTGGGAGAGCTGCTGTGCCAGAAACACTCCTATGGAGCTGGACTTCCTTCAGTGGGGTTTTGGTGCTCACTGAGTCTGTCCATTGAGTGTGTCGCTTGTGGATGTGTAGAGTTGCAATCTGCTATGGTCAGAAGCTGTCCACTGGGTGCACTGGCTCTGGGGCCTCCAGGGAGGTGCAAAGTCAGCCACTGACTGGGTCCACTCTGCAGGGGCTATTTGTATTGGGATTAGAGGTGCCCAGGCAAGACCCGGCTGTGAAGCAAGGCAGGCTTGTGTTTGTGCAGGGTCTTAGACCCTTTATTGATAGGCTTGGGGCATGCTGACCCAGCTGTAGCTTGTTTGAGAGATTTTAGGGAAGTCTGAAGCTTGAGCTAGGACAGGCCATTCATATGCAAAAGCCACTACAAACAGCTTGGGTGGGGCTTCAAATTGGATGGGGAAGGTTCTCAAGGAATCACCAGAGCAGAGCAAACAGATACAACTGTCAGTCAGCCCTGCAACAGGAGAGGTCCCAGCACAGGAACAATGACCTTTATGAGCACCTCCACCTGGGAGATAGCTGCCCCCCAGTTACTGCTCCAATGCCATACAATGCAGTTCCTTCTCATATGTGTCTGGGACCCCAGAGCCTTGCCCTGGTGCTGGAGCTCAGAGGAAGTGGGAGTTTGTAAGTTCAGTTCTTGTGCTGGCAACATTTGGGTCTCCAGCAGCCTCCGTGCCACTGAGCTCCAATCCCTATTGGTTTTTACAGCCTGTTGTTATAGGGAATTCTCTTCCCAGCTCTGGGAGCCTGGGCTGGGGGGCTGGTGTAGGGCTGGGACCCCTTGCTCCTCACAGGCGGCCTCCACAAAGATGATTTCCCTCCCGATTTAAAAAGTGGCACACGTAGCCAAAACCGGTTTGGCTCAATGGATAGAGCGTTGGTCTGCAGACTGAAAGGTCCCGGGTTTGATTCCGGTCAAGGGCATGTACGTTGGTTGCGAGCACATCCCCGGTAGCGGGTGTGCAGGAGGCAGCTGGTCGATGTTTCTCTCTCATCGATGTTTCTAGCTCTCTGTCCCTCTCCTTTCCTCTCTGTAAAAAATCAATAAAATATATTTAAAAAAAAAAATGGCACACGTAGGTGCTGGTCTAACCCTGCCTGCCCCTCTGCCCCTTCTACCAGTCTCAATGTGCCTTCTTCTTTACTTCTCTAGTTGTAGGACTTCCATTCATTGAGCTTTCATGTGGTTCTAAATGATGGTTGTTCTGTATTTTAGTTGCAATTTTGTTTGTTTTTGTGTTTTATTTCTTTCTTCATTTATTTTAAATTTTATTGTTGAAAGTATTGCACATGTTCCTTTTTTTTTCCCATTGACTCCCCTCCAGCCCGCCTCCTCCCTCAGCCCCAGGCCTTCACCACCCTATTGTGTTCATGGGTAATGCTTATATGCATACAAGGTCTTTGGTTGATTACCTCCCACCCACACACCCTCCCCCACCATCCCTTTGAGATTCTGCACTCTGTTCCATGCTTCCATGTCTCTGAATACACTCCCTTGATCAGTTTATTTTGTTAATTAGGTTCCACATATGAGTGAGATCATGTGATACTTGTCTTTCTCTCACTGACGTATTTCACTTAGCATGATACTCTCCAGGTCCCTACATGCTGTCTCAAAGGGTAAGAGATACTGCTGCATAGTATTCCATGGTAAAAATGTACCACAGCCTTTTTATCCACTCATCTACTGATGGGCACCTGGGCTGTTTCCAGATCTTAGCTATTGTAAATTGTGCTGCTATAAACATAGGGGTGCATATATTCTTTCTTTTATTTTTTTTTTATTAAGGTATTATATGTGTACATATCTTACCATTGTCCCCCCCCAACCCCACACCCATACTTGCCCTCAGCCCCCAGAGTTTTGCGTCCATTGGTTATGCTTATATGCAAGCATACAAGTCCTTCGATTGATCTCTTATCTCCCCCACCTCTCCCTAACCTTCCCCCTGTAATTTGACAGTCTGTTTGATGCTTTACTGTCTCTGTATCTATCTTTTTGTTCATCAGTTTATAATGTTCTTTACTATCCATAAATGAGTGAGACCATGTGGTATTTTTCTTTCATTGACTCGCTTATTTCACTTAGCATAATGTTCTCCAATTGCATCCAGGTTGCTGCAAATGATGATAATTCCTTCTTTTTTATGGCAGCATAGTATTCCATTGTGTAGATGTACCACAGTTTTCTGATATGCTCATCTGCTGATGGGCACCTAGGCTGTTTCCAGATCTTAGCTATTGTAAATTGTGCTGCTATGAACATAGGGCTGCATATATCCTTTCTTATTGGTGTTTCCCAGTTTCTTAGGATATATTCCTAGAAGTGGGATTACTGGGTCAAATAGGAGTTCTGTTTTCAGTTTTTTGAGGAAACTCCATACTGTTCTCCAGAGTGGCTACACCAGTCTGCATTCCCACCAGCAGTGCACGAGGGTTCCTTTTTCTCCACATCCTCGCCAACACTTGTGGTTTGTTGATTTGTTGATGATAGCCATTCTGACAGGTGTGAGATGGTACCACATTGTCGTTTTGATTTGCATCTCTCGGATAATTAGGGACATTGAGCTTGTTTTCATGTGTCTCTTAGCCTTCCTTCTGTCTTCTTTTGAAAAGATTCTATTTAGGTCCGTTGCCCATTTTTTTATTGGATCATTTATCTTCCTTTATTAAGTTGCATAAGCTGCCTGTAGATGTTGGAGATTAAACCTTTATCAGTGATAACATTTGCAAATATGTTCTCCCATACAGTGGGCTTTCTTGTTGTTTTGTTGATGGTTTCTTTTGCTGTGCAAAAGCTTTTTATTTTGATGTAGTACCATTTGTTAATTTTCTCTTTAGCTTCCATTGCCCTAGGGGCAGTGTCAGTGAAGAAGTTCTTTTGGCATATGTCTGAGATTTTGTTGACACTGGATTCCTTTAGTATTTTTATGGTTTCCCGTCTTATGTTTAAGTCCTGTATCCCTTTTGAGTTTATTTTTGTGTATGGTGTATGTTGGTGATCTAGTTTCATTTTTTTGCATGTATCTGTCCAATTTTCCCAACACCATTTATTGAAGACACTGTCTTGACTCCATTGTATGTTCATGCCTCCTTTGTCAAATATTGAGTATAGTGGTTTGGGTCGATATCTGGATTCTCTATTCTGTTCCATTGATCTATATGTCTGTACTTGTGCCAGTACCAGGCTGTTTTGAGAACAGTGGCTTTGTAATACAGCTTGAGGTCTGGTATTGAGATCCCTCCTACTTTATTCTTCTTTCTCAGGATTGCTGTGGCTATTCGGAGTCTTTTTTTATTCCAGATGAATTTTTGGAGAGTTCTTTCTAGGTCTGTGAAATATGCCATTGGTGTTTTGATGGGGAGTGCATTGAATCTGTAGATTGCTTTGGGTAGTATGGACATTTTAATGATGTTGATTCTACCAATCCATGAACATGGTATGTTCTTCCATCTGTTTATGTCTTCCTCTATCTCTTTTTTCAGTGTCCTGTAGTTTTCCGCGTATAGGTCTTTTACCTCCTTAGTTAAGTTTATTCCTAGGTATCTTAATTTTTTTGGTGAAATGGTAAATGGGATTGTTTTTTTAGTCTCTCTTTCTGTAAGTTCACTATTGGTGTATAGAAATGCCATAGATTTCTTGGCGTTAATTTGGTATCCTGCCACATTGCCGAATTCATTTATGAAGTCTATTAGTTTTTTAATGGAATCTTTTGGGTTTTTTATGTACAATATCATGTCATCTGCAAATAAGGACAGCTTCACTTCTTCTTTTCCAATTTGGATGCCTCTTATTTCTTCTTCTTGTCTAATTGCAATAACTAATACTTCCAGTACTATGTCAAACAGGAGTGGTGAGAGTGGGCATCCCTGTCTTGTTCTTGTTCTTAGGGGAAATGGTTTTAGTTTTTGCCCATTGAGTATGATGTTGGCTGTGGGTTTATCATATATAGCTTTTATTATGTTGAGGTATGATCCTTCTCTTCCCACCTTGTTGAGAGTTTTTATCAAGAAAGGGTGTTAGATTTTGTCAAATGCTTTTTCTGCATCTATTGTTATGACTATGTGATTTTTATCTCTCAATTTGTTTATGTGATGTATCATGTTTATTGATTTGCGGATATTGTATCATCCTTGCATTCCTGGGATAAATCCTACTTGGTCCTGGTGTATGATCTTTCTGATGTACTGCTGGATCCGATTTGCTAGAATTTTGTTGAGAATTTTGGCATCTATGTTCATGAGGGATATTGGCCTGTAATTCTCTTTCATTGTGTTGTCTTTATCTGGTTTTGGTATTAGGGTGATGCTGGCTTCATAGAATGAGCCTGGAAGTGTTCCTTCCTCTTGAATTTTTTGGAATAGTCTGAGGAGGATAGGTTTTAGTTCTTCCTTGAATGTTTGGTAAAACTCTCCTGTGAAGCCGTCTGGCCCCGGGCTTTTTTTTGTTGGAAGCTTTTTGATGACTGCTTCAATTTCTTCCATAGTTACTGGCCTGTTGAGCTGTTTAGATTCTTCCTGATTGAGTTTTGGAAGGCTGTGTTTTTCTAGGAATATGTCCATTTCCTCCAGGTTGTCCAGTTTGTTGGAATAGAGTTGTTTGTAGTATTTTTTAACAATCCTTTGTATTTCGTCGGGGTCTGTTGTTATTTCACCTCTTTCATTTCTGATTTTGTTTATTTGGGTCCTCTCTCTTTGCTTCTTGGTGAGCCTGGCTAGAGGTTCATCAATCTTGTTTATCCTTTCAAAGAACCAGCTCTTGGTTTTGTTGATCTTTTGTATTGTTTCTTTGGTCTCTATGTTGTTTATCTCCGCTCTGATCTTTATTATTTCTTTCCTTTTGCTTACACTGGGCTTTTCTTGTTGCTCTCTCTCTAACTCTTTGAGTTGTTGGGTTAGGTAATTTATTACCATTGTTTCTTGTTTTTTGCAGTAGGCTTGTAGAGCTATGAACTTCCCTCTCAAGACTGCTTTCGCTGTGTCCCATAGATTTTGGATTGTTGTGTTTTCATTGTCATTTGTTGCCATGATGTTTTTTATTTCTTCCTTGATGTCTTTGGTAACCCAGTCATTGTTTAATAGCATGCTGTTTAGTCTCCATGTGTTTGATTTCTTTGGGTTGTTTTTATTGTAGTTGATTTCCAGTTTTATGCCACTGTGATCTGAGAAGATACTTGATATGATTTCTATCTTCTTGAATTTGGAGAGACTTTGCCTATGTCCTAACATATGGTCTATCTTTGAAAATGACCCATGTGCACTTGAGAAGAATGTATATTCTGTGACTTTGGGATGAAATGTTCTGAAGATGTTGATTAATTCCATCTGGTCTAGTGAGTCATTTAGGATTGATGTTTCCTTGCTGATTTTTTGTTTAGAGGATTTGTCCAATGGTGATAGTGGGGCATTGAAGTCCCCTACTATGATTGTATTGCTGTCAATCTCTCCTTTGATATCTTCCAGGAGTTTTTTTATGTAATTTGGTGCTCCTGTATTGGGTGCATATATGTTAACCAGAGTTATTTCTTCTTGTTGGATTGCTCCCTTTAGTATTATGAAGTGGCCTTCATTATCTCTTGTTATGTCCTTCATTCTGAGATCTAATTTGTCGGATATAAGTATTGCTACCCCAGCTTTTTTTTTCATTTACATTCGCCTGGAAAACCTTTTTCCATCCCTTTACTCTCAGTCTGTATGCGTCCTTTTTTCTGAGGTGGGTTTCCTGTAGACAGCAGATATATGGGTTTTGTTTTCTTATCCAATCTGTTACCCTGTGTCTTTTGATTGGGGCATTCAATCCATTTACATTTAAAGTTATTATTGATAGGTACTTATTTGTCGCCATTTTTATTCCATACCCCTGTGTTCCTTCTCTGCTTCCTATTTCTTTCTTTCTTTTTTTTTTTTTTTTTTTTACAGCAGACCCTTTAGCATTTCTTGCATTGCTGGTTTGGTGGTGATAAACTCCCTTAGTCCTTTTTTGTCTGTGAAGCTCCTGATTTCACCTTCAATTTTGATTGATAACCTTGCTGGGTACAGTATTCTTGGATTGAGACCCTTCCTTTGCATGACTTTGCGTGTTTTTTTTTGTTTGGTTGGTTTTTATTTTTTTTAATTACTTTATTGATTAAGGTATCACATATTTGTCATCAAGCCCCCCCATTCCCATCCTAAACGGCCCCACACGCATGCCCCCATCCTCCTGTTGTCTGTGATCACTGGTTAGGCTCACATGCAAGCACACAAGTCCTTTGGTTGATCTATCTCCCTTGTCCCCACCCTCCCCTACCTTCCCTCTGAGGTCTGACAGTCTGATCAATGCTGTTCTTATTCTTCAGTCTATGTTGTTCATCATTTCCCCTAGATGAGTGAGCTCATGTGATACTAGGAATACACTTATAGGAACCAAAAATGAGACAAGCAATAATGGTTATGCTGAGAGGCAAATGAATCAGTGTATAGTGAGTTTCTTTCTGGGCCAACAGTTCGAGTCCCGATTTCTATGTCCAACAGTTGTTTATGTGTACATAACAGCAATTATATTTCAGTTCTGGATGGTGGACAAGTGGTGGTAATCCTTTGCATGACTTTGTATATTTCATTCCATTCCCTTCTGGCCTGATGAGTTTCTGTTGAGAAATCAGTTGCTAGTCTGATGGGGGTTCCTTTGTATGTAACTGTCTGTCTCTCTCTGGTCACTTTTAAGATTCTTACTTTGTCATTGGTGTTTGCCAATTTAATTATAATGTGCTTTGGTGTCGGTCTTTTGGGGTTCATTTTGCTTGGGACTCTGTGAGCTTCTTGGATTTGTGTGGGGTTTTTTTCTTCCCTATATCAGGGAAGTTTTCTGTTATTATTTCTTCAAACAGGTTTTCTATTCCTTGCTCAGTTTCCTTTCCTACTGGTACCCCTATTATTCTGATGCTGTTTTGTTTCGTGTTGTCCCAAAGTTCCCTTAGGCTCTCCTCATGCTTTCTAATTTTTGTTTCTAGAAGCTGTTGTATTTGGGTATTTTTTTCCATCTTGTCTTCTAGCTCACTTATGCGGTCCTCTGCTTCTTCTAGTCTACTCTTGATGCTTTCTATTGAGTTCTTTATAGCAGTGATGTCATTTTTCATTTCTTCTTGGTTCTTCTTCATTTCCTCTTGGTTCTTACTCACATTGTCGAATTTGTCTTCCATCCTTTTCATCCACCTTATGACCATTTCTCTGAATTCTTTCTCTGATAGGTTACTTGCCTCTAATTCGTTTACTTCCTTTTCTGGTGATGCCTGCTTTTCTTTCCTATGGGGGCTATTTCTTTGTCTCCCCATGGTCTCTCTTCTCCGGATGTCTGGTTATGTAGTTCTCTCTCTCCTGCGTTGATTTAAAGGTACAAAATACAACACAACCAAGTACAACACACAAGGCACTGAACAGAATTGTATTCACGATATTAATAACCTCCAATAAAGGTGACCACCAGAGAAAGACAAATTAGGGAATAGGAGAGGAAGAGGAAGAGTAAAAAGAAAGAACACACACCAAAAAAAGAGTGTGAATATGAACTTGGGAAAAGAGAAGAAAAAAAAGAAAAGAAAAAAAAGTAAGAGAGACAAGAACGATACTAAGAGAGAAAAGGAGAACAAACTATATATATGGGGAATAAACTCCAATAGAACAACCACTAATCCCAGCAAATTCCAGCAAGACGAACCTGGAGATTAATACAAACTGCAACACCAACTAATATCAAGTGAGGCAAGGGAAAACAGAAGTAAAAAACAAACAAAGCAAACAAAAGAACCAAACAAACAAACAAAAAGAATAATCAAAACAATCTCATAAAAATTGCCCTAACTGGTTTGGCTCAGTGGATAAAGCATTGGCCTGTGGACTGAAGGGTCCCAGGTTCGATTCCAGTCAAGGGCATGTACCTTGGTTGCAGGCACATCCCCAGTAGGGAGTGTGCAGGAGGCAGCTGATCGATGTTTCTCTCTCATCGATGTTTCTAACTCTCTATCCCTCTCCCTTCCTCTCTGCAAAAATCAATAAAATATATTTTTTAAAAATAAATAATAAACAAATAAATAAAAAAGCATAAAAATTCAATCTAATCAACATTCAAGCAAACAACAACAAAAGGCCAGAGAGAAAAACAATTTTATTATTATTATTTTTTTTTAGTTAAGGTAGCATAGCGAGAGTTGTGTATGGATTTGGAGCAGGGGGTTGGGAATTAGATATATAAGTAGGGTGAAATTTTAGCAGAGGGTAAACTGAAAGAGTAGGGAAAATCTAAAGCCAGAAAGGGTTAAGATAAACAGGAGACCAAAAGGGGAAAGGTTAGGAGGAGAGTGATGGCATAAAGTTAGCGTTGAGATAGGGTAAAACGATTGTAAAGGAAAGATGCAAATAGAATGTAGAACACTAATCCCAAAATAAAACAAAGAGAAAATCAAATGACATTTTAAAAAAAAAAGTAAAATAATCGTAATAATAATGCTGATTGAAAATAAAAATGTAATAATTAAAAAGGTGAAAATCGAGTGAGGAAAAAGAAAAAAATTTAGTTTCTTAAGTAAAAGATGCAAAAAATGAAAATAAAAAAAATTAGAATAAATTTAAAAAAAATTTTTTTTAAAGAATTTAAAATAAAAAATAGGAAGAATAAAATGTGCAGTAGCGGCTGTCATTCACTTCCTCTATTGTTCTGTTTGGTACGCCTGTTTCCCAGTCTGGGCTGTATTTCAGTTCCCTTCGTTCCACTGCTCCTCAGTGTTGTAAGCCAGTCCTGATTTTTAAGCCAGCCGTGTCTTAATTTCTCGTATTTATTTTTTATTACACCAGAGACAATTTGTGTTTCGGCCCCTGGGTGGCAGTGTTTCTGAATTGACTTCTGGGCCTCTCTAGCTTTTTTTTTTTTTTTTTTCCCCTCTATGGCACTCACTACCAGTTTGTAGAGGTGTGCGCCTCAGAGCTGCCTCTCCGATGGTCACACCCAGCTCTGCTCCCCAGGTTCCGGAAAAACAACTTCCCCCTGCAGTCTTTCAGGGTATTCCCCAACTGGGTTTCCTATGTATTGGGCTTAGTAATCAGAGTCGGAAAGAGCCCAAGTGTGCTGACAGTGGGTTTGCGCGCAAGACTAAGGAGCCTGCACTCCTTTGAAAATTCTTAGTCTGACCCTCCTCGTCAGATTAAAATGAGTTGCTTTTTAGAGATCCCTTCTGTTAGCAGCTCAGAGGACCCCCTTCCACATTCACGGATCATGGCAGCTCCAACTGCTGCAGATTTTTCTAGGCACAGACCTCCCCGGTCCTGCTGGTCCCGCGGCTCTCGCGCTTTCCTCTCCCACCGCGGGGATGAGAAACCACACCTTATCCCAGGCGAAATCTGACCTTTCCGTGGTGCAGTGAAGAGTTCCTTTGAATCCGCGTGTTTTCGCTGATTGGGGACCGGTGTTCTGGTGCTCATAGCTGTTCATTGTTTGCAGTTGTCACGGAAAGTCAGGTTTCCAATAAAATCCTCCTTCCCTTGCAAGATGGCGAGGTTTCCCCCTCTGAGCCTGCAGCTCCGGGAGGGGGCCCACCCGCTGTGGGTGCTGCACGGTCAGGGGAACCCTGCCTAGCACTCCCCCACCTTCTCCTGGAGTTTAGCTGTCCCTTAGCTTGCCAACATACACTCCCCCTGCGAACCTCAGCTGTTCTTACTCTCCGCCACAGGACTAGACTCCGAACACGACTCTATTCAGCCGCCATTTTTTCTATCTCCTCCATATATTCTTTCTGATGTTGTTTGATGTTTCCGGAATCTTAGGTTATATTCCTTGAGGAAACTCCATACTGTTTTCCATAATGGCTGCACCAGTCTGCATTCCCACCAGCAGTGAATGATGGTTTCCCTTTCTCACATCCTTGTCAGCACTTGTCATTTGTTGATTTGTTGATGATGGCCATTCTGACAGGTGCCAATTTTTTAATTTTTTGTCTTCCTTTTATTAAGTTGTATGAGTTCCTTATATATTTTGGATATTAACCCTTTATAAGATGTATCATTGCCAAATATGTTTTCCCATACAGTGGGCTCCCTTTTTGTTTTGTTGATGGTTTCTTTTGCTGTAGAAGCTTTTTATTTTGAGTAGTCCCATTTGTTTATTTTCTCCTTAGTTTCCTTTGCCCTAGGAGTTGTATCCATAAACATATTGCTATGAGAGATGTCTGAAATTTTGATGCCTATGGTTTCTTCTAGGATTTTTATAGTTTTCTAACTTATATTTACGTCTTTTATCTATTTTGAGTTTATTCTTGTGTATGGTGTACGTTGGTGGTCTAGTTTCTTTTTTGGCATGTACCTGCTCAGTTTTCCCAACACCATTTATTTGAAGAGACTTTCCTGACTCCACTGTATGCTCTTGCCTCCTTTTTCAAATATTAATTGAGCATAATGGCTTGGGTCAATTTCTGGGGTCTCTGTTCTGTTGCATTAATCTGTATGCCTGTTCTTATGCCAGAACCAGGCTATTTTGATTATGGTGGCTTTGTGGTATAACTTGATATCTGGTATTGTGATTCCTCCAACTTTGTCCTTTCTCAAAATTGTTGTGGCTATTTGGGATCTTTTTTGGTTCCATATAAGTTTTTGGAGTATTTGATCTAGATCTGTGAAATATGCTGTTGGTATTTTAGTAGGGATTGCATTGAATCTATAGATTGCCTTGAGCAGTATGGACATATTAATGATGTTAATTCTACCAATCCATGAACATGGTATATTTATATCTTCTACCTCTTTTTTTCAACGTCCTGTAGTTTTTTGAGTACAAGTCTTTTACCTCCTTGGTTAAGTTTATTCCTAAGTATCTTAATTTTTTTGTTGAAATGGTAAATGGGATGGTTTAGTTTCTCTTTCTGTGAATTTATTATTGGTATATAAAAAAGCCATAGATTTCTGGGTGTTGATTTTGTATCCTGCTACATTGCCAAATTTATTTATTAAATCTAGTAGCTTTTTGGTGGAGTCTTTAGGGTTTTCTAGTACAATATCATGTCATCTGCAAATAATGAGAGTTTTACTTACTCCTTTCCAATATGGATGCCTTTTATTTCTTCTTCTTGTCTGATCACTATGGCTAGCAGTTCCAGTACTATGTCGAACGGGTGTGGTGAAAGTGGGCATCCCTGTCTTGTTCCTGTTCTTAGAGGAAATGGTTTTAGTTTATGCGCATTGAGTATGATGTTCCCTGTAGGTTTGCCATATATGGCCTTTGTTATGTTGAGATACACTTCCTCTATTCCCACCTTACTGAGAGTTTTTATCATAAATGGGTGTTGTTTTTTGGTGAATGCTTTTTCTGCATCTATTACTATGATCATGTGATTTTCATCTTTCAATTTGTTTATGTGATGTATCACATTCACTGATTTGCAAATCAATATTCCAACTTGCATCCCTGGAATAAATCCCACTTGGTCATGGTGCATGATCTTTTTAATATAATGCTAGATCTAATTTGCTAATATTTTGTTAAGGATTTTAGCATCTATGTTTCTTTTTGTTCTCTTTCTAATTCTTTAAGTTGTAGGGTTAAATAGTTTATTATTAATATTTCTGTTTTTTGAGGTAGGACTGTAGTGCTTTGAATTTCCTTCTCAGGACTGCTTTGGATATGTCCCAGAGATTTTGGGTTGTTGTGAGTTCATTTTCATTTGTTTCCAGGAATTTTTTTATTTCTTTCTTGATCTCATTGGTAACCCAATCATTGTTTAATAACATGCTATTTAGCCTCCGTGTATTTGAATGTTTTTGAGTGTTTTTACTATAGTTGATTTCTAACTTCATTCCTCTGTGATCTGAGAAGATGAGTGATATGATTTCAATCTTCTTGAACTTATAGAGACTTGTTTTGTGTCCTAACATGTGGTCTATCTTTGTGAATGACCCATGTGAACGCAGCTTTGGGGTGAAATGTTCTAGAAGTGTCTATTAAATTCATCTGATCCACTCTGTCCTTTAAAGTCATTGTTTCCTTGTTAATTTTTTGTCTGGAAGATTTATCCAGTGAAGTCAGCAGGGTGTTATGACTGTATTGCTGCTGATCTCTCCCTTATTGTCCTTTTGAAGTTTTTTTTTATATATATTAAACATATTGGGTGCATATATGTTTATTAGGGTTATATCCTCTTCTTGGATCAATCCCTTTAGTATTATGTAGTGACCTTTATTATCTCTTGTGATGGCCTTCATTTTGAAGTCTATTTTGTCAGATATGAATATTGCTACCCCAGTTTGTTTTTTTTTCTTTTCCATTTGCATAGAAAATTTTTCCCATCCCTTCACTCTCATCCTGTATGTGTCTTTTGTTCTGAGGTGGGTTTCTTGTAGACAGTATATAGTCAGGTCAAGTTTTGTATCCGTTCAGCTCTCCTATGTCTTTTGATTATAGTATTTGATCCATTTAAATTTAGGGTTTTTATTGATAGGTACTTATTTATTGCCATTTCAATTCTGTAAACCTAGGTTTCTCTCTCTGTTTCTTCTTTTCATTACAGCAGTCCCTTTAGCATTTCTTGTAATGCTGGCTTGGTGGTGATAAACTCCTTTAGCCTTTTTTTTTATTTTTTGTCTGGGAAGCTCTTCATTTCACTGTCCATTTTGAATTATAGCCTTGCTTGATATAGAAATCTTAGTTTCAGATTCTTCCTTTCCATTACCTTGAGTATTTCATGCCATTCTCTTCTGGCCTGTAGAGTTTCTGATGAGAAATCAGGTGTCAGCCTTATGGGAACTCCTTTGTATTTAATAGTTTGCTTTTCTCTTGCTGTCTTTAAGATTCTCTCTTTGTCTTTAATTTTTGGCATTTTAATTATGATGTGTCTGGGCATGAACCTGTTTGGATTCTTCTTGCTTGGGGTTCTCTTTGCCCTCTGAACTTGTGTGACTTTTTCCTTTACCAGGTTAGGGAAGTTTTCTGCCATTATTTCTTCAAACACGTTTTCTATCCCTTTCTTTCTTTCTGCCTCTTCTGAAACACCTGCTATGCAAATTGTGTTACATTTCATGTTCTACAGCTCCCTAAAGCTGTCCTCCTGTGTTTTTTTTTTTTTTTTTTTATTTTTGTTTTTTTCTTTTTGGTTCTCTTATTGAGTGATTTTTTTTCAACTCTGTCTTCTAATTCACTGATCCAATCCTCAGCTTCTCCTAATCTGCTGTGTATTCCTTCCAGTGTGTTCTTTATTTTTTTAATATATATTTTTATTGATTTCAGAGAAGAAAGGAGAGGAAGAGAGAGATGGAAACATCAGTGATGACAGAGAATCATTGATTGACTGTCTCCTGTATGCCCCTTACTGGGGATGGAGCCTGCAACCTGGGCATGTGCCCTTGACTGGAATCAAACCTGGGACCTTTAAGTCCACAGGCAGACACTCTATCCTCTGAGCCAAACCAGCTAGGGCCCAGTGTGTTCTTTATTTGTGCTATGTCATTCATTATTTCTGTTTTCATATTTACTGTACCTTTTTTCATGCTGTTGAGTTTCTTTACCATCATAATTCTACACTCTATATCAGATAAATTTCTTATCTCCATTTCATTCATCTCTTCTGGAGAATTCTCTTGTTCTTTTATTTGGGGGTTGTGTTTTTTTTTGGGGGGGGGGTTTGGTCTCCTCATTTTGATTACCTCTTTGGATTTGTGACTATGTATTAGGTATATCTGCTACATCTCTCAAACTTTAGTGCAGGACAGTGTCAACCACTGTTTTTGACTAATTAGATTAGGCAAAGACTCAAAGCCTCCAGAGACCTGCCTCTGCCTGAAGACTGATTGGATTCAGTATTGAGTACCCCTCAGGCAATTTTCTACAGGTGTGGTGAGAGTTTTTCCAACAGGTGGGCCAGTTGCTTCTTCCTGGAGGCTAATTGTTATTCTCAGTCTCTTACTGGGCCTCAGAAACTTCACAGTGTGGGGCAAGGTGTTTTTCAATAGGGTAAACCATCTCCTTCCCTCCCTCCTCTCCCCCCCCCCCCCCCCCCCCCCCTCCGCTGCACCAAAACTACCTGGATAGCAAATGTCTGCATGAGAAAGATGACCTCTGCAGCATGAGGGAATGACTCAGCACAGGAAACCTGGGTGTCTGCCTTCTGAGTTCTAACCCCAAAGCCCCCAACCCTGGATTCTGCTCATACAACTCCAGTCCACTCTGCTCTCTCTGTGCTAAGCACAAGGTGAGTGGCTGCACACAGAATTTTGTGCACTGGCCCTTTAAGAGGGTACCTGCATTTCCAGCTATCTTTCCCTGGCAGACAGCAACCCTGCTGCTTTTCATAGCCAGGTGTTATATGGACACCTTTCTCAATTCTGGTGCTGTCTTCTGGGGGGCTCATTTGGGGGATTAAACCTCAGAGTTCTCAGTGGCAACCCTCCACTGCTAAGGTATCTCTCCAGAACTGCAGCTGCTGTCTGTGGGAGCCCAGCCTGCCCTTTCACACCTGCTCCCTTCCTACCAGTCTCTATGCAGTCTCCAGTTTCTGTCCTTGGTTATCAGGGTTCTCTCCAGCTAGTCTTCAGTTGATTAGTCAGGATTTTTTTTTTGTATTTTATTTATTTATTTATTTTTTATTTTAATCCTCACCTAAGGACATTTTCCCATTGATTTAGAGGGAATGGTAGAGAGAGGGAGAGACAGAGAAAAACATCGATGCGAAATTAACACATCGATTAGTTGCCTCCTGCACACACCCTGACCAGGGCCGGGGAACCTGCAACCAAGGTTTGTGTCCTTGATCATAATTGAACCCAGGACCCTTTAGTCTGTGGGCCAATGCTCTAGCCACTGAACCAAACCAGCTAGGGCAAGGATTTTTTTGTATTTTAGTTATAATTCCAGTTTGGTCCACAGAGCATGTCTGTGTAATACCCACATACTCCAATACCATTTTTAATCACCTTTAGTTGTAATGTTGATGTGGTTCTGGGAGGCAGTGAGTACAGGTGTTTATCTATGCTGCCATCTTGGTTCTCCCAAGAGATTTTTTTAAATATAAAAAACCACATTATTAAACAACCAGCCAGTATTCATTGAACAGCAGTTTCTAATTCCCTGCCATCACCTCTAAAGTGCCAGGGTTTTCATATTTCAGGCCTATTCCAGAGTTTGCAGACTCTTCATGTGTTTGACTTGTATTAGACTAAAAAGGAATGATGAAATTTTACATATTGAGGGAGTTCTGGTTTCTGGAACAATAGAAAAGCTTGTATCTGACTAATACTCCTGACAATAACACTTACTAGCCCTGGACATCTATCTGAAAGCCTCTCTCTGAAGACCTGGAATGTAATTTAAAAAAAAAAAAAAAAAAAAACAGGCAGAACTGGAGGGGACACAGTCTTTGAAAGAAGGAAGGCAAATAAGGCGAGTGCCATTATTCAGCTGTTCAACTGAAGACATTTCTCAGTTCCTGAGGCACATGGAGGTTAGAACTGAAACAGGAATTCTCAGTAGAATGATGACATAGATGTTGGAGTTCGAGGCTGCCAGAGTAGCTGGAAATGTAAATGGATTAAATGCTCTAATCAAAAGGAGTAGGGTAGCTGAATGGATACAAAAACATCACCCAACTATATGCTATCTACAAGAGACCCACCTCAAAATGAAAGACATACACAGGATAAAAGTGAAGGGATGGAAAAAATTTCCATGCAAATGGAAAAGGAAAAAAACCTGGAGTAGCAATACTCATATCCGACAAAATACACTTTAAAATGAAGGCCATCACAAGGGACAACAAAGGTCACTACATAATACTAAAGGGATCGATCCAACAAGAGGATATAACACTGGCAAACATTTATGCACCCAATATAGTTGCACCTAAATGTATGTGTGTGTGTGAATATATATATATGTGTGTGTGTGTATATATATAAATATATATATATATATATATATATATATATATATATATATATATATATATATATGTGTGTGTGTGTGTGTGTGTGTATATATACATATATATATACTTTAATGCGGAGATTGACAACAATACAGTCATAGTAGGGGACTTTAACACCCCTCTGACTTCCCTGGACAGATCTTCCAGACAAAAAATTAACAAGGAAACAGAGACTCTAAAGGACACACTGGATCAGATGGATTTAATAGACATTTAGAGAACATTTTACCCCAATGCAGCAGAATATACATTCTTCTCAAGTGCACATGAATCATTCACAAAGATAGACCACATGTTAGCACTACAGGCATACCTCAAAAAACCAAGAAAAATTAGCAGTAAATTACTTAACCCTACAACTTAAAGAACTAGAAATAGAAAAACAAAAAAAAGCCCAGAGTAAGTAGAAGGAAGGAAATAATAAAAATTAGAGCAGGGGGAAAAAATGACATAGAGACTTAAAAAAATACCAAAAAAATCAATGAAACCAAGATCTGATTCTTTGAAAGGATAAACAAAATTGATAAACCATTAGCCAGACTCATCAAGAAACAAAGAGCCGGAACCGGTTTGGCTCAGTGGATAGAACGTCAGCCTGTGGACTCAAGGGTCCCAGGTTCGATTCCGGTCAAGGGCATGTACCTTGGTTGTGGGCACATCCCCAGTAGGGGGTGTGCAAGAGGCAGCTGATCAATGTTTCTCTCTCATCGATGTTTCTAACTCTCTATCCCTCTCTCTTCCTCTCTGTAAAAAAATCAATAAAATATATTTAAAAAAAACAAAGAAACAAAGAGAGAGGACCCAAATAAATAAAATCAGAAACAAAAGTGGAGAAGGAACCATGGACACCACAGAAATACAAAGGATTGTAGGAAAATACTATGAACAACTATATGCTAACAAGCTGGACAATGTGGATGAAATAGACAAATTCATAGAAAAATACTATCTCCCAAAACTGAATCAGGAAGAATCAAAAAAACCTGAATAGGCCAATAACAACTGATGAAATAGAAGTAATTTTAAAACTCCCACCAAACAAAAGCCCAGGTCCAGATGGCTTCATAGGGGAGTTTTTCCAAACATTCAAAGAAGAACTAACACCTATACTCCTCAAACTATTTCAGAAAATTCAAGAGGAAGGAACACTTCCAAACTCTTTTTATGAGGCCAGCATTACCCTAATTCCAAAACCAGGTGAAGACTACAAAGAGAGAGAATTACAAGCCATGATGAACATAAATGCTAAAATCCTCAACAAAATATTAGCAAATCGGATCCAGCAATATATTAAAAAGATCATACACCATGATCAAGTGGGATTTATTCCAGGGATGCAAGGTTGGTATATTTGTAAATCAATAAATGCAATACATCACATAAACAAATAGAAAGACAAAAATCGCATGATCATATCAATAGACACAGAAAAAGCATTTGACAAAATCCAACATGCATTTTTGATAAAACCTCTTAGCAAAGTTGGATTAGAGGGAGCATATCTCAAAATGATAAAGGGCATATATGACAAACCTACAGCCAACATCATACTCAATGGGCAAAAACTAAAACCATTTCCCATAAGAACAGGAACAAGACAGGGATGCCCACTTTCACCACTCCTGTTCGACACAGTACTGGAAGTGCTAACCTTAGCGATCAGACAAGAAGAAGAAATGAAAGGCATCTAAATTAGAAAGGAAGAAAAAAATTGTCATTATTAGCAGATGACATGATATTGTACATAGAAAACCCCAAAGACTCCCTCCATCAAAGAACTACTAGACTTAATAAATGAATTCGGCAATGTAGCAGGATACAAAATTAACACCCAGAAATCTATGGCTTTTTTATACACCTATAATGAACTCACAGAAAGAGAGACTAAAAAAACAATCCCGTTTACCATTGCACTGAAAAATTAAGATACCTAGGAATAAACTTTACCAAGGAGGTAAAAGACCTGTACTCAGAAAACTACAGGACTTTGAAAAAAGAGATAGAGGAAGACAATGGAAGAATATACTGTGTTCATGGATTAGTAGAATCAACATCATTAAAATGTCCGTACTACCCAAAGAAAGCTAGAGATTCAATGCAATCCCCGTGAAGACACCAACAGAATATTTCACAGACTTAGAACAAACTCTCCAAATGCTCATCTGGAATAAAAAAAAGACCCCGAACAGCTGCAGCAATCCTGAGAAAGAAGAACAATGTTGGAAGGATCACAATTCCAGATATCAAGCTATATTACAAAGCCACTGTTCTCAAAACTGCCTGGTACTGGCACAAGAACAGACATACAGACCAATGGAACTGAACAGAGAACCCAGAAATCGACCCAAGCCAGTATGCTCCATTAATATTTGACAAAGGAGGCAAGAGCATACAATGGAGTCAAGACAGTCTTTTCAATAAAAGGTGTTGGGAAAATTGGACAGATAAATGCAAAAAAATGAAACTAGACCACCAACTTATACCATACACAAAAATAAACTCAAAATGGATAAATGACTTAAACATAAGACGGGAAACCATAAAAATCTTAGAAGAATCCATAGGCAGCAAAATTGCAGACATATGTCGTAGCAATATCTTTACAGACACAGATCCTAGGGCAAGAGAGACTAAGGAGAAAATAAACAAATGGGACTACATCAAAATAAAAAGCTTCTGCACAGCAAAAGAAACCATCAACAAAACAACAAGAAAGCCCACTGCATGGAAGAACATATTTGCCAATGTTGTCTCCAATAAGGGTTTAATGTCCAAAATTTACAGGGAACTCATACTACTTAATAAAAGGAAGATAAACAACCTAATCAAAAAATGGGCAAAGGACCTAAATAGACACTTTTTAAAAGAGGACATAAAGAAGGCCAAGAGATACATGAAAACATGCTCAAATTCACTAATCATCCAAGAGATGCAAATCAAAATGACAATGAGGTACCATCTCACACTTGTCAGAATGGCTATCATCAACAAATCAACAAACCACAAGTGTTGGCGAGGATGTGGAGAAAAAGGAACCCTCGTGCACTGCTGGTGGGAATGCAGACTGGGGCAGCCACTGTGGAGAACAGTATGGAATGGACTTTCCTCAAAAAATTAAAAATAGAACTCCCATTTGGCCCATAATCCCACTTCTAGGAACATATCCCCAGAAATCAGAAACACCAATCATAAAGGATATATGCAGCCCTATGTTCATAGCAGCACAATTTACAATAGCTAAGATTTGGAAACAGCCTAAGTGCCCATCAGCAGATGAGTGGATCAGAAAACTATGGTACATCTACACAATGGAATACTATGCTGCTATAAAAAAAGAAGGAACTTTTACCATTTGCAACAGTATGGAAGGACCTGGAGAGCATCATGCTAAGCAAAATAAGCCAGTCAGAGAAAGCTAAATATCAAATGATCTCACTCATTTGTGGAATATAATGAACAACACAAACTGATGAACAAAAATAGAGCCAGAGGGAAAAAATATTCTAGAATATAATAGAAGTAATCCTGTTATTTGCAGATTGTTAATATTTCCTACAACTTTTGTGATATCATAGTATGTTAGTACAGTTTTGGTAATATTATTATACTTAAAATCCTTTTGTTCTTGAAATATTAATGTTTATTGCATGTAATATTTTTATACGTAAAATCATTTTTCTTGAATAATTGGTGTTTATTGCATGTAACATTATTATATTTTATTGTTTTTCTTGAAATATTAAGGTTACTGCATGTAACATTAGTATATTTAAAATTGTTTTCCTTGAAATTAAAAAAAAAAACTGAAAAAAAAGAACAAAACAAAACAAAAACCTAAGTGAAATTTTAAAAAAATTAAAACTAAATAATAAATTTTTTAAAAAAAGAAAGAAACATCAATGGTGAGAGAATCATTGATTGGCTGCCTGCTATACACCCAGTATTGGGATCAAGCCCACAACCTGGGCATATGCCCCTGACGGAATCGAACCCAGGACCCTTCAGTCCACAGGCGACGTTCTATCCACTGAGCCAAACTGGCTACGGCAAAACATAAAACTTTTGGGGAAAAAATATGGGGAAGTATCTTTATGATTTTAACATAGGAAACATTTTTTTAAATGTTTTATTTTGAAATAATTTTAAACTTGACAAAAAGTTGCAAATATAGTACAAAGAACTCCCATATATCCTTCACCCAAATTTCTTCGATATTAACATTTGGAAACACTTGATTTATCAATCAGAGAGGAATTTTATAATGCAAAAACAAAGCACAAGCCATAAAAGAAAAGATTAATAAAGTAGACTACATTAACATCAGCAATGCCTTTTCATTAAAAACAAATAAATAATGTTTAAAATGTGAAGAAGACATGCCACAAACTGGAATAAAATATTTGCAACACAGATAAACAATGTACAAATCTATGGTAGAACTGAGTGATAAGCACAAACATCAGCACAGTGTTTGTTTCTAAGAGGGAGCAGAAACACAGCTCACAGACACTTCCAAGTTAGTCATTGTGTTCTGTTTCTTAAAAAGGATAGATGGATACCACCTCACACCATTAGAGTGGCTACTATAAAAAACAGAAAATAGCAAGTGTTGTTGAGGATGTGGAGAAATCGAAACCCTTGTTCCCTGTGTGGGAATGTAAAATGGTGCAGTCAATATAGAAAACAATTCAGCGGTTCACCAAAAAATTAAAAATGGAATTACCATATGATTTGGCAGTTCCATTTCTAGGACTATACCCAAAACAACAGAAGCCAGGGACTCAAAGAGATATTTGTACACATATATTCACAATAGTTAAAAAGTAGAAGTGACCATGTATCCATTGGTTGATGAAAGGATAAAGAAAATGTGGTATATTCATAGAGTGGAGTATCATTCAGCCTTAAAAAAGGAAGGAAACATTATGCTAAGTGAAATAGGCCAGTAACAAAAGGACAAATACTGTATGATTCCATTTATATGAAGTACCAAGAAGGGTTACATTCATAGAAACAGAAAGTAGAATGGTGGTTGTCATGGGATGTAGAGTAGGGGAAGAGAGGTTAGTATTTAATGAGCACCGGTTTCATACTTCACTGTTATATTAATAACTAGAGGCCTGGTGCATGAAAATTCATGCACTCGAGTGGGAGTCCCTCAGCCCAGCCTGCCCCCTCTCACAGTCCGGGAGCCCTCAGTGGTGGGAGGCAACCCAGCGATCAGGGGAAGGCAATGCCCCATCACACCTGTGCTGCTGCCACAGCCGGCAGCGCAAGCCTCAGCTGGCCCTGGCTACCTGAGCCTTGGGCAGCCCTGGGCAGCTGGGCAGCCACCATCCGAGGCTTGCCTGCATCTCGGGCTGGTCCTGGTCGGCTGGGGAGCTGAAGGCACTGGGGGACTCTGGAGGCAGGTGCGCAGAGTGGCCGGGCTTCCTTGGGGCGGGCCTGGCCTTGCCACGTCCTTGCTGCCCCGGTGGGGCTGAGGGGACTGGGCGCCACCATCTTGTGGCTGTGGGCGCCGCCATATTTGAGGGCGTGGCAGTCAATTAGCATATTCCCTCCTTATTGGCTGTGGGTGCTGCCATCTTTGAGGGCGGGGCAGTCAATTAGTATATTCCCTCCTTATTGGCTGTGGGCACCGCCATCTTTGCAATGGCATGTGGGTCAATTAGCATATTCCCTCTTTATTAGATAGGTTACCCTACAAATACTTCATTTTCAGTTGTATCTACTCAATATTTAATTTTTTAAATTTAAGTGTATACTTGGGGAGATTTGAGATACATTTTTCAGAAAGAAACATCAAGCTTTGGTGATTGATTGGATGTGGGAGTTGAGGAGGAAGGAGTGTTGAGCGTGGGAAGGGCAAAACATCCACTGGAAACTGAGCCTGGAAAAACGCTAATAGAGTTAGGTTTGGGACATTTAATTTTTGAGATGCCTAGATATTGGAAAGAAATACATAGTTGTGATATAAGGCTAGAGCTCAGGAAGAGGTCAGAATGGTGTTTGAAGCCATGGATCATGGGCTTGAATGAGACCCCCTAAAGAGGATAGTGCATGCTCTCCCTCCTGGGAGCATGTCCGAGCCTTTTCCTGGCCCCCTGCCCCCCCCCCCCCACCCCCTACAGATATACATTTCCTAAATGCTAAGGTTCCCCACTAGACTTGCAACAAAGTCTATTTTTTCTGTCTCTATTTTTTCTTTGGTCTCCATTGATTGTCTTTTTTGGGATAATAGATTGCTTTCATTGTGTTGTTTTTAAAAATGTGTTCATCCCGGGCTAACCCCCTGAACCTGTCTCTAAGGCCCCCTTTTCTCTGACTTCCCAGTGAGCTAAAACAGTTCCTCCTCAGCTCATTTTTTTCCTATAACAGCACAGCCAGGGCAGCCCCACCAGGGTCTCTCCTCTTGCTTCTTCCTTGTTTCACAGTTTTAATAAAAGTACCCTCAAAGTAAAAAAGAAAATAAAGAGGGTAGCCTAGGACAGAGAAGAGGACATTAGGCCATCCTTGGGCATACCACTATTTAGTGGTCAGACAGAACAGCAATCACAACAGACTGAAAAGGAATGGCAGAAAAATAAGAAGAAAGCTAGAGAGTATGATGTCACAGGTGCCAAGAGGTGAAATTTCTTTATGGATATACCTTTCATGTGGGTTTTCCCTGTGCTCTAGATTATCTGTGTTATTTTCCTGTATGTGTGGGCTTTTCTGAATTTTTTCCTCTATATGTAGTCTCAAGATGTCTGTTTCTTTTCTCTGATTTGTTTTTTATACTTCCCTATCCAACTTCCTTTCTCTTTTATCCTCTTCCTTGCTTCCTTTTGTCTTTTCTTCCCCTTCTGAATTTATTTTTAAACTAGAGGCCCAGTGCATGAAATTCGTGCATGGGAGGGGGTATCCCTCAGCCCAGCCTGCACCTTCTCCAATCTAGGACCCCTCAAGGGATCGGGCCCAAACGGGCAGTCGGACATACCTCTCACAATCCAGGACTGCTGGCTCCCAACTGCTCGCCTGCCTGCTTGCCTTCCTGATTGCCCCTAACCGCTTCTGCCTGCCAGCCTGATCACCCCCTAACCATTCCCCTGCCAGCCTGATAGATGCCTAACTGCTCCCCTGCCAGCCTGATTGCCCCTAACTGTCCTCGCCTACCGGCCTGGTCGCCCCTAACTGCCCTCCCCTGCAGGCCTGGTTGCCCCTAACTGCCCTCCCCTGCAGGTCTGGTCACCCCTAACTGCCCTCCCCTGCAGGCCTGATCGCCCCCAGCTATCCTCCCTTGCAGGCCTACTTCCTCCCAACTGCCCTCCCCTGCTGGCCATCTTGTGGTGGCCATCTTGTGTCCACATGGGGGCGGCCATCTTTGACTACATGGGGGCAGCCATCTTGTGTGTTGGAGTGATGGTCAATTTGCATATTAGGCTTTTATTATATAGGATGACTCTGATATACTATTTAGATATTTTATAATTTTATTATTCATGATATTCTTGAATATCATATGTATGATATTCCTGAGTTATATGCTGCTTATTATTAATATCATTTAAATATTAATCTAAGCCTTGGCTGGTGTGGCTCAATTGACTGGCGTGTCATCCCATACAACAAAAGGTTATAGGTTCAATCTCTGGTCAGGTGTATACAGGAGGCAACCGACTGATCGATGTTTCTCTCTCTGTCTCTGTCTCTCTCTCTGTCTTCCTTCATCTCTCTAAAATCAATTTTAAAAATTAGTCTAAGCCCTAGCTCAGTGGGTAGAGCATCAGCCTGCGAACCCAAGAGTTCTGGGTTCAATTCCGGTTAAGGGTAGGTACCTTGGTTGCAGGCTCCTCCCTTACCCTGGCCCAGGTCAGGGCCGTGCAGGAGGCAACTAATCGATGTGTTTCTCTCACATCGATATTTCTGTCTTTCTCTTTCTTTTCCACTCTCTCTAAAAATTAATGGAAAAATATCCTCAGGTGAAGATTTAAAATAAATAAAAATAAATAAATAAAAATTAGTCTAAGATTTTATATGAAATATCAAAAAAAACACTAAAAAAAAAGGAACCATTAAATTAAACTGTCTCTATTTTTTTCTTTGGTTTCCATCGATTGTCTTTTTGGAGGATAATGGATTGCTTTCATTGTGTTGTTTTTTAAAATGTATTCAGTTCCCGTTTCCTGTATTAAGAAAATGATATCATTTTGTAAGTAGTTTTGGCTCTCTCAGTGATTTAAATTAATGGTGTATGTGCAGCTCTGTACATATTATGCATTTGTCTTTACCCCCCAAATTACATATTCTTAATTATAAGACAGGGTTTTGTTAAGACCAATCACCCAGAAAAGAAGACGTATTTTGTTATCAGTGGGGTGCCCTCTGTGCCCCCACCTTTTGCTGTGGAAGTGGGATTCTTGGGGTGCTGTGGGAACAAGAATTTCCTTTTCTTTATAATTAAAATATTTTGTAATAAAAAAAACATTCAGGCCCTAGCCAGTTTGGCTTAGTGGATATCTCACAGGAGAGTGAGATATCATGGAAAGCTTTATTGATGACATAACATTAATGGAGTTCCCCTCCAAGGTCCCATCTCCCGCATTTCGCCATGGAAAAAGTCCCATTTTTTCTTTAGTAAGAACTAAGATCAAAGCCACTGTCTAGAGTCTTCATTCCATATTAAAGCACATAGTCCAGTCCAGGATCTGGCTGGCTTAGTTTGTGTTCCGAGCTGCAGTCCATTGTGTGTAGGGTCCACATGGCCAGTGGCCATGTGGCTTCTAGGGCCACGTGGCAGACTAGCATGGGTCACGGATCAAACTAGTGCAAAGAAGCAAGAGAAATAAGGAGAATGAGGACTTTTTGTCTTGGAGTTATAACTAGGAGCTTAACCAATTAAGCCTTCAGGATTTTGTGCTTGTGCAGTCAATTATCTTTGTTCCCCAGGTTAGACTGACAGGCCAGCTCCTAGGTCACACCCACTTCACTGTGCATGCGTCCATTTTTTCCTTTGTTTGATCCCTTCCCCCAGAGATTTGCAGGGAATGGACCATTGGTTCCCTGGGGAGTGTGAAGTTGCAGTTTCCTGGTGAAGCTGCCCAGATGACCATGCTTGTAATGTCTGGCCTCCCCTTTGCTCTTTTTCTATTATTAATATTAATAACTAGCTAATTATTACAATAACAATGAGTCTTTACAGATATTTTGTATTGTAAAGTGTTCTCTCAGTTATTTTATTTTTAATAACAAGGTGTCAATTGATGAGAGCACTCAGCCTGAAATGGCCTTAATTAGTGTTGATTTTGGATTCTTAGGGAGATTATCTGACAGAAGTCCTAAAAAGGGAAGTACTTCTTGGAAAATGAATTGAAAGTTGCAGGCACTGAATACTGTTTAAGGAGCCTATTGAAGATAACTTTAAAAAGCAATGTCCAATCCCAAGTCAGAATAGTGTTTACCTTTGAGGAGCTGGGGCATGGGTTCAAGGACAAAGATAATACCTTGTTTCTTAAAAGAAAAGAGAGAAATTTGAAGCAAATGTGGGAAACTGTTAAAAGTTGACCTGCTGCCCTGGCTGGTGTGGATCAGTTGGTTGGAGCATTGTCCCGTACACCAAGAGGTCATGGGTTTGATTCCCAGTCGGGGCACATCCCTAAGTTGCAGGTTCCATCCCTGGGTCGGGCTACATTTGGGAGGAAACCAATTGATGTTTCTCTCTCACATTGATGTTTTTCTCTCCCTGTCCATTTCTCTCTAAAAATAAATAAAAACATATCCTTGGGTGAGGATTTTTTTTTTAAGTTGACCTGTTATGCAGTGATAGGGATATTTATAAAAGTATTATTCTCTTTACTTTTCTTTATAATTAAAATATTTTGTAATAAAAAAACATTCAGGCCCTAGCCAGTTTGGCTTAGTGGATAGAGCATCAGCCTGCAGACTGAAGGGTCCCAGGTTCAATTCTGGTCAAGGGCACTTGCAGGCTGGATTCCTAGTGGGGGACGTGCAGGAGGCAGCCCATCAATGATTCCTTCACTTCACTGGTGTTTCTATCTCTCTCTCCCTCTCCTTTCCTCTCTGAAATCAATAAAAACATATTTTAAAAAAACATCCAGTGGCTGTGTTGCAACAATGCTACTACATATCAAATATCTTAGATGGAAATAGATAATTTACCGGGGAAATTATCAGATGACTTACTATATTCTATTGATGCAGATTGTGGAGGAGGAAATATAACTTCCCCTCTACCATTCTAGGTTCTTAGCTAAGACCCCCATGATAAAAGACAGATTAACAAAAGGAAAACAATTTAATTATGAACAAACATATGGACCTATAGGAATGGAAGCCCTACAGAGATACCAGATAAAAAGCAGCCAGGCAACTGAGCTAAGGAAAGGAATAGTGGTCTGGGTGTTCAAAGCGGAAGAGGCAGTTCACCTGTAGGTGCAAGGAGGCAATGTCTGATAAACAGATGTTTGGCCAGGCATGCAGGTAAGTCTCTTAGATGAAATAGTTAGCTCTGGTAGTAACTCTCTTCCTGGTACAGGCCTCTTTCCAATTTCTTTTAGGCAGTTAGGGGGACGTATAAAGCTTTTCCTGAGTCTGCTGGGTCTTGCTTGCCTTAAGTTCAAAATTATCCACATGCCCAAGTGGCACATTCTGGGGTGGCTTTGTTCTGAAACCCCTCAAGGTAGCTGTGGGAATTTTGGTTTTATAAAATGTGAGATTGGAAAAATAACATTATTTGAAATCTAACCATTATATAAAGTCATTTCAAATACATTACTTGCACTTAAAAAAATAAAAAAGGTTTAATTTCTGGGGCTAATATATGTTAACTTCCATTTTCAATTTTGGTATTTCATAACATATCTTGATTTGGATAACACTGGTTATCAGTAGGTTCTATTAAAATAATCAAAGAGAAAAATTAAGTTGATATAATAATTTTTTATTTCAGAGCCCTGGCTGGTTATCTCAATTGGTTAGAGCATCATTCAATACATAATTTTTCAGGTTTTATCCCTGGTCAGGGCATATACAAGAATCAAACAATGAACACATAATAACTAAGTGGAACAACAAATCAATGTTCCTCTGTCTCTCCTTCCCTCCCCTTCTCTCTCTCTCTCTTTCACTCTTCCTCTGTCTCTCTCTCTCTTCCTCTCCCTCTCCCTCTAAAATCAATCAATCTTACCTAATAATAGAGAAAGATGTAAATTGACCGTACCTTTGCTATGCCCACAGCCAATCAGAGTGAGTATGCAAATTAACCCAACCAAGATGGTGGTTAATTTGCATACATGCCTGTGTCCGGGGAACCTCCTCCACACCCAGGTCACTCCCAGCTGGCCATCAGGCGGAGGCTTTAGGTTTAGGAAAGGGCCAAGCCTGCTATCGGAGGGGCGGGGGTCCCCTTCCCAAGCCTAAACCTGGGGCGGAGGCTTGAGGCGTGGGAAGGGGCCGAGCCTGCCATTGGAGGGGCAGGGGTCCCCTTCCCAAGCCTAAACCTGGGGCGGAGGCTTGAGGCTTGGGGAGGTCCTGGGGGGAACCCCTTCCCAAGCCTAAACCTGGTGCAGAGGCTTTAGGCTTGGGGAGGTGCCGAGCCTGTGATTGGAGGTGCAGGTGGGGAACTCCTTCCCAAGCCTAAAGCCTGGGGCAGAGGCTTTAAGCTTGGGAAGCGGCCGAGCCTGCATCGGAGGTGGGGAGGGGGCCCTTCCCAAGCCTAAACTTGGGGTGGAAGCTTTAAGCTTGGGGAGGTGCTGAGCTTGGGATCAGAGGGAAGGGGAAAATAACAATGGAAAGATATCCTCAGGTGAGGATAAAAAGAAAAATAAAGAAATGTCATATCCTATGAAAGACACATCTTGGAAATGCTTAAAGAAAGTTGTCATTTTTTCATGGTGAAGGGACTGGAGTTTGTGTTGATGAAAATACCTTGGCAGCAGCGGGGTGATGGGGCTGGCACCTTCCCCTGATCAGCCCGGTCGCCTCGAGCAAAGGGAGGCCAGACTGGGGCTTAGGTCCGCTCCCAATGGGGTGCGGGCTTAAGCCATCTGTAGGACATCCCCTGAGGGCTCCCAGTATGTGTGAGGGGGCAGGCTGGACTGAGGGACCCCTTCCCAGTGCATGAATTTCATGCACCAGGCCCCTAGTAAGTAAAATATTTAAAAATTTTTATTTCATATATCATGAAGAGAGCAGTCTCCCCTCTCAAGTCCAGAGACCTACAAAGTAAGGGGAAAGGTTCATGTCAAGAATTCTGTGGGCTTTTGGGTCTTTAGGGTGAGTTGAAAGGGTTTGTAGGGTTTAGGGGATGGAGATCCATTGAATAGTGCTTACCAGCATTATAGGGAGGGACTTGAAGACACATCTTCACATAATCAGCATGACCCATAACCTGTGATATCATGGAGCTCCTTACATTTCTTTATTCTAGTTGAAGAATATGCACAAGTAATAAAAATAAAATTATTGTTGTTCCCGAGGGTTAGGAAATTTGGGGAATGTTCACATTATTTGATGGTGTAAATATCAGTGTTAGGTTTAATGGTCTATTTATTTTTAATGCTTATTTACTACTGAAATAATCTAAACTCAATAAATAACTTAAAAATGTCATGTTGGACAGTATTAAGTACGTGATATGTATTTGGCCTGAGGGTATTTTGTTTATACAGCTGTGTTGTTGTTTTTACCTCCAGTAATATATGTATTATGTCCATGAGGGACCCTGGGAAGGTGTGGGCTTGGCCTTGCTTGGGATTGATTTTATTTTACATGTTTTCTGTGATCTCGTGCAATGTAAGTACTGATGCTACCACACCCCTGCCAACTGTGAGATAAAACTGGCTCTTCAGAAAAAGAAAAAAGAAAAAAAAAAACATAAGGGGAAAGAGATGCAAGCTTATATAGAAAGAGGCAAGCAGGACACAAGAAAGAAGTACTTGGTTTGGCTGGAGGTGTATATCTGACCTCAATTAGGAAGATCAAAGTATAGAGTCCAGAACTTGAAATAATTTGATACACTGGTCTACCATATTGATTGTTTATTTATTGTGTATTTAGGTTTTCTCTTGAGCTATTTGTAGCTGAAGCCTAGAAACTGAATTTCTCTCTGCTTAGTTCATGCTTCTCTGGTTATTAAAGACTAGAGGCCTGGTGCACGAATTTGTGCACTGGTGGGATCCCTCGGCCTGGCCTGTGGGGATCAGGCCAAAACCGGCTCTCCAACATCCCCCGAGGGGTCCTGGATTGTGAGAGGGTGGTTCTCGGGTGATATACCCCGGAATCGGGCTCCCTTCTCTCTGGTTCCGGGTGCATCACCTGACAACCACAACTGCCAAGTCACCGCAGCTCTGCAGCTCCTGCGTTGAGCATCTGCCCCCTGGTAGTCAGTACACGTCATAGCTACTGGTCAGAGCATCTGCCCCCTAGTGGTCATTGTATGTCATAGCTTCTGGTCAGATGGTCAGATGGTTGCTTAGGCTTTTATATATATACTAGAGGCCTGGTGCACGAAATTCATGCACTGGGGAGGGGGGTGTCCCTCAGCCCAGCCTGCATCCTCTCCAATCTGGGACCCCTCAAGGGATGTCTGTGGGATCGGGCCTAAACCGGCAGTCAGATATCCCTCTCACAATCCGGGACTGCTGGCTCCCACCCGCTCACCTGCCTGCCTGCCTGATTGCCCCTAACCGCTTCTGCCTGCCAGCCTGATCACCCCCTAACCACTCCCCTGCCAGCCTGATCGACGCCTAACTGCTCCCCTGCCGACCTTATTCTCCCCAACTGCCCTCCCCTGTTGGCCCGGTCATCCCCAACTGCTCTCCCCTGCCGGCCTGGTCCCCCCCAACTGCCCTCCCCTGCAGGCCTGATCGCCCACAACTGCCCTTCCCAGCCAGCCATCTCGTGGTGGCCATCTTGTGGCCACATGGGGTCGACCATCTTGTGCAAGGGCATGGCAGTCAATTTACATATTACCTCTTTATTATATAGGATAGATAGCAAGAGCGGGGAGGACTGGATCTTATTCAGTTTCCTGACAACCTTCAGGATAATATGACTGGCACATGTTCCAAATCATCCTCATTTTTTATTTAAATAGCAGACTAATTAAGTACCTTGAAAAGTAACAGTGAGTTTTATAATTTGCTATTGTAGTATGGTTTTATAATATTATAATTCTTTCATAGAACTTTTATAAATGGGCATAGTCTGAGGTGTAGTTTCCAGCAAACATAACCGAGTTTTCCACTTTTAGGTATAAAAGGAAGAGAACGACTTCTGGACCTGATTGCCACATTTCTGGTATTGCAGTTTCTTCGTACCAGGTTGGAACAAGCTGGAATAGTCTTCAAATCCCTGATGAAATTGGACAACACCTCAATTTACAGGTTTTTTTCCACTTAACTATATATTTTTTATTTTTAAATATTATTTAACATTTAACTATACTAGCATTTTTCCATTTAACTATATTACTAAGCAAATGACTTATATTTTCAACCATTTCTTAACTAAACCTAATAAGAAGCCACACAGGATTGTAAGCACAAAGATAATTTGTTCACAGGTATGTCTCGCCTGCACTCTTCTGTTGGCAGGGCCGACACAATATATTTGTCTCTTTGGCTGCACAGGAAAACTCAGAGAGTTTAAGTGTAGCTTACACTGGAGTCCATATCTTTGGCACCTGGCTTAGAACTCTTTTCACTGTAGTATGTGGTTTCTATGTTTTTTTGAAAAATCCATAATATAATTGTTGGGATTAGGCCTAGGCCAAAAATACAAATGCAGACCCATAATGCTGTAAGTCTAAGTCTTTAAAATTTATAAATTAAACTAGGAAATTGTTAAATAAAATATGTTCTAAAGTTTTACCTTGACAAATCTAACTTCATAACCATCTAGAAGACCAGATTCAAATTTAGAATTATGGTATGACTTGAAGTTTTATGCCAAAATGTTGCAGTGTGGAGAGATCCAGTTCTCGGTCCCTGGCTGCTAGCCCTGGGTTGACCCCTGTTATCACAAGAGGCCTTAAGTGCACGTATGACTATCCCTTACCCATCAGAACTCCATCATACCCCATGCAAATGACTACCTTTGTGTGTGCGCACACACACACATATGTAATTTGCTTATGTCATTTTTAAAGGCAAGATAAAGGAAAACTAATTAAACTAATAAAACTATTATCTATAGGAGGAGGGACACAAGGATGAAAGCTAGGTTTCTCCTAATATACCTTGTTTTATTGTTTTGACTTAGAAACTGTGTAAATCTACACTAATAAAATAGTAAGATGCAAATTGACCATACCTTCGCGTCACCCACCAGCCAATCAGGAGTGAGTATGCAAATTAACACAACAATGATGGCAGGTTAATTTGCATACACAGGCGCCGAGCGGCTGAGGGCATTCTGCACCACCCAAGCTTCTCTGGGCCTTTGGGCAGTGTGGGAAGGTGGAAAGGCAGCTCTGGCCGGAGCGAAGGCAGTGCCGGCAGCCAGGGGAAGGAAGGCCCATTCTTGCACGAATCTTCGTTCATCGGGCCTCTAGTATTTTACATAATAAAGATTAAGTATCAGAGAATAGAGCTTGAACATGTTAAATTACACATGGGAATGTGCTCAGCAGTGTCTGGGGTGTCGGGAAATAAATGGCAAGACAAGAAAAAGGAGAAAATTAGAACCTATAAATTAATGGTCATATGAATCAAGGGCAATGTGTAGACCTTGTTTGGATCCTGATTTGAACAAAATCCATTGTATTAAAAAGACACAATTAGGGAAACTTAAATATTACCTAGATATTTTGTGATATTTAAGAATAATTTATAGCCCTAACCGGTTTGGCTCAGTGGATAGAGCATCGGCCTGTGGACTGAAAGGTTCCAGGTTCAGTTCCGGTCAGGGGCATGTACCTTGGTTGCGGGCGCATCCCCAGTGGGGGGTGTGCAGGAGGCAGCTGATCGATGTTTCTCTCTCATCGATGTTTCTAACACTCTGTCCCTCTCCCTTCCTCTCTGTAAAAAATCACTAAAATATATTTTTTTAAAAAGAATAATTTATAACTATCTTAAGAGTCATATTTAAGAAAAAGTTCTTATCCCTTAGAGATACATATTTACAGATGAAATTAAAATAAATGAGCAGACCAATTTTTACCCTCTCACAAAGAGACATTTCTGTTTTGATCTTCTACAGCTATGACAGCTCTAGAGCAGTGGTTCTCAACCTTTCTAATGCCGCGACCCTTTAATACAGTTCCTCATGTTGTGGTGACCCCCAACCATAAAATTATTTTTGTTGTTACTTCATAACTGTAATTTTGCTACTGTTATGAATCATAATGTAAATATCTGTGTTTTCCGATGGTCTTAGGTGACCCTGCTAGCAGTTCTCAACCTGTGGGTCATGACCCACAGGTTGAGAACTGCTGCTGTACAGCCTAAGACCATTGGAAAACACAGATATTTACATTACGATTCATTAACAGTAGCAAAATTACAGTTATGAAATAGCAACGAAAATAATTTTATGGTTGGGGGTCACCACAACATGAGGAACTGTATTAAAGGGTCGCGGCATTAGAAAGGTTGAGAACCACCGCTCTAGATCAAGTATTAACAACTTTAAACCTACTTTTGAATTGCATATCACAAAGTATTAAAGCAAGATTTTTAAAAAGTAAAATATGGCTCTTACTATATTACTGTTACTGTGAGAGCAAAATGGTTTGTTGGAACTGTAATAAATAAAACTTATAATTTTTATTTCCTATTTATTGCCTATTTAAAACTTTATTTCTCTTTTTCCTACTTCATGATGTACATAATGTTAATGTAGTAGCACATTGCATGGAGGTGTATGAACAAAATTTTCACACTATCAGGAGGATCAGTCAGAAGTCTCAAGGCCATCTGGATTAAAGGAAGGCCAGTTGAATTAGTGAGAACATTTAAAGTCAGCTTTGTTGCTTTCCATAGTAACTATAAGTAGACTAATAATTATTGAGAAACAAATTTTTAACCACTTCAGGCCTGTTGCTATTTGGTATGTTCATGGCATCATGATATTCAGCACATATTTATTGACTACCTCCTCTGTGCCAGGGACTGTTAAACATGCATTTTATTAATCCCCACAACACCTCATATCATTATCATAACTGAGGAAACTGAGACTTCCAATGTGGAATGAAAGCTGCCCAATATCACACAGGCACCACTGTATAATTACAGAATTAGGATTTGAACCCAGGTCTTAACCACCACACTATTCTGATGGCCCTTTCCCAGTTTATAGGGGGAAAAATCAGGAAGATGAAGAGAATTTTTAGTTTCCCCCACAGAATTTTCTTTAAAACTTTAATATATATTACCACTTGTTTAGTAACAAGTTTGAGAAGATGACAAAAGAGGAAGCAGCTAATATTAATTTAAAAATTCAGAATTTTTCTGAGTCTTAACTAGACCTGAATATTTGAGTCTCGAATATTCAATAGCATTTAATGGTTACAAACTTGAAGCTTTTGATATGCACATTTTACTAGTTAGTTTATGTGATAGGATTAAATATATGCAAGTTTCAGTTTCATATGTGACTCTCAGACACTTTGCAAAAATAACTAGCCAAGTTGAGAATTCCTGGTTCAGTGAAAGGAGAGAGAATTGGAAGCCTAGTTTGTAAAATAGAATTGTGCTTGTATGTGAAGAATGGGTAGGATTTAAATGGAGAAGAGTGGAAAAGAATGACAATAAACAGATGTATAAAGGCTAGAAGATGCGTGAGTTATTTTGGAGGCAGCGAGGAAGTTGTGGTGCACAGTGGAAGCTGGGATGTGATTGGTAAAATATACTTAAAAATATACTTAATAAGTTAAAGCATGTCAGGCTGGTAGGAGAACTTTAATCAAGTGTTAAAGAGAACTGTTTTTCTTAAATATCTTAATTTCTGACAGAATTATTTTGTCTGAGCTAATGTGCTAGATTTGATACCACATTACATTTCATATCTAATTATATTCTGAAACTGATGGAAACATTGTTTTTTAAATCTAGGAATATTCCCTGGGCTTTTGAGAAAATAAAGAAAGCAAGTGAATGGGTTAGAAGAACTGAAGGACAATATCCATCTATCTGCCAACGGCTTGAATTGGGTAAAGACTGGGACTGTGCCACTAAACAACTATTGGGAATCCAACCCATGAATACCACCTTTCCTCTTCAGAGTTCTTAATTATGGTCAAGGCTTAATCAGATGAAACTGTATTTTAAACTTTTTTCATGCTTCTATCAATAAAATAATATTAATAGATACCTATAATGAAATTTAATTATGATTTTATCAAATGTAGCAATGTCCCTTAAAAATAAATGGAAGCAGAATTAATTATTTTAATGAAAAAGCAATAGTAAAATAAAAATTACAGTGTTAAGATTTCTTGTGTTCAAATATTTTAAGGTGGTAAAATACACATCTGGATGGTCCTAGATGGTCATTGCTTTCTCCCCTTTCAGAACTCTGGTACAGACTGGTCCAGCTGGACTAAGCAAGCTGGGATGAAACAAGGTCTTTGGCCAATGTCCACAATTCCATTTCCAGGGTCCTGGGTATCTCCCAGTATGCATTCTCCTTGGTGTGGGTCCTGGTCTGCAGATCCCCTGATATATTTCTTTTACTTAGAGAAACTGGGTATCCCAAGCAATGCTTTCATGGCTCTTGCTTTTGGTGTTGCATCTCAAATCTCATTACTAAACCCAATGTCACCTTGATTTTCACCTATGTTCTAGAAGTTTTATAGTTTTGCACTTTACATTTAGGTCTATGCCAGTTTCAGTTATTTTTTGTGAAAGGTATAAGGTTCACTACCCCTCCTAGGCCATTTCCTCTCTACCTTTTCATAAAACCTTGATTTCTCTGGTATACAATCTTTTGGCTACCTCCTACCTGTCCTCATTGCTGCCATTCACCAACTGCCCAATATCTCCCCTTGTTCACATGGTTCGGGACTTCCCTTTCTATTGCTAGTCCTGCCTATCTTGAGTAACTTCCAACATCCTGCTGTATGACCCATCCTAATTCCCTGGGCTTGAACTGCAGCTTATTGAATCTTGGTAGAAGGCCTTGTGATCAAGTTGGTAACCAGAAGAATGAGAGGCTTGTAAGGAGCTCCCACCTACCTCCATGTCTCCCTGGGAGGCTGTCATGAGATAGTTTCTCATCACTTCCTAGCTCTGATGAGGTATGAAGCTCAGGATACAGCTGCAGACTAGCTCCCAACCCGCCCACCTAGCTGCATCTAGAATTGGCTCCTCAACAATGATGTGTACCACAACTCATGTAGCAATTATCTAGCTCCTTTGGAAGTGTGGGGCAAGGAGAGGTGGTGTCTTTGACTACTCTTCCTCTTGCTATTTATTTTTTTTGTTAATCCTCACCCGAGGATATTTTTCCATTGATTCTTAGGGAGAGTAGAAGAGAGAGGGAAAGACAGAGAGAAACATCAATGTGAGAGAAACATATCGATTGGTTGCCTCCTGCACAACCAGGGCCCGGGCCAGGGAAGAGGTTGCAATCAAGGTTCGTACCCTTGACCGGAATTAAACCTGGGACCCTTTGGTCCTCGGGCCGACGCTCTATCCACTGAGTTAAACCGGCTAGGCATTCCTCTTGCCTATATAAATCACCTAATAAGTCACCTAAATCTACAGTGGCTTGACATATCACATATCTTTGCCTGATAAACAGTCTTTTCATTGTTTATTAGATTAAGGGATTTAAATGATTGGTAATACCCAGTAACACAGAATATGTGAGTAAACAGATACTTCCTTACATTGTTACTGGAAACATTCTAATAAAACAAAATTTTGCAAGATAGGTGTTTATCAAAATTTAAATCATACCCTCCTTGAACTATAAATTTCACTAAAAGGAATTCAACTTTTAGAAATTCACCTTACAGAAATATGGACACACACAGGACAAAGTGCAATAAAACTCACTTTAAAAGTGATATAAATGGGTGCCTATGTATGTACTACATAAAAATCTGTCATGCCATATTACAAACTGGTTACCTTTGAGAAGTAGGAACTTCATTTCTATCTTATATATTTTGGGTTAATTGAAAAATTTTTCCATGAATATATATACTTAAATTTTTTAGCTCTGGCCAGGTAGCTCAGTTGGTTAGAGCATTGTCCTGATACATCAAGGTTGCAGGTTCAGTCCCAGGTCAGGGCACATACAAGAATCAGCCAATGAATGCATAAATAAGTGGAACAACAAATTGACGTTTTGCTCTTTTTCTCCCTTTCTCTCTCTTTCTCTAAAAAAAAAAAAAAATATATATATATATATATATATATATATATATATATATATATATATATATATATATATATATTTCAGCCAAAACCGGTTTAGCTCAGTGGATAGAGCATCGGCCTGCGGACTCAAGGGTCCCAGGTTCGATTCTGGTCAAGGGCATGTACGTTGGTTGTGGACACATCCCTAATAGGGGGTGTACAGGAGGCAGCTGATCAATGTTTCTAACTCTCTATCTCTCTCCCTTCCTCTCTGTAAAAAATCAATAAAATATATTTTTAAAAATATTTCAAGATTTAAAATATTTTTGCCAAGTTTTTATAAATTTAGAACCTTCTTTTGTTTCCTCTTCTGCTGTTGACTTGTTGAAGAAACAGGGTTAGTTGTCTGATAGGATGTTGCACATTCTGGACTTGTCCAATTACTTCCTTTTCTCTTTCTCCATGTTTCTTGTAGACTGGAAATTAGGTCTAAAGGCCTGAGTAGATTAAGGATCAACATTTTTGTCCACAAAAGCCATTGAGTTTGGTTATTGTTCTACTTTTAATAATGTTTACATTGATCAGTGGGTTTCCACAGTGGTGGTGTGTTTCCTCTGAATCTGTGGAGAGATATTTGGCATCCAGTTCCTCATCCATCTTTCACCTAATAGTTTTGTTGCCTGAATCATTTTCAGGAAATATTCTGTTTCTCTCTTCTATACATATTAGCTGGAATTCTTCTGAAATAATGAGCTTTCCCCCTTCAACAAATGTTATTTGGTTATATTTTTTAAGTTTTTTATTGATTTCAGAGAGGAAAGCAGAGGGAGAGGTAGAAACATCAATGATGTGAGAGGATCATTGATTGGCTGACTCCTGCTCGCCCCACCCTGGGGATCAAGCCTGGGTGCACATGCCCTGACTGAGAATTGAACTGTGACCTCCTGGTTCATAGGTCCATGTTCAACCACTGAGCCATGTCAGCCAGGCTATTTTTTTTAATATTTTAAAAAAGATATCTAATTATTAGAATTGTTGTGTGTCTGCCTTTTATAGACTGAATTCCTGGAAGGCAGGCTATGCTTGTTGTATTCCTAATGCCTAGTATCATCATAGTACATTTAGTAAGCTCAACAAATGACACCAACTCAAATAATGCACAAACTCAAAGCTGGTGATCCTCTCCATAGGGATGTGCTAATCATAGAGTACTCTTTAGTTAACCTCAGAGTTAAATTTAAAAAGTTAATCCTGTAAATTAAGTCATGAAGACTATTTGTGATTCAAAGTGAGAAAAACATTTACCCTTAAGTGGACTTTTCCAGCAACTTTGGGTGACTACCTTTGTCAGTCATTTATAACCCAGAGAAGATACTTTTAACACATCCTCTGATGTGTTTTCTTAAATTTTATTTTTAATTATAGTTTACATTCAATATTATTTTGCATTGATTACTTGTGTACAGCTTAGTGGTTAGACAATCACATACTTTACAAAGTGATCCCCTGATATTTCAAGTACCTACCTGGCACGTAGTTATTACAATATGATTGACTATATCCCCTATGCTGTACTTTATATATTTAGGTGCTCCTATATTGGGTGCATATATGTTTACCAGGGGTTATATCCTCTTGTTGGATTGATCCCTTTAGTATTATGTAGTGACCTTTGTTGTCTCTTGTGATGGCCTTCATTTTAAAGTCTATTTTGTTGGATATGAGTATTGGTACTCCAGCTTTTTTTTTTTTTTTCTTTTCCACTTGCATGGAAAATTTTTTTCCATCCCTTCACTCTCATCCTGTGTGTGTCTTTGGTGGGTCTCTTGTAGACAGCATATAGTTGGGTCATGTTTTTGTATCCATTTGGCAACCCTATGCCTTTTGAGTGGAATATTTAATCCCTTTACATTTAGGGTTATTATTAATAGGTACTTATTTATTGCCATTTTAATTCTGTATGCCTAGGTTTCTCTCTCTGTTTCTTCTTCTCATTACAGCAGTCCCTTTAACATTTCTTGTAATGCTAGAAGCTCTTTATTTGTCCATCTATTTTGAATGATAGCCTTGCTTGATACAGTAATCTGTTTTCAGATCCTTGCTTTCCATTACCTTGAATACTTCATGCCATTCCCTTCTGGTCTGTAGAGTTTCTGATAAGAAATCAGGTGTCAGCCTTGTGGGAACTCCTTTGTAGGTAACAGTTTGCTTTTCTCTTGCTGTCTTTAAGATTCTCTGTTTGTCTTTAATTTTTGGCATTTTAATTCTGATGTGTCTGGGCATGTGCCTGTTTGGTTTATCTTGCTTGGGGTTCTCTGTGCCTCCTGAACTTGTGTGACTTTTTCCTTTACCAAGGTAGGGAGGTTTTCTGCCATTATTTCTTCAAACACGTTTTCTATCCTTCTTTCTTTCTTTCTGCCTCTTCTGGCACACCTGCTATTTGAATATTGTTATGTTTCATGTTGTCCCACAGCTCCCTTAAGCTGTCTTCCTGTTTTTTAATTGTGTTTTTCTCTTTGATTCTCTGATTAGGTGATTTCAATGCTGCCTTCTAATTTACTGATTTGATCCTCAGCTTCCCCTAATCTGCTGTGTATTCCTTCCACTTGTTCTTTATTTATGTCATTCTTTATTTCCAACTATTCTTTTTTCATAGTTATTGTATCTTTTTTCATACTGTTTAGTATCTTTACATCATTACTCTGAACTCTGTTTCAGATAAATTTCTTCTCTCTGCTTCATTTATCTCTTCTTCTGGAGAATTCTCTTGTTCTTTCATTTGAGGGTTGTTTCTTTGTTTCCTCATTTTGGCTGTCCGTTTGAGTTTGTGACTATGTATTAGGTAGATCCTCTACACCTCTCAATCTCTAGTGTAGGACAGTGTCAAATGCTGTTTCTAATTAGATCAGGCAAAGACTCACAGCCTCCAGAGACCACCTCTGCCAACAGACTGATAGGATTCTGACTTGAATGGCCCCAAGCAATCATCCTCGGTGTGGCAAGAATTTTTTTTCAACAGGTTGGGGCAGTTGCTTCTGCCTGGAAGCTAATTGTTATCTTTACTCTCTTAAGTGGCCTCAGGGCAAGGTGTTTACCAATAGGGTGGGTCAACTGTCTTCCCCCCCATGAGGCAAATGTCTGTGTGGGAAAGCTGTCCTCTGCTGCATGAGGGAATGACTCAGGCCAGGAAACTGGGGGTGTCTGCCTTCTGAGCTCTACCCCCAAGTCCCCAATCCTGGCTTCTGCTCACACAGCTCCAGTCCACTCTGCCTTCCCTCTGCCAGAGCAAAAGGTGAGTGGCTCCACAGGAAATTTTGTGCATTGGCTCTTTAAGAGGGTGCCTGAATTTCCAGCCATCTCTCCCTGGCAGACAGCAACTCCACTGCTTTTCACAGTCAGATGTTATGTGTGTACCTTTCTCAGTTGTGGTGCTCTCTGCTGGGGGGGCGGGGGGGACGTCCAGCTTGGGTATTAGATCCTAGAGTGCTCAGTGGCAACCCCCCACAGCAAAGATATCTTTCTGGAACTTCAGTTGCTGTCTGTGGGCACCTAGCCAGCCGTTTCAGGCCTCTGCCCCTCCTACCAATCTCTATGCGATCTCCACTTTCGGTCTGCGGGTATCAGGGTTCTCTCCTGGGAGTCTTCTGTTGATCATTTAGGAAGTTTTTCTGTATTTTAGTTGTAATTCCAGTTTGTTTCTGGGAGCATGCCCGTGCAGCATCCACTTACTCTGTCACCCTTTTGAATCTCTTTACCCTATGCTGTGCTTTACATCCCTGTGACTATTTTGTAACTGAAGTATGGTAGCAACCATACTTAGGTAAAAACTGCTGTTTGAATTTTAACCCTGCTATTCTGGCTTCTGCACGCACTTGCTTGCTTGGACAATAGGGTGGTTACCGCAGCTTCCAGACTGAGACCTGGAGACACAGAGGTAATTTTCCTGTGCCTGTGGACCAGGACTACAGGAGATTGATTCGCACTGACTCAGTAGCTCCAGGAGTAGAAACTGTAGATAACCTTTAGAGATTACTGAGTCCACTTGGTTCTGCTTCTGTAAAAACCTGCTTTTGCAAGATAGGGCCACATTCTAATAATGTCCAGCAGGGGCTGGGAGCCCCCCTGCAGGCTGTTCCCAGCCTTTAGAATTTAGAATTTAGAACAAGAAAATTTTTGTGGTTTGGACCTTTAAAAGGACTGCCTACACCTGGGACGGCCCGGTCGTGAGGGTGGCCACCTGCGTGTGGTGCCCTCGCCAGTTCAATAAATCCTTGCCTGTTTTTTTTAATCAATCAGCAGCCTCCGGTGGTCTTATTTTGACTCCTGGGTTCGACCCCACAACAGTAACTACCAATTTGTACTTCTCAATCCTTCCATCTTTTCACCCAGCTCCCACCTCACCCCACCCCATCACATAGTTCCAATAGAAAACACCCAAGTGGAATCTGGAAAACATGATTTTCAGCCTGATAATAAAAATCGCTAGAGTTTACGGGGCGGGGGGGGGGGGGGGGGGGGGGGGGGGGGGGGTGGGTTCGCTCTCCAGAGAAAGCTTCGGCCCGCCCACAGCCCCGCCCCTGCCCCCGCCCCTCCGGGCTCTCCGGGCTCTCCGGGCTCCCGGCACCCTCCTCGCTCCTCTTCCGCCCAGCGCGCCCCTCGGCCCGCCCACCCACTTCCCGTGGACCCCACCGGGCTCCGGCGCGCCCGCCTCGGGGATTGGCTGGTGAGAGTATCGTTGCGGGGCTCCGTGACCGCCATTGCTGACTCTCTCCAGTGGCGTCACGCGGCCAAACGGGCTCGCGTCGAGCGCAGAACGCGGAGAACGCTGGGCGTGCGTCGCGCCCGCTCTCGCGGGGCTTCCAGCTCTCCTGCCATGGCGGCGGCGGTTGCGGAGGGCGCAAGCATGGATGCGGTTCCCGTGTCGGGCGCCCACAGCCACAGCAAGCCGCCTGTCGGAGAAGGCGAGGGAGCGGTGGGCGAGGAGAAGAGCCCTGGGAAGAAAGGAGCGGAGGCCGTGGGGGACAGCGAGGAGGACGGGGAGGATGTGTTCGAGGTGGAGAGAATCCTGGACATGAAGACCGAGGGGGTACGTGAGCGGGCAGGGCGCGGGCCCGCGGGTTCGGCGGGGCGGCGGCGAATGGGGAGGCTCGGGAAATGGTGGGAGTTGGGTCACCGGCAGCGTCTCGGCGGCCGAGTGTGAGGGTCGGTGGCCGGCTCACACTCTGCTGGGTGTTGACATACCAGGTTGGGGCCATGTTACTGGAAAGGGGGGACGTGACGTTGACATTCGTCTGCTGCTCCGAGTCCGTGTCCACGCCGTCGTTTCAGTTTTTTCCCGAAGCTGTAGTCAACTTTCTGGTGTGAAATCTTCAGGATTATCAACTGTAGTTGAAAAGTAGACAAAAATTTACACGTCCATTCGCCTTGGGCATCCTCAACCCTAGAGGGTGCATTTAAAGGTCTGCCGAAACTGTCCACTGTCACCCTGTCTCCTGGGCACCATCTGATGGCCGCCCGGCGCTCCCCGTCCCCGTCCCGGGTCCCCTCTTCCCGCCTCCGCAGGGGTGAGAGGCGTCCTGCTCGGGGCTGTTTCAGCGCTTAAAGCTTCAGCGTGCCGTTTATGTTGTTCTCCTGCCCCTTGTACACAGGGAATGTGATTTTGTTACTCTTGGTGTCATGTTACTCAACCCAGTGCCCGGCATGCAGTTAGCGCTTAGTGTATATCCCATTATTAAATGAGGAAATGAATTGTAGGCCGGAGGCTGGGGTGAAGGGGAGAGATAACCAAAGGCCCCGCACAGATAGTGGATTCTTTTCATTGTCTATTAACTTCCCATTCGTCTTGTACTACCTTGATTTAACTATTTTGCTCAGTCATTCAACAAACTTTTTAATCAGTTCCTGTGTGCTAGGGGCTGTGATGGTTCCTGAGGATATACAGATGAACTGTAGCTACACACTTGCTGACATTGAACAGTTCTGTCCAGTAAATAATTGAAGTCCAGTGCCATTAATACTATTGTTAGTTGCACAATACAGTAAAGATAGGAACATTTTTAGGTATAATTTTCCCAAATACACTGTGAACGCCTTGAGGTGAGAGATGGAGCCAGTCTTTCACTATTTTGTATCACCTGCATTTAACACAGTGCTTGGCACATAGCAAATATTTAGAAAATATTTGGCTAGGAGGGTAGTATCTTTAGAATTAAGAGAATTCATCTAGTCATGCAGTCTTAATTTTGTAAGCCCCAAAGAATTGTAGGCAGTATACCTAAAGCCTCCCTCCCGCTCGCCCACTTTAGTAACACACTCACCTGGTTAGTCTCCCTGGACAACAGGTGCCTGGATTTCAAGCTGAGCCTGGGTACTGGATATAGCAGTACCAGCCAGCTGTAGCACGGCCAGAAACAGACTAGCTGGATTGGGACAGGACGTGAGCTGAACCAATGGTGCAAGATTTCTGGACACTGGGAACCCAAGGCAGCCTTCTGTTCTTACCACACCACAACCTCCCACGTGTAGGTCTCTCCAAATTCTTTCCTTGGGACTTTGAAAGAACAAGATTTCCACTGGCAAGAGGAAGATGAAAACAGTACTGGAGATGGACAGTAGTAATGGTTGCACATCAATGTGAATGTATTTAATGCCGCTGAACTGTACATTTGAATATGGCTAAATAGCAAATTTTAAGATACATATATAAAAAATATAAAACTAAATTTTTTTTAGTTACCTGTTGTACCCTTTGCCCATTTTCTTGTTCATTTACAGCCAACCCTCTTTTTTCTAATGTCTGCCATCTCAAATAATTCAGTTCTCAACCAAGTTGTTAACAGAAAAAATGTCTCCCTCCAACTTTGTTTTTTGTTTTTTATTGTTTAAAGTATTACAAATAGTAGTACATATGTCTCCCCTTTCCCCACCAACCTTGGTTTTTGAACTGACAGCCCTTTTGTGCTGATAGCTCAGCATGACAAAGAGCTCTCAGGCCACAAACAAATGAGATAATGCTTTTGTTGTTGGGGAAGTCAATTTTAAGACATAAAAAGGGCCTGGAGTGCTAATATTGCTAAGGGTGTGAAAGACAATTATCACAGGCAATTTAAAAGATAGAAAAACTGTTGTAGATTTTGATAAATGAAAAAGCAATTAGCCAGTGACAGCATTTCGGAGGCAATGATATATGAACAAGCAAAGATGGTGACCTGAAAGACACCCCTGGAATGAGTGCTGAAAGTGATTTAAGCCTAGTAGAAGGTGGTTCGATAAATTTAAGAAAAGTGTTTAATTATAGATTAAACAGTACATTAGATATGTACTGTATATAAGAAAGGTTAAAACAGAATCATTTGTGGGTCTGGAACGGATTAATTAAATTTACATTATTTCAGCCCTACCTGGTTTGGCTCAATGGATAGAGCGTCAACTTGCAGACTAAAGGGTCCCAGGTTCGATTCCGTGAAGGGCACATGCCTGGATTTTGGGCTTGATCCTCAGTGGGGAGCGTGCAGGAGGCAGCCAATCAATGATTCTCTTTAATCATGGATGTTTCTATCTTTCTCTCCCTCTTCCTTCCTCTCTGAAATTAATAAAAATATATTTAAATTTACATAATTTTTAATGGGGAAAAATGATTCAGTTTTTGAACAAATCACTTCTATAACAGCCTTCCAGAATGAATTAGGCTCGAGAACCAAGGTTCTACTGTATAAGAATTTTTCTTTTTAAGTATTTGTGGCTATTCAATTGTTGTCATATGTATTCTAAATTTTTGCTTCTCTAGATTTCTGGTTTACTTTTTCTGCTCAACACCCAATCTTACTGAGGAGCAAGAACAAACTCAGGAAATAGTTTTCCACATGAACTACAGAGAACCATTCTGGCTATACACTTGTGAACAAAAAAGGATACACACTAAACCTGACAAGCTCAGGGGAGGCCTGCATGGTGAGCCTTGCAAAACTCAGAAACCTATTAGTAAAGTAACCACATAGGATAATCTGAAATTAAAACTTCCTAACTAAAAGCGAGTTATGGCAGGGAGGCATGTCCTAGGCTGGTATCTTCCTTGACAAAGGTCAATCTTTACTTAACTAAGCCTGTCTATTGTCTTTTTGTATCTACTGATAACATACCTTTGGAATGTCAGGGTAATTTTCTTTTTCCAGACTCCTCAGAGCACAGTCTCCCATCAGAGCAGGAGTCCACATAGCCCCTCATTATTATTGTTATCCTGTTAATTATTAACTGTTAACTATTCTACCTCCACCAATGTAAAAGAAGTATGTGCCTCTTAATTTTACTTTTTATCCAGTCCCACAGATTTCCCCATTTTGCTTTCTCCCACCTCCCTAACCTTTCACCAGTGGATTTCATGTAACCCCCTTATGTCTTCCTCTTTGATTCTAATATATAAAATAAGGTGTAAAACTGCTGAGATTTTGCTTCCTGGGATTTGTCATTAGTTTGGCGCAAACTCATAAAGATTCTTACAGGTTTGGATGTTTCTTATGTCAACACATTCAACATTGATCTGACTTTATTCTTACAGTCACCAGGGCAGTAAACTTTCAGGCCGAGTGCCAAGCACTACTTCCTCCCATTATGGCCTTCAATCATTCTGCCAGCTGTAGAAGACCAAGCATTAAATTCTAGGATCAGAAACTACGATAAAATGGAAAAAGAGTAGACTTAGACTCTTCATTTTTAAAGATAATCTCGAAAATCCTTATAATTTTAAAATAATATTTAAGAGTCTCTATCAGTACAGTTTTATGGTTCAGATACATAACTGGGTGGGGGGACAGTGATTCTATCAGCCCAGAATGAATGTATATTCTTTTTTTCTTCCAATTATATGTATTTTTTTATGGCACTTTTTTTATTGTTTAAAGTATTACATATAGTAGTACATATATCTCCCTTTTTTTTTCCCCATTGACCTTCCCCCAGCGTCCCCTAACCCCTGTCACATGCCCTCATCCCACCCCACCACCCAGTGTCTTGTGTCCATTGGTTGTGCTTATATGCATGCATACAAGTCCTTTGGTTGATCTCTTCCCCCGCCTTCCCAACACTCCCCAGCCTTCCCGCTGTAATTTGACAGTTTATTCGGTGCTTTACTTCCTCTGTATCTATCTTTTTGTTCATCAGGTTATAATGTTCTTTATTTTCCATAAATGAGATCATGTGGTATTTTTCTTTCATTGCCTGGCTTATTTCACTTAACATAATGCTCTCCAGGTCCATCCATGCTGCTGCAAATGGTAAGAATTCCTTCTTTTTTATAGCAGCGTAGTATTCTACTGTGTAGATGCACCATAGTTTTCTAATCCACTCATCTGCTGATGGGCACCTAGGCTGTTTCCAAATCATAGCTATGGTGAATTGTGCCGCTATGAACAGAGGGGTGCATATATCTTTTCTGATTGGTGTTTCTAGTTTCTTGGGATATATTGCTAGAAGGGGGATTAATGGGTCAAATGGGAGTTCCATTTTTAGTTTTTTGAGGAAACTTCATACTGTTCTCCACATTGGTTGCACCAGTCTATTCCCACCAGCCGTCTATTCCCACCAGCCGTGCACGGGGGTTCCTTTTTCTCCGCATCCTCACCAGCACTTGTCGTTTGTTGATTTGTTGATGATTGCCATTTTGACAGGTGTGAGATGGTACCGCATTGTCGTTTTGATTTGCATCTCTCGGATAATTAGTGACTTTGAGCATGTTTTCATATGTCTCTTGGCCTTCCTTCTGTCTTCTTTCAAAAAGATTCTATTTAGGTCTGTTGCCATTTTTTTATTGGATCATTTATCTTCCTTTTATTAAGTTGTATAAGTTCCCTGTAGATGTTGGAGATTAAACCTTTATCAGTGATAACTTTGCAAATATGTTCTCCTATACCAGTGATGGGCAACCTTTTGAGCTTGGTGTGTCAAATTTCGCCAAAAAGCTGAGCATAACTCGGGTAGTGTGTCACTTTGAGGAAAAAACATTATTTCGCAAATGTTTCATCCTCAGGAGCAGCAAATGTTTCATCCTCAGCATGTGGCCGCCTCAGCGGCCACGTGTCATCAGAAATGGCTACGTGTGTCAGTGCTGACACGCGTGTCATAGGTTCGCCATCACTGTCCTATACAGTGGGCTTTCTTGTTGTTTTGTTGATGGTTTCTTTTGCTGTGCAAAAGCTTTTTTTTTTTTTTTTTTTTTTTTTTTACACAACACTTACAGCCTTTATTGAAAGGATGTAGCCATTATGCCCAAATTCAGCCATCAATTACAACTTCATTTCCCATCCACAATTAATGAGAATATATTTTACTTCAAATGGGACATATAGGCAGAGTGCCAAAAGTTAAAGTATAACCTTAAAGTCTTAAATTCCCACTTCAAATATCAAAAGAAGCAATTCCCAAAATCATGAAAACATGATGAAATAACTATACATAAAAAAACATTTCAGTCATTTCACTTTTTCTTGTATATAGTGAAAACAGATGTATTTATAACTTCAGACTTCAGAAAGCATACTTCATAAAGTCATCCTATCTAATAAAAGAGTAATATGCAAATTGACCACCACTCCAACACACACGATGGCTGCCCCCATGTGGTCAAAGATAGCTGCCCCCATGTGGACACAAGATGGCTGCCACAAGATGGCCAGCAGGGGAGGGCAGTTGGGAGGGACCAGGCCTGCAGGGGAGGGCAGTTAGGGGTAACCAGGCCTGCAGGGGAGGGCAGTTAGGGGCGATCAGGATGGCAGGGGAGCAGTTAGGCATCAATCAGTCTGACAGGGGAGTGGTTAGGGGGTGATTAGGCTGGCAGGCAGAAGCAGTTAGGGGCAATGAGGAAGGCAGGCAGGCGAGCAGTTGGGAGCCAGCAGTCTTGGATTGTGAGAGGGGTCCCAGATTGGAGAGTATGCAGGCTGGGCTGAGGGACATACACCCCCGTGCATGAATTTCGTGCACCGGGCCTCTAGTTCATTTAAAATAGACAGATGTTTACAGAGAACATTTAACTTAAATTTCATAGTTGCTTATAAAATAGTACTTGAAAGGTTGACCTATATAAGGAAGCAAGAGTCCTGTCAAGAGAGATGGTAAACTATAAATACTGTATTTTCCGGTGTATAAGACGACTGGGCATATAAGATTTTCCTGGGTTAAAAAGTCATCTTATATGCTGGAAAATACAGTAATAGTAAATAGGCTTTTCACCCAAGTCTCTCTCATGAATAGAGTGTCAGGTACCGTATTTTCCGGCGTATAAGATGACTTTTTAACCCAGGAAAATCTTACACGCCCAGTCGTCTTATACGCCGGAAAATACGGTATAAAATATACCACAATGTTAAAAACCTCACAGTACGCTATAGGAAAATCAATAAAGATAACTTCATCTTTCTTTCGGGAAATGTATTTAGCATTACAAATTCAAATGTAAATTTTATATATGAATTCAATAAGGAATACATTAAAACCTTGCATTGCCACATAATCACCATCTATTTTGTGTTAAACAATAAAAATGATGTACTTTTTGAACATGTGTACATCAAAACCAGAAGGTTATTTTTTACTTTTTCCTTTACTGGCAACTTTGGATGCATTTTTAGGTTTTGGTTCCCAGAGGGCATTTTTCACAAATCTTGAAGCTGCACCATTGTCCAGCTTGGCAGCCTTCTTGTCAGTTATTTCCTTGACTCTGTTCATGTATACTCTGATTCTTTCCAATTCCTGCTTTACAGGGTGTCCCATAGGATTAACTCCCTGAGTTGCCAAATAAACCCAAAACATTGAATTTAATGTGTAAACAGAAACTATATCCACTTTTGCTTGTTCAAGTGGGTCCAATTTCTGCAACAACTCATTTCTAGAAACAGACATCATGGTCTTCAGCATGTCATCTACAGCACCAGTGGAATTCTCAGATGCTGATAAATAATCATGGATTTCTGCTGGATAGTCTTCATTAATTTCTTCTTCTGCCATTATGACCTACTCACTGGCCTTCCACTCCGTCTTCCGGAAAAAAACTGTGCAAAAGCTTTTTATTTTGATGTAGTCCCATTTGTTTATTTTCTCTTTAGTTTCCATTACCCTAGGAGCAGTATCGGTGAAGAAATTGCTTCGGCATATGTCTGAGATTTCTCTGCCTCTGGATTCCTCTAGTATTTTTATGGTTTCCCATCTTATGTTTAAGTCCTTTATCCATTTTGAGTTTATTTTTGTGTATGGTGTAAGTTGGTGGTCTAGTTTCATTTTTTTGCATGTTTCTGTCCAATTTTCCCAACACCATTTATTGAAGACACTGTCTTGACTCCATTGTATGTTTATGCCTCCTTTGTCAAATATTGATTGAGCATAGTGGTTTGGGTCGATATCTGGGTTCTCTATTCTATTCCATTGGTCTATATATCTGTTCTTGTGCCAGTACCAGGCAGTTTTGAGAACAGTGGCTTTGTAATACAGCTTGAAATCTGGTATTGAGATCCCACCTACTTTGTTCTTCTTTCTCAGGATTGCTGTGGCTATTTGGGGTCTTTTTTTATTCCAGATGAATTTTTGGAGAGTTCTTTCTAGGTCGGTGAAATATGCCATTGGTATTTTAATGGGGAGTGCATTGAATCTATAGATTGCTTTGGGTAGTATGGACATTTTAATGATGTTGATTCTATCTACCCATGAGCATGATATGTTCTTCCATCTGTTTATGTCTTCCTCTATCTCTTTTTTCAGTGTCCTGTAGTTTTCCGCATATAGGTCTTTTACCTCCTTAGTTAAGTTTATTCCTAGGTATCTTAATTTTTTTGTGAAATGGTAAATGGGATTGCTTTTTTAGCCTCTCTTTCTGTAAGTTCACTATTGGTGTATAGAAATGCCATAGATTTCTTGGTGTTAATTTTGTATCCTGCTACATTGCCGAATTCATTTATTAAGTCCAATAGTTTTTTGATAGAGTCTTTCGGGTTTTTTATGTACAATATCATGTCATCTGCAAATAAGGACAGCTCTACTTCTTTTTTTCCAATTTGGATGGCTTTTATTTCTTCTTCTTGTCTAATTGCAATGGCTAATACTTCCAGTACTATGTCGAACAGGAGTGGTGAGAGTGGGCATCCCTGTCTTGTTCCTGTTCTTAGGGGAAATGGTTTTAGTTTTTGCCCTTTGAGTATGATGTTGGCTGTGGGTTTATCATATATGGCTTTTATTATGTTGAGGTATGATCCTTCTGTTCCCACCTTGTTGAGAGTTTTTATCAAGAAAGGGTGTTGGATTTTGTCAAATGCTTTTTCTGCATCAATTGATGTGATTATGTCATTTTTATCTCTCAATTTGTTTATGTGATGTATCACATTTATTGATTTGCGGATATTGTACCACCCTTGCATCCCTGGGATAAATCCTACTTGGTCCTGGTGTATGATCTTTCTGATGTACTGCTGGATCCGATTTGCTAGAATTTTGTTGAGGATTTTGTCATCTATGTTCATGAGGGATATTGGTCTGTAATTCTCTTTCATTGTGTTGTCTTTATCTGGTTTTGGTATTAGGGTGATGCTGGCTTCATAGAATGAGCTTGGAAGTGTTCCTTCCTCTTGAACTTTTTGGAATAGTCTGAGGAGGATAGGTTTTAGTTCTTCCTTGAATGTTTGGTAAAACTCTTCTGTGAAGCCGTCTGGCCCCGGGCTTTTGTTTGCTGGAAGCTTTTTGATGACTGCTTCAATTTCTTCCATAGTTATTGGCCTATTGAGATGTTTAGATTCTTCCTGATTGAGTTTTGGAAGGTTGTATTTTTCTAGGTATATGTCCATTTCCTCCAGGTTGTCCAGTTAGTTGGAATAGAGTTATTCATAGTATTTTTTAACAATCCTTTGTTTTTCTGTGGGGTCTGATGTTATTTCTCCTCTTTCATTTCTGATTTTGTTTATTTGGGTCCTCTCTCTTTGCTACTTGGTGAGCCTGGCTAGAGGTTCATCAGTCTTTTTTTTTTTTTTTTTTAAATATATTTTATTGATGTTTTACAGAGAGGAAGAGAGAGGGATAGAGAGTTAGAAACATCGATGAGAGAGAAATATCGATCAGCTGCTTCTTGCACACCCCCAACTGGGGATGTGCCCGCAACCAAGGTACATGCCATTGACCGGAATCGAACCTGGGACCCTTGAGTCCGCAGGCCGACGCTCTATCCACTGAGCCAAACCAGTTTCGGCAAGGTTCATCAATCTTGTTTATCCTTTCAAAGAACCAGTTCTTGGTTTTGTTGATCTTTTGTATTTTTTTTGTCTCTATGTCTTTTATCTCTACTCTGATCTTTATTATTTCTTTCCTTCTGCTTACACCGGGCTTTTCTTGTTGCTCTCTTTCTAACAATTTGAGATGTAGGGTTAGGTAATTTATTACCATTGTTTCTTGTTTTTTGCAGTAGGCTTGTAGAGCTATGAACTTCCCTCTGAAGACTGCTTTCGCTGTGTCCCATAGATTTTGGATTGTTTTGTTTTCATTGTTGTTTGTTGTCATGATGTTTTTTATTTCTTCTTTGATCTCTCTGGTAACCCAGTCATTGTTTAATAGCATGCTGTTTAGTCTCCATGTGTTTGATTTTTTTGGATTGTTTTTATTGTAGTTGATTTCCACTTTTATGCCACTGTGATCTGAGAAAATGCTTGATATGATTTCTGTCTTCTTGAATTTGAAGAGACTTTGCCTGTGACCCAATATCTGGTCTATCTTTGAAAATGACCATTGTGCACTTGAGAAGAATGTATGTTCTGTGGCTTTGGGGTGAAATGTTCTGAAGATGTTGATTAATTCCATCTGGTCTAGTGAGTCATTTAGGATTGATGTTTCCTTGCTGATTTTTTGTTTAGAGGATTTGTCCAATGGTGATAGTGGGGCATTGAAGTCCCCTACTATGATTGTATTGCTGTCAATCTCTCCCTTGATATCCTCTAGGATTTTTTTTAATGTATTTGGATGCTCCTGTATTGGGTGCGTATATGTTTACCTGAGTTATTTCTTCTTGTTGGATTGCTCCCTTTAGTATTATGAAGTGGCCTTCCTTATCTATTTTTATGTCCTTCACTTTGAGATCTAATTTGTCTGATATAAGTATTGCTACCCCAGCTTTTTTTTCATTTCCATTCAGCTGAAAAACCTTTTTCCATCCCTTCACCTTCAGTCTGTGTGCATCTTTTTTCTGAGGTGGGTTTCTTGTAGAGACAGCAGATATATGAGTCATGTTTTCTTATCCAATCCGTTACCCTATGTCTTTTGATTGGGGCATTTAATCCATTTACATTTAAAGTTATTATTGATAGGTACTTGTTTGTCACCATTTTTATTCTTTACCCCTGTGTTCCTTCTTTGCTTCCTATTTCTTTTTTTTACAGCAGACCCTTTAGCATTTCTTGCATTGCTGGTTTGGAGGTAATAAACTCCCTTAGTCCTTTTTTGTCTGTGAAGCTCCTGATTTCACCTTCAATTTTGATTGATAGCCTTGCTGGGTACAGTATTCTTGGATTCAGACCCTTCCTTTGCATGACTTTGTATATTTCATTCCATTCCCTTCTGGCCTGATTTTTTTCTGTTGAGAAATCAGTCACTAGTCTGATGGGGGATCCTTTGTAGGTAACTTTCTGTCTCTCTCTGGCCGCTTTTAAGATTCTTACTTTGTTGTTGGTGTTTGCCAATTTAATTATAATGTGCCTTGGCATCGGTCTTTTGGGGTTCATTTTGCTTGGGACTCTGTGAGCTTCTTGGATTTGTGTGGGGTTTTTCTTCCCTATATCAGGGAAGTTATCTGTCATTATTTCTTCAAACAGGTTTTCTATTCCTTGCTCAGTTTCCTCTCCTTCTGGCACCCCTATTATGCAGATGTTATTTTGTTTCGTGTTGTCCCAAAGTTCCCTTAGGCTCTCCTCCTGCTTTTTAATTATTTTTTTTTCCTAGAAGCTGCTCTATTTGGGTATTTTTTCCTACCTTGTCTTCTAGCTCACTGATGTGGTCCTCTGCTTCTTCTAGTCTACTCTTGATGTTTTCTATTGAGTTCTTTACAGCAGCGATGTCATTTTTCATTTCTTCTTGGTTCTTCTTCATTTCCTCTTGGTTCTTACTCATATTGTCGAATTTGTCTTCCATTCTTTTCATCCACCTTATGACCATTTCTCTGAATTCTTTCTCTGACAGGTTGCTTGCCTCCATTTCATTTACTTCCTTTTCTGGTGATGCCTGCTTTTCTTTCATATGTGGGCTGTTTCTTTGTCTCCCCATGGCCTCTCTTCTCTGGGTGTCTGGTTATGTAGTTCTCTCTCTCCTGCATTGACTTAAAGGCACAAAATACAACACAACTAGGCATAATGCACAAGGCACTGAACACAAATGTATTCACGATATTAATAACCCCAAATAAAGGTGACCACTAGAGAAAGCCGAATTAGCGGATAGGAGAGAAACACGAAGAGAGAGAAAGAAAAAGGGAGTGCAAAAATGAAATTGGAAAAGGAAAAAAGTAAGAGAGAAAAGAAAGAGAATATGAAAGAAGAGTGGGGTAAAGTATATATATGGGGAGAAAACTCCAATAGAACAGCCACTGTTCCCAACAAATGCCAGCAACAAGTACCTGGAGATGAATGCAAACTACAAACAACAACTAATATCAAGCGAGGCGAGGGAAAACAGAAGCAAAAAAAAAACAACAACAAAAAAAAAAGAAAAAGAAAAAGCATCTCACAAACAAGCATAAAAAATTGATATAATGAACAATCAAGCAAACAACAACAAAAGGACAGAGAGAAAATTTTGGATAGTGAAGAAAGAAAAGAGAGGTGTGTATGGACTTGGAGCAGGGGATTGGTAATTATATATATAAGTAGGGTGAAATTTTAACGGGGTAAATAGAAGGAATAGGGAAAATCTAAAGCAGGAATAGGGTAAGAGAAACAGGACAACAAAGGGGGGAAAGTGAGGAAGAGAGTGTTGGCATAAAGGTAAAGTTGAGATAGAGTAAAATGATGCTAAAGGAAAGATGAAAATAGAATGTAGAACACTAATCCCAAAGTAAAATAAAGAGAAAATAAAATGACACTTTTTTTAAAAAAGGTAAAATAGTAGTAGTAATAATACTGATTGAAAATAAAAATGTAATAATTAAAAAGGTAAAATCAAGTGAGGAAAAAAGAAAAAAAATTAGTTTCTTAAGTAAAAGATGATAAAAATATGCAGTAGTGAAGGTCATTCACTTCCTCTACTGTTCTGTTTGGCACGCCTGTTTCCTAGTCAGGACAGTATTGACATTCCCTGTGTTTCACTGCTCCTCAGTGTTGTAAGCCAGTCCTGATTTTTAAGCAGGCAGTGCGTCTTAATTTCTTGTATTCCTTTATTTGTGTTTACACAAGAGTGAATTTGTGATTTAACCTCTTTGTGGAAGTGTTTCTGGATTGACCTCCGGGTCTATAGGTCCTCTCTAGCTAGTGTTTAGATTTGTTTTCCCTGTGGCACTTAATACCAGTTTGGGGGGATGGGTTGCCCCAGAGCTGGTTCTCTGATGGTTATTCCCTGCTCTGATCCCCAGGTTCCAGAAAAACAACTTTCCCCTGCAGTCTCTTAGAGTGTCCCCAATTGGGTGATCCTATATATTGGGCTTAGTAATCAGAAGCAAGGATTTAAAGAAGTGGGGGTTTGGGGAAGAGCCAGAGTAAATGTGCGAACTCCAGCGCTGCGCCAAGTCTGTGCAGTCTTTTTTCCCCTTGGGTCTAAGCAGCCGGCACACTTTTAAAATTTTTAGGCTGTCCTTTTGCGTCAGATCAAAATGGGTTGCTTTTTAGAGTTCCCTTCTGTTAGCAGCTCTGCAGACCCCCTTCCACATTCACGGATCACGCCAGCACCAAGGGCCGCGGATTTTTCTAGGTGCAGACTTCCCTAGGTTCTCCAGCTCCCGCAGTGCACGTTTCTCTCTCCTGCCGGGACCACAGACCTCACCTTATCCCCGGCGAAATCTGACCTTTCCGTGAGGGAGTGTAGAGCTCCTCTGAATCGCGTACTTGCGCCACTTGGGGACCGGTGTTCTCGGGTTCGCAGCTGTTTGGTGGGAGCCGTAGTTGTAGATTCCCCAGGCTTTTCAGGCTTCCGATAACATCCGCTTTCTCCTTCAAGATGGTGCAGGTCCGCATCTGAGCAGGTCGCTCTGGGAGGGAACCCAGCAGCAGTGGGAGCTGCCTGGTCAGGGGAGCCCCGTCCAGCAGTTCCCCACCGTCTCCTGGAGTGTATATATCTGTCCCTCAACTCACCAACAAACACTCCCTGTGTGACAACATACTCTCCCTTTTGTTTTCTCACTCACACACTATCTTGCAGTCTGCCTTCCTGTCGGCAGCCATCTTCTTTTGTATGTACATTCTTTTTAGTATAAGTGTGAAAAAGAAAACCTACTATTATATACAATTTTGAAGGAGCTTCTATGAAGATGTAGGTAAAACCGTAGATAAAGGTGAGATAGACAAGGTTTAAGAAGCTTGTGTGAATGAGGGAAACGAAAAGAAATTTAGCAGTATGCAGTACCACCTAAAAAAAGCGGTATGCTTGGTCTTGGTAGAAACATCATATGAAGAGTTACATCATTATAAGATGGAATGCTGGAATATGCTAATTTATTCAATAACAGGGCATGAAAACTAATGATCCGCCATATTTTTGTGTATGCATAAAAATAGCAGTAAATGTTACTCAATGTAGCTTTTCAAAAACACTACTTACATATTTATTTAAATGTTTGTTTGTTTATTGATTTTAGAGAGAGGGAGGGAGAGAGAGAGAAACATCAGTTTGTAGTTCCACCTACTTATGCATTCATTGGTTGCTCTTGTGCTGTATGTGACCTGACTAGAGGGTGAGCCTGTGGACCAAAGGGGCCACGTGCTGACCTGACCGGCTCAGGGAAGGCCTACATGGAGGCCTTGCAAACTCAGATCTAAAGTAACCACAAAGGATGGTCTGAAATGAAAACTTATTAACTAAAAAGCAGTTTATGGTGGGTAGTCATGTCCTAGACTGGTATCTCCCCTGACCAAGGTCAATCTTTACCTTAACTGAGCCTATTATCTTTTTGCATTTTTGCTAACATATCATAACATATGGTTGGAATGTCAAAGTAATTTTCCTTTTTCCGGACCCCTCAAAGCACAGGCACCGCTCTGCAGAGCCCACAAATCCCTTCAGTGTTATTGAGTTAATTGTTGACTGTAAACTATCCTGGACCCACCAGTAAAAGAAGTATGTTTTCTTCATTTTAGTTTTTATCCAGTCCCAGAGATTATCCCACCCCCCTTTGCTTCTGCCTTCCTAATTTATTACCAGTGGATTTCATGTAACCCACTTACATCTCTTGATAGTAATGTATAAAACAAAGTGCAAAACTGCCATTCTCTGGAGCATTATCGCAATCCATTGAGATTCTGTTTCCCGGCATTTGTCATCAGTTTGGCTCAAATAAGCTCACAAAAATTCTTCACCGGTTTGAATGCTGCTCATGTTAAACCCACAACTGTGGTGTATCAGCTCTAACTGACTGAGCTACCTGGCCAGAGCCACACTACTTATTTTCAAATAGGTCAGAACAAAAATGAATATATAGAAAAAAGATAAAGCCAGTATTAAAACTGGGGATCTGGATGAAGATCTAATGGGAATTCTATGTATTCTTACAGCTTTCCTCATTGGTAAAAAAATGGCAGAACACTAATAAACTTTTACTTCTACATTGAACAGCTTGTAAATTTAATGTTAGTTATCAATTAAATTTGATCTAGTTAATGAGTGAAGGTATTCATTATTATTTTCGAGTATTAAAGAGCACATTTCAATTCTAGCTCCAGGTTTAATTTACTGATCATTGTTGTCAGCCTTTATTTCTATAGTTTTGTTTCATTCATTCATTCAACAAATACTGTGTCAGGAACCTTTTTGTAGTTGTTAATCCTCACCTGAGGATATTTTTTCCATTGATTTTTGGAGAGTGGAAGGGAGGGGGAGAGACAGAGAAACATCAATGTGAAAGAGACACATCGATTGGTTGCCTCCCATACAAGTCTCAACAGGGGTCAAGGATTGAACCTGCAACCCAGGTACGTGCCTTGATTGTTATCAAACCAGTGACCCCTCTGTTCGAGGGCTGGTACTCTAACTTTAGCTCTAACACTGGCTAGGGCTGTTTTTATTGATTTTAGAGAGAAAGGAAGGGAGTGAGAGAGAGAAAGAAACATCATTGTGAGAGAGAAACATTGATCGGTTGCCTCCCATACTCACCCTGACTGGGAATCGAACTCACAACCTGGGTATGTGGACTGACCGGTAATCAAACCCATGACCTTTCAGTATAGGGACAACGCTCCAACCAACTAGGCCACACCAGCCAGGGATCTAGCTTAATGTTATTAAGGTTCATCCATGTTGTAGTGTATGTCAGGATTTCCTCCCCTTTTAAAGCTGAATATTCCATTGTATGGATGGACCACGCTTTATTCATTTGTCATCCATCAGTGGACACTTGGGTTTTTTCTACTTTTTGGCCATCGTGAACAGTGCTGCACTGAGCATGAGTGTACAGGTATCTGTTTGAGTCCCTGTTTGTTGGTTGTTGTTTTTTTGTTATTATTTTAAATGTTTTTACTAAATGCCTGGTGCACGGTAATTCGTGCACTGCGGAGGCAGGGAGGTGTCCCTCAGCCCAGCCTGCCCCCTCTCATAGTCCGGGAGCCCTCAGGGGATGTCCTACTGACAGCTTAGGGGGAGTGGGCCTAAGCCACAATCTGGCCTCCTTCTGCCGGAAGCGACCAGGCCAATCATGGGAAGGCGCTGCTCCCATCACCCCGCTGCTGCGCTGCTGCCGCCGCCGCTGCCACCGCCACCGCCACCACCACCACCGCTGCCACTGCAGGCCCTCGGCCCTCGCTTCTTAGCGCTGGCCCCGCCCCCCACCCACCTGGGGCCAGGCTGGCGGGGGGAGGGGCTGTGGGAGGTTGAGGCACAGCAAGTCGCACCCGTCCGGCATGGCGCCAGGACCGCCCGTGCCACTCGTGCCACTCGTGCCACTGACTCTGTGGCTGCCTCTGCAGAAGCGGCAACACTGGGACCCGGACCGCACAGCCCTCTCTCGCTGCCTCTGAGGAAGGGGCCCTGGCACTGGACCGGCCTGCATTGGGGCCTCTCGCGCGCCACCTCTGTGAAAGGGGTGGTGGTGGCGGCACCGCCACCACCTCTGCTCCCACTCTCGCGGCTGCACCTCTCCTGAGCTGCCAGCCCTCAGCCTTCGCAGCTGCTGTGGCTTTGTCCGGGTGGACGTCTGGAAGATGTCCGGTCTAATTAGCATATTACCCTTTTGTTAGTAGAGATTGATTTCAGAGAGGAAGGGAGAGGGAGAGAGAGAGAGAAACATCAATGATGAGACAGAATCGTTGATCAGCTGCCTTCTGCACGCCCCCTACTGGGGATAGAGCCTGCAACAGGGCATGTGCTCCTGACCGGAAGCGAACCCAGGACCCTTCAGTCTGCAGGTCAATGCTCTATCCACTGAGCCAAACTAGTCAGGGCAAGTCCCTGTTTTTTGTTGTTGTTTTTTTGTAATTATTATTTTTTAAAATATATTTGTATTGATTTCAGAGAGGAAGGGAGAGGGAAAGATAGAAACATCAGTGATGAGAGAATCATTGATCAGCTGCTTCCTGCACACCCCACACTGGGGATCGAGCCCACAACCCAGGCATGTGCCCTTGGCCGGAATCGAACCCAGGACCCCTCAGTCCGCAGGCTGATGCTCTATCCGCTGAGCCAAATCAGCTAGGGCAAGTCCCTGTTTTTAATACTTTGGGGTATATACTTAGCAGTGGAATTAGCTGGGTCATGAGGTAATTCAGTTGAACTTTTTGAGGAATTGCCAAACTGTTTTCTACAGCAACTGCAGCATTTTACATTCCCACCAGCAATGTAAAAAGGTTCTAATTTCTCCACATCCTCACCAATACAGGTTATTTTTCATGCTTTTGTTTGTTTTGTTAGTCATCTAGTAGGTGTGGGTAGTGTGAGGTAGTATTTTATGATTTTGATGTGCATTATCCTAAGGACTAATGATGTTGAACATTGTTTCATATGCTTCTTGGCCATTTGTATATCTTATAAATGTCTAGTAAAGTCCTTTGCCCATTTTTTTAGGGTTTCAGGATTATATATATTATAAATTTGCTTTGTTATAAATTTAGAGCATTACGGTTAAAAACAACTCAGGAACATATGGAATTCAAGCTAACTTGCGTAACTGTCACAAGAAAAAAGCATTAAATACATTTCTGAAATAAGTTTTTTCATTTAATTCTGGAATCTCAAAACAGCATTAGATATTGCCCTTGTTTTAAAAATGTTTATTTAAACACTCAGCTAGCTAAATAACCTTGAAAGCTTTAAACACAATTGATAAAGAAAATGCTTTCCTTCTAATCTCAATCTTACATAAATGGAAGAGGTGAGAAGAAAAAGGTAGACAATTTCTTTAGCAGTATATATGGCTAAATCCATCAACCGCCTTAAACTAGAATGTCCATTATTGACCCCGTTAAAAAGAACTGGGGAGGCCTAGCCTGTTTGGCTCAGTGGGTAGAGCATCAGCCCTCAGACTGAAGAGTCCTGGGTACAATTCCAGTTAAGGGCATGTACCTTGGTTGCAGGCTCGATCCCTGGCCCTGGTCGGGTCGTGTGCAGGAAGCAACCAATTGATGTGTCTCTCTCACATTGATGTTTCTCTCTGTCTCTCCCCCTCCCTTCTACTCTCTCTAAAAATCAATGGAAAAATACCCTCGAGTGAGGATTTGCAACAACAAAAAAGAACTGGGTAAATATCAAAAGTTACTTCATAAACCAAAAGAAAATAATTTTAGGATTATGGTAAGTAAAATTTTTGAAACACTTCAAAAACTTTATATTAAACTTAGGAATCATTTCTTCATTGTCAGAAAGGCATAACCGAAAGTGAAAGGTATTTAAACTAAATTGATTTTCAATCCTCTTTGAATGAAAGAAATGAAACTTAATGGTTGATTAGCTAAGCTTTGTGCTCTAACCAAACTAATTACAGTGATCTTTAAATGGCAGCAGCCATCTGACTAGGTAGCTTGACAGTTCTTAATAATTTTGCAATAATTTTTTTAAATGCAAAGACACTAAAATGATTCGATCATGCAATGTTCATCTTATGCATTCTGCATCTTTTTCCCAATCTTGTAAAATCTTGTTCCAATTAATCTTAGTGCGTGTAACTGGCAACCACTAACATAAGGCTTGAAAGTAGTGTCTGAAGTTGTCTTTGTTAATTCTCACTGATAGCAGTCTGGTATTAATTTTCTGTATCTTCTACAATCTTTATAAATTCTTTTGCTGTTGGCACTTCATTAGACAGTTAGGGAATCTTGTATATCTTTATGACTCACTAGCTGAACATTACCATCTTCATAATAACCTGAATTTTCAAGATGCCAACCACATGTCAAAGTGGTTAAAGGAATGATTGTAAACTTCATTCTGACTGCCAGTCACCATTCCAAAGGTTTTTTTCTTGGAACTGATGGCTTTCTGTGCATGTAATAATAGTTTGCTATCCTTTTTTTTTTTTTTTAACCATATACAGTGTAGATCCCATTTGGGTAATGTTCTTTTACATAAGCTCCCAGAGCAGTTTCTACTGAAGTTCTCCATGATTCAGTTGCATTCTCTGCTTCATACAGTCTTGGATCAGTTGCTTCAAATTTGAAACTGATTCTGTCTTTTGGATCCCAAAACTTGTCATTTCCCATGTCACCCTGTTTTGTTATCAGTACCTAATACTGTTTATTATAACCTTGAATTTTTGCTGGAATAAACTGGTCCAAGTTATATGCAAATGCATGAGCTGCTCCTTCCCTGAGAAGATTATCTAATTATTAAGCAGTAACTGAGCATCATTAAACACCTCATTGAATTCCCCAGGAGGGGCATGAATGATGAGTTTTGCTGCTATACCACTTCTCATCAGACAACTGCTCCTCCATTTTCCTTCTAGCTGCTAACTGGCGGTAGCAGCCACCTGACTTTCCCCTCTTCATGTTGTCCTCCTTTGCCCTTTTTTTGTTGTTGTGTTATTGTTGTTAGTCCCTACACGAGGATATTTTTCCTGTTGATATTTAGAGAGGGGGGAAAGGAGGATGGGAGATAGAGAGAGAGAACGGGAGGGAAGGAGGGAGAGAGAGGCATTGATGTGAGAGAGAGACCCACACCCTGACAGAACCTGTAACCCAGGTATGTGCCCTTGACTGGAATCGAACCCAAGACCCTTCGATGTGTGGGCAGACACTGCAACCATTGAGCCACATCTGTCAGGGCAAGAGACAAGTTTTAAAAGGTAAGTAGAGGTTATACAGGATGTCCCCAAAAATTGTATACACACTTTGAATAATTGTAAAGTCAGTGTTTATTAACATACAGTTCATTTTCAAAATTAAGTGAGTTATCAGCTGTTAAAGTGTGTATACATTTTTAGGGGACAACCTATATATAGTAATAAATTCTGATTTGGGAGGGTCTGATTGGATAATTTTGAAACTTAGCCATTTAAGATAAGGTCTGGGGAAGGGTGAGAGAAGGCACAAAGGAATTCCAATGTGGCAGGGTCTAGTTGATTGGAGTCACACATTCCTAGTGGTGTCTGGTTTTCTTTCCTGCTGGGCAACAGTTTTAGGTACCTCTTGCTTTAGAAATGGGTCTGTGAGGACCAGGTTTTTACATGATAGTTCTGTAAGAGTGAATTTTGGTTCTGCTGAGCTCTCAAGGTTACCTTGGGTCATTCAACTGCTAACTGCAGACTTAGGTTAGTTAGCTGGATTCATTTCAGTGGATGTTAGCTAATTTGGCTGGTCCTTGTGGATAGACTGAGAACAGCCTCCTGTGTTGTTGTTTTTTATAGGATACTGTAAAAACATGTCCGGTTTCTTATGGTCCAGTTTTAACTTCAATCTTTTGCAAGCCTTGGCACAATCTGTTTTCCTATTGATTGGCCATACATGTATGGATTTGTTTCTGGACTCTCTGTGTCTGTCCTTAAGCTAGTACCTTACTGTTTTGATTACTGCAGCTTTGTATTAGTTTTAAATCAGGAAGTTTGAATCTTCTGACTTTGTATTGTTTCAAAATTGTTTTGGCTATTCAAGGTTTCTTGTAATTTCCATATGAATTCAAGGATTGGCTTTTCCATTTTTGCAAACAAGGCTGTTGGAACTTTGAGAGGGATTGAGATAAATCTGCAGATCACTGTTAGTGTTTACTTAACAATATTAAGTCTTTCTACCTAAAAACACAGATATCTTTCCATCTATTTGTCTTTAATTTCTTACAGTAGTATTTTCTAGCTTTTAATGTACAAGTCTTCTCCTCCTTGGTTAAAAATATTTCTGTTTTATTCGTTTAAATGCTGGTGTAAATTGAATTGCTTTCTTAGTTTCCTTTTTGGATTGTGTGTTGCAGATAGGTATATAGAAACTGGAGGTCAGGAGTGAGTCTCCTGGGAATGTGCCACTCTGGCAGATTATTTTTTTGCTGAAAACAATTAAAGCCCAGCAAACTCAGGAAGAGTTTTTTTTACACCTTTTCTCTCTTAAATAGATTCAGATAGGAAAACCTGCTTGGGGAAGGGAACCTTAAGCATAATTGCCTTAGCATAGTCACTTTAGCACATCTGAATTAAGTATGGTCGACAGGAAGGATCCATGCAAAAATCTGTTCACTAGACTTCCCTCTGTCCCATTGTTTCTGAGTTGCTTAGGAAGAATTTGTTTGCTACCTGTGAATTGCCTAATTCTCCATTGAAATCCCAGAACCATTCCCCCTACTTTCTGCAGTGTCCAAAATGACATATACGGTGTCCCCCAAAAAATGTATACACACATTTTGAACAATTGTAAAGGCAGTGTTTATTAAAATACTTTTCATTTTCAAAATTGAGCTATCAGCTGTTAAAGTGTGTATACATTTTCTTGGGATATCCACTATATACCTAATTTTTCCTCACTGTCTTTGGAATTTTCATACTTTCTTTGAATTCCCTAGGTACATGTTTTTTTTAATTCCCTAGGTACATGTTTTGAAATTTGATTTTATCCTGTTAATCTGTATCTGTTAATTTGATTATTAGCCCAGGTAAAAGAACTTGGAAGGTGGGAAGAAAATTTTTTTTATGGACTGAAATTATCCACAAACTTTATTTATATGCCAAAACTTATTTTTTTATGCCCCCCCAAAAAAACTGATTTTGTATTCATCTTGAACCCTGCAACTTGGCTGAATTCACTTATTAGATCTAGTCATTTCCTTGATAATTCTTTGGGATTTTCTATATATAGAACCATGTCATCTGTGAATATAGTTTCAATAGAGGCCCAGTGCATGAAATTTGTGCACGGGGCGGGGGGGGGGGGGGGGGGGAGAGAGAGTGTCCCTCAGCACAGCCTGCACCCTCTCCAATCTGGGACCCCTCGAGGGATGTCTGATTGCCCGTTTAGGCCCGGTTGGACATCCCTCTCACAATCCAGGACTGCTGGCTCCCAACCACTAGCCTGCCTGATTGCCCCTAACCACTTCTGCCTGCCAGCCTGATCGACGCCTAACTGCTCCCCTGCCAGCCCGATTGCCCCTCAACTGCCCTCCCCTGCTGGCTTGATTACCCACAACTGCCCTCCCCTGCCGGCCATCTTGTGGCGGCCCTCTTGTGTGTTGGAGTGATGGTCAATTTGCATATTGCCTCTTTATTCTATAGGATTCTTCTTTTTCAACTTGGATGCCTTTTGTATCTTTTACTTGTCTAATTGCTCTGGCTAGAACTTTCAGTACTATCTATATATTTAAAAGCCTAAGCAACCGAATGATTGAATGACTGGTTAACCGGTTGCTATGACATGCACTGACTACCAGGAGGCAGATGCTCAATGCAGAAGCTGCCCCCTGGTGGTCAGTGTGCTCCAACAGCCAACCTCCTGCGGCCAGCCAGCCTCCCATGGCTGGCTGGCCAACCTCCCGTGGTCCCCCTCCCCCACCTCCCCAGCTGGCCAGCCCCCCTGATAGGGCCCGATTGCTGGAGGCTGAGGGACCCCACCTCTGCACGAATTCGTGCTTTAGGCCTCTAGTGTTGAATAACAGTGGTGAACATGGGCACATAACAGGTAATTTTTTTAAAGAAAAAAGTAAATGGCTTAATGATAATTTTGTAAGTGGACATGCTATACAACGGAAGTCAACAGACATTTTTGATAAGTCACCATATAGTAAATATTTTTTTTGTTTAATCCTTACCTGAGGATATGTTTATTGATTTTTAGAGAGGGAGAGAGAGAAACATATGTGAGAAACAGCAATTGGTTGCCTCCCATATGTAACCAGACAAACTATGGGTCTGTGCTGCCTATCACTACTTGAGCCAATTAAGCAGAGATAGGGTTGAATCATATATGAGCATTTATTCCAATACTGCCAGCAATATGGGAGAGCAGCAGGTTACCACAAAAATCTGTTCTGCACCCCACCATAAGCCAGCTACTTATTTTGGGTAAAAGGCAAAGATTAAATGGGGAAGTAGCCAAAGGATATGCCAAATAGGCAGTTAAAAGGTAAGCAGAGGACTGGGGATCTTCAAAGGGCTAGTGATATGCAAGGCTGGGTGGGGGTCTTCAAAGGGCTGGCGTTTCTGGTTTATGTAGCAAAGTTGTTAATCTTTCCATTATAATAGGCTGTTCCAAATGGGTAGGATGGGCTGCATTTCCAGGTGAGCTCCCAGGTCCTGTGTAACTGCCAGCCAGGTTAGAATGTGCCTTCTTTAATCAGAATAAAACAGTCATGATTAACAGAGCATGATTAATACTTCTTAATATTCTAGTTGGTTCCCAGTATTCTGTTTTTGCCCCATCTCATACACACCCCAACTAGGATCAAACCTGTGACATTTTTGGTCTATGGGACGATGCTCCAACTAACTGAGCCACCCAGCTGGGCATATAGTAAATATTTTAGACCTTGTGGTGTAAAGTTAGTATTCGCTATTGTGGTAGAAATGTGATCTCATTCTCCTAGAAAACCTTCCTTCTCTCAAAGACAATGCGCATCCCTCTGGGGAACTCGCTGAAATGTAATGTATTCCCTGTGTCTGCCTCTGGCAGTTACACAGCCTGCCCTCCAGGGTGGGAAAACTTCATGTGCAGAAGTAGGTTAGGGGCCCAGGCTCTGGGTTTGAATTTCAGCTCTACTCATTATCTGTGTAACTAGAGGCCTGGTGCATGAACTCATGTACCAGTGGCGTCCCTCGGCCTGGCCTGCAGAATCAGGCCAAAACCGGCTCTCTGACATCCCCCAAGGGGTCCTGGATTGTGAGAGGGTGCAAGCCAGGCCAAGGGACCCCACTGGTGCCCGATCGAGGCCAGGGAGGGACGCAGGAGATTGGCCAGCCAGGAGGGATCGCGGGAGGGCTCCAGGGCATGTCCAGCCTGTCTCACTCAGTCCCGATTGGCTGGACCCCAGCAGCAAGCTAACCTATCGGTTGAAGGGCCTGCCCTCTAGTGGTCAGTGCACATCCTAGCGAGCGGTTGAGCAGCCTTAGCATATCATTAACATATTACACTTTGATTGGTTGAATGGATGACTGGACATTTAGCATATTAGGTTTTTATTATATAGGATAATCTTCACAAGTTACTCTGTCTAGAAGTTTCAGTTTTCTCATCAATAAAATTAGTAATAGTACTTCACAGCATTGTTGTAAAGATTAAATGATGAAAAATGTGAAAACATTTATTTGTAAAGATATCCTTATCTAATAAAAGAGTAGTATGCAAATTGACCATACCTCCACTATACCCATAAGCCACGCCCACCAGCCAATCAGGAGCAAATATGCAAATAAACCCAACCAAGATGGCTGCGGCCACGGAGAGCAGGAGGGAGGCTTGTGTTTTCCCAGCAATGGAGGAAGCCAAGCTTTCCTCTTGCCCTTGCCGGCCTAGGCCTCCACTCAAGGCTACAAAGTTTTAATAATAGAAGATAAATCCCAATAAAAATGGCGGCAGCCACGGAGCTGGAGAGAGCAGGAGGCTAGGGTTGCCCCCGGCGATGGAGGAAGCCAAGCTTCTGCAGCCCTGGCCGGCCTAGGCCTCCACTCCAGGCTACAAAGTTTCAATTATAGAAGATAAATAAATGCCAATAGAAATGGCTGCTGCCACGGAGTGAGCAGAAGGCTTGGCTCCACTCCAGGCTACAAAGTTTCAATTGTAGAAGATAAATTAATCTCAGATACCAGGGCCTCCGCTAGGGTCTCCAGGGGGCATGGCCGGCCTGCAAACCACCACAGGCCCCACGCCCCAAGGGAACCCCCACCCTCATCTGGGACACCCTTCAGGGCAAACCAGCTGGCCCCCACCCATGCACCAGGCCTCTTTCCTATCTAATAAAAGAGTAATATGCATATTGACCATCACTCCAACACACAAGATGGCTGCCCCCATGTGGTCAAAGATCCTGCCCCCATGTGGACACAAGATGGCCACCACAAGATGGCAAGCAGGGTAGGGCAGTTGGGAGGGACCAGGCCTGCAAGGGAGGGCAGTTGTAGGCGATCAGGCCAGCAGGGGAGGGCAGTTGGGAGGGACCAGGCCTGCAAGGGAGGTCAGTTTGGGGGCGATCAAGCCTGCAGGGGAGGGCAGTTAGGGGTGACCAGGCCGGCAGAGGAGGGAAGTTGGGGGTGACCGGGCCTGCAGGGGAGAGCAGTTGGGGGGGACCAGGCCTGCTGGGGAGGGCAGTTAGGTGCAAACAGGCTGGCAGGGGAGCAGTTAGGCATCAATCAGGCTGGCAGGGGAGTGATTAGGGGGTGATCAGGCTGGCAGGCAGAAGTGGTTAGGGGCAATCAGGAAGGCAGGCAGGCGAGCAGTTGGGAGCCAGCAGTCCTGGATTGTGAGAGGGATGTCCAACCGGGCCTAAACGGGCAGTCGGACATCCCTCGAGGGGTCCCAGATTGGAGAGGGTGCAGGCTGGGCTGAGGGACAATCCCCCCTCCCCCCGACACCCCACACGAATTTCGTGCACCGGGCCTCTAGTATTAGTATATAACCCTATCTTCATTGCAGCGTTATTCACAGTAGCCAAGACCTGGAAATATGCTAAGTATCCTTCGATGGATAAAGAAGATGTGGTACATATATGCAATGAAATACAACTAAGCCATAAAAATTGATGAAATATTGTATTGCCATTTGCAACAATATGGATGGATCTTGAGAATATCATGCTAAGAGAAACATGTCAGATGGAAAAGGACAAGAACCTTATGATTTCACTTATATCTATCGATATAAAACCCTAAGCAACCAAATGACTGGTTCACCGTTTGAATGGTTGCTATGACATGCACTGACCACCACGGGCAGACGCTCAACACAGGAGCTGCCTCCAGGTGTTCAGTGTGCTCTCACAGTGGGAGCGCCGCTCAGTTGATGGGCGCTAGATGCCAGGCTCATGGCTGGCAAGCGCAGCTGTAGGGGTGCAAGCCTCTCCTGCCTCCGCGGCAGTGCTACCGAGCAGCGGTGGTAGTGAGGCCAGGATGAGCTGGAACGGCACGGCTCTCAGCCCGGGCTTGGGCTCCTCCCCAGCTGCCTGCTGCTTCGCGCACTACTATATCCCTCAGGCCAGTGGGGATTGGACCAAAACCGGCAGTCCAACACCCCCCGAAGTGTCCCGGATTGTGCGAGGGTGCAGGCCAGGCTGAGGGACCCCACCGGTGCACCGGACCTCAATTTTGATATAAAACAGAAAGCAACAAACGAACCAAACCAAACAAACTCCAACACAGATAACAAAATTGTGGTTAATAGAGGGAAGGGGTTGTGGGGAGGTTGAAGAAGGTAAAGTGCTTCAAATATTTGGTGATGGAAGGACACTAGACTTTGGGTGGTGAGCACACAATGCAGTATACTGAAGATGTATTATAGGATTGTACACCTGAAACCAATGTTACCCTAATAAATGTAATATAAATACATTTTTGTTTTCTGTTTTTGTTTGTTTACTTACTCAAAAATATTTATTTACCACTCTGACTGGTATGGCTCAGTTGATTGGGTGTCATCCCATGTACCAAAAGTTTGCTGCATTTTTTGTTCATTTGTATTTTGTTTTGTTTTTTAAATTTATCATTATTGAAAGTATTATAGATGCCCTTTTTTCCCCCCACTGACCCACTCCACCTTGATCCCTGCCCCTCTCCAGAACTTCACCACCCTATTGTCTCTGTCAGTGGGTTATGCATGTAAGTTCTTTGGTTAATCTTTTCCCACCCATAATCCCCTTCCCCCTCGCTTCCCTCTGAGATCCCTCATTCTGTTGCATGCTTCAATGTTTCTGATTCTATTTTGTTCATTAGATTCCACATATAAGTGAGATCATGTGATACTTGTCTTTCTCTATCTGGCTTATTTCACTTAGCATAATATCCAGGTCCCTCCATACTGTCTCAAAGGGTACGAGATCCTTCTTTTTTTTACAGCTGCATAATATTCCATTGTGTATATGTACCACAGCTTTTTAAAATGTTTTTAATCCTCACCCAAGGATATTTTTTTTTCTCATTGATTTTCGGAGAGAGTGTAAGGGAGGGGAAAATACAGAGAAACATCAATGTGGGAGAGACACATTGATTGGTTGCCTCCTGCATGCACCCCCTGCAGCCGAGGTACATGCCCTTGACTGGAATCGAACCCGTGATCCTTCATTCCACAGGCCAATGCTCTAACCACTGACGAGGGCATGTACCACAGCTTTTTTATTCATTTGTCTACTAGTGGGCACTTGAGCTGTTTCCAGATATTATTAACGATAGTCATCACCTGCACATTATATTCCCCATGTCTTACTGATATTATAACTGAAAATTTGTACTTTCTTTTGAAAAATTTTTTTGACTTTCGTCACTCATTTCTCCCAACACTCTCCCGCTTTGCCTCTAGCAGTCAACAATCTGTTGCTTTATGTATGAGTTTAGGTGTTTTGTTTTTAGGTTCCACATATAAGTAAAATCATACTGTATTTTTCTTTCTCTGTCTGACTTATTTCATTGAGCATAATACTCTTTAGATCAGTGGGTCCCAACGTGGGGCACACGCCCCACAGTGGGGGCAATTTGACTTTTAAGGAGGGCAATTGGAGAATGAGTTATTAATAGTGAATTTTTTGCATTTCTTATGGTTCTAGGGGCCTCATATACAGTACATAAATATATATTCTGGCCAAAACCGGTTTGGCTCAGTGGATAGAGCGTCGGTCTGCGGACTGAAGGATCCCAGGTTCGATTCCGGTCAAGGGCATGTACATTGGTTGCGGGCACATCCCCGGTGGGGGGTGTGCACGAGGCAGCTGGTCGATGTATCTCTCTCATCGATGTTTCTAGCTCTCTATCCCTCTCCCTTTCTCTCTGTGAAAAATCAATAAAATATAAAATATATATATATATATTCTGACATATTTATGCATTTCCATTCTCTATCATATGTTTTGAAACTTTATTTGCTATTTTTTCATATCACTTCATATTATTATTATTTTTTAAACAGTTTCTTAGTGATTTCTTCCTCAGTACTTCAACTGTCGTTTCTTTTATTTTTCTCTTTCACGGATGCCATGTTTTTTGGAAGCTTGTTTAGACCAAGTTAATGGCCTTTTAGTCTTCCTCCACATGAATAGGAGTTCACTTTTTGAATAATAAGAATTATATGTCACAGGGTGGACATTAGGATTTTGGAGATGCTTAGGTGGGATATGGCCATAAAAAGGTTGAGAACCACTGCTTTAGATCCATCCATGTTGTTGCAAAAGCCAATATTTCATGTTTTTTATGGCTGAATAATATATAGGGTGGGGCAAAACTCAGTTTACAGTTGTGAGTATGCAAAACAGTTTATTCTTATATTATTAGGCATTAATTATTGTATTATCTATGTATATAAAAGGCTAATATGCTAAGTGTCTGACTGTCTGACCGGTTGCTATGATGCGCACCGACCACCAGGGGACATGCTCAACACAGGAGCTGTTGTGACGCACACTGGCCATTTACAGACAAATGGCACCGCAGACTTGGTGCCTACAAAGCAATACTTGGCTTCCCCCAAGTGGGACACAGGCCCCGCCACCACCCCAGAATGACATCCCACCAAATCACAGCCGATGCTGCCGAGACCCCATGGTGCAAAATGTGGCCCACAGCCCAGCCCAGCCAGGAAACGGTCGCTTTGGGTGCCGGGTAATGATGTCATGTAGCAACGCTCGACTTCCTCTCCCTAGCAACGACTAGCCTCCTTGGAGTTTCTTTAGCCCAGGAACACGATTTGTTTTATAGCCAGGTGCAAACATTTTACACTTTAACCAAATGTCTGTGAAGCATTTTCCCGTGCCTCATCTCATTTGGTCCTCACAGAAATCCTGGAGTAGGTAGATAGGAGACTCAGTGGCATCCTATTTTATTTTCATTAGCCGGAAAACGGAGATTTAGAAAGCTTAGAAACTTGACCCGACTGAGAAGAAGTAAGAAATGGTGGACCTTGAAAATGACTTCAGGTTTTCTCACTGCGCAGAATATAGTCAAACACTGCTGTAGTTAAATATTTTACCCTTTGTTCTCCCTGCGTGATCTACAATAATAATCTGCTTCATGTTGATATTTACTGCTGTGTTGCTGACAATTACCTCAAAAGAGAAGTTGAGTGCTTCAATGGGCTGGAAAAAGTTTAGCTAAATCAGAAAGCAGGTCTAATTAAGCAAGTTTATTCTATATCTATAAAAGGCTAAGTTGACTCGTACATGCGCGATACATATAAAGCTCTCACTGGTGCCAGTCACATGCGTGTTTCAATTTGTCATTATCAATCGTGAATTTGGTTGACCCTTCAATTATAGAGAAAAGGCGAATAGCAGTATTAAAATATTTCTTCTAATTTCCTTTCAATGTGCCTGGATTCGTGCACCGGGCCATTAGTTTTCCATATGAACAACTGTAAACCTACTTTTGCCACACCCTGTGCATTTTCTTCATCTGTTGATGGACACCAAAGTTGCTTCCACATCTGGCTATTGTGAATAATGCTAAGTAAACATGGGGGTTCATACGTCTTTTTGAGTTAATGTTTTCATTTTCTTCAGATACACACCCAGAAGTGGAATTGCTGGATCATGTTCTGTTTTTAATATTTTGAGGAACCTCCTTGCTGTTTTCCACAGTGGCTGCACCAATTGACATTCCTGCCAATGGTGCATAGGGGTTTTTTTTCTGCACACCCTCACCAACACTTGTTATTTTTTGTCTTACTGAAAACAGCCATTCTAACATGTGTGAGGTGATACCTGTATGGTTTTTATTTGCATTTCCCTGATGATTAATGATTTTGAACATCTTTTCATGTAACTGTTGGCCATTTGTGTATCTTCTTTGAAAAAATGTCTATTTAGAACTGCCCGTTTTTAAATCAGATTGGTTTGTTTTTTTGCTGTTGAGTTATATGAGTTCTTTATATATTTTGTATATTAGCCCCTTATATAATTTGGAAATATTTTCTTTCATTCAGTGGGCTGCCTTTTCATCTTGTTTATTTCCTCTCCTGTGAGGAAGCTTTGTTTTTGCTTTTGGTGTGCTCCTGTTTTTTTCTTAAGCCACTTCAGGAGATGAACATACTTTATAATGATAGTAATCTCCATTTCAAGTTTGTTTCCATATTCTCAGTAATTGTATTGTTTTGGAAATTTGATCAAGTCAGTAATGTCTTTTATTTGCCTATTTTTAATTTATGTAACAGGGTAAAATCCTTTACAAAGTTCGGTGGAAAGGATACACCTCAGATGATGATACCTGGGAGCCTGAGGTTCATCTTGAAGACTGTAAAGAAGTTCTTCTTGAATTTAGGAAGAAAGTTGTGGATAACAAAGCTAAACCAGTCAAGAAAGATATTCAGGTATCGTGTTTTATCTCATTTCTTTCTTTTTTTTTGTGTGTGTGTACAATAAATTTATGAATTTTACTGATATAGAGAATGCAGTAAAGAACTTACAAGTAACAATGAAGTAGATAACATTCCTATAGCAGACTCTATATAGCCTATTAGTTCTCACAGAATGCTTTCATTGAGTTCTGCCAAACTATTTGTAGCCAACCTGTGATTGCAGTTGACAAACAGGTATAGCTTGGACATGTTAATATTTTCCTTTAAGTTAAGAGTAAGATGAAAGTGGGGAAAAGACATGTCAAAACTATCCATGAGATGAGCATCTTGTTTTTGAATACCTAAGGAATATTTTGTGTGCCGTTCACATTACTACTACAGCTATAGTGCATACTTTCGTATTTTTAAAAAAATCCTTACCTGAGAATATATTTCTGTATTGATTTGTGAGAGAGAGAGAGAGAGAGAGAGAGAGAGAATGAGAAACAGATGTGAAAGAGTAACATCGATTGGTTGCCTCCCATATTTGCCCCTGACTGGGAATGGAGCCCACAACCTTGTGGTGCGCAGGATGACACTCCAACCAACTGAACCACCTGGCCAGAGCTAATATGCATTATTAACATATTTTTTATATCTGATTTTACTGCTAATTAAAATAACACAATTTTTAGATCTTTTTATAAAACTATCTATTTTAATCCATTTCAGATTATTCACAGGTCTGGTTATCCAGGTCCTTTGTTTTTCTCTTCTGTTCCCACTTCAGTTTTAGTTACTTTATTGCTTTTTGTAGCTCTTCCTGATGGTAAGGAAGAATAAAAAGATGGAAGGAACTCACTGAAGTTAAATTTTTTCATCAGCAATTTGGAAAAATGTTTGATTGTGGGCTAGAGAGGAATAATGTTAAAACTAACATACAGCCCAGGCTGGTTTGGTTCAGTGGATAGAGCATTGGCCTGCAGACCGAAGGGTCCCGGGTTTGATTCCCATCAAGGGCACGTACCTTGGTTACAGGCTACTCCCCGGCCCGGGCCCTGACCAGGGCATGTGCAGGAGGCAACCAGTTGATGTGTTTTACTCACATCAATGTTTCTTTCTGTCTTTCCCTCTCTCTTCCACTCTCTCTAAAAAATCAATGGAAAAATATCCTCTGGTGAGGATTTAAAAAATCACCAAAAAACTAACACATAAATTTGGTTTAATGATGTGTCCACTTTTTATCCTTGATTCTCTTATTTCACAGACAATTGAATTGGCTTTATTTATGAGTCTTGGAAGAATTTCCCGTTTTTCTTTATGATATAAATTTCATTTATAGCTTTTACTTATATATTGAACCAATTCTAACTCACTTGCTTTTGAGTTTTCATTTTCATCAGGAATAATTTTTTTTTTTTTAATACTGGCAAAGGTTCTTGAACTTAGAACTATGTAGTGAAAATTTTCACAAGAAACGGGTTCTTACTTATTGAGGTCTTTATGTAAGGACTGAATATTGATCCCTTCTCTCCCTACAATTTGAGTTTTCAGCCACATTTTAAAAAATACTTAGTATTTTTTTAAATTACCAAAACAATATTAGGACCCAGTTTTATTTGTGTGTGTTTTTTGCATTTTAATTTCTTTATTGATTAAGGTATTACATATTTATCCTCATCCCCCATTACTTTCTCAACCCCCCCACTCATACCCTCACCCCCCTGTTGTCTGTGTCCAAAGACCCAGTTTTAACTATGTGTACTGTTGTTAATAATAATAACAGCAACAGCAGAAGCAGCTTTTATTTACTGAACACTGGGTCAGCACTTTATATGGATTAAGATGAGAACCTGAGGCTTTGATAAGGTAACTAGCCCAAATTCACCCATTTGTAATGACAGAGCCAGGCTATTGCACTCTTAACCACTGTAGGTTGCCTTCTGGTTTGGGTAATATCTTGAAATCTACTTAGAGAAGTGGAGTATCAGTGTTTTAAAATTATGCTACTGTGGCAAGGCCTTTAATAAATACGGTTTTTAAATTACTAAGCAGAATGCTTAGTACTTTAAAATTTTTTATAAATGAAACCCTTTCCAAAATGAGTTCAGGTTAAGGGAGAAACTTTTTTCCGCCCAATTTTTTTGCTCTAGATATATTTCACTTTTTTAGAATGGGTGCCTACTCCCTCCATCCCTAATTCTTTCCCTAAAAATTCACACAAATGCACATTTTTAAAATATATATATATTTTATTTATTTCGGAGAGGAAGAGAGAGATAGAAACATCAATGATGAGAATCATTGATCAGCTGCCTCCTGCACGCCCCGCACTGGGGATCGAGCCCGCAACCCAGGCATGTGCCCTTGGCTGGAATCAAACCTGGACCCTTCAGTCCACAGGCAGAGACTCTATCCACTGAGCCAAACCGGCTAGGGCAATGCGCATGTTTTAATAAGTGATTTGGTTCATATTACTCCCAAAATTTAGATATTGTGATTGAAGTCACCCTAATGTATATTTCTCAGTTTCTCACTTTCCTGCTTTATTAGTGAAATCTTGTATTATACAACTTTGACTTTCTCATCCCTTTATTTCACTTTACTAAGCTTCTAGTGTAACCCAACAGCAACTCTCTTGATTTAAAATGATTGATGATGACTGGTACAATGTTTGAAGCATACTCCCCCTCCCTCTTTATTGAATTTATTGGGGTGACATTATTTAACAAAATTATACAGGTTTCAGGTGCACAATTCTACAACACATCATTTGTACACTGTATTGTGTATTCACCACCCCAAATCAAGTTTCCATCCAACACCATTTATTCCTCCTATTCCCTCCTCCACCTCCCCTCCCCACAGCCATTACCACTCTGTTGTCCATGTCCATGAGTTTTTTCTCTTTTTGGCTCAATCCCTTCACCACCCCCTCCTCACCCAGCCCCCTTCCCACCCCACATACATACTGAACAGTCAGCCTGTTCTCTACCTGTGAGTCTGTCTCTCTGTTTTGCTTGTTAATCTGTTATTCATTAGATTTCACATATGAGTGAAATCATATGGTACTTGTCTTTTTCTCACTGGCTTATTTCACTTAGCATAATGCTCGCCAGGTCCATTCATGCTGTCACAAAGAGCAAGATTTCCTTATTTTTTAATTTTTAAAAATACATATATTTTATTGATTTTTCACAGAGAGGAAGGGAGAGGGATAGAGAGTCAGAAACATCGATGAGAGAGAAACATCAATCAGCCGCCTCCTGCACACCCCTCACTGGGAATGTGCCCGCAACCAAGGTACGTGGCCCTTGACCAGAATCGAACCTGGGACCCTTGAGTCCGCAGGCCGATGCTCTATCCACTGAGCCAAACCGGTTTCGGCAATTTTCCTTATTTTTTATGCCCTATGAGTGTGGGCTCAGTGATTGTGCTTCCACCTGTTAACCAAACAGTGGTTTGATTCCCCATCAGGGCCACTCAGGAGGCAGCTGATCTATAATGTTTCTTTCTCATCAGTGTTCCTACCTCTCTCTTCCTCTCTCTTTAAAAGTCAATAAAAGCATATTTTTAAAAAGAACCATTTACGTCTTTTTTGTTGTTAATTCTCACCTGAGGATATTTTTCCATTGATTTTTTAGAGAGAGTGCAATGGAGGGGGAAAGACAGAGACAGACAGAAACTTTGATGTGAGAGTGACATATCAGTTGGTTGCCTCCTGCACACACCTCAACCAGGACCGGGATCAAGCTTGTAACCAAGGCATGTCCCCTTGACCAGAATCAAACTCGGGACCCTTCAGTCCCCAGGCTGATGCTCTATCCACTGAGCCAAACTGGCTAAGGCTTTTTTTGTTTTAAGAGTTGCATTTTCTTTTTTATAATATATTTTTATTTATTTCAGAGAGGAAGGGAGAGGGGGGGAAAGATGGAAACATCAATGATGAGAGAGAATTATTGATCAGCTGCCTCCTGCACGGCCCCCACTGGGGATTGAGCCCTCAACCTAGGCATGGGCCCTGACCAGGAATCGAACTGTGACCTCCTGGTTCATAGGCTCAACCATTGAGCCACACCTGGCCAGGCAAGATTTCCTTCTTTTTTACAGCTGAGTAGTAGTCCATTATGTAAATGTACCACAGCTTTTTTTATCCACTCATCTATTGATAGTGGATAAAATGATATACAAGTAGTAGTCCGTTATGTAAACGTACCACAGCTTTTTTTATCCACTCATCACTTGGGCTGCTTCCAAATCTTGGCTATTGTAAATAAGACTGGCAATGAACATAGGGATGCACATATTCTTTTGAATTAGTGTTCAGGGTGTTTGTTGTTGTTTTTTATAAATTCCCAGAAGTGGAATTGCTGGGTCTTACAGCAGTTCCATTTTTAATGTTTTGAAGACACTCCATACTGTTCTCCACAGTGCCTATACCAGTCTACATTCACTTCAACAGTGCACCAGGGTTCCCTTTTCTCCACACTCTTGCCAACACTTGTTTGTTGATTTATTTATGACTAGAGGCCCAGTGCACGAAATTCGTGCACCAGGGAGGGGGGTGTCCCTCAGCCCAGTCTGCACCCTCTCCAATCTGGGACCCCTTGAGGGATGTCCGACTGCCCGTTTAGGCCCAAACAGGCAGTCGGACATCCCTCTCACAATCCAGGACTGCTGGCACCCAACTGCATGCTTGCCTGCCTTCCTAATTGCCCCTAACCGCTTCTACCTGCCAGCCTGATCACCCCCTAACCACTCCCCTGCCAGCCTGATTGATGCCTAACTGCTCCCCTGCCAGCCTGTTTGCCCCTAACTGCCGTCCCCTGCAGGCCTGGTCACACCTAACTGCCGTCTCCTTCCAGCCTGGTCACCCCTAACTGCCCTCCCCTGCAGGCCTGAGTCCCCCCCATCTGCCCTTCCCTGCATGACCAGTCACCCCCAACTTCCCTCCTCTGCCAGCCTGGTCCCTCCCAACTGCCCTCCCCTGCTGGCCATCTTGTGGTAGCCATCTTGTGTCCACATGGGGACAGGATCTTTGACCACATGGGGGCAGCAATCTCGTGTGTTGGAGTGATGGTCAATCTGCATATTACTCTTTTATTAGATAGGATAGAGGCCTGGTGCACGGGTGGGGGCCGGCTGGTTTGCCCTGAAGGATGTCCCGGATGAGGGTGGGGGTTCCCTTGGGGCGTGGGGTGGCCTGGGCGAGGGGCCTGTGGTGGTTTGCAGGCCGGCTTCACCCCCTGGTGACCCAAGTGGAGGCCCTGGTATCGGGGGTTTATGTATCTTCTATAATCGAAACTTTGTAGCCTTAAGCGGAGGCATGGGCAGGCCAGGGTGTGCGGAAAGCTTGGCTTCCTCTATTGCCGGGGGCAACCCTAGCCTCCCGCTCTTTCCAGCTCCGTGGCTGCCGCCATTTCTGTTTGGATTTGTTTACCTTCTATAATTGAAACTTTGTAGCCTTGAGTGGAGGCCTAGGCCGGCAAGGGCAGGAGGAAAGCTTGGCTTCCTCTATTGCCAGGGAAACCCAAGCCTCCCTCCTGCTCTCTGTGGCTGTAGCCATCTTGGTTGGGTTTATTTGCATATTTGCTCCTGATTGGCTTGTGGGTGTAGCAGCATGGTGGTTAATTTGCATATTACTCTTTTATTAGGTAGGATAGCTACTCTAACAGGTGTGAGGCGATATCTCAGTATGTTTAAAATGTGTGTGTGTGTGTGTGTGTGTGTGTGTGTGTATCCTATATAATAAAAGAGGAATATGCAAATTGACCATCACTCCAACACACAAGATGGCTGCTCCCATGTGGTCAAAAATGGCTACCCTCATGTGGACACAAGATGGCCGCCACAAGATGGCCAGCAGGGGAGGGCAATTGTGGGTGATTAGGCCAGCAGGGGAGGGCAGTTGGGGGCAATCAGGCTGGCAGGGGAGCGCAGTTAGGGGTCACCGGGCTGGCAGGGGAGGGCAGTTGGAGGCAACCAGGCCTGCAGGGGAGGGCAGTCGGGGGCAATCAGGCCAGCAGGGGAGCAGTTAGGCATCGATCAGGCTGGCAGGGGAGTGTTTAGGGGGTGATCAGGCTGACAGGCAGAAGCAGTTAGGGGCAATCAGGCAGGCAGGCTGGTGAGCGATTGGGAGCCAGCAGTCCTGGATTGTGAGAGGGATTTCCGACTGCCTGTGTAGGCCTGATCACACTTAAACGGGCAGTCGGACATCCCTCGAGGGGTCCCAGATAGGAGAGGGTGCAGTCTGGGCTGAGGGACCAACCCCCCCATGCATGAATTTCGTGCACTGGGCCTCTAGTATATATATATTTAATTGACTCCAGAGAAGAAGGGAGATGGAGAGAGAGCTGGAAACATCAATGATGAGAGTATAATTGATCAGCTGCCTCCTGCACGCCCCCCACTGGGGATCAAGTCCACAACCCGGGCATGTGCCCTGACCAGGAATCTATGGTTCATAGGTTGTTGCTCAACCACTGAGCCACACCACCTTGGCTAATTGTGGTTTTAATTTGCATTTCTCTGATTATTAGTGACATTAAGCATCTTTTCATATGTCTTTAAGCCATCTGGATGTCCTATTTGGAGAAGTGTCTATTCAGGTCCTTTGCCCTTTTTTAAATTGGATTGTGGGGTTTTTTGGTGTTGAATTTTATACATTCTTATAAATTTTGAAAATTAGTCCCTTATCAGATGTGTCTGCAAATAATGTTCTCCCATTCAGTGGGTTTTTTCATTTTGTTGATGGGTTTCCTTTGCTGTGCAAAAACTTTTTAGTTTGATGTATGCGGCATATTCTTAAGCTTAAAAATTTTTGTCCTAATTTTAGAAAGCTACTTCTTCACTTTAAAGTATTTTTTTGTGAGCTATCCTTCCTATTTCATAAATATTTTAAAATTTTAGGCACTACTAACATTTTGAAACTTTACAGGCATGAAATCTCAATTTCCTGTATCAGGCCAGCTTTCTCATGGATTGTTGTTTATAAAGTACTAGAGGCCTGGTGCACGAAATTCGTGTACGGGGGGCAGCGGGGAGGGTGTCACTCAGCCTGGCCTGCACCCTCTCCAATCTGGGACCCCTCATGGGATAACCAGCAGTTGGACATCCCTCTCACAATTCAGAACTGCTGGCTCCTAACCACTCACCTGCCTGCCTGATTGCCCCTAACTGCTTCTGCCTACCAGCCTGATTGTCCCTAACTGCTACCAGCCTGATTGTCCCTAACTGCTCCCCTGCTAGCTTGATTGTCCCTAACCACCTCTGCCTCGGCCTGCACCTGGTACCCAGGATTCCCTCCTCCAGCTGACCACAGGCACCCAGGATCTGGGCTTCCCTCCCTCTGGTCAGCCATAGGCGCCCAGGCTGGCTGCAGCCTCAGGGGATGGTGGACAGGGGGCTTCGCCTGTGCTGCAGCTGCAAGTGCTGGCACCCAGGACCACAGGGTGGGCGGCTTCTCCATCTCCCGGGCTGCAGCCAGCCTCAGGTATTGGGGCCCGGTTTCTCCATCTCCCCCAGGACGTGGGGCAGGTGGACATGGGGTGCACGGCTTCTCCAGCTGGCTGTAGCCTGGGATCATAGGGCAGGCGGCTTCTTTGTCTCCCAGATCGCATCCACCCTCAGGTGCTGGCACCTGGTTTCTTATCTCCCCCAGGACGTGGGAAGGGCGGCTTCTCCAGCTGGCTGCGGCTTGGGATCACGGGGCAGGCGGCTTCTTCATCTCCAGGTCGCAGCCAGCCTCAGGCGTTGAGGCCCGGTTTCTCAGTCTCCCCCAGGAGGTGGGGCAGGCGGACCTGAGGTTTCTGCTGCCGGCTACAGCCTGGGATCACAGGGCAGGCAGCTTCTTCATCTCCCGGGCTGCAGCCAGCCTCAGGCATTGGCACCCGGTTTCTTGTCTCCCCCAGGATGTGGTGTGAACCGCTTCTCCAGCTGGCTGAGGCCTGAGATCACGGGGCAGGCAGCTTCTTGGTCTCTGTGGCTGCAGCCAGCCTCAGGCGCAGGGGCCCAGTTTCTCTGTCTCCCCAGGACGTGAGGCAGGCGGACCTGAGGCTTCTGAGGCTGGCTGAGGCCTGGGATAATCGGGCAGGCGGCTTCTTCATCTCCATGGCTGCAGCCAGCCTCAGGCGCTGGGGCCTGACTTCTCCAACTCCCAGAGACTGGGAGAGGCTGGGGGGTGGGGCTGCCGCCATGTTTTCAGTTTAATTGCATACTCACTCTGATTGGATGGTGGGCGTGGCTGGGGCGTGGCTGGTGGGCGTGGCTTGTGAGTGTAGCAGAGTGATGATTTGCATATTACTCTATTATTAGATAGGATTTCCAATATTTATATTGCTATGACTCTTTGGCCTAATAATTGAAGTGGTGTCAATAAATAGGAATATGGCAAAAATACAACTGTTTGTTGACCTGCTAGTTTTGCTATTTATAAGCTCTCGTGATTCTTTGACTGTAGATAGAGAAATAAGGAGTCAGTAGGAGAGCCATGGCTGGTGTTACTCAGTGGTTGGAGCATTGGCCCAAGCACCAAAGGGTCACAGGTTTGATTCCCGTCAAGGGCACATCCCTGCATTCCAGGTTCAATCCCCTCCCCAGTTAGGGCACTTGCCGGAAGCAGCCAGTCGATGTTGCTCTCCCCCTCCCCCTCCCCGTCTCCCTTTCCCCCTTTCCCCCTCCCTCTCCCTCTCCCACCCTCTGTTCTACTCTCTAAAAAATCAGCAGAAAAAATATCCTCAGGTGAGGTTTAACAACAAAAACTAGGAGGAAATTGCTTTGTTCATCTCCTCTTTGTTTTTTTTTAATCTTCATCCAAGGAAATGTTTTTTTAATTGATTTTGAGAGAGAGAGGGAAACATTGATCAGTTGCCTCCTGTACTCGTTTGACCGGGATCAAACCCCAACCTTTTGTTGTATAGGACGATGCTCCAACCAAGTGCGCTACCTGGCCAGGGCCTTCATTCATCTCTTTGTGTGCATTCATATAAGTAGCATATGTGCTGCCTATGAATGTTGTGGTATTTCCCAATCACCAAAGTTTTTGTCTTAAGGAGAGGTTTTAACAAAGTAGCATCTGTAAGAATATTTGTCACTTTCTCTCATTAATTCTGGGAGCACTGCCTACTTAGGACTTAGTAAGTATAACAAGAAGTTAGAAATGGTTTCTTAAAATAATCCAGAAATCGTTGTTAATGCTGTTTACCAGAAAATACACATGTTGCAGAAAATGGTATTTGTTGCCCTGGCTGCGGTGGCTCAGTTGATTATTTATTCCTCTATCGCCCCCCTCCCTTTCTAAGATCAATAAAAAAATACATAAAAAACACATCCCTTTAAAAGAACAAAACAAAACAGGTAGTTGTAGGATGAAGACATGATAACCTCAGAGCACATTGCAAACTGTATCTTGAATCCTCAGCATGTGTCTCATAACAACAGAGACATCCTCAGGAAAATTCACTGTACCTATCAGTAGCATTACATCAGCAACACTGTTGTCTAATGTCTAGGTGACACATTGCTGTGTTCCGCATTGTCCTTGTTGAAGGTCCTTTATTGCTTCCTGTTATACAGGGCATTTTGCTTCATGTCTTTCTAGTTTCCTGTCCTAGTCTAGAAAACATCCATAGCCTTTTGTCTTTCATGATGTGGACAGTTTTTTATGAATCTAGGCCAGTTGTTTCATAGGTCATTTAAATTGGAATTAAATGAATATTAATTAATGTTAAATCACAAATAGTATTTTTAAAAATTGGAATAAGACGATTTGTTTTCTCTTGATTAGATTCAGTGTGGTGTACATTAATTACATCAGGATAGGATGTCTGCCTGGCTGGAGTGGCTCAGTTGGTTGAACATTGTCCCCTGCACAGAAAGGTTGCCAGTTTGATTCCCCATCAGGGCATGTTCTGCCTGGGTTGCAGGTTTGATCCCCGGTTGGGGCACATATGAAAGGCATCCCGTTGATGTTTCTCTTTCACATTGATATTTCTCTCTCTCCCTTCCTCTCTCTAAGCATGTCCTCAGGTGAGAATTTTTTTAAAAAGGATTGTGATGTCAGTTTTCTAATTTATTGCTGATTATAAATTATAGTTATGTGATAATCAGGCCCATTATTTTTTTCACCTTTTTAAAAAATACCTTTTTACTTTTAAAAAATATTAAGTAACCTGATAATAAATCTATATAATAAAAACCCAGTGGTCGTAACACTGTAACGACCAAAGACCGGTCACCAGGAGGTGCATTGATGGGTCCCGCAGCGCTGGTGGGACTTGACACTGGGTCCTGTGGCACCGGCAGGACTTGACGCTGGGTCCCATGGCGCGCTGGGTCTGGGTCTCGCACGATTTTGCGCGCTAGGCCTCTAGTAATTTAATAAGTACAGTGGAACCTCGGTTTTCGAACTTAATTCATTCCACAAGGCTGTTGGAGAAGCAGTTTGTTCGAAAACCAAATCATTTTTTCCCATTAGGAATCATGTAAATTGAATTAATTCGTCCCAGACCCCCAAATGATTCTGTTTTTAAAACCTTTCTCAAATAAAGTACATGTTTAATACAGTATTGTTGAACCTATAAATAAACACTTTTCTTAAATTTATCAAACCAATCCCTACTAGCCTTAAACGACTCACTGTCAACACTCGTTCCAGGTTGTCTTTCAGGTGGTCAGTATGTGGCATCTTAGCTTTTTCACATGTCATTGCCTCCAAATGCTGTCACCAGCCAAGTGCTTTTCATTTATCCAAATCAGCAGTGTTTCTGCTTCTTCCATTGTCTGTGATTGATCATTGTTTCTTTTTTTTTTTTTAATTAAATTTAGAAGTCAAATCTGTCACCATATATTTGGTCCCCCTTTTCTCCCACCCCCTTCCCTCTGGCAACTACCACACTGCTGTTTGTGTTCATGAGTTTGTTTTATATCCCACATATGAGTGAAATCATATGGTTCTTAGCTTTTTCTGACTTATTTCACTTAGCATAATATTCTCAGGGTCTACCCATGTTGTTGCAAATGGCAGTATTTCATCCTTTCTTATGGCTGAAAAATATTCCATTTTGTAGATGTACCACATCTTCTTTATCTAGTCCTCTATCACAGGACATCTTGGTAGTTTCCATGTCTTGGCCAACATGAATAATGTGCAAGATCATTGTTTCTTTTTTTTTTTTTTAATAAATCTTTATTGTTCCGATTATTACAATTGTTCCTCTTTTTTCCCCCCATAGCTCCCCTCCACCCGATTCCCACCCCACCCTCTGCCCTCCCCCACCCCCCCGCACTGTCCTCATCCATAGGTGTACGATTTTTGTCCACTCTCTTCCGGCACCCCCCCACACCCCTTTTTCCCTCCCGAGAATTGTCAGTCCACTCCCTTTCTATGCCCCTGATTCTATTATATTCACCAGTTTATTCTGTTCATCAGATTTTTTATTCACTTGATTTTTAGATTCACTTGTTGATAGATATGTATTTGTTGTTCATAATTTTTATCTTTACCTTTTTCTTCCTCCTCCTCTTCTTAAAGAATACCTTTCAGCATTTCATATAATACTGGTTTGGTGGTGATGAACTCCTTTAGCTTTTTCTTATCTGTGAAGCTCTTTATCTGACCTTCAATTCTGAATGATAGCTTTTCTGGGTAGAGCAATCTTGGTTGTAGGTTCTTACTGTTCATCACTTTGAATATTTCTTGCCACTCCCATCTGGCCTGCAGAGTTTCTGTTGAGAAATCAGCTGAAAGTCTTATGGGTGCTCCCTTGTAGGTAACTAACTGTTTTTCTCTTGCTGCTTTTAATATTCTCTCTTTGTCTTTTGCTCTTGGCATTTTAATTATGATGTGTCTTGGTGTGGTCCTCTTTGGATTCCTTTTGTCTGGGGTTCTCTGCGCTTCCTGGACTTGTAGGTCTATTTCTTTCACCAGGTAGGGGAAGTTTTCTGTCATTATTTCTTCACATAGGTTTTCAGTATCTTGCTCTCTCTTCTTCTGACATCCCCATAATTCTGATATTGGTACGCTTGAAGTTGTCCCAGAGGCTCCTTACGCTATTTTCATATTTTTGGATTCTTTTTTCTTTTCTGGTTGGGTGTTTTTGCTTCTTTGTATTTCAAATCTTTGACTTGATTCTTGCGATCCTCTAGTCTGCTGTTGGATCTCTGTGTATTATTTTTTATTTCAGTCAGTGTATGCTTAATTTCTAGTTGGTCCTTTTTCATATCCTTGAGGGTCTCTTTGAATTTTTCGGCCTTTTCAAGGAAATTCTTGAAAAACCTTATAACCGTGGTTTTGAACTCTATATCCAGTCGTTTGCTTTCCTCCATTTCTGTCATTTGTGACCTGTTTCTTTGTCTCTGCATTTTGGCTGCTTCCCTGTGTTGATAGCGTGGCTTTGTGTGCTAGGTGTCCTATAGGGCCCAGTGGCTCAGCCTCCCCAGTTACCTGAGGCGGACACTCTTGGTGAACCCCTTTGTGGGCTGTGTGCACAGTCTTGTTGTAGCTAAGCCTTGATTGCTGTTGGTATCACTGGGAGGAATTGACCTCCAGTCCAATTGGCTGTGAGGAGCAGCTGTGTCTACAATGGGAGAACTTCTGTGCTGGAGATACCATTATGGGGCAAGACTTGCTTCAGTGGGGCTTTGGTGTTCACTGAGTCTGCCCCTGAGTGTGTCACTTATGGATCTGAGGAGTTGTAATCTGGATGGTCCCACTCTGACCCCTGGGTACACTGGCTCTTGGATCTCCAAGGAGGTGCAAATTTAGCCTCTGCTTGGGGCCACCCAGCAGGAGCTACGGAGAGATCTGCAGATTCCTCTTCTTTGTTTGGGTTTTGGAGGTGCCCAGATGAGGCCCAGCTATGAAGGAATGAAAGCTGCTGTGGGGCCTTGGGCCTTCTTTTGGGTGTTCTGGGTCTCACTGACACATCTGCAGTTTGTTAGGTAAGTTTAGAATTCAAAGGACCAGGCCATTCATATGCAAAAGCCTCTGCACTCAGCTTGGATGGAGCGGAGTCTCGGCGGAGCAAACAGCAATGGCTTCGTGAGGCGGGATCTCAGGACAGAGCAAACAGCAATGGCTTCCCGTCAGCCCTTTCCTAAGAGGCCCCAGGTCTCAGTGTCCCGCGGTAATTGCTGTAAGCACCTCTGAGAGAAAGCCGCCCTCAAGTTCCGCCCACTGTCAGTCCAGTTTCTCCCTGTATTAGTCTGGGTCCCCAGAGTCTCACCCGGAACTGGAGTTCAGAGCAGTCAGGAGCTTTTGTCTCCCTCCCGATTGAGAAAGCCAGCCACGTACTCAGTTGCCAGCCCTCTCCGCGCACGCGCCTCCGTACCTCTCACTTTACTTCCGCATCTCCTCTGAATCTCAGTGTGCTTTTCTCTTTCCTTCTAGTTGTAAAATTTCCACTTAGCCAGCCTTTGGTTCTGGATGATGTCCGTTTTGTCTTTTAGTTGCAGTTTTGAAATTGTTGTGCGAGGCAGCAGTTCAGGTGTTTATGCTGCCATCTTGGTTTCTCCTCAAGATCATTCTTTCACACCATTAGTAACGTTAGCTCTCTTGATGGCCTCATTCTGTTTTAAAATTGTTCTGATCGTCCATTTGCCAGCAACAAAAGCAAAAAAAAAAACACAAAAACACACAAAAATATTCACAGCATGCCCTAGCCTGTTTGGCTCTGTGGATAGGGCGCCAGCCTGTGGACTTAAGGGTCCCAGGTTTGATTCTGGTCAAGGGCACATGCCGGGTTGTGGGCTCAATCCCCAGTGGGGGGTGTGCAGGAGGCAGCTGATCAATGGTTCTCTCGCATCATTGATGTTTCTATCTCTCTCTCCCTCTCCCTTTCTCTGAGGTCAATAAAAATATATTTTAAAAAAATATTCACAGCACAATATCTTGAGATGTTAACCATAAACTGACTCATACTGGATCATTTTCTCCTTAGTTTGTGGCCTGAGAGATGCTTTTTGTCATGCTGATATACAGTAGGAAAGGGTTGCAGGTAAAAAACTGAAGCTTGTTCAACAACAGAGACATTTTTACCCATGAACTATTTGGTGGAGAACTGAATTGTTCGAGATGGGAGATGTTCAAGAACCAAGCTTTGACTGTAATCTTTGAAACTGTAAGAATCTCTTATTCCCCAACAACCTCTCACCCCATCGTTTTAAAATACTTGGATGATTTTTGCCTCAATTAGCTTTTACTGTGTTGGTTGCAAAATACTGATTTTTCTATTTGTTATTCTGTGTTTTTCAGTCAGTGTCTTATAAAGGGCAGCCCTTCTCTCTCAAGTTTTCTTTTTAGTCAATGTGTTATGTGCATTCCTGTTGTTATTCATTTTAATGCTAAAGTGGTTCCTAATTTGTCTAGTGGGAGCCCCTTCAATCCACCTCCTGTGTCCTTTTGATATTCCCTTGTCAGTTTTGAGTAAATCCTTGCTTTGCCATGAACTTTACTGCTCCAGCACTCATTCTCTAGAGGGGAATAGGGTTTAGAAGCCAAGATGTATTCACTGCTACTAGGGTACCATTATTTCTAAGCCCTTTAAGGAAAACGTACATCTTTGTTTTAAATCATAAATTAATATTGATATCTGTAATTTCAGTCCGTCACTACAATGCCCTCCTCTCATTCACATTGGTCATTGTTCTAGCTCCCTTTTTATACTCTGAGAATATTGGTTCCCATCAACATTATCTGTACTAATTTACTCAGTACAACAGTGATTAGGAATTAGCTTCAGATTTGTTACACCCATCTTACTGTAAAATTCCAAATTTAGTTGCAGGTTTTTTTTGTACATACAAAATTCACTGAGGGTGTTTAGTGTTAAAGTTACTTGGGTTAATTATTTTGTTTGGTTATATTATCAATTTGATAGACAGGTTCATTTATTTGTTAATTAGTACCTTTTTCTCCCTGTCTCCCAGTCCATACCTAATTTGAAGTACAGTTGATCCTTGAACAATATGGGTTTGAACTGCACAGGTCCATTTATGTGTGGATTTTCTCAATAAATATACCTTTAGCCCAGCCCTCCCTATTTTCAGTTTTCTCATTTATGAATTCAACTGTGAGAGTCTGTGGATGTGAGGTCCTACTTGTATACATTGATCTATGCCATCTATATATATAATATATATAGATGCAAATAGGCCGAACGGCAGAACAACAGAACAACCGGTCGCTATGACGTGTGCTAACTACCAGGGGGCACGCGCGGGACATGGCATGCGTTGGCAGCAGGCGGCAGAGTGTGGAACATGGTGGGCGTCGGCTGTGGTGAGATGGTGGAGCAGGTGAGCGGGGGCGCCAGACCAAGGCGGGGGGCGCCGATCACTGTCATTGGGGCGAGCCTCTGGTGGTTACTGAAAATTCTTTGCTCCCATGTGCTGCAGTCCTGCCCGGCACTTGCACCCGCTGCTGGCGCCTGGCGCCAGCCCTGATCACTTGTCACCAACAGTGGGTGCGAGCGGCAGCTGCTGGCCCCGATTGCCCCGAGGGCTTCTCCACCTCCCCCTGCTCCTGAGGGGTGATCAGAGCAGCAGCCACTGCTCGCACCTGCTGACAGCACCAATCCTGCTTGCACCCGCTACTGGCACCAGCCCCAATTGCTTCACACGTCAGCAGGTGCAAGGGGGGCTGGCGCTGTCAGCTTGTTGGAGTGGTGGCATGGGAGCAGGGCTGCCAGCAGAGAGGGGACTGGGGTCCGTGGCAGGAGGGGCCGGTGGGGGCACAGAGGATGGACTGAGACCCACCCCTGTGCCCACCACAGCTTGGCAGCCCACAGTTCCTTTCAAGGTGCACAAATTCTTGCACTGGGCCCCTAGTCCTATCTAATAAAGAAGGAATATGCAAATTGACCATCGTGCTGTCACAAATATGGTGGCACCCTGTCCTTTCAGCCCCGCCGGCGGTGGGGGTGGGGGTGGGGAGCAGGCGCACCAGACCTGCCCTCAGCCCCCCAGCCACCTAGGGTGGGCCCGAGGCACAGGCAAGCCTCAGATGGCGGCTGCTCAGGGCCGGCTGAGGCTTGCGCTGCTGACAGTGGCAGCAGCAGAGGTGTGATGGGGGCGTTGCCTTCCCCTGATCGCCGGGTCACCTCCCGCCCCTGAGGGCTCCCGGACTGTGAGAGGGGGCAGGCCGGGCTGAGGGACCCCCCGATCCCCCCGAGTGCATGGATTTTCATGCACCGGGCCTCTAGTTTTATATAATGGATGAGCATCCATGGATCTTTTTATCTGTGGAGGTGGGGGTTCCCTGGATACTGAAGCACGACTGTAAAATTTTGATGGGTTCAAAGTTATATTCTAATTTGCAGGAGTCTGTGGCCCCATTCCCAACTCCTGAGTTGTTCAAGGATCAACTGTATATAACAAATCAGTTGTGGAGGTGAGATTTGGATGCCATCTTAGCTCATTCCATATGCAACAGTGAAGTTGAACAGCAAGTTTATGACCATTCTGGGACCTAAAATCTTAAAAAAATAAAACAAACAAAATTTGTTTGGATTGGTAAATACTTTTTTGGCAACCAAGAAAGTCTGTACAAATTACTTGGTGTTTTGGAGTATTTTGAGGTTCAAATCATGTACAACCCCATTCCCTACCCACCACCACTACCATCACCATACGTAAGACTTTTTTTTAGTTTTGAAGTTGCTTTATTGTTTATTATTTTTTCTTTATTGATTTCAGAGAGGAAGGGAGAGGGAGAGATAGAAACAGCAATGATAAGGGAGAATCATTGATCAGCTGCCTCCTGCACACCCCACACTGGGGATCGAGCTCTCAACCTGGGCATGTGCCTGTGAATCGAACCTTGAACTCTTAGTTCATAAGGTTGACCTTTAGCTTCAGACCTTCAGCAATGCTAACAGTTTTTTTCCTCTGTATGTGTTTATCTATTTTCTTAAATTGAAGTTTATCATCACTACCAAGTCTTATTTGCTAAATCAGAGATATAAGTAATATTAAACAACTTCTGTTTAGGTAAGTAATTTTAAGGAGTTGAGAAATTGCTGGGGAGAAAAAAGACATTTCTACCATATATAATTAGTACTACTTTCCAATACCTTCTGAATTACTATGTTAATGAGTATTTAAATATTTTCTGTTTTATAGAGATTATCTTTAAATAATGACATATTTGAGGCAAACTCTGATAGCGATCAGCAAAGTGAGACAAAAGAAGATACTTCTCCAAAAAAGAAAAAGAAAAAATTAAGGCAGAGAGAAGAGAAAAGTCCGGATGATCTGAAGAAGAAAAAAGCAAAGCCTGGGAAACTAAAAGAGAAATCCAAACCAGACTTGGAGAACTCTGAAATTTCATTTTTTGATTTAAGGACAAAGAAAAGAATTTCAGAAACCAAAGAAGAATTAAAGGAATCCAAAAAGCCCAAAAAAGATGATATAAAAGAAACTAAGGAACTAAAGAAAGTTAAAAGGGGTGAAATAAGAGATTTAAAGACTAAAATAAAAGAAGATTCCAAAGAAAACAGAAACAAGAAAAGAGAAATGTATTGAATCTCAGTTGGACTCTGAATCAGATGTACTTAATGATCTCCCCTTTCAGGAGGGGGACAGTGAAGATTTACAGTCTGACAACAGAGAAGAGAAACTAAAGATTAAAAGTGGAAAAGACAAAGCAGGGCTAGATGCAGCTCAAGATGCTGTTCAACACCTGGACAGCTCCGGAAGTGCTGATGAAGATGCTGATGTCAGAGGAAGGAGAAACAAAAAGAAACCCAGAAAGGCTGAGGAACTTAAAGAGAGCAAAAAGCTAGAAAACAAGAACCTTTCTTTAGAGAAGAAAAATGCACATAAAAAGCAGAGGAATCAAGACAAAAGCAGAAGTATAACTGAGTCAGATAATCTGACATTGGGACTGGCCCAGACACAAAAGAGCTCAAGGGTGGGTGGGGAAGAGAGGGGCCTTCGGTCCACTGACTCTGCTGGAGAAGTGAGTACTCCGGGAGGGTTTGGTTGAAGGACTGTGTGTTAAAATCTTATAGGATAAGCAATATTCCCATCTAGCTAGCACTCTTTTGAGTGGCCAGGAAGTTTCACAAATAATGAAACAGTGGAACTATAGGAACAATTTTTCTCCTGTTAGGGTGTTTAGTGTGCCTAGTAGCATTGTATTGTAAAGCTTACAGCTTCATCAGTTGTCTTTTTTAGCTTTTCACATCCTACTTCGTATTTCCCCCCTGTTGTCTTAAGAATCTACCACTTTTTACTCAAATAATAGTGCACAGAGTACACTAACAATTAAAAGTCTTTTCTTACAAAAATATATTAAATAATTTGCCCCCTTATTTAAAAAGTTATTTTCATATGGGTTTTCAAAATGAAACTATTTTACACATTATGAAGGTATTCACATATCAAGGGCTATAAAAATGGTGAATATTTTTCATTCATTATTCCCAGTTTTGTAGACTTAAGGAAATTATTTTTAAGGGAGAAAGAGTTATGTAGACAGATATATTTATAGTAGTGTTATCTTTACTAAAACTAATACCAGTCTGTCTAGCTATGAGGGAAATGATTAAGAAAATGTTGTATCAATTTGAAAACTATTATATATCCAGAAATATTAATCATGAGATCTAAAGTACAAAATTTTATGGTGAAGAAAACCATACATAAGAACATAGTGATGTAAAAAAAAAATCTATGCAATGTAAATTTTTAAAATGAATTTTAAACAAAGTTATCTGCAAAATTAGAATGCTCAGAAGGTAAGAATGTGCAGAAATAAAAAGTCATGTTTGGTTTGTAGGATTGTAGGGCACCATTTTTTTTTGAATTTTCTTTATTTTTGATAGTAAAAAATACTCTTCATATAGACTTGAGGAAATTGGTGTTGGGTTTCGAATTTGACGTTTTGTAAATTATTGTTGAGAAATAATCTTGCTTGGGGAAACCGTTTATATGAACAAGATTTGAATCATGAGGGTCAGGTGCTATGGCACTCAGAGGTGTCAGTGTCAGGTAGCATGAGCTCTTATATGTTCCTGTTCTGGGTCTTACATGTTTCTCTTTCAGGAGAAAGAGACCAAAAAAAACGAACCCAAAGAAAAATATCAAAAAAGGCATGATTTGGACAAGGAAGGCCGCAAAGAGCCGAAGGGATTAAACAGTGAGTGTTAATACTACTATTTACCATTTCCATCTTTTATACAAGGAATTAAACTTACTGTGGGATACTCTCTCTTCTAATCTGCAATGTCACAGAACTGGAGATTTTATTATTTTTTAATCATTTTTTTATTTTTCAGTTAGGTTGACACACATTATGATATTAGTTTCAGGTGTACACCCCATTGATTAGATATTATATAACTACTAAGTGATCATCCCAGTAAATCTCACAGCCATCTGACACCATACATTGTTAGTAGAATGCTATTGACTATATTCCTTATGCTGTACTTTCCATCCCCAAGACTATTTTGTAAAAACCAGTTTGTACTTTTAATCCCTTCATGCTTTTCACCCATTCCTCCAACCCCCCTCCCATCTTGGCAACCTTCAAAATGTTCTCTGTA